>JASKMD010000031.1:7097438-7151958 GCA_030144725.1 Haematococcus lacustris
GCCGCGGCGGACTGCTGCACGCCCAGCTGCTGCGCGCTGGCCAGCATCGCCGCGTTGACCTCCAACAGGGCGGCGGCCAGCAAGTCCGCGGCCGCAAGGGACTGCGTGACGGGGCCGAGGGCAGCGCTGAGGCGCGCGGGGTCAAAAGGGGAGATGGAGGGGGAGGTGGTGAGGAAGGGCTGCTGCCAGCCCAGGCCCAGGTCCGAGGCCAGGCAGAGACCAAGCTGCTCTGCCGCCGAGCCGCCTGTGAGGGTTGGGGGGGCGGCGCTGCCTGGGGGGGGTAGCAGAGGGTTGAGGCTCCTGCTGAGGATGGCCTGCCCCAGGGGCTGCAGGACAGCCAGGCCAGCACGGCCTGCACTCCACTGCGCCCCACCACCGCCAAGCCCTCCCCCTCCGCCCCCTGACCCCAAGGCCCCCACTGCCCCTCACCCCCCTCCACCTCCTCCCACACCCCCCCTCGCATATTCGAGTCTCGTGGGAAGCGCGGGGTGGTTGCCCTTGGCTGCCGTGAAGCCACCCAGGGAGAGGGGGGGACGGCGTACCGTCCAGGCCTCCCGCCCCCTGGCTGCTGCCGGGGCTGAGGTCGCTGCCCGGGGGGGGGGAGGCGGCAGGGGCCAGGGGCAGCAGGCAGGCTGCATGGCGGGTGGCGCGGGAGTAGAGCCAGGAGTGCACCTCCTCCACGTCGCGGGTCGAGCAGCGGCCCTCACGCAGCAGCGCCCACAGGCCAGACAGCTCCTGCAGACCACAGAGGGAAGGGATTCGATGATGGTGGGTTTACACCGTTGTGGACCGGTTAGCCTGTTCTGGGCACCTGGTGGATGTTGGTAGCGGGGATGCCCCTGCCCCTGCCCCTGCCCCTGCCCCTGCCCCTGCCCCTGCCCCTGCCCCTGCCCCTGCCCCCTGCCCCTGCCCCTGCCCCTGCCCCTGCCCCTGCCCCTGCCCCTGCCCCTGCCCCTGCCCCTGCCCCTACCTGGTCCAGCTCAGTGGCCACAGGCAGCAGTCCCTCCACAGCCTTCGTGGACAACTGGCTGATGGGGCTGTGGGCAGCAGGCCCCCCCCACCTGCCTGCTGCTGCTGCTGCTGCTGCTGCCAGGTCCCTCCGGGCAGCTCGCCAAGGCGCATGCAGCCAGCTCCAGGTGCAGGGCGTGCAGGGTGTGCTGCAGCTGCCGCACTGCAGGCAGCCAGGTGCTGAGGAGCAGGGGCCGGCAGGCTGCCTGGGGGGGCAAGGGGGAGGCAGGCAGCAGCAGCAGCAGGGGGGTAGGGAAGGCAGCAGCAGGGGAGGGGGAGGGAGCGAGGCCTCACATGGCACCAAGCTGGGCGCAAGCCATGATGAGTCAGGAGCAAAGACATGTGGGGTCCCCTCCCGCCCTCCCGCCCCCCCTCCCGCCCCCCCTCCCGCCCTCCCGCCCCCCTCCCGCCCTCCCGCCCCCCCTCCCGCCCTCCCGCCCCCCTCCCGCCCTCCCCGCCCCCCTCCCGCCCTCCCGCCCTCCCGCCCCCCTCCCGCCCCCTCCCGCCCTCCCGCCCCCCTCCCGCCCTCCCGCCCCCCCTCCCGCCCTCACCGCCCCCCTCCCGCCCTCCCGCCCCCCTCCCGCCCTCCCCGCCCCCCTCCCGCCCTCCCGCCCCCCTCCCGCCTCCCGCCCCCCTCCCGCCCTCCCGCCCCCCTCCCGCCCTCCCGCCCCCCTCCCGCCCTCCCGCCCCCCTCCCGCCCTCCTCGCCCCCCTCCGCCCTCCCGCCCCCCTCCCGCCCTCCCGCCCCCCTCCCGCCCTCCCGCCCCCCTCCCGCCCTCCCGCCCCCCTCCCGCCCTCCCGCCCCCCTCCCGCCCTCCCGCCCCCCTCCCGCCCTCCGCCCCCCTCGCCCTCGCCCTCGCCCTCGCCCTCGCCCTCGCCCTCGCCCTCGCCCTCGCCCTCGCCCCGCCCTCCGCCCCGCCCTCGCCCTCGCCCTCGCCCTCGCCCTCGCCCTCGCCCTCGCCCTCGCCCTCGCCCTCGCCCCCCTCCGCCCTCCGCCCTCGCCCTCGCCCTCGCCCTCGCCCTCGCCCTCGCCCCGCCTCGCCCTCGCCCTCGCCTCGCCCTCGCCCTCGCCCTCGCCCTCGCCCCGCCCTCGCCCTCGCCCCCCTCGCCCTCGCCCTCGCCCTCGCCCTCGCCCTCGCCCTCGCCCTCGCCCCCCTCCGCCCTCCGCCCTCGCCCTCGCCCTCGCCCCGCCCTCGCCCTCGCCCCCCTCGCCCTCGCCCTCGCCCTCCGCCCCGCCTCGCCCTCGCCCTCGCCCTCGCCCTCGCCCTCGCCCTCGCCCCGCCCTCCGCCCTCGCCCTCGCCCTCGCCCCGCCTCCCGCCCTCCCCTCCCCTCGCCCTCCGCCCTCCCGCCCTCCGCCCTCCCGCCCTCGCCCCGCCCTCCCGCCCTCGCCCCGCCCCTCGCCCTCCCGCCTCCCCTCCCGCCCTCCCGCCCCCTCCCCGCCCTCGCCCCCCTCCCGCCCTCCCGCCCCGCCCCGCCCTCGCCTCGCCCTCCGCCCTCGCCCCCCTCCTCGCCCTCCGCCCTCGCCCCGCCCTCGCCCCGCCCTCCGCCCTCCCCTCGCCCTCCGCCCTCCCGCCCCCCTCGCCCTCCGCCCTCCCCTCCCCTCGCCCTCGCCCCGCCCTCCCGCCCTCGCCTCGCCCTCCGCCCTCGCCCCGCCCTCCGCCCTCGCCCCCCTCCCGCCCTCCCCTCCCCTCGCCCTCGCCCCCTCCCGCCCTCCCGCCCCCCTCGCCCTCGCCCCGCCCCGCCCTCGCCCCGCCCTCCGCCCTCCCGCCCTCGCCCCGCCCCGCCCTCCCCGCCCCCTCCCGCCCTCCCGCCCTCCGCCCTCCCGCCCTCCCGCCTCCCCTCCCGCCCTCCCGCCCTCCCCTCCGCCCTCCCCTCGCCCTCCCGCCCTCCCGCCCCCTCCCGCCCTCCCGCCTCCCCTCCCGCCCTCCCGCCCTCCCCCCGCCCCGCCCTCCCGCCCTCCCGCCCCCCCCGCCCTCCCGCCCCCTCCCGCCCTCCCGCCCTCCCCCGCCCTCCCGCCCCCTCCCGCCCTCCCGCCCTCCCTCGCCCTCCCGCCCTCCCGCCCTCCCCGCCCTCCGCCCCGCCCTCCCGCCCTCCCGCCCTCCCGCCTCCCCTCCCGCCCTCCCGCCTCCCCTCCCGCCCTCCCGCCCCCCTCCCGCCCTCCCGCCCCGCCCTCCCGCCCTCCCGCCCGCCCTCCCGCCCGCCCGCCGCCCCGCCCGCCTCCCGCCCGCCCTCCCGCCCTCCCGCCCGCCCTCCCGCCCCCGCCCCGCCCCGCCCTGCCCGCCCGCCCTCCCGCCCTCCCGCCCGCCCTCCCGCCCGCCCGCCCCGCCCCCGCCCTCCCGCCCGCCCTCCCGCCCTCCCGCCCCGCCCCCGCCCTCCCGCCCCCCGCCCGCCCTCCCGCCCCCCCCCGCCCTCCCGCCCGCCCTCCCGCCCTCCCGCCCCCCCCCGCCCCCGCCCTCCCGCCCCCCGCCCCGCCCTCCGCCCCGCCCCGCCCTCCCGCCCCCCCCCGCCCTCCCGCCGCCCTCCGCCCCGCCCTCCCGCCCTCCCGCCCCGCCCCCGCCCTCCCGCCCGCCCTCCGCCCTCCCGCCCCCCTCCCGCCCTCCGCCCCCCTCCCGCCCTCCCTCCCCCTCCCGCCCTCCCCCCGCCCTCCCGCCCTCCCCCCGCCCTCCCGCCCTCCGCCCCCCTCCCGCCCTCCCGCCCCGCCCCGCCCTGCCCGCCCCGCCCCGCCCTCCCGCCCCGCCCCCGCCCTCCCGCCCGCCCCTCCGCCCTCCCGCCCCCCCCCGCCCTCCGCCCCGCCCCGCCCTCCGCCCCCCCTCCCGCCCTCCCGCCCCCCTCCCGCCTCCCGCCCCCCTCCCGCCCCTCCCCGCCCCCCCTCCCGCCCTCCCGCCCCCCTCCCGCCCTCCCGCCCCCCTCCCGCCCTCCCGCCCCCCTCCCGCCCTCCCGCCCCCCTCCCGCCCTCCCGCCCCCTCCCGCCCTCCCGCCCCCCTCCCGCCCTCCCGCCCCCCTCCCGCCCTCCCGCCCCCCTCCCGCCCTCCCGCCCCCCTCCCGCCCTCCCGCCCCCCTCCCGCCCTCCCGCCCCCCTCCCGCCCTCCCGCCCCCCTCCCGCCCTCCCGCCCCCCTCCCGCCCTCCCGCCCCCCTCCCGCCCTCCGCCCCCCTCCCGCCCTCCCACCCCCTCCCGCCCTCCCGCCCCCCTCCCGCCCTCCCGCCCCCCTCCCGCCCTCCCGCCCCCCTCCCGCCCTCCTGCCCCCCTTTGCCCCCACTCCCCTCCGGGCTCACCTCCTGGAGGACTCCCCTGGCAGCCAGCCTGTCCACCACCGCCCACAGCGCTGTAGACCCCTCCCCCGCCCCGCCTCCTGCCCCTCCCCTCCCACCCGGCTCCCTAGGGCAGCTGTGCACCTCCAGCAGCAGCAGCTGCCAGGCATACGGGGCGGCGCCAGGCAACCCCTCAGCCCCCCCAGCCTGTGCCCCAGCTGCAGGCCCTGTGGCGGCTGAGGGGAGGGGGGGGGAGGCAGGGGGTGGGGCCAGGCACAGCTCTAGAGCGGCCCAGAAGGCGGTCTGGGCGCGGAGGAGGGTGACGGCCGGCAGCCCCAGCTGGGGGCGCTCCATAAGCTGTGGGCCAAGCGCCAGGCTGCAGCCAGCACCTGGGGGGGCAGGGTGGAGGGGGAGGGGGCGGGGGCCAAGGGGTGGAGGGGGGAGGGGGTGATGGGGAGGAGGATAGGAGGGGGGGAGGCGCTGCTGCTGCTGCTGCTGCTGCTGCCTAGTCCTGCAGGCGCAGAGGAGAGCCCTGCTGGTGGGTAGGTGTGCGACTGCATCATGTGCAGTGCCTGCTGGACTGCCTGCCGGCCTGCCCCCCAATGTCACAGCAGCAGCAGCAGCAGCAGCAGCAGCAGCAGCAGCAGCAGCAGCAGCAGCAGCAGGGACCCTGCCCTGCCCTGCCTTGGTCACCATCACCATCAGCAGCCCCAGACCCCCCAAGCACCTCACCCTCACTGCCCACACCCAGCCCCACCCTGCTGCTCCTGCACCCGACCTGCTTTGCTTACCCACCCACCTCAGGGGGGGGCCTGGGGGCGCTGCCCCTGCTGCCTCCACTACTGCCGTCAATGCTGGCCTGGGCGCTGCTGCCAGGCCCCCCGCCCCCCCTCCTGCCGCCAGCGCAGCCATGAGCCCGTCCAGAGCACTGAACTCCTTCTTGGCCCCAGGCACCCCCCCGCGCCCCTTCTCAACGCCCTCAGCACCAGCACCAGCACCAGCAGCAGCTGCAGCAGCAGCGGCGCCTCAGCCGCACCCCCAGGGCCCTGGCCTTGGCTGCTGGTGCCGGCGGTGTTGGCGCTGGAGCGCAGGGCGCAGGGGAAGAGGAGGCAGTCCAGCAGCTCTGCGTCGCCGCAGGCTGCGGCTGTGGCCACCACCTCCGCGGCCAGGACGAAGTGCAGAGGCTGCTGCGCACACACCTCAGGCCTGAGGGCAGGGGGCAGGGCAGGGCAAGGCAAGGCGGTCGGGTCGGGTCGGGTCGGGTCGGGTTCGGGTCGGGTCAGGGTCGGGTCGGGTCGGGTCGGGTCGGGTCGGGTCGGGTCGGGTCGGGTCGGGTCGGGTCGGGTCGGGTCGGGTCGGGTCGGGTCGGGTCGGAGGTCTGTTTGTAGAGGCAGTCCAGGCGCGTGCCCCCTTACCTGAAGGCCTGGCGGAGGGCCGTCTCAGTGAGTGCGTCAGGGGCCAGCAGGGCGCGCAGGGGGAGCTGAGCGCCGCCACCCGCAGCAGCTCGTGCAGCACATGCCTGCAGCCCAGGGGGTTCGAGCGGTGCAGGCGGTTGCAGCACAGGCGGCCGTGACCTACCCCCTGAGCCACTAGCTGCTGCTGCTGCTAATGCTGCTGCTGCTGCTGCTCATATTGATGCTGCTGCTGATGATCATAATGCTGCTGATGCTGCTCATTTTGATGATGATGAGGAGGACGCTGCTGCTGCCGCTGCTGGTGATGATGGTAATGATGACGATAAGGATGATGAAGGTGTGGGGGTCTTGGGGGAGGGGCTGACAGGGAGGGGCTGTGAGGGGTGTGGGATGAGGCAGGACAGGGAGGTCACGGTCAGCAAGCCTGAGATGCTGCTGGAGTCCTGCGTCACGAGTCATGTGCGGCAGCAACCCCGACGGGAGCAAATTTTACCACTGATCAACGAATGCTTTGTGCTACTGCTGCTGCTGCTGTTGATGGTGATGGTGATGGTGATAACGCTGCTGCTGCTGGTGATGGTTATGGGGGGGGGGCAGCAGGGTGAGGTCAGCTGACCTGCAGGGCCAGCATGAAGCGCAGCGCCATGCAGCTGAGGCGCTGCCCCTCCTCCACCTCATCGCCCGGCTGGCTGTATGCCACGTAGGCCAGCAGCAGGGCCGCAGGGGCAGGCCGGAGGTCAGGGCGCCCTAGGGGGCAGCAAGGGGGGGAAGGCAAGGGCCGCGGACAAACCCTCATGTGTCCAATTCTCACACCTCAGTCATGGAGGTGCTCAGGTCCTCACGCCCACCCCCCCAGCGCCACAGTCAGCCCTCCTCCTCGCTCAGTCATGGAGGTTGGGCTCAATGCCTTACGTAGCCATTACACCCTAATCCTCCCACTGCCTTCTCCCACTCCTCCACTCCTCGAACTTTCCATGCTACACACCTTAGAAAGAGATAACAGACATACAGACAGAGGAATGGGCAGGGTCAGCGCCACAGTCATCCCCTGTCCCCCCCTCCCCTCCTCCCCTCCTCCCCTCCTCCCTCACTAGAGCCTGTACCTGATTGAACAGAAACGTCTCCAGAGGCAAGCGTCCCGCAAAGGGCATTGCCGCATGCAGCACCAGGCACAGCAGCTGCAGCAGGCCGGCCACACAGCCCTCACAGGCCAACAGCTCGGCGCCTGCGCTGTCCTGCGCCCTGGCGCCCTCCAGGAGGCTGGGCTCAGGGGGCAGGCAGGGGGCCAGCAGCGCAGCGCCTGCACGCAGCCAACAGCAGGCATGGCAGGCAGGCAGGCAGGCAGGCAGGCAGGCAGGCAGGCAGGCAGGCAGGCAGGCGGGCGGGCAGGCAGGGTCTAAGCAGGGGGGTTGGGCAGAGACTGTCAGGGCAGTCAGGCAGGCCTCCCCCCCTTGGCCCAGCATCAATTGCCTCCCCCCCCCCCTGGCCCCCCCCCCCCCCCGCCACCCAGCCTCCCCTCCCCCGCTCTCACCATTGAACAGCAGCTGGTGCAGCAGCCAGGCGCCCAGCCCAGACACACACACCACCCCCTCCCCTGGCAGCCCCACCCCCCCCGGCCCAACAGCCAGGCCTGATGGGAGGGGGGGGGGCGGCAGGTCCCGCCCCCCCCTGCAGCGCCCCAGACTCCACTGCTGCCCGCATCAGGCCCATCAGGGCTGCGCCCAGCTCCCAGCGCTGGCTGGCCTGCTGGTATGGCCACTGGGGGTGGAGGGGCAGCAGCTGCTGGGCCGCGTACACCACATGGACGGCCAGCCAGCCCTGCGGCCAGGGGGGAGGGGGGCAGCAGCAGCAGCAGCACGAACAGCAGCGCTAGCAGCAGCAGGGGCGGTGAGAGGGGGTCGTGGCTGCAGCGTCGGAGAGGCGCCCCCCTGCTCTGTCACCTTGCTCCCCAGGCCAAGCCACCCTCCGCTGATCTCCCCTATGGCCACCCTCACCCCCGCCCCACCCCCCCCCCTCCACCCTCCACCCTCCACCCTCCACCCTCTGCTCTGCACCTCTCCATGTCCCCCCCCCCCTCCCCCTCCACCATCCCCCCCTCACCCTCCCCTCGCCTCGCCTTCCCTCCTCAACCTCACCCGTTCCCCCCCCCTCCCCTCCTCCCCCCCCCCCTACCCTCCCCCCTCCCACTCCTCGCCCCCCCCCCCCACCACCCTCCACCCTCCCCCCTCTGTCCACCCTCCCCCCTCCCCCTCCACCCTCCACCCTCCCCCTCTGTCCACCCTCCCCCCTCCCCCCTCCACCCTCCACCCTCCCCCCTCTGTCCACCCTCCCCCCTCCCCCCTCCACCCTCCACCCTCCCCCCTCTGTCCACCCTCCCCCCTCCCCCTCCACCCTCCACCCTCCCCCCTCTGTCCACCCTCCCCCCTCCCCCCTCCACCCTCCACCCTCCCCCCTCTGTCACCCCCCCCCCCCCCCCTCAACCCTCCACTCCATATCCAGAGCCCTCCAGCCCAGCACTTCCCGATGCCACACCACGCCCTTCTTTCAGCCCCTCCCCCCCTCCCCCCCCCTCCCTGTCACCCAGGCCCCCAGGCCAAGCCAGCCTGCGCTGATCTCCCCTATGGCCCCCCTCACCCCCGCCCCTCCCCCCCCCCCCCACCCTCCACCCTCCACCCTCAACCCTCTGCTCTGCACCTCTCCATGTCCCCCCCCCTCTCGTCCTCCCCCATCCCCCCCTCACGCTCCCCTCGCCTCGCCTTCCCTCCTCAACCTCACTCGTTCCCCGCCCCTCCCCTCCTCCCCCCCCCCCTTCCCTCCCTCCTCCCCCTCCTCGCCCCCCCCCCCCACCACCACCCGCCTGGTTGTAGCCTCTGGCCAGCAGGCTGGTGCTCAGCGCCAGCAGCGCCCGGGTGACGGGGTAGTGCCTGACCCCCCCCTCCACCAGGCGCTGGAAGTCAGCCAGGGCAGGCAGCTGGCCCAGCGCCAGGCCTGCAGGCCAGTCAGCAGGGCAGGCCGCGGCTGGGCCCCAGGGGGGGAGGAGGGGGGCAGGGGCAGGGGCAGGGGGCAGGGGGCAGGAGAGGGGGGGGTGGGGAGGGCAGGGCGAGGAGCCCCCACGGGGGGGGTGCACTGCCTATGGGTGGGTCCATACAGGGTGCATTACCCTGCCCCCCTGCCCCCCCCACTCTCACACTCTCTGGGTCCCCTGCCCCCTCCTGCCCCCCTGCCCCCCCTCGCCCCCCTCTCACCCAGGCTGGCCGGCGCGTCCACCTCCGGCAGCTGCGCCAGGCCCACCCTGCTTGCCAGCACCACGCCCCCCACAACCCATCGCCTCCGTCCCCTGCCCCGCCATCAGATGCAACCGCTCAACCGCCTCCACCACCGCCCGGCCCGGCTGCTGCTGCGACAGCGCCTCCAGCAGCACCAGGCCCCTGGGCTGCGCTGTCCAGCAGCCGCCTCACCACCACATCACGCGCGGAGGCCGAGGCAGCAGCGCCCCCTGCCCGGCTGCCTAGGGCCCCCCCCCCCGCCCCCCTGACCCCAGGCCCCCCACCCCCCCCCTCCCCTGCCCCTCCTCCTGTGGCAGTGGCTGGAGGCCAGCAGCGTGGTGAGGGACACCCACTCTGCTGCTGCGAACAGCCAGGTGCGTTTGGGGCTACTGCCTGCCCTCACCCCGCCTGGGGCACTGCCGGCGGAGGGGGGAGGGGAAGGGGGGGGAGGGGAGGGCTCCGCGGGGGAGGCCCAGCAGGGTCCACAGCAATGGTCAGCAGGTCCGGCACCAGGTCGGGCTGCGCTGCCACTAGGGTGGAGGTCAGGGTCAGGATGTCTTGCAGCTCCTGGGGGGAAAGGGGGGGGGCGGCGGGCGGCACGCGGGGAGGGCAACGAGGCAGGCCAGGCCAGTGACGGACACAAAGAGGGATTGGAAGGGGAGGGGAGGGGAGGGGAGCAGGAGGAGAGGGAGGAGGGGAGAGGGGAGGAGGAGGAGAGGGTGGAGGGGGGAGGAGGGGTGGAGGGGAGGGTGGAAGGGGAGGAGAGGAGGTGAAGAGAGTGGAGGAGGAGGGGAGGAGGGGGGAGGGGAGAGGTGTGGGGGCGAATGATCATGTGTCTCTGCCCTGCTGCCCCCCTCCCTGCTGCCCCGCCCCCCTGCCCTGCTGCCCCCTCCCTGCTGCCCCGCCCCCCTGCCCTGCTGCCCCCTCCCTGCTGCCCCGCCCCCCTGCCCTGCTGACCTGCAGCAGCGCCGCGTCCACTGGCAGCGCCTGGCTGAGGCTGAGCTGCAGGCAGTGCAGGCCATGCACCACACGGCCCAGCAGCAGCAGCTGCCCGAAGCTGTGGTGGGTGCCGCCCACGTCCCAGCACACCAGCGCCCACTGCCGGGGGTCAAGGCCGGACAGCACGGCGGGCAGGGGCAGCACCTTGCCGGGTATGCCCTGCAGCCGCCCACCCACCCCAACACACACACACAAACACACACACACATGTGCATGCATTCGGGCAGGTAGGTAGCAGTGAATTTTCTTTGCGTAATCCGTAACGATCAAAACCAAAAGCTTGTTTTCTAGGCCTGGATTTCGTTACCAGCCGGACCCTTGCATTGGCTGGCCTCGGCTGCTTCGTAACCGATAATGCCTTTTGGTGTATAATATGTATATACTAGGGCAGTGGGCCCGTCCCACATCGGACGGGCAGCAGGCAACATATGTAGGTGCGGCCTCCATTTCTTTAAGAACCCGCTCGATAGACAGCCGGTCAAGCAAGCCCGCATGCAGCCAAACAAAAGTATGCACGTCCTAGTTATGCAACGTCAGGTCATGTGTCAAGAAAGAAGTAAAGACTACACCCTCGCCAGCAAGCGTGCAAGCAGGGTGGAGAGAAGCCTCACGGCATGCCCCTGCTATCCTGCCACCAGGGAAGGTCATGAGGGAGGGAAGGTCAATTGAAAATCTGCTCAGGTCATGCTCATGTTGACACTGTGTGGCCCGTGATTAACTGATGTGCGAGATTGCTATGCCTTACTGAACACTAGCCGCAGCCACCTCCAATACATAAGACACAATGCTCAAGTGGAATGTCTTTCACCGTGTTGCTGTTTGCTACATAGTGTGGGACTGCTGTTGAATCCTACAGCCCTCATGTAGAGCCAGTCGTGTCCCCGTTGTCGTGCTTGCCGATCCTCAGCTGGTTGTTCATTGCTTGCAGCATTCAGCTAAAGCATCAAATGTGCACCATCGCACTATCCCTCTGCACCCATTGCCAGGTATAAACCACCAGATGCAACATGTGATGGCTGATGCACCGCTGGCCATCAACACCCTAATGGAACTCCCTCCACTTCCAGCCTGCTGCCGCACCCAGTTGCATGCTCAAGCTGTTGCCTACTGCTTTAGATCATGAGGTTGCTGCCCCTGCCCCTGCCCCCCTGCCCCTGCCCCTGCCCCTGCCCCTGCCCCGCCCCAGCCCCTGCCCCCTGCCCCTGCCCCTGCCCGCCTGCCACTGCCCCTGCCCCTGCCCCTGCCCCTGCCCCTGCCCCTGCCCCTGCCCCTGCCCCTGCCCCTGCCCCTGCCCCTGCCCCTGCCCCTGCCCCTGCCCCTGCCCTGCCCCTGCCCCCTGCCCCTGCCCCCGCCCCTGCCCCTGCCCCTGCCCCTGCCCCTGCCCCTGCCCCTGCCCCTGCCCCTGCCCCTGCCCCTGCCCCTGCCCCTGCCCCTGCCCTGCCCCTGCCCCTGCCCCTGCCCCTGCCCCTGCCCCTGCCCTGCCCCTGCCCCTGCCCCTGCCCCTGCCCCTGCCCCTGCCCCTGCCCCTGCCCCTGCCCCTGCCCCTGCCCCTGCTACTGCTGCCCCTGCTGCTGCTGGTGATGATGCCGCTGCTGCTGCCCCTGCTGCTGCCGCCGCCGCCGCTGGTGCTGATGCAGCTGCCGCTGATGCGCTGCTGCTGCTGCCGCTGCTGCCACTGCTGCCGCTGCCGCTGCTGCCCCTGCTGCCCCTGCTGCTGCTGCCCCTGCTACTGCTGCCCCTGCTGCTGTTGGTGGATGACCGAGCTGTGAAGCCCGCCCCGCCCCGCCCCGCCCGCCCCGCCCCGCCCCGCCCCGCCCCGCCCCGCCCCGCCCCGCCCCGCCCCGCCGCCCGCCCCGCCCCGGCCCCGCCCCGCCCCGCCCGCCCGGCCCGCCCCGCCCCGCCCCGCCCACCTCCGGCAGCGTCATGGTGTGCACTGAGCTGGCCTTGTTCCAGGTCACGCTGTGCACCAGGCGCACGCTGCTGCCGCCCTCACTGCGCACACTCGCCTCACTCGCCTGGTGCAGGCACACGAGGTGCGGCAGTGCCTGCGGCGCAAACAGGGGCAGGGCAGGCAGGTGGGTCAGTCAGTCAGTCAGGCAGTCAGTCAGGCAGTCAGTCAGGCAGTCAGTCAGTCAGTCAGGCAGGTCAAGACAGGGTCAGGGGGGGGTAGGAGGGACCTGTTCAAATACCAAACCTGCATGCTGCATGCCTGCATTCCCACCCTGTACTGCCCCACACGCCCCCCGGCCCCCTCCTCGCCTCCCCTCTCCCCTTTGCCCTCCCCATTCCCCCTGTCCCCTTTCCCCCCCTGGCATTGACCTGTAGGTGCTGGTAGGCAGCAGAGGCAGCTGCGGGGCCATGGCCCGTCATGGCCAGCAGCTGCAGGTAGGGCTGGGCAACGGCGGGGAACAGCGCGGCGGCGTCCCGCACCACCTCCCTCAGCGGCAGCGTCAGCGCCAGGCTGCTGTCCCACACATTGCAGCAGGCGTGCGGGTCGCCTGGGGTCAGGTGGTTCAGCGGTTGGGCAGTTAGGTGGTTGGATGGTTAATGGTGGGTAGGTGGGCAGCTGGGGGCACACTGAGCCCTGACCCCCACAGTCACTGCCTCGCAGGTGAAAGGACGTTCTTCACAGCCCAGCACAGCACAGCGCCATGGCCAGCTGGGGGCAGCTGGGGGCTGGGGCTGGGCCCTGCGCCTCCCTGACCCTCCCTCACTCCTCCACCCTCAGCCCAGATCACCCCTCCCTCACTCTCCACCCTCACACCAGATCACCACACCCTGACAGTTCGGAGGGGGGGGGGGCTGTGCCCGCCCCCTTCACCCCCGCTCTCTCTGCCCCCTCCTTCTTCCCCACCTGCCAGGCCCCTGCAGCCGACCCAGTGGGCGCTGTGCCGACCACCTCATTGCCACCGCCAGCATCAACTGCCCCAGTGGAGCTAGGAGGCCGGTGGAAGCGCTGTTCCGCTCTCCTCCCCATCCCCCCCCCCGCCCCTCCCTGCCCTGGCCCTCCCCCTCCCGTCCCTCCCCCCCGCCCTCCCTGCCCCGCCCCTCCCTGCCCTGCCCCCTGCATCAGCAGGAGCACAGAGGGCGCTGCTGCGCCCGGCCCACCTGCCAGCACCTGCTTGACGTAGTCCAGCAGCGCAGCCAGCCCCGCCGCGTCCTGCCGGCTGGGCCCCAGGTCAAAGGCCGCAGCCATGACGCACAGCGCCTTCAGCAGCACGCCCCTGGCCAGCTGCTGGGTGGTGCTGCTGCTCAGCTGGGACACGGCCTCCAGCGCCTGGCCGGCTGCGTGGAAGCCGCCGGCAGCCTGGGCTGCAGCCTGGAGGCGTGCCACGGCCGGCTCGCCTGCGGTGCAAGCGCCGTGCAGCGCAGCTCAGTCACTGGGAGGGGGGCAGATATAGTAGCGAGTATAAGTTAAGCTAATCTTACTTAGCTACTAAGTTGTAGCTAGTCTTGCTTAGCTACTAAGTTATAGCTAATCTTACTTCGCTACCCAATACGATAAAAAGCGCCACTAAGCCTCCAACACTTCACAGATGAGGCGGTTAGTTCAGGTTAGCTCGAGACTCAGCCTCGCGATGCAACATCCCGCGATGCTCATCCCACCATCGCCACTCTACCCCTTCCCCCCTTCCCTCCCCCCTTCCCCCCTCACCCTCCCCCCTTTTCCCCCTCCCCCCTCCCCCCTCCCCCCTTTCCCCCCTCCCCCCTCCCCCCTTTCCCCCCTCCCCCCTGTTCCCCTCCCCCTCCCCCCTCCCCCCCCCACCTAGGTCCAGCCAGGGTTCAATGAGCCGCACCAGGCCACTCCAGGTGATGAGCAGGCCCACGCTGGCCGCCCCCCCCGCCCCAGTCGCTCGAGCACGCGGTGCACGTCATGCACCTTGCCACCCAGCGGCAGCTGGTCAGCAGAGAGGTGTGGGGCGGGGCCGGCGCCGTCCCCCCCCCGCTGCACCAGGCCGACGTACTCAGGGAGGGCCAGACTGGTCAGCACCAGCACACACGCCTGGGGGGGAGCAGCACACCACGCCCATGACCCATGGCCCCCCACAGCAGCAGCAGGCCCCCCACAGCAGCAAGCGGGGGCAGTCGGGCGCAGCATGGGGCGCAGCATGGGGCGCAGCATGGGGCGCAGCATGGGGCGCCCACAGTCACCAAGGAGCGCGGAGGAATGAAGGTGGAACCAAGCAAAGCCTACTTCTCCCTTACTCGTTGCCTTCCCTCCCTCCCTCTCCCGCCCCGCCCCCGCCCCCGCCCCCTGCATCTCCCCTCAAGCCTGTGTGCCCCACCAGGTGCTCAGCCACTAGCGCCAGGCCAGTGCTGGGCGGTGCGGCCCGCCTGCCCCCCTCTGCCCCTGCCCCCTGGCGGCAGCAGCGCTGTGTGCATGAGGCTGCACAGCTCCAGCACACGGCTGCTGCTGCAGCGCACGCCGGCCCAGCTCGTACAGCATGGTGAGCAGGGGCCTGCAGCTCGCAGCGCTCTGCAAGCACCTGGTCCCGGGAGGTCGCGTGCAGGGAGGACAGCCACACCTGCAGGCAGAGGGGCAAGTGGGTTGCTTAGGGGGGAGGGGAGGAGGGGGAGGGGGGGGAGGAGGGGAGGAGGGAGGAGGGGAGGAGGGGAGGAGGGGGAGGAGGGGAGGAGGGGAGGAGGGGAGGATGGGGAGAGGAGGGGAGGAGGGGAGGAGGGGAGGAGGGGAGGAGGGGAGGAGGGGAGGAGGGGAGGGAGGGGAGGAGGGGAGGCTGCATGAGTTGCGCACCCATGTCCTGCGCCAGTGACGGCAGGTGCTTGATGACAGCTGACATGCGCTGCGCTATCGTGCCTGCCGCTGCCTGCCCAGGTGCCAGCACTGCGGGCTGAGCAGTGGCCTCAACATTGCTGCGCAGGGCTGCGGCCAGGCGGTGCTCCAGCCCAGCCTCCAGCAGCCGCCCCGTGAACTGCTTCATGGCCGCGTCATGCAGGCCTGCAGAGCACAGGGGCCGCCAGGGGCAAGGCTGGGCTGCTCAGCCTTGACTTATTAATGCCTGCTTAGGGACGCCTGGATGGCTGCTGCTGCTGCTGCTGCTGCTGCTGTCCTACTCTCTGCTGCATGTCCTCCCTCTCTCTCTGGCAAATGATGACGGCGCAAGACCAGCGATCTGGCAGCAGGAGATAGGAGCAGGGGTGCTGACCCAGGACTAAGGCTGGGGTGATGGCAGGCAGGGGTGCTGGCAGAGCTCTCACACCCTGGACAATGACGGTCTGCAGGCTCTTCAGCAGCAGCAGCCGCTCCTGGTGGTAGCTGGCCAGCACCTGGGGGCAGCACAGGCGGCAGCCAAGGCATCACCCTCCACTCACCAGGTGCATGCTTGAAAAGCTTTGGCCCGTGGCGTGCACCCAGGCCCTTGCTGGCCTCTGTATAAGCTGCCCCAGCAGTCTTCGGGGCATGGGCTATTGTGCATGCACTGACAACCTCAGGCTCTCCATGAATTTGGCTCTGCCATGCCTATTTGACCAGCTCTGCCCCTGGTCATGGTCCTGGACATACTTGAAGCATCGCATGCCCATCCAACGGGTAGTCCTGCTCCGCAACCTTCACAGCAGCCCGCAGCCCCTGATCCCTGACCCAGCGCTTGACAAGGATGTGAGTTTGCAACTCATCCAGCTCCTGCAGCGCCACAGCAGTGTCCAGCAGCACTTGAAAGCTGATGGTCGGCCTGGTGCTTTTAACAGGTCACAACGACCAGTTGCTTGCAGAGGGCCCACCAGCATGATGGACGCCTGTAGGGTTGCCTTTCTGAGTTTGGCATCCACTGCAAACTTTTGGCCGCTGGTGAGGGGAACCACGCTGCTGGTCTCCAGCAGCTTTTTGGATGCATCGCTGGGCGGCTTGAACCCGCAGGCGCCACTGCTCAAGTTGTCTACCAGCCATTTGAACTGGGCGTCAAGTGCGGTGGTTACCCCGGGCTCGCCGCGAAGCAGTAGGCGATGTAGATCGCCAAAGGGGGTCCAGAACAGCAGGTCCATCGCATGTTCCGCGCACCTAGTATATGGAGGCGGGAGGGAGGCTACCTTTCCCACTCAAACTGTATCAACTGCCTAGGCAGCACCCTGTTGCCCCATATTATTCTTTACTCATAATGCGGTGTACAGAAAGGCTACATCTGGCAGGGCTCGCATCAGATGATGCATGGTGTGGCTCAACTGCCAAAGGTGCAGAAGTGAACCATGCACATGCACAATTTTTTCTCACGATGTGCGCGATGTCACCGCTGCAAGCGCATCAATGATTTTAAACGCACGGTTACGGCTTTGGCAGTAAGGCCAGGATGGCTAACTCTCTTGCGCCCGGGCTGTCGCGCAAAGTCAAGAAGGCGCGCGCACACAGACGCGCCGTCCGTTATGCTAGGCACGCGCTGACTGTTGTCGTACGAGCTATCTGTGCAGATTCTAGACATCAAGACTGAGACTCCCGACCTCATCAATGCGCTAGCCACACTGTCAAGCTTCCAAACAGACAACACCCCGGCAGCTCGTCGTGGCTTGCGATCGACCATTGAACAACGTAGCCTGGACATCAATGACACCTTTCTCAAAGCTGCCGAGGCCGTCATCCAGGTCAGGTCATTCAGGTACTGCACCATTGGCTGCAGGTGCCAAGACCTTACACGCTGACAAAGGTCACATCACTGGGTGGTCATCCACAGGCGTTGGACAATGCCCAGAGCAAACTAGATGGACTGTCAACCAGCTGTAGCAAAGTGAACCAGGTACTGGGGAGCACGAAGGAGGCGACGTCACAGCTGCTTGGGGAGACTGAGCGGCTGCAGCGGGAGCTGGAGGGGGTGGAGCGAAAGGCTCAACTGGTCACTGATTTCCTGGAGCACTACCAGCTGTCGCCTGAGGAGGTGTGGGCCTGGTGGCCGTGTTGCTTAGGAACAGGGTGGAGCAGGACGCTAGTCGAGGGAGGTCTGCAGGAATGAAGATGTGTGACAGAGTATAGGCAGGGCGGAGGGCTCACTGGCCCCCGTGGTATCTGGACATCTGCTGCGCTGAGCAGCAGCTGCTTGCACCATTAATGGCATGTGTTTGGAAGGAGGGTGCCTCAGCCATGCTGCTTGC
This sequence comes from Haematococcus lacustris, assembly GCA_030144725.1. Taxonomy (NCBI): domain Eukaryota; kingdom Viridiplantae; phylum Chlorophyta; class Chlorophyceae; order Chlamydomonadales; family Haematococcaceae; genus Haematococcus; species Haematococcus lacustris. The sequence goes on from JASKMD010000031.1 coordinate 7,114,472, forward strand.
AAACTCATTTGCACTCCAGTCGAGATGCATGGTGCACATGCACTGCATGGCACAGCAAGCACATGCTGGACCAGTCGATTGAAAAGAGCTCAACCTCTGCAACCTCTCCAACCTCATACCTGCTGAGGGCAAGGGGCCGGTGCAAGTGCACCCTGGCTGCAGCCCCTGCCATGCTCCTTGCGTGCGTGCAGACAGCTGCATTACAAGGCCAAGAGGTGGGCCCACCCTTTTTCGCCGCGCTCTCCAGAGTGCGTCAGATACACGACAACTGCCGCACCCTGCTGCGCACCAACCATCAGCGTGCTGGCTTGGAGCTCATGGAGCTCATGGCAAACTACCAGGAGATGGCCTATGACCGGCTGTGCCGGTGCGTTTTGAACGGCGGCCATATGCTATGGCTCCAGGCTCGTCTCAGTGGTTCAGCCAGTTGTTTACGCAGTTGTCTTGAGCAGCAGCATTGGGCCAAGCAGCTGCCAATCCATGGGCCCTGGCACATACACCTGCTTTACAAAGCAACAGTCAGCCAGTCATGCAAGGCAACTGTGACTCGCGTCTGTGCAGCCACAGCTCATAGGCCCATACTGCTCGATGGACTTCAGCAGTCAAGTTTGATGCATCCGATGCCCCATTCTTGCACATAGGTGGGTCCAGGGCGAATGCCGCAACATTGGCGAGTTCGATGCCCCTGAAGTTGGCGGCGTGCTGCAGGCGGCGGTGCGCACGCTGGCTGAGCGGCCGGTGCTGTTCAAGTATTGCGCGGAGGAGGTGATCACGGCGCGGCAGACCGCCCTCTTCCAGCGCTTCATCACGGCACTGACGCGCGGAGGCCCCGGAGGGATGCCGCGACCCATGGAGCTCCATGCGCACGATCCGCAGCGCTACATCAACGACATGCTGGCCTGGGTGCACCAGACGCTGGCGGGGGAGCGGGAGTTTGTGGTCGCCCTGTTTGGAGACGGCGCCCCATCCGGCTCTGCGACGGAGCGGAGTGCGGGCACACGACCCGGGGCCAGCAGCGGCGGAGGGGTTCACGAGCAGGCGCGCGCGCACTCTGGCAAAGACAACGGTACAATTGGTGAGCTATGAGCTTCGCGTCAGCAGTGAGACGTGCAGAAGAGCTCAGTGCTAGTCCTGTACACGTCCATCATGACACACAGGTCACACTCCCTGGAGTGAACCAAGCAGCCACACCATCCAGCCTGGTACACCGCAACACACCATCCAGCCTGGAGGCGCACGGTGCACCTATACTGTTGTGGGTGCAGGTACTTCGGACAACCTAGCTGCTGGGGAGGGACTGGGTGCTGCTGCTCTGTTGGACCGCATCTTTGAGAGCATCTGCCGCCCCCTGCGTGTGCGCATCGAGCAAGTGCTGATGACCACACCGCCGCTGCTGCTGTGCTACCAGCTGGCGCAGCTGCACAGCTTCTACCTGGCCCTGGTCACCCCCATACTGGGGCCTGGGGCGCAGCTGGTGCAGACCTTGGCTGCCTGTCGGTCCATGGCGCTGCGTGTGTTCATGGAGCAGATCAGGGCCAGAGGGGACAAGCTGGTGCGCAGCCCGCCAGCACCGCCCAAGGACCTGTCAGCGCCCCCCCAGGTCGGTGGTGGGTTAGGGTGGGTGGGCGGGCGGGCGGGCGGGCAGGCGGGCGGGCGGGCGGGCGGGCGCTTGTCAGCCCTCCCCACATGGGCGCAGGTGTGGGTGTGGGCAGCGGAGGGTAGGAGGGCGCTGCCAAGGGCTGGGCAGCAGAAAGCCAGGAACTCACAACAGTGGACCCAGCCAGCCTGAAGTGTTGGACAGATGGCTTTGGCTAGTATGCTTGGGAGCAGGGGCAAGGGCAGGGTCCGAAGAGTATATGGATGGGTAGGGCGGGGTTGGGTGGGGTTGGGTGGGGTGGGGTGGCGGCGCCCTCCCCTCACCACCTTGAGAGCATTAGCCCTGGTTTCCTTTGCCCTGACTCCCACACCTGCCCTGATCCTAACTCCGACAGTGACCCTGACCCAGACCTTAACCCTGGCGTTCATTCAGCCCTCACATCCAGCCTGATACTCCCGCCCTGACTGCAGCTGCTCGAGGCAGTGCACGGTATGCTGGAGGTGGTGCGCGCCCATGAGAGTGCCCTGGGGGCTGGCGCCGCCCCACCCGGCATCCAGGGCGTTGCTGGCACTGATGCTGACAAGGACGGTGAGTGGCCAGCAGGAGGCGCCTTTCACCCGCCCTCTGCCCCCCCTCGGCAGTTCAGAGTCTGCACAGCCCTCAGCACACCCACAGTGTGTCAAGGCCTGACGGTTGGTGCTGGGGTGCAGCTGAGGAGCGAGGCAGCACAGCCATTGGGTTGCTGCCTTGCACATTGTGTACTGCATCTGTCCACACAGTACACACCCGGCACACTCTCAACACACACTCCACAGCCGTGACACTGACGCCCTGCTTGCTGTCCCCCCTGGCCTCGGGTACCGTACCGGGAGGTCTTGGAGGGCCACGCTGAAGCAGCCCCCACCCCTCCCTTTTGAAGCAGACCTGCACCCCTCCTTCCTCCACTCAACCCACACATCGTCCATTCCCTGCTGCACCATGGCCTGCGGCGTGTGGCATCGTGCGCCCGCAGGCAATGTGGGTGGTGGCGAGGAGCTGGGCCCAATCCTGGCCGCCATGCTGGACCCCATCGTGGAGGCCTGCCAGCTCAGCGCAGAGGCCCTGCTGCCAGACGCCCCCTCCCGTGTGGACCCAGTCAACAGCAGTGCGCGAGGTGCCGCGGGGCCGTGGGGTGCTCTCGATCCTCGTGCCCGCCACGTCTACCTCATGAACTGCCTGGCCCACATGGCCACCGCCCTGGGCCGCCACCCCTGCGCTGCCCCGCGGGTTCAGCAGCTGCTGGGCAGCGTGGAGGGCCATGTCAGCGCCCTGGTGGGGCTGGAGGCGGGCAGGCTGTTGTCTCGTTGCGGGCTGGCAGACGTGTCCGCGCGTCTGCGCCTGTATAGACAGCACAGCGCAGGGGGGCAGGGCAGTGGTGGCCGGGGAGGGGACGGCGTGGCGGGAGGGGTGCAAGGGGCCGCAGGGGAGGCGTTGGGGGCCGCAGGTCCTGCGTCGGACCCCGCACTGGCCTACCCCTTGGTTGTGGACGCCTTGCGGTCCTTCTTTGTGCTCGTCTCGTCGCCAGATGTACTGCCGGAGTTCAGGGACATCCAGGTGAGCGGTGCAGCGGGCGGTGAGCGCCATGCGCTTGCAAGGCTGGGGCTGGGGACTGGATTGCATGAGGCGGAGTCAGTGGTGACGACGCTGATGTGGCAGCTGGTGGTGATGATGTTAGTGGCACATGGGCGTGTGCCGGGGCTGCTCTTGGCAGAGGTGTCCCCAGTGGCGGGGCGCCCAACCAGGATGTCACACCTGCTGCTGCTCCTGTCCAAAACCCCTCACTACACCTCCCTGGCTACGGCCCTGATGCCCAACCACCTCTCCCACCCCTGCGGCAGTGCTGATCCCATGCATGAACATGAAACAGATTTGGCATGTTTGGCCATGCACCCGTGGCTTGATGTGCGCCCACTTGGTATGAACGGGTACTCCAGGCCCTACCCCTTTGCCCGTCTCAGCCCCTGACTTGTTCTCGCCCTGAACCGCCCCACCCCTGCCTGCCCCTGACCCGTACAGCCGCCGCGGCTGCGTGCTGAGGCCTGCACCCGTGTGGGCCAGGCCCTGGCAGAAGCCTTCGAGTCCGTGTACGCGGCCCTGGACGACCCCACCACGGGCTATGCGGAGCAGGGCGGCTCTGCCTCGGTGAGGCACACACCTGGCCAGCTGCGCACCATCCTGGGCGTCCTGTGACACTCTGGGAACTGGTGGGCATGTTGACATGGCCACTGGGTGCGCCCAGTAGCCTGGCAACCCTCCACACCTCCCCAACCTATCCCTGGTGGGAGGGTAGCAAGGGCCCCATGCCCCTAGCTGACTATCCTTCCTCAATGCACGCCTGACAGCGGGGGTGTAGTCTTTCTTTCTTTCTACGTCCTAGGAGCTGGCCACCACCTGAGCTGAATGGGAGGCACAGGAAGGCCTGCATGGTGGCTGGCAGCAGGTGATGCTGGCAGGGTAGCAGGGGCCCGGGGGGCTGCCTGGGCAGCAGGAGGGGGGAGGGGGCTCAAGGGGGGCTGCTGTGCATGGCCTCCGCCCTACTCCCGCTTTAGAAAAAGAAGTGAGGGCGAGGTGGGGAGGGATGGGGATGGTGGGAGGTGTGTGGTTCAGGCTGTGGCAACCCCCTCAGCTGGCTCACCTGGTGTCCCCAACCGTGAAAGGTGAGGGCCGCCAACCGCCAACCTACTCCATGTACACGTGCATTCTGCGTGCATCATGCGCTTGTCACTCGCCCTTGCCAGCTTCTAGCGATGGACGTCAACCCACTGTCGGGGTGCGTTGCGTTTACGTGAACCAACGGAGTGTGGTGGCAGGCTGATGAAATCGGCAACATGCTATAGACTGGGTATGGCTTCCGGCAATCTTAGCAAACATCATTACGACGCACATATGTGCAGGCGACAGGCAAGCAGCTGATGTGTTCATGGAGATGCGGCAGCCTTTCCTTAGGTACCGCTTATCTGGCCTACCCGCTGCTGATCTAGATCCTCTGTCTAGGGTGATGTGCCAATACTTCGATGGCTCTGGGAAGGTCCGGATGTGAAGGTCCCCCCTTGACTGGTGAGGTCAGTCGTCTGATTAGATAGTCCCGGCCGTATAAATTCTCAAGTCGTGTTTCATTATCGGTACTGCCTCCTCCTTGCCTTGCCACACAAGCACCACACGAAGGGTGAAAGTGGAGGCGGGTGTTGTGGCCATAAGGGGAACCTGGGGCTGGGCCAGCTGACAGCACGGGCTACTGCACGCCAGGGTGTCCAACTTTGCTGCTCCCGGGCCCCATTCACCCAGTGATGTGGAAAACACTCAAGTCACGACGTAATCTATAAGCCGACACAGGAAGCCGATGTCATTACATACAAACAAAACCCATTCGACATGGAATAATCCTGTGGGTAATCTCGCTCCGCTACAAGCGCATTGAAGCATCCTCGATCCCTTAATGACTACAGCCGGTGGCAATTTCCCATTGAAGCACTGGGCACCTCATCAAAACCAACCCTAGAGTTCGCCATGGCTCTTGGGCTGGGGTAGTGGGAACAGTTGCGCCGTGAGGCTGGTGCGTTTGAGCGTGCAACGTCTAAGGACGCCTGAGGAGCCTAAGGAGCTGGTGAGCCAGGCTGGCACCCAGGCCGTCACAGGACAGGCGGTTAGTATCATAGCAGCACCAGCACTAGCAACAGCAGCATGAACAGCAGCAGCAGGAGCAGTAGCAGCAACACAGCTTGCAACATAAGACAGGTTAGGGATGTGCACTGGCTGCTTGCTGGGCGACTCCTGGTCAATGCAGCTCAACATCCAGGTCGGGGCCATACCCAGCTCAGCACCCAGGCCACAGTGCAGGCCAGCAAGAGGTGTGAATGCTGCAGAGCGCTGGGCAGAGTGCTGTAGGGCCATGTGAGCTGCCGCGCCTCCTGCCTCGCCATGTGGCCAACCCCATGCCCCACCTCCTGCCCCTGCAGCTGCTGCTTCCCCCGCCCCTGCAGCTGCTGCTTCTCCTTCCACTGTTCGTCCGCTGCATCCCATGGATGCAAACTGTGTCCAGGGCGATGTGCCAGTACTTAAGCCGCTCTTGGACGTCCCGGATGTGAAGGTGGGAGGCGCTCTTGTCAAACCTCCTCTTGTTATGCCACTGCGTTCCGTGCTAGGCATAGACTGCCTCCAGTCACTGTAAACGAATGTCGAGCTGAGACAAAAAAACCGGTTACAGACAAAGTACCGAAACCGTGATATAAATGAAACAGATTTTAAGACGAAAACGAGTCATGCTACGCCGACATCCCTCGTTCAGACCACTATCTGTCAAAGCAAAGAAAGTATTTGGTTACGTCGAAACGTAAACAGCTAGGCGGACAAAAGAAACCGTAGTGTTTCGAGCTACTTTACAAAGGTGGGGCATTACTCTGGCCGTAGTAGCAGGAGCAAAGACATGTACACTTGAGGCTTCGCTCCCCTGCAGGCCTACGAGAACGAAACTCGCGTCGCGAAGCTATCGTCTGCGTCTGAGAACTTTAGCCGGTGTATGCACATGGCCCAGAGAAGGGAGCCCAGCGCACCTTGCCTGATGCACCCCCAAGGTGGCAGCATGCTTCCCGGGCTCTCTGGCATGAGCGGCCGGGTTGGCAGCCAGCTACCGACGAATTCCATGGATGTTCAAGAGGTTGGTCCTGACACAGAGGGTTTGCTTGCCCCTGTGGGGTTTAGCCTGCCTACAAGTGATGCTACTGGCAATGGCGCCGCAGGGTGGCTTGGCAGCTGGGCCAACACAGCAGCAGGTGGCGTTCCTCCACCAGCAATTCCATGGCATCCTTGTGCAGCAGCAAGCCCTGCTCCTGCAGTACCAACAGCTGGAAGCGTACAAACAGGTGCGGGTATTCTAAAGCCTTCGCTCTTGATGCAAACCTTGTGCATGCGCTGCCTCCTGCTGACCCCACCACTGTGCAACGGGCACAGAGTGTTGGGGGTGTCAGGTCCATGGCGGCAGTCATGAGCAGCACTGTGAGGACCAGAGCTGGCTGCAGTCCTGCCCGACAAGCAGCCCAGGACACTGAGGGCTTCTTAGTGCACAGCTGATGTACAGGATGTCGCCCACCATAGCAGCTGCCTGGTGCCCCCTCCCCCCCTGGCGTGCATGCTGCACGGCCAATAACTAGCCCACTGCTAGGATCCACAATGCGTGCTGTCAGGGTGCATGTTCGCCCTATCACTCTGGAGGGCGGGGACCCTCTGCACCGGGTCCAGCCCCTCCTGGCCATGCTGTGATATCCAAATTCGAACCCTAACTGTGTGCTGTGCCACGACGCTGCTGGGTTCCCTGGCCTCAGGCGTTGTGGATGCACCAAAGCGATGCAGCTGGCAGCGCGCCAGTCATGGTGCCTTGGCCCATCCTGGCTGCCCAGGAGAAGCTGGCCAAGGAGCAGGCGGTGCTGAAGAAGCGCAAGCTGGCAGCCTCAGACGAGGTGGGTGCCAGGGGCAGGCCAGGGCCATCCAGTCAGCCAGGTCAGTCGGGAGCCCCCCTCACGTCACACCTGACACGGGGAGCAGTGGAAGCTTGGAGGATGGAGGGAGAGGTGTGGTGTGGTGACAGGGCCAGCAGGCGGTGGCATGGGGTAAGTTAGGGTCAGGGTTAGTGATCAATGCCACAGACATACCTGCATCTTGCAGCCAAACCCTGACCACTAACCCTAGCCCTAGCCCACCCAATGCCACCCCTGGCTTGGGGTGGGCCCGTTTAGCCACCTCTCCCTCCCTCCGCCAAGCTTTCACAACTTGCCCCTCATTTGCCCAGCAATGCCTGATGACATACAACGTCCATTGTCTGTCAATGCTGGTTGTTTGCATCGCCCCAGCCGTCAAGCTGCTTGTCTGCTTGTGTAAAAGTCTCCATGCATCCCCCTCCTGTGAACCTGGCTGGTCTGGGCTGCCTGATGGCTGGTGCAGAGCGGGCAGACCGACACCTACTCCCAGCCCAGCAGCGCTGAACTGGGGCACACTGGCGAGGAGGGGTGCACGCTGGCCCTGCCCCACCACGCCAAGCAGGGCCTGGCCAGGAGCCGGGCGGAGGAGGTGCTCCGCAGAGTCCGGCGGCAGATTAGCCACAGCCTGAGCAGCAGCGCCCGCCATGACGTGTGCCATGCACTGCACAGGTGACATTTGGGTGGCACTCCATGCAGGGCGGCGCAGGCTGGCTGCTGTTGAGGCTGGGGGGTCAGGGGGCTTCCTTGCTTCTCTATTGTGGGTGCTGGGAGCAGGCCGCACCCCTTGCAGGCGGAACCTCCTCAATGCATGCTGGCTCTGCCGGAGTAGTCTTCTTTTGCTTGGGGGTGGTGGTGTGCAGTGCACTAGCCATGTGTAGCCTGTGTGTGCCGGCAGCCCAGCACCACCAGGGGGCTGAGTGTAGCTGGGTCTGATCAGAGAGCTGTGGTGGCCAGTGTAGATGTTAAGTCTGCATTGTGCATGCTGCCATGTGACAGCATTCCAGCTGCTTTCCTTCCTCTGCTTAATCCCTATCCTCCCTGCCTTCCCTGCTCTGCTGCTCTCCATACCCTACTCGCCTGGCGACAGAAACCTGCATGAATACTTTTAGATAGGCAGCCGGAGGGTTGTGGATGATGGTGGCTTTAGCCCCAGCCTCCCGGCCAGCACTTAACCACTTCTGCTGGTTGCCATGTCAGGGCAGTCAGCCAGGTTGGCCTCAATGTGCTGGGCTGTGCTAACTGCCCTGCAGAGCGGCTGGGGCAGAGCTGCTGAGCCCGACCTCCCAAGACAAGCAGTAGAGACACGCCCTCCCCTCACCAAGGTCACCTAGCATGGCTCCCGTGTTGTGGGGCTGACACATCAGCCTGGGCAGGGGCTGGGCAGGGCAGGGGGCTGGGCGGTGGGAGCCTCAAGCTGCCTGTCTGAGGAGGTGATATTGTTTGTTTGATATGCACGTCGTGTGCCATTTTGTACCAGTAGCAGGGCTGTACATGTGAAGATTGCCCTACCCAGCTGCGTCGCAGGTCGTCAGACTGTGTTTGTGTTTGTGGTGGCAGGTCCGTTATTCTGGCTGCCGCCTGCTGCTGCTCAATGCATGTCTATGGCAACATGGCAGGACTCAGCTTTTCTGTGCCTGCCTGTGTGCGGTGGGGCCGAGTGCACTGGGTCAATCCATCTGCCGGAACTGTTGTTTGTTAGTTGTTCTGCCTGTGTGTGTCTGTGCACCCCATTGTGTGGGTGTGGGTGCACATGTCAGTGTTTAAATGCATGCATGTTGCATGGTTAGGTGGTTAGGCTCAATACGTGGCTCAGGAGTAGGCTCAGGTACATTTGGTCTGGTTCTGGTCATTGATGTGGCGTTGTTGGTCGTGTTGATGCAGTTTCATGTTGCTGCAGAAAGGCTGCAGGGGGAGGTACTCCGTTTGTTGGAGGTCCTTTCTGGTAGCACAGAGTAGGTTGTTTGTTGGTTGTTTTGTTAGGAAGGTAGCTGCAGGCTGCAGTGAGCATGCCGATTGAAGAATGCTTCTTTACACTGTTGAGCATCGTCATGGAATGCACACGTGGAAGCGAAAGTGTAATGCCCAAATCCTTGATCGCGCAGGGTATGCTGGGAGCGCGCTGCATGGACATGCACCTAGTAGCCAAGGTTGGTGGTAATAGACACTCACAACTAAGAGAGAACCTACCCTCGGTTACCAAAACGCTGCCGCGCTTTAGCCACATGGTTTCTGTTTATGTATTGGTAGTACCGCTACGTCGAAAAGTTCCGGACCTTTCAAAACCGGCTGCTAAGAACCGTTTCAGAGGTCTTTCATGACGTAGTACATGACCGGCTCTAGCCCGGAGTCTGGGTGCGGGCATAGTGATGGACGTGCACACGTCCTGCTCTCAAGTTGCAACCAAGCAGCTTGGAGGCTGACGACCTAGCGGTGTGGGCCCTTTCTCATCGCAAATGGCCACGCTACGACCCTGGTTGCTGGGCTGGAGCATGCTGGCGAGATGGTGCTGCTGCCCGACCATACCCTCAACTTCCAAACCCTACTCAGGAGCCTTCCACCAGGTTTTACCCCAGCTTTATGTCCAAGTCAGGCGCTCCCAACATGGGGTTGGTGTTAATGAAAGATTCATGCATCACTTCATGCAAGTGATGCCCACCTAGTTGATCAGTGGCATTTCTATGCCCACCTCCCCCAGCCTCCAAACAACACAGATTTTCATGCGATCATGCCCATCTACATGATTGATCGACATGACGCAGGACATCTCGAAACCTTTGCAATCATGCCACATCAACATGGACCAACATGGATCAGAGATCTCGACATGGAACGAAGTGTTGCCTATGGGTAGTCTCACTCGGCTACAATTCAGCTGTAGCTTCATCGGTCACACCCTTGCCGACTGCAGCCCCCTCGGCCTTGCCCATCAGCAACTTGGGTGTGAAAACTGGCGATGACGTGGCCAAGGACTTGATAACGGGGGTTAGCCCCGTACAACTACCGGGGGGGCGGAGGCGTTCCTTTACAACCAAGGTGGGTGGTGGGAGCCAGCCACGCCCCTTCCAGACGGAGGCTCCTGCTTTGACGCACTGGAGTTATCTCCTTCCTCTTGAATAGACCACCAGGCTGTTGGCAGCCCCGACAAAACTCATTCAACAAGGAACAACATGTCGGCCTGTGGGTAATCTCACTCAGCTACTACAATCAAGTTGTAGCATCCTCGGTCGCACCCTTGATGACTGCAAACCCCACGTAGATGGCACTTTCCCGGGACAGACCACTGGGCTCCTCATCAAAACTAACAGCATTATGCTTTGTAAGGCTGACAGCCTGTGTGAAACTACTAGGGCCTTATGCATTGTGGCGGGCCCGACCATCAATGCCCCGCCGGTACTCAGCAGCCCGGTGCAACCACTGCCTGCCTTTGGGCAGCCGGTCATTGACCCGCTTGTAGCGCTGCTGGTACTCGCTGCCAATGGGGGGCAGAGCCTCAAGGTCATCCCACCGGCACAGCTCTATGGGGCGCTGCCTGCTCTCCCCGATGCGCTGCAAGTTCAGGCACCCGTTGGTGTCCCGGTCCAGCCACCTGCCCCATGGGGGGGCCTGGGGTGGTGGGGCTGGGCCAGGTGCTGCAGGGAGGGGCTGGGCCTGGGCGGGGGGAGCGGGTGGTGGGGCCTGGGCGGGGGGGGCCTGGGCTGGGGGAGGGGGAGGTGGGGCCTGGGCTGGGGCAGGGGCAGGGGGGTCCTGGGCTGGGGCTGGGGGGGGGGCCTGGGCAGGGGCAGGGGGAGGTGGAGCCTGGGCAGGGGGGGGGGGGGGGGGGCTGGGCAGGCGGAGGGGGTCCCTGGGCAGGATGGGGCGCTTGCGTTTCGCCCTCGGGGGCATCTCAGGGATTTAGTTACATTATCCAAGCGGAGTGGCTGTGTTGGGGTGTGCATCAGGTTGGCATCTAACCGGAGCGCCGGCAACCGGAGTAGGGCGGAAGTGAGGTCCATTACATATCAATTACATGGAGCGGGACACAAAACCAGGCCAGGCCTTAGCTGCCATTTCAACTTGTTGGCCATCAAAGCTAGTCTGGTGTCGACCAGGCTGTTGGCAGACAGGCCGAAGAGGTCGATCAGACAGGCCCAGGGAGCTCTGGCCGTCAATGGGAGCTCAGACAGTCGGTCACCCTGTCACTGCTCTGCCAGAGTGCGCTTCTATAAATGCTCTTCTTGAACGTCTGAGGTCGGTCAGACAGTCAGTGAGCAGGGGAGGTCGCCATGCGGGCTCGGCTGGCTGAAGGCCGCGCCTTGCTGCTGTCTACAGGGCCTGTGGCGGTGCTTGCGCTGGGGTGTGCTGCGCCCTCCGCTGCTATGTGGCCTGGTCCAGACTCGGTGTTGCATGTCAGCTGGTTCAGCCGCAGCTGGCACAGCACGCATGCGCCCAGGAGCAGGATGCACAGGCCGAACATCACAGACAACGGGAAATCGCTGACCTGGGCAACATGGGTGCATGGTAGAGAACAGTGAATGTAGGAGGGATGTAGTAAGGATGTGCACATCACGAGCCAGATCTTTCACAAGGTGCATTCAGGCCAGGCATGGCCAGGTCAAGGCATGACTTTTAGCTCTTGAAGGCACACGGTCCGTCACTTGCTGTTGGTGTTGTGCAGGCAAGGTTCTCAGCCAGGAGGCAGCTACACATCACACACAGCCTCTAGGGGTAGCCAGCCACCTACTCACACACAGCGCCAGCCCCTGCTTACTAGCCCCTGCCTGCCGCTGCCAGCCCCTGCTAACCAGCCCCTGCACACTGCCTGCCCCTGCACTGCCCCAGCCCCACACATTGCCAGCTGCTGCACACCGGCAGCCATGCTGCAGCAGCTGCGCAGCCGCAGCCCTGACCCCGCCCCTCCCCCCTCCCCTCGTCCCCTGCGCCCTCTGCCAGCCCGCCTGCTGCCCCTGCGCCCCTGAGCCGCCCACCTTGCACAGCACCAAGCACACGAACATGTTGAGCGGGATGCGGAAGAGGTTGATGATGGTGGAGCGCGTTTCCTCAGGCAGGTACAGCGCCCTGAGGGCCATCATGCTGGGCCAAAACATGCCCACACACGCCTCAAACAGGCAGAAGGCCACCAGCTGCAGCTTGCCTTGCAGGCTGATGCTGGCCTGCTGGGGCCCACTGCCCAGGGATGAGCCTGCCAATGGATCAGGAAGGGAGGCGGGCAAGAGTGAGAGGGCAGTGGGCACACGGGCCTGAGCTGGACAGTGATTTGGGTGTACAAATGATGCATGCACCCCATGCAGGTCACACTGCATACCTGCATGCATGCTACAGCCCAATCACACATGGACGTCATGGTGCATGCGCCTAATGCATGTATCATGCCATGCGGGTATATTCGCCGCACCGCACCTGTCAGTGCAGGTCTGTGCTCCAGATGGAACATGAAGGGCACGGTGAGTGATGCGCTGGCCAGGAGGTAGACCAGGGGCATGTAGCGGTGCGGCGACATGCTCTTCAGCAGCTTGCCAGTCAGCGCAGAGCCCAGCATGCATGCGGTCATGAAGCAGGAGAAGATGATGCCGTGGGGCACCTTCTCCCCTCTGGGGCTCAGGGCCGGGGTCCACAGGAATACAAACGTGAACCTGGCACACCAGGCAGGCAGGGCAGGCAGGGCAACAGCCTCAGCGATGGGGGTGGTGGTAGTGGCGGCGGCAGTAGTGGGTCATTGTAAGCTGACGCACAAGTAAGAAACCCCCCTGCAGGCTGTTCGACCCCGGGCAAGGGTGGCTCCCATGACTTCTACACTGTGCTACTGCCTGCGCCTACTGCCACCGCTGCTGGTGCCGGTGCTCCTGCCGCTGGTGCCCCTGCATCTCCCCACCAACAGCACCAGCAGTACACCACCTACATGGAGCCTTCAAACATGGCTTGCATGGCCCCCAGCAATGCCACGCGCTGATCTGCAGGAACAAGGATGGCAGCACACCTGCGCAGTGTGGGGCAGGTGTGGGGCCCTTGGCTTTGCCTGCCCAGGCTATCAGTGAGAGAGGGGTGGGGGGTCACAACATCGCAAGCGCATGCGCTGCAGACACTGACTTGTGTGCCGGGCATGCCATGGCATGGCATGTGTCACCCTCCCTTCCTCCCTCCCTCCCTGCCTCCCTCCCCACCTCGCTCCTTCCCCAGCTCAATCACCTTTGGCGATGGCGGCTGCAGCCGCCTGGAACTGGCTGGCCAAGCTGTGCTCAGAGCTGTCTCCATAGTTCTCTGTCCAGGTCAGCGCAATGGCACATGCGCCCAGCACCATGATCACCACAGCGGCGTCAAACGATGCCACCTGCAGGCACAGCGCACAGCCACCTGCCAGATGAGGCAAACAGCCCCAGGACAGGCGCTGCCAGGGTATCCCCTTCCTCCCCTCACCTACCATCTGATCCCTTACCCCCACCTCCGCCGCTCCACCCCCTTCCACCCCAAGTGCTCCAGCCTCCCTTCTACCCCCCTTCAACTACACACCCCTACCCACCCCCACCACTCCACCCCCACCCCACCCGCTCCACCCCCTCCTCCCACCCGCACCGTTCCACCCCCACCCACACACAAGCCCCCAGCGCTCCTCCCCCCTCCCAGCCCTGTGCACCTCTCCATGCCCTCAGTGTCACAGCCCCGCCACCCCCTCAGCGCTAGGTCCAGGCGCACCCACCGGCCCCAGCTTCATGTCCTCAACCAGCACGTTGCCCACCAGGCCTGACAGGATGGCCATGAGGCCGCCTCCTAGGAAGGACGCCTTGCTGAACACGTCCCCCAGCAGCGCATCACTGAAGCTGCGGCTGACATGCTCCGCCACCAGCCAGGACTCAAAGGCTGAGAACAGCAGCGAGGTGGCGATGCCACCCAGCAGCCGGCCCACCATCAGCATCCAGAAGTTGCCAGAGTGCTTAGTCAGGCATGACAGGCTGTAGATGATCATGTAGGCGAGGGACGCCAGACGTCTCCCGCTGCAGGACATGGGTCAGCAGAGGTGTCCATGGAGGTGGCACTCTGGACATAAGCCAGGAGGCTGGGGCATGCATGCTGTTGCATGGGTGCACAGCTTCACTCAATATTTGTCTGCACTCACTACTTGTCTGCAAGAGCCCCAGCCAGTGTCCCAAACACCATGGAAGACGCAAAGCCAGCAACAAAGAGGATGCCGATGTCCCCGACAGTGTAGCCATAGTGCTCATAGAGAGCATAGATGTAGGGCCCTTGTAGCCAGTCCCCAGCTGCGGGGAAGTCGTGCAAGACAGTTAATGTTGAGCTGCAGAGCAAAGACGTCCTAGGATGCGGCAGCTCGCACCCATGGCGAGCGAGTACACGAGCAGGTAATTGTTTTGAAAGACCGCGAAGTCAGCAGGCCTGCTGTCCCTGCTAGATGCGCCTGGCAGCGCCAGCTGGATAGAGACCGTCATGCACAGCAGCGTTCCTAGCAGGGCCGGGATGAACTGCAACATCTAGTGCGACGATGCACTAGATATCTGCGCGCAACCCCCGTGAGCTCATAGGAGGAGCAGGACGTCGCAGTGCTAGTTACGAGCATTGACGACGGTGGGTCGCATCAATGCGATACACCACCAATCAAACCGAACCGCATGGACCGTATTTTAAAGCAACACTGTGTAAACACCCTGTCAAAAGTTGACCTGACCTGGCCGGGCGGGTGGTGGTGTGAAGTGACCACTGGTATTAACATTACGCATGACCTGACATGAACACATCCTAAACGACGTCACACATGACTAGGCTAGAAAAATATAATATCCCAGATTGGCCCTACGCGTGATTCCCTACCGTGTGTGAGCGAGAGCTACGGGAGCTGGAGCTAACAACGGAGGCACACACACCAGTCGGGAGGAGCTGGAGAGCGTAGGCTGAGTGCAGGGGTGACATATGACCCGGGCGGAGTACAAATATGAAGAATAGCTCTGGACGTCGTCAATTCACTCACAACATCAACAGTATAGGCAAGCAACCTTGCTAACCTCGCTATGAATACACTGGGCTACGAATCCCGTAACCTCGGCGCCCCGCCTCGCGCCGGAGTCTGCCGGGTTAGGAGGAGGCTGCAGGCTGGCCCTGTGCCGCGCCAGTCAACGGGGCCGCTGCGTGGAAGCCCTCCTTCAAAAACTTGCACGCCTCTTGCACCTCAGCCTGCTTCCGCTGCGCACTCCATCCCAGTTCGCCTACGTGCAGCGCGGATCAGGATATGGGAAGCAGACACCAAGCCCAGCGCAGCGCAGCGCAGGTGCAGTGTGACCCCAAAGTTGGCATGGCTGCTGCAGTGCAAGTTCCTCACTGAGCCGGACACTCAGACAGCCACGGGGGGGGGATGTCAGCACATGCAACATGCCTTCTCTTGCCACCATGCACCACAAGCCATGCCACAGGCAGCATGACGCCTGGTGCAGGACTTGACGCTGCACAGGGCTGCTGGGCGTCCTCCAAGGGCTGCAAGGGCTGCAAGCTGCAAGGTGGGGGAGCCAGGAGCAGCCCTGCATGCCCTGACCTGCCATGAGTTCAGCCACCCGGGGCACGGCGTCCTGGCAGGCTGCGACGTCCAGGAAGGCCAAGCGGGTGCGGCGAGCAAGAAAATCAGCCACGCGCTCACAGTACTCGTGCTGCACCACAGGGCCAGACGAGGTCAGCAGGAGAAGGCAGTGTGCAGGGTGGCTGGTGGGGAAGCTTAAAGAAGAAGAAGACTACTCCAGCAGAGCCAGGATCCAATCAGGGAGGAGCTCTGCCTGGGCCACGGCGCGCTCCCAAAAAGATGTGGGGGAACATTGGCAGGCCGTGGACAGCATTGGGTCAGACAGGGGGCGCTGGCCCTGACAGGGGGCGCTGGCCCTGACAGGGGGCACTGGCCCTGACAGGGGGCGCTGGCCCTGCACATGGCAGGTACTGGCAAGGAAGGGAGAGAGTGCAGGAGTTTTCGTGTGGGGACAAGGGGGGTGACCGGGTGAGGATGGGAGAGGGGTAGCCACTGGTGAAGTCACTTTCACCCCAAGGCTGACCTCACACTACGCACCTTTGCCCTGCTCCACGCTACATTACCTATGCCATCTGGCAGCCCCCAAGCCCGATGCCACTATCCCTGCCCCCCACACACCTCCCCCTTCCCGCGCCTGCTGACTGCCTGGGGCTGGCTGCGCCTCACCCTGACGCAGTAGAGCACCTCCGCCTCCAGGTATGGGTGTCCCTCTACCAGGGGCTGGGTCAGCCCTGATGTGTCTGCCAGGGCCACCACCTTGGCTGCCTGGTCACCGTAGGCATGTGCCAGGTGCCATGCGGCCGCAGTGCCCAGGCGCAGCTTGGCGCCGCTGCCCCTTCCGTGCTGCTGTGCTAGCTGCAGGGGGGTGAGCAGCAGCGAGGGTGTGTGATCACATGTCAACTGTGCTATTCAGCTGCTTACCAGCTTCCTGCAAGCTTCCTACCAGCTCACGAACAGCTCCTTGCCAGCTTCCCACCAGCCCCGTAGTTCTCCATGTACCCAGGGGTGGCCAAGGCCCTGCTACCTGCATCCTAGGGGCCACCCCGCACACCCAGCTCACCTCCACAGCCAGGGTGGGCCGGAAGCCGGCTGCGCCCAGCAGCGCCAGCTTGTGCGTGGCACAGGGCTTGGTGTTCAGGGGCAGGCGCCCTGAGGCTACTGCAGCGTCCACTGCCTCCTCTGCCATGCGCCGGTATGTGGTCCACTTGCCACCCGTCACGTTCAGCAGCCCGTCATCGTCCATGAAGATGACTGAACAGCAGCAACAGCGGCGTCAGGGGCAGCAGCAGCAGCAGCAGCGGCATCAAGCCATGAGGCAGTGTCTGTTGAGCTTGTTCCAAGCAGCAGCAGTATCATCAGCAGCGTTGGTAAGGTGAAATTGGGTAGGTGGGGGAGGGGGAGGGGGAGGGGTGGCTGCAGAGTTATGCCCCAGCATGGTCCTACCGTGGTCTCGCACCACGCTGGCCGTGTCCTTGGCTTTGGCCTTGGGGTTGCAAGGCAGGGGCCGCAGCCCGCTCCATGTGGACTGCACGTCGGAGCGAGGCACCCTGACACCCAGGTAGTCGCCCACAGTGTCCAGGATGAACTGCACCTCCGCCTCACTGGACTGTGGCCGGTCTGTCACCTGGGCAGGCAGGCACAGGCGGAGGCACACACAGAGTGGGCTAGGCAGGAGTAGGGGCAGGAGTAGGGGCAGGACTGGGTGCGGGGCAGCAGGAGGGGCAGGAGGGGGTTAGGGGAAGGTCTGATGATGAGCTAGTTTAGGCAACTGGTGAGTGAGGGTGGAGGTCAGTGCACCCCTCGCTACCCACCCTCGCACCTCACAGCCAGCGTCTGTGGTGCCTGCGATGACGTAGCCTTGGAAGGGCAGTACAAACACCACTCGCCCGTCCTTGGTCTGCAGCGTGCAGCCATGCATAGGTAAATGTTGGTAGAGTCACCTCACCATGGCAGAGCCGGGCACGGTGGCAGAGTGGCATGCTGAGTTATAGGCAGGGACTCATCATGCGAGTGCAACGCTCGCTGACTTGGGTGTGACGGGCGGCGACGTCATCTCGAGCAGTGCGTCTCCCGGGTGTTTGTACGGACCTTGGGAATAATGATGCCGGTGTCGGCCGAGCCGTAGTATCCAGGAAGTGTGACGTGGGCGCCCGAGCTTGCATTCACAGTGGTTGGTGCGTCACGGTCGGACAGGCGCCGTACCGTATCGCACCAGGGGCCAGTGGCGTTGATGACCTGGCGGGCGTACACGTCCATCTGCTCCCCTGCAGCGTGCGAGGCAACAAGGCTGAGGAAGCGAGGCGCTAGACTCGCAGCATGACACGTACAGGCTACCTTATCAGGCATGAGCGGGGCCACGACCACACAGGCTTGCCAGTACACTATAGGTAATGCAATCTGCCAAAACATCAAGAAAGGTGGAGGGACCCATGCGCACATGGTGTGGTGGATTAGCAGTCTGCTACAGTTGCGTGCATGGCGGGTGCGCAGCTTGTTAATGAGGCCAGGCACATCTTTCCAGGTCACAGCCACGCCGTTGTGACACCTACTGCAGCACAGACGGGTGCTGCCTTGAGCTGTGACTCCAGCTTTGTGGAGGGGAGGGGGACAGCGCCTCACCAGTGGATGCGTCTTGGCACTGCACGCCCACGATCTTGCCATCACTGTTCTGTGGGCAAGTCAGGGAGGCAGGCAAGCAGATGAGTAGGCAAGCAGGCGAGCATGCAGGCAAAGGACATGGCTGCGGGCAAGTAGACGGGTAGGCAGACGCACATGACCGCAGGCAGTTCAGGTAGGCAGCCAGGTAAGTAAGGGGAGGCTGAGTTGCTGTGGTGCCAAATCATGAGCAAAGCCATGATATTCTTTCAGCACTAGTTCAGTAGGCCCGTCCCACATCGGACGGACAGAAAGACATGGCTGCAATGCGTGGCTGGGACGGCCGTAAAGCTACAACCTGTTGAAGGCCCAATGCAACATGTTCAAAGCATCAACAGCAAAGCAGTAGTAAAGCAAAGTTAACGTTGTGCCAACATGTCGTTATGCCAATATGTTGTCATGCCATCATGCCAATATGTTGTTACGCCATCATGCCATGTTGGTTGTCGGTTGACTGCTGCCCCTGCCTGGTGGTGGGAGCAGGCCGCGCCCTAGGCGGTAGCTCCTCCCTTGATGCACGCCGGTGAATACCGGAGTAGTCTTCTTCTTCTTCTTTCTTCTTCTTCTTCTTCTTGCTGCCTCTGCTGCTGCTGCCCCTGCTACTGCTACCCCTGCTGCTGCCCCTGCTGTTGCTGCCCCTGCTGCTGCTGCCCCTGCTACTGCTACCCCTGCTGCTGCTGATGATGATGCCGCTGCTGCTGCCCCTGCTGCTGCCGCCGCCGCCACTGCCGCTGCCGCTGCTGCCGCTACTGCCGCTGCCGCTGCAGCCCCTGCTGCTCCTGCCCCTGCTGCTGCTGGTGATGATGCCGCTGCTGCTGCCCCTGCTGCTGCCCCTGCTGCTGCCCCCTGCTGCTGCCGCCGCCGCCGCTGCCGCTGATGCCGCTGCCGCTGCTGCTGCTGGTGCTGATGATGATGATGCCACTGCTGCCACTGCTGCCGCTGCTGCCGTTGCTGCCCCTGCCGCCCCTGCTGCTGCTGCCCCTGCCCCTGCTGCCCCTGCTGCCCCTGCTGCTGCTACCCCTGCTGCTGCTGCAGCTGCTGCTGCTGCCCCTGTTGCTGCTGCCGCTGCCGCTGCTGCCCCTGCTGCTGCTGCCCCTGCTGCTGCTGCTGCTGCTGCCCCTGCTGCCACTGCTGCCGCTGCCGCTGCTGCCCCTGCTGCCCCTGCTGCTGCTGCCCCTGCTGCCACTGCTGCCGCTGCCGCTGCTGCCCCTGCTGCCCCTGCTGCTGCCGCCGCCGCCGCTGGCGCCGCTGCCGCTGCTGCCCCTGCTGCTTCTGCCCTTGCACCTACTGCCCCTGCCGCCCCTGCCCCTGCTGCCCCTGCTGCCCCTGCTGCTGCTGCCCCTGCTGCTGCTCCCCCTGCTGCTGCTGCCCCTGCTGCCCCTGCTGCTTCTGCCCCTGCCCCTACTGCCCCTGCCGCCCCTGCCCCTGCCGCCCCTGTTACTGCTGCCCCTGCTGCTGCTGCCCCTACTACTGCTGCCCCTGCTGCTGCTGCCCCTGCTGCTGCTGCCCCTACTACTGCAGCCCCTGCTGCTGCTGCCCCTGCTGCTGCTGCCCTTGCTGCTCCTGCCCCTGCTGTTGCCTGCTGCCTACCGCTGCCTACTGCTGCCTTCTGCTGCCCCTGCTGCCCCTCTTACTGCTGCCCCTGCTGCTGCTGCCCCTGCTACTGCTGCCCCTACTGCTGCTGGTGATGATGCCGCTGCTGCTGCCCCTGCTGTTGCCGCCGCAACCGCTGCTGCTGCTGTCCCTGCCGCAGCTGCTGCTGCTGCCCCAGCTGCTGCTGCCCCTGCTGCTCGCCTGGCTGCTTTTCGGGGCTAGACACCTGCCATCAGGTGCATTGGGGACGTGACGCTCCCTTGCGCTGAAGCCGAGGCTGTGCACGCCACCCACGCCACGGCCAAGCGCCGCATCCGTGAGGTGCAGCCCAGTCCTGGCCCTGGACTGCGGCTGTCAGTTCAAATTGATGAACCAACCTGGACTATGTTCATTTCATTCAAAGTGATGGACCAACCTGCGTGATGTTACATCTCATTCCGCGCACTGGCGCCACCACGTGCCGAGCCATAACCGCAGCTCAAACGTAATATTTAGTCTCAAAAAGTCGCCAATCGAAAATGATCTCACTGCCCAGTGCAGAACTGGGGCTGTCTTCTTGTATGGTAGTTGGCTCTGATTAGAGGAGGCTGTGCGCGCGTTTCAGGCCATTCCGAGCACATTTTTCATCTCGACCCCCTAATTTTTTTATGAAGATGAAAATGCTGCTGCATGCTCAGGACCTGTGAATGGCATTTAAACAGCCTCCTTGCTCCTCACCTTGATAAGGCTACGGCAGGGCATGTAGTTCAGGACTGCAGCCCCTCCAGCCGCCGCGGAGCAGGCTAATGTCACGTTCAACCGAGCATCATCAAACTGGCCATCAAAGTACAAAATCTGCAGGCAGGACATGCAGCAGCAGCAGCCTCAGCCGCAGCCTCAGCTGCAGAAGCCGCACACGCTGCTGATCTCACTGTTGCCGCTACTCGTATACAACAGTACAGAGGCTGTGACACCAAGAACTGCGCATACTCACTGCCATGCAGAAGCTGTGACATCATGAACTGCCTCAGTCCACGGAGTGCTGGGCACTGGCAAGCACCACGTGGTGCTCTAGCAGCCAACCGGGGTGCTACCCTGTCCATGTCAGTGTACCTGTGACCTTCAGTTTTGGTCACACCCTACCAGGTATGTGTGCAAACAGCATTGGGCTGTTGCACCCAGCTGCAACCAGTGCAGGCCTGATTGGCTGGAGGGGGAGGAGGGGACCCACCCACCCCGCCCTTGAGACGCCTCCCCTCCATGCTGGTGGCCAGGGTGGGCAGGCGGTTGAGAGCCTCGGTGGGCCCTATGTACTTGGACAGCACCAGGTTGGTGGAGCCCGCCACTAGGTCGTATGCCTGCTTGCATGGCAGCACACAGGGACGCCTGGGGGCTCTGCTGCCGCTGCTGCTGCTGAAGGCGCTGGCGCTGCTGCTGCTGGCAATGCTGGTGGTGCTGTTGCTGAGAGGGGTGGCCCGTAATCCAAAATCTGACCTGCCATAGTTTACAGGTCAGGTGCGCCTGCACAGGCCCTGCTCTTTACCTTCATGCCGGCCCAGTAGTACGGCACCTCCCACCACTTGTAGCAGGGCTACAGGGTAGCAGGCAGGAGGAGCAGCAGGTGAGAGCGCAACAGGGCGCCAGCTATTGCCAGGACAGGGTAAGGGAGTATGGGATGGCATGTGCGCAGCTCTGCTGACATGGCTGCCACTGCCCCTCGGTGGCCTGGCCCACGCTTGAAGCTGTGATGCAGAGATGTCCCTGTCATGGGTGAGCTTGGCTAGGCAGAAGGAGGGGCAGCTGGCACGGTACGGGAGGCAGGGCCACCTTGCACCGCTTTGCTTTAAGAAGGCTCTGTGATGCCTAACAATCTGTGATGACACTGGAGGCATCCCCCTGACCTCTGACTCGTCCCATGACAGCCTGACATGCCCACTGACATGCACAGCAGAGCCCCTGGGCCCCGCAGCTAACCTTTCCCCTGCCTCACCTTTGGCTCTTCCTGCACAAGGGCAGCTTTGCTACCCCTCACATAAAGGCCCTCCATGGCAGGTCGTAGGCCTTAGAGTACGGCGGCAGCCCCATCCCGCGCTGATGTGCCTCACCGTCAGGATCGGCAGGGGTTGACTCAAGTGCGATGCGTTTTGTAGGAGCACCTGCCGCTCGTGCAGTGCCTCGTACACGAGCTTCAGCTGCCCGCGGTCGAGGTTGAACACCGCCTTTTCGAGGTATCGCACGCCCCCGTGCACTAGCTTCGTTGATTTGCTGCTGGTGCCCGAGGCAAAGTCCTCGCGCTCGATGAGAGCAGTTCGCAGGCCTCTGCGCCGGCATTGTACATGCCGCGCCCCGAGGACCCGGGCAGCAGGGAAATTGACGCCACAACACCTTGCCTCGCCGCAGCACTCCAATGAACAGTGCAATACATTTCAACTAGGCGTCGGGAGTGTGGGATCAGCACTAGGACATGGTCACCAACTATGCCTGATAGTCACCAACCATGCCGACTCACAACAGACAGGCAGTGTGGTGGTAGTGGAAGCCACTCCCAGCCACTCAGGGTGGAGAACTTGCCGCATGTTAATCCTTGTGATGCATGCATACTGGTGCTTAGTTTTGTGAATTACACAGGGTGGTGGTGTGTGTCTGTATGTGAGCACGTAAGCATGCAACAGCACTGTAGACCGACACTCCTCAGCGCTGCAGATTTTGCACATAGCCCATTTACGTCCGTGCAAACCCGCAAGCAACTGCCCCTCCTCCCTGCTGCAGGTGTGGCTGAGTAGGGCTGCCTACCTGCTCACAGCGTCCACTGCGCAGCCCGTGCCAGTGGCCCCCCTGGCAGCAACCACAGCAAACATCAACGGGGCAAGGGCAACCTCACTCAGGGCGAGCAACCACACTCGGGCCATGCTGCACTAACGCCTTCCATGGATCAAGATCCGACTTGGCTAACCACAAGCTGGATTATTCGAAGTGCTGGACAGCTGGAGGTGTGGTAAGGACAGCTGCCTGGATGCCATGCCACGTGTATCAGGACACGCTTGACTATCCCTGCCATGACTAAGCAGCGCACCACCGCCTACTTGCCAGCCTGCTCATATCGCCTCACCTACTGTGGTTGCACAGGTGGTGCCTGCTGCTGCTGCTGCTGCTGCTACTGCTGGTGCTCAGCTACCGTCTCACCCGCCAATGATGAGGATGTCAAACGGCTTATCTAAGGTCCCTTCCTTTAGTCGTGCCAACTGCTGGGCCCGAGTAGGCACCACGTCCGGTAGCGATTGCTGGGGTGTTCCTGACCCCCCAGTGGTCCATAGCATTTGCGTGGCATACCCACCACTGGCACCCACTAGCAGCAGAGGGGCCCACTTCAGCATTGGGGTCGCTTATCCCTGCTGAGCAGGTCCCAGTGAGTCAGGTGCCTAGCCAGCTGCTGCCGCTGAATACTGCACTGTTGCCACGGCTGGTGTTATCAGTTGCCGGCGAGCAGGCGCGCAAGCGTAACAAGCTAGCCCGGCCCCACGCGATGGCCTCAGTGAATGCAGGCAGTGGTCAGACGCAGCGTCAGGCTAACTGTGCAGCCAATGCTGTAACTGACGTTGCAGGCGTGGCACGGTGTCGTTGTCGTTGCCAAAGTTTTACTTTTGCATTTGCTTGCGTCATGCATGCTTGCTTGCCTAGCCTCATCCCTTGCTCATAGCTGGGCTTGAGTATGCCTCATGCACCAATGAGCCGTGACAAGCGCACGCACTTTGTTTTGCACACCCAGTCGCATACCTAAACCACTAATGCCACGCTTACAGCTGGATGAATAGGACAGCTTATGGCTCCTGATCCCCAGTTTTTGGAGTTGGTAAGCCCTTACAAGTTACAGGTAGTACTGCAAGCATGCATGTATGGATACTTCGCATGCTGTGCAAGTTATGAATATGCAAGGGTATTTCATTCGTTATACTGCAACACGTCACGGCGTTACAACTCACTATGGGGTAGCGGCAGTTGTCCGTAGAGAATGAGCGGCTGTCGAGCAGTCACAAAGCGAGCTGCTGGAGTGATGATTGCAGTAGTGCTGTTGGGGACTGTGCAGCTGTCGCGGAGCAATCTAGAGGTACATGTGCTCAAACGCTGCAACATCACGCAGCTGTTAGCATAGCCAGCGCCAGCAAACCGCTGTCGCTGCAGGACGCCCTCCCGCACGTCGATGAATGCAGTGTGTGCATGAGCTGTCATGTGGACACCAGCCCAGCTCCCATGCGTCTGCGCACAGAGGATCTTCTTCCTGAGCACTTCATGCCGACCGACGTGAAAGAAAAGCAGCTCAAACCGTTCTGTGAAGCATGCAAGGGCTGTACACACCATCTGCACATCTTGGTAGGGCGGCGGTTAAATGGCAGTTATCATCACCGCAACACGTTCCCTTCTGTTCACAGAGATCCCGTATTTGCTGCAGGCTCGCAGCGGATCCAAATACATCTTTAACCGCACCTTCCACGACGAAGCTGGGGCTTCCAATAACTGGCTGTTCACGGCAGCCACCAACCTCGCTGCTTCAGGACGTGCCATTGTCAAAGTTGCCTGCATTCCTGTTGGAAAGATTCCGGTCCAGGTAGGTGCAGCTTACCACTTTCCGGCCATGCCATCCCATAGCCTATGGCCTGCAAACCTGCAGCGCAGCCCAGGTGACATGCATGAAACACTCTCGCAACAAGCCTAATTGTGGCATGTATGCTAAGCAGCTGCACATGCTGTGGGTACAGGCGCACCCACAGTGCCTGGCCGAACTCACTGTCAAGTTTGCAAAGATATACCTTGCTCTGGAGAAGCTGGTCGAGGAATGTGATCTTACAGGTAACTTTCCCTCTGTGGCTCAGCAGGTCAGCTGACGACCAGTGAGAAGCGAGGGTGGCATGGCATGACCCAGGCGGTCTGTGAACAAGCCCCTATGCAAGCTCTCAGCCCTGCCTGCCTGCAGACATCATACCCAAGGTGTGGGTGCAGCCTATCAGTGCCGTCCTCCCTGAGATCGGGTACCACATCAGGTGAGAGCAGATCAGGCAACTAGCCGCATGCACGTTGCCTACTCAGCTGTGGCCAGCAGGTCCAGGTGTAGGGGTCTGGAGGAGCACGTGGACTATGCTCTGAACCACTTGCGTCGCTGCGTGGCATAAGCACACGTAGCTCAAGATGCTCACATTGTCAGCAATTGTTAGTGTGAACTTTGACGCTGTGGCCACTGGGTGTCCACTGCCAGTGACCTTGCCAGCGCTGTCCCACATCCTTGACTATTCGTCACCTTGTGACCACCTTTGTTGTCATCTTTGTCAGTGCCGCTGTCGCCACCCTCACTGTTGCCGTCATCATCACCATGGCCGTTGTCAAGAATACTTCCTGGCATTGCTGCAGCGTGAAGGTAAACACACTGCCGTGTCATTCGTCCCTGCTGGGTGCGCATTGCTCAGATGGCACGCCATCTGGATGGAGCAGGCTGACGGCATCTCCTTCGAGAACCTGGTTCGGCTGGGCAACCCCATGATGCATCCCAACGACCTCCTGGACATCATGCACAACAGGCTGAACAAGACCCAGGTCGTCAAGGCCGCCATCTTTGATCTCATGACCAGTCAATGTGATCGCCACGCCCAGGTGCCCGCCCCCTGCGCTAACCAGCCGGGTGATGATGACTCAGGGACCCTCCTAGCCGGAGTACCCAGTCTTGAAGTGCGATGCTGCAAGTGTTGAAACCCTAGAGGGGGAGGGCAGCCAAGCAGCTGACAACGGCTGACACCTTCAGTGGTGTAAGCCATCTCCTTCATGCAGGCTGGGGAGACAGGGACCCCAGCCAGCTGCCATCTTCTTTTCCTTCCTGCTGATCCGAGGGCCTGAGTTTTGGCGAGCATGCCATGTCATGTCCTGCCCTGCTCCTCTCGACTTTGGCTCTTCCCGCTCAAGCCAGCCTGTGCATTGCGCAGTCACAGCCATGCATCAGTCCAGTGTCAGCGTTTCCGGCTTGCAGAACATCTTCATTGGGGAATCCGGACACCTGACCCTGATTGACAACGAGCGCGCTTTGTACGAGAACGGCTGGTGCGCGATGGATTCTATCTTTCTGCCTGCCACCAAGAAGTTCACCATCAACGTCATGGAAAATGCCTGGGTCAACAAGTTCAAAAACTGGGGGACCAAGGTGGGTGGGTGGCCCTCTTGTAGCCAAGCCTGCAGCTGCCCTGAATGGGTGCACCCGTCACTCTAATTGCCTGGTCACTCACCTGGGCTGCTGGGGCCTACTGTAGCCTAGCCTAGCCTCGCTGCAGGCCCCATGCTGCAGACCCAATGCTACCCAAGTTACCCCATGCTGCAGACCCTCTAGGAGCAGTAAGGTGTGCTCAGAGCACGCCTGCCACTTGCTGGTCTCCTCTGCCTGCGTCTCTGCTGCATGGTGCTGCATAGCGGTGCTGCATGGCTGCATGGGACCTTGACCGCATGCGTGGTGTCAGGCCCGCAGGTCCCCCAATGCTGGGCCAACGTGCC
Organism: Haematococcus lacustris; assembly: GCA_030144725.1. Lineage (NCBI taxonomy): Eukaryota > Viridiplantae > Chlorophyta > Chlorophyceae > Chlamydomonadales > Haematococcaceae > Haematococcus > Haematococcus lacustris. Next base: position 7,140,846 of record JASKMD010000031.1, read on the forward strand.
ACTGCTGCTGGACTACCGCTGCTATGTGCCAGGAGGCCAGCTGGGCACCGCCTGGCCCCCCGGCGTGCAGCGCTGCCTGGCCAAGCTAGCAGGCATGAGTGCGGAGCAGCTCATGCACGAGTACGGCTTCCCCAACCTGGTCACCGCCACCGCGCTGAAGAACCGCACCAAGGGTGAGTGGGCCAGCGAAGCGGCCAGTGCTGTTGCACACAGGGAGGTCTGCTGTGCCGGTGAACATAGGGCAAGCAGTCCCAAGGCAAGCCACCTAATGGCTGACAGTACAGATTGTCCCAGGCAGGCTGGCAGGCAGGGCTGGCAGGGCAGGCAAACAAGGAGTGGAGCAGTCCAATGCCTGTCAACATACCAACATCCCCAGATCCCCGTTCTCCCCCGTCCCCATCACTTGGCATCAGGTCATGCCACCCTCTCCGTCTTGTGGTGGTGGGCCTGCCAGCGATGCTGTGACTCAGCACTGGCGATGGGCGACCAGCATCAGCTTGGCCTGCAGCGGTCGTGCCTATCTGCCTGCTGCTGTGCAGCCATGCATGAGGACGGATTCGAGTCCGCCATGCTGCACAGCTATCCGGTCAACCCGAGCCCCTGGCGCTACCGCCCCGCGCCGAGCTGCTGCAAGATCATTCACACAGACATGTATAGATGTGGGGTGCCGTGGAATCCTGACACCGCCATACCCTTCGGCGACCCCATCGGCGGCCTGCCTTGGCGGAGGGACAGCCCTGATCCAGGCTCATACGTCGGCGGTACATGATGTAATTTCCTGTCTTCCCGTTGTCTGTGTCGCTTGGATGGGTACGTGGGCAGGTTGAGGGGCCAGAGGCCCGCAATGTTTGAAGGAGGGCTTTCACGCAGCGGGCCCGTCGACTGACCCAGACAATTGTTATCTATTTGTGCCATTGAGTCAAGAACAAACATAATGTGGCCATTTTCGTGTGGGTGCGGCGGGTGCAACACAGTGAAGGACATAGTGGAGGAGGGGGGGGTGTAACCCGGTGATACCTCAGTGTGCGCCGACCCAATTGGTGTATTCGGCGGAAGTGAGCACATCTATTATGTTTCAATCACCCCGTCTAGGCGCCCTGCACGCCCGGCAGGCATCGCGTTGGGTGTTGGCCGGATGCAAACAAGCAAAACCGATAAGTAGTGGCGTTTTCACGCGTTTAAAAACGTTAGCAGCCCTATCCTTAAAACGTTTAGTACGCGGCCCCTCCGCTATTAACAGCCACAAACCAAACTTGTGGTTGTTAGTAGGGGAGGGGACTTGTTTGTGGCTGTTAATAGCGGAGGGGACTTGTAAACAGGGCAACCACCATCGCGATCGCAGTCTTCGTCATCGTAGTCAGATGCACGCGAGATATGCTCGGACATCGAACAAAGACAGCAGGGAATAGATGCGCGGCGGTCAGCATTACACATGTCACACCAGATGTGAGAGACAGAGCCAGCGCGGCTCCGCCGCGCTGGCTAAAGCTTGAACGCTTTGAAAACGCCACTACACTAGATAGCGACAAAACCGCTGCGTGCTAAAGGTTTAAACACGCTCGGCCTCGCACCGGCGCTAAACAGCTCTCGACCTCAGCCAGCGGCCGCGTCGCTACGCTCCGCGGCCGCTGGCTTCGGTCTCGAGCTGTTTAGCGCCGGTGCTCGGCCTCGCGTGTTTAAACCCTTTAGCACTGGCGGTTTTGTCGTTATCTACTACTTTATAGTATTTGTGATGGCTCGACGATGTTGTTTTCTATGGCTAAGAAAAAAAGACGAACCGTGCCTAGGCCAGTGCCGGAGGACCCGGACAGTGACATTGAGGACCGCGACGAGGCACTACAGCCGGACCACACCGAAGCGGAGCGAAATAGAAAGGTTTCCGGAGAGGCCCGCGCTGCCCGCGATAGGGACAACACATACCACGGCAGGAAGTGTAAGCTGGCCCACCTCATCGACCACTTGCCGCAAGAACTTTGGGATGCCTTCTGGACGACGCGGTGCAGCCACGAGTGGAGGCCATCAGCGAGCGGGCGGTGCTCGCCAGCCTGCTGTTTGGCTTACTCGTGCGCGGCTTGTTTACCATTCACGTAGCCGACCCACTCGGCCTGCACGACCAGCCCGTGTACACAAACATCCCAGTCTCCCAGGCAGCCATCCCGGACCTGAGCTGCAGGAACCTGTTCCTACAGCTGGTCCGCGGCATGCCCGGAAATGGCGCAAACACTCGGCCCAACGATGCAGTGGCTGCCGTGCTGGCCGCGCACCCCGACCTCCGCGCCCGCCTCGCAGCAATCCCTCGTCACCCCTCTGACACCAACATGGTGGACCACGTCGGGAAGCAGCTGGAGACAGCTTTCAACAACATGCTCACTCTCCTCTTCGCTGGCAGGCTCAAGAAGTCTGTGTCCCTGGCTAGGGTTAAGGTCCTGCTGGGCACTGAGGAGCACCCGCGCAGGTTTGGGGTTAGGGGGCTGGTTGGTGGGCACCTGCCAGCCTGGTCAAAGCGGCAGTGCACCTATGTGCGCCGCATGGTGTGCGGGCTGGACGTCAGCTGGCTGGTGGGGGAGGGTGGGGTGGTGGTGACTGAAGCCATGCAGGCTGAGTTGGCTTTGCAGCGGGGCCTGCTGGGGCTTGAGGAGGGGGAGCGGGTGGATGATGACTGGGTGGAGGATCCAGCAAACCGGGGCCGGCTGCTGCGCCATGCGGTGCACACCACCAGAGAGATGGAGGCAGCCATGGCAGCCTGGCAGCTGGACATGGTGCCCTGGCAGCAGGCTGAGCTCACCAACCCCGGGCTGCTGCCCAGGCCCCCCGGCCCCCCCACACCCTATGCCATCACCCCCACCAGCAAGTGCCGTGCTCGGCATGTCTTCATCGACACACGGGGCCTATACGGCATGATGCGTGACGCCGGCATGCTGGGGGTGCTGACAGAGGCGGGGGTCACCTCCTTGGCGAAATTCAGGAACGGTGCCCTACCTGACCCAGCGAGGCCGGGCCACTACATTGAAGGGCCCAAAGACAGCCATGTGAGTGATCCTTGCAGCCAGGTGCCAGCCAGTCCTTGGGTGCTCCGTCAGCTGCCATGTGTGCTGTCAACTGCCGTGTGAGCCTTCAGGCAGCTGCCTACACAGGCTGATGAGGTGCCTTGGTTGTGTTTATGGTGGCCGCAGGTGGCCAACCGATGGGACGCATTGCTGCCCGACCCTCGCCGCCAAAAGCTCGCGAGCCACAAGCACAGCTTCGCGCAGATCGTGCACACCGACGGAGTCTCCCTCAGCGTGATGTTCCTGCGGCCCAAGCCTGCCGCTCCACCCGCAGACCCGCCGCGGATGGGCAGGCACATGGGCGCAGTCAACCCGCTGGCCCACCTCGACGCGGAGTGGCTGGGCGTGGACCCCGGCAAAACAAACATGGCAACAGTGGCGCACGAGGAGCGCAGCGCTGCCGGCACAGTGGTGTCCGTGTGGCAGAGATCTCTAACCGCCGGGCAGTACTACCGCGACAGCGGCATCACACGGCAAGCCCAGGCAACCAAGAAGTGGCTGGCCGAGGTGAAGACGCAGCTCACAGCCCTGTCACAGGTCAGCAGCAAGCCCAGCTCGCTGGCCTCGTACCGGCGGTTCGCCGAAACCGTCCTAGCGACGTACGACGCCATGTGGGCCGAGGTCTCCAAGCCGCGCTGGGCCAACGCCAAGTTCATGCTGTACTGCGGCAAGCAGCGCGTGGTGGCAAGGTTCTGGTCCAAGGTAAGGCCTATTAGTAGTAGGCCTATAAGCTAGGGAGTAGCCAATCAAAGTCAGCTCATGCTCTTACACCTGGCCAACTGTTGTTGTTGTTGCTGCTACTGCTAAACCTGACCTTACACATGTGTGCCTTGTGTGTTGTACCATGTGTGGCTGCAGCTCATCAAGCAGGCCAAGCAGCGGTGGCCGGACCGTGTCCTGGCACTGGCCTATGGGGCTGCTGGCTTCAGTGGCAGCGGCAGCATTGGCTGCAGGGGTGTCCCGGTCAGCCAGATGCTGAAGGAGGCGCTAAGGCAGTTCCCAGAAGGGCGAGTGGTGATGGTAGATGAGTTCCGCACCAGCCGGGTCAGCTCAGCCCACAGCCATCCCAGTGAGGCCCTCCCCGGGCAGCCGCCTGAGTCCTTCAGGTGAGAGGGTCAGTGGGAGAGGGTCAGGGTAGTGCTGGGAGGTGGTGGAGTCAAGGTGGCTGGGTAGGGTCAAGATTAGGAAGGTAAGGGAAAATCTTACAAATGTGCATTGCCCCAAGTGTCCATGCAGGTGGCTGCGGCCAGTGTACAGCGAGGCGAAGCGTTCCCAAGTCAGGGGCTTGATGAGCTCAACAAGCTACAACATCAGGTAAGCAATGACCAGACAATGCACATGTACATGGCTGCAACATATCCCACATGAGGTGACACATGACATGGCACATGACTTGACTTCATGCATTTCCCACACCACGTGCAGGTTTTATGACCGGGACGTGTCAGCCGCGCTGAACATCCGCCGCTGTGCAGTCGGCCCAGCGCCACGCCCCACTGAGCTGTGCTACTGGGATGGCCGCCCAGCCATGCCAAAGCCAGGCCGGCCAGGCCAGGAGTGGGTGTACTTGCGTGACAAGGCCCTGTTGCGTAAGTGGCGGCGCAAGTGGCGGCGATAGCCAGCTACAGCAAGACAATCCAAGAAACCATGATACCAAACCCCTCACAAAGGGGATTTACCCTGAGCCCGGACATGGTCCTAGGCACCAAGGCTATGGAAGTCAAGTGGCTCGAGAGGTGGGGGAGGCGTTGGGTTGGGTTTGAGGGAGACCCTAGACTGCCTGAGACGGTGCATCGGGAGAGATGCTCGTATGCTGCATGGTTCAAGCATGGGGACGGCATTGGCATCAATCACATGGCCCCACACCTACTGAACAGACAGCTCTCTACAGAAGTTCGCACGAGCTTGACTAGGTTCAGGTTAGGCAACAGCGGTCTGGGGGTGGAGAAGGCTCGGTTTGAGGGGGTAACTTTCATTGATCGCACATGCACCAGATGCACAGAGGGGGTAGTGGATGACGCCATGCATTTCATCTTTGAGTGCACTGCCACGAGTTCCATCAGGGAGCAGCCGGAGTTTGCCATGACTTTACAGAACAATAATGAGAACTTGCATGACTTCATGTTGAGCCCATGTGCACCTTTGTTTGTGCACCTTGCTATGAAATGCGTTACAGAAAGTCCCGAACCCCTAGAGGGGGAGGGCGGCCTAGCAGCCTAACGGCTGACGGCTTAAGCGGTGTAAGCCACATCACCTCACAAAGGGGATGTGTGTGAGTAAGAGCTATAGAGTAGGGTAGAGCTCTTGCTAGTAGTAGCCTGGAGGCACACACACCAGAAGGCTGAGCTGGAGTGGGCAGTAGGCACACCGTCAGTGGCCTCTACAATAATGATCTCGCAGCCTGTGTTCAATTACAACTCATGCTTTATTTTGGTGTTGCATGAGGGCTGTAGGGATTACAACTTGTTATCTATTTGTTATTGCAGTTTCCGTACAGCGATTACTGCACAGTGATTACTTCAGTGCCATTAATTTCCGTACACCGCCTACTTGACGATGTATTCCTAAAAGGAGCCGCGTCTTGCCGCGAGCACGTGTCATGAGGTGCAAAGAGCTCCATGATGTTGGGACCACAGACAGATATTTGACATGTCGGTATCCGGAAAGCCACACTACTGCCATGACGGCGTGAAGCATGTCTAACATGTCAGCATCTGTGCATGTGAATGTTTCACGCCCCTGGTGTGGGAGGGCAGCCAATCGTAGGCCAAGCAGTCCCAAGGCCAGCCTCCTAAAGGCTGACAGCCTGAGTACACTAGCAGAACAAGCACAATTGTCGCAGGCAGGCTGGCAGTCATCCACCAGCACCCCGTGCAGCCATTACTCATAGTCGGTTTTGTCTTGGTCCACCCCACCCCACCCCACCCCACCCCTCTCACCCCGTGTGCATTCAAGTTTATTCGCAGCATAGCAACTCAACATAGTCAACACGTAGGCTGCCTCAGTCATCCTCAAAGATTTCATTGTCTTCCTGCTTGTATGCCAGCCCAACCTTTTGCAGGTTGATATCTGCCTGGCCTGGCTGGACAGCGGCGAGCATGCTGGCCATGTTCGTCTGTTGCACCAGGTTGGCTGTGCCTTGCCGCGCCTGCAGCGGTAGCAGAACCAAGGTCAGTGCGATGCCAAACTGGTTCGAGAGCATGCAGCCGGGTTGCCAGCAGAAATGGTCCCATCAGTGCAGCATGGGGGGCATGCGTGATGCAAGGAAGGCGGTCAAAGAGTTCCTGATCATCATTATGTGTTGTGTCAATGGCAGGACATGCCACAAGCACCAAGCCGCCACCAGGCAGCGGCCAATAGTGCAGCAAGCAAGCCAAGCAGGCCCACCTTGATCTCATCCACCTCCTTATCACATTGTTCCATGCGCGCCCGCTGCTGTTCCTCAGCGGCTCGCTCCTCCTCTTCTTTGAGGCGACGAGCCTCGTCCTCTGCTTCTGCCTTCCGCCGAGCTACCTCTGCTTCTGCCGCAGCTCGTTGCTGCGAGGGTGACACCCCACAGCAGCACCCTACATCAGCGCCCAGCAGCAGGGCGTGCAGCCAAACCTACTGCTGCCACCCCATGCCAGGCCTCAGTGCACACTGCATGTATGTGACCAGCAGACACGGCACACAGGATGCCGGAGCTGCCCGTAGTCCTCCTCAACTGCACACTGTGTTTGCCTGTGCTGTAAGCAAGATGCATGGTGCTCATGCTCTATACATCGCTAGGGTTCATAAAGCCATACTGGTGATAAGTAACAATGAGCGATGGTGACAATAATAGATGGTAGCGGTGCTGCTGCTACTGATTGATGACCCCTGTGCTGCTGCCTGGCCACTGCTTGCCATATGCGCCTTCTGCTAGGACCATTCACAGAGCACTGCCACCACCTGCCTGCCCAGCACAGATCCACTGCACACCTTTCTCAGCTCTTCTGCTTGCTGCTCTTTCAGCTTCTGCTGCTCCTCGGCCTGCACACCACCAACATCAAGATATGAGCAGCAGTGGTTGGCTTGGTGCAACTTAGACACTGGAGCAAAGCTGAAAGGTCAATAGTGCCATGGCCCGACTAACCTGTTTCTTTTTCCTTTCCTCCATTGTCTGGAAGGCCTCCCACATCTTGTCCTCCTCCTCAGGTTCAGCTACGTCGTCGCCTCCTGGCTGCTGCATTGCAGTGGTGTTCCAGTTGGCTGTGTTGAGTTGAACCTCTGCCTGCGGCCATCGAGAAACATGAGCAGCCATCCAGCTTGTTTTGCAACACAACACGAGCAGTGGACACTGCAGCCCAGACAGTGACCAGCAAGCACTTGCACACCACCAGACATGCACTTGCCACTGTAGCAGGTGAGGTAGCAGGCAGGAAAGATGACACAGTTGGGCCAGAAGCACATGCCATGGCATGCTATGCCGCCATGCCTGCTTGAGCCCGCGTACCTTGCGAGCAGCAGTTCCATCTTTAAGGAAGGCTGACTGCTCTGGTGGTGCTGTCTTGGACTCATCCGCTGCACCTCTGGTGTCATGCACAAAGGTGCCGCGTCCTACAATACATTACACAATACTTGCGTTGGTGGAGTTAAGCTAGCAGGTGTTGCAGTGTCCACCAGGCAACAAGGGCATGGCTGATGACAGCTGTGCATCATGTTGCAGTCCAAAGCGCAAAGGAGGTGCCTGCCAGTCATGTGCACTCAGGCAAGGCACAAGGCACATCTTGCACTGTTGCTGAAGTGCATACCGTTTGCTCGTGGGTCGTCCATGGTGGAGCCTTTGACCTCATTGGGGGACTCGTCATCATCGGAGTTCACACTGCCAGCGCCTGCAAGCAGCAGGGCGATGATGTAGGCATGTGCTAGTTACATGCATGCTTCTCACCATCACAAGCTACATATGCCGCATCTGTTTTATTGATGAAATTGAACCACAGACCATGCAAAGCCACAAGGCGATAGCTGTACGGGTGTGCACAGAAGGGGTGGTGAGCATGGGGCATGCCTTGCTCTGCGAACGCCTAGTTTACATGCATAAAGCATGTCTCTCCATCAGCAGCCTGGCTATCACTGCCAAATCAGACTGCACCTGACCTGATGAGCCCTTTGTGTCTGCCTCGTCTTGCGATCGCATCGACGTTGAGGGTGCATTGTAGGCTGCATGACCTGCTCCACTGTCAGCTGGCAGTGGCCGCTTGCCCGGCACATTGCTGTGCCCGCGCCCGCGACTGTTCAGGCTGTCCACATAAGCCTTCAGCTTCCACAAGACATCAACAGGCAATGCGTCAATGTCCAGCTCAATCTCCTCCTGGTGAGAGGCGCTGGCTGGCACAGCTGATGATACGATGTCCAGCACGCCAGCCAGCTGCTCCCCTTGAAGCTCGCTTAGCTGGATGCTGATTCTGCGCTTCAGCACTTCTGTCATGTGGGTATCCGAGTTGGCTGAGGCTGGGACCGCTGCCATAGCTGACTTGAGTTGCGATGTGAGCTGGCCGACCTTCTGGGATACAGCTTGAACAGGCTGTGCCACTGGAGCCTGCGGAGGCAACACAGACACTCCACCAGCCATAAACTAGCTGACACATGCAGATGTGGTGCGCACTGACAGCTTGACAGCTGTAGCATAGAGCAGTGCCTTACAGAGGTGTTGCGTGGGTGAATGATTTGGTTCCACTGGTCCTCGAACCGTGCCTCCGCCCATGCATGCTCCCAGATGTTGCTGAGCCTGTCTCCGCACTGCCGGGGGACCGTGCCCACTTGGTTGTATGTAGCGCAATTGCGCCATACCAACCGCACGTCCTCACAGACATCCAGCGGGGTGCTGTATTGTTGTCTCTGGATTTTCTGCCTTATCGTGCTGAAGTCCATAGGGTTCTTAATGACATTGTAGTAGTCAGGCACCACCTTCGGGCTGACCGGCTCTTTAAACCACAAGAAGTCTGCCTTGCGGGAAGCCAGCTTGCGGTTGATCAGGGACACAATGTCCTTATACATCTGGTCGATGCGGCGCTGGGATTCATCCGTAGCTTTGGGTCTTTTCTGCTCGGAGCCGCCCAACCCGCCTGAGAAGGGCCGTTTGACTGCCTGAGCTGGGGCTGCCTGGGCGCTGTAGTCCGAAACGACTGGGGCTGCCTCATAATACTGCTGAAAAAGCTGGGGAAGGCGCTGGCTCAATGCTGCCTTCTGTGGAGCGACAATGGTGTCAAATTCGTGTAACAACGCCTTGCGGTCCATGCCCGCGTAGCTCACTGACTCCCGCGTTGCGTTGGGAGGCCAAGCACCCCTCTCACTCTAGAGCCACTGCAGGGCGTGGGCTCCACAGCCCCGCAAGGCACGGCGCCCTAGGGGGCACCCAGCGGCTGCGAGCCCTGCTGCTAAAAAACCACGGCATGCAAACAGCCATCCGCCTATCTGCGTTAACATGTTCTATCTGCACGGAGCAATGCCAGGGATGAGTACCGTGTCTGATGCGATCATGAGGTTATGGATGTGACGAACTCAAACCCGCCCCTTGGACGCAATCGCTTATTTTACTCAGCAACAACGGTCCACCCCCAGAGTTTCAGCTGTTTTTGCGTCCCTTGTGCACCGTGTATCACCATGTGCAACATCCATCGAGTCACAATTGCCCCACTGGCTTTCTTGACTCGTCCCCCGATGCCCACAAAAGGTAGTCCGTCCTTAACTGGGAGAGGAACCGGGGCACCATGACCTCCAGCACCTGCGAGGTCACACAAGATGGGACATTGCTCACGCACATTGCCATACTGCCATGTTGCTGTGTCCTACTGTATCTTGTATTGGCTTCCACCTATGCACAGGCTGAGTCTGGGACATTTTCAAGTTTTCACGGTTCAAGTGCTGCACTGCTGCAGCTGTGATGCAGAGTCGCACGTTCTGCAGCACCCCAGCTCCCACGGCCTCTATAGACGCCGTAGACAGAAAGCCGCACCAGGCAGGAACCTCCAACTCGACCTGCAGTGCAGCAAGGCAGACTGGCAGGGGCAGTGGGTAGGGGCTGAGTCTTGGCATAAGGCAAGGGCAAGGGCAAGGCAGCCAAAGCCAAGCCAGCCCCACAGCCAGGCAGGTGGCTGGACAGGGACTGCAACGCAGCGCTGAACATGCAGCGCATTGGGGAGAGCAGGTGGCGGCCGCTGGAGCTGTGCTACTGGCCAGAGGAGGGAGCTCTGCCAGCCAAGGGCAAGGAATACCCTGGCCTGGGCTACAAGCGGCTGCGAGACAAGCCCCGCAAGGCCTAGCAGCAGCAGCCTGCTGAGGCACAGTAGTGTGTGCCCCCCCCCACCTTTGAGCTGTCATCAGCTCACAATCAGTGCATGTTTTGTCATGCCAACTCTACACGATAGCCCTCGTGGTCAGGCAACAGTGTAGGTGGTAGGCGGCTCATGTGCCATGTGCACTGGGTTTACTCCACACAGCCCAATAACACCATTTAAGTCGGGCCACTATTGCCCACTAGTATATTCCCGCTAGTGGCTGCTAGTGGCCACTACTGGTCCGGCTCAAATGGAGGCCCTAGTGAGGGACAAGGGGGCTGAGTCTTGGCATAACAGCCCCTTAGCACCAATCCGAGTTGTCCCTGGTGGTCCCTAGTAGTCCGACCCAAACGAAGGCCCTAGTGAGGACGAGGGGGCTGACTGTTAGCATCCAGTGATGTTTAGCGCCACACAGGCTGCTATACGGGGCCTAGGGCTATGGCTGCAGTGGCGTCATGGCAGGGATGTTGTTATAGCATATGTGGTGTGGTGCACACCTGCAAGCTGGTGGTGCTGACGATGGCCTTGCGGGCAGGCTCAGCAGCACTAGAAGCATCCCGCCAGCGCACCTCGTTGCTCATCTGCGCTCACAGCCGACAGGTACACCACCACCCAGCTGCTGCCAGCGACACAGGCCAGGCTGTGGCAAAGCAGCAGTCACTGCCACCCGCAGGCTGGCTAGCAGGGGCAAGGTGTATCAGGCTTCAGGCTGGCAGCAGCCCATATTACCAGCCTTGGAGTCAGGCTAACCTTACCCCAAGCCCTGGC
>JASKMD010000031.1:7152058-7203135 GCA_030144725.1 Haematococcus lacustris
GGACAATTGGTGTGGTGAAGACATGGCTGGAGTCAAGGGGGTACACAGCAGTGGTCTGCTGCCTGCCTGGCTGCCCTGGCCTGTGCCCTGTGTGGCCTGCTTGTGGGCAGACCAGAAGCCACCCTCCTCCAGCAAGAAAAAACAAGTAGTTGATGCTCTCAACGTATCAGCATACAGCTGGGAGCAGAAGCAGCTTGCAGGGAAGAAGCATGCAGGGAAGCAAAGACAAGGCCAGGGCCAGGGCAAAGGCCAGACCCACTTGTGCGGAGAACTTGTCGTTAATGCTCTCAACCAGGGGCGAGCCTCGCAGCTGCAGAGACAGCAGCAAGAGGCAGGAAGGCTCAGTGACGCCAGTCCCCAGGCACACATCCACAGCATGTGGCCCCAACGCAGCCTCACCAGCCTCCCTGGCCATGCGCTGCCTGTGCAACCGTCTCATGCCCCGCCTCATGCCCCGCAGCAGTCACAAATTACACTGCCACCTACCCCAGGCCGGGACTGCCTGACAGCAAGCTGAGGCCTATCCACACTTCTGACCTGCTGCAGTCTACAGCCCTGCAGACCTATGCGGCCCTATGCTGCTGAGCTTGCAGGCACCCGGAAGCTCCCTGAGACAAGGTTGCTTATGAGTGGCTCTTTGAGATTTCCTCCCTGTTTAAGCCTGTCCATACACTTCACACCTCTTGCATTCCACCACATCAGACCACAGCTATCACTGGTACTGCTTACCTCTAGTGGTACTGCTTATCTCTAGTGGTAAAAAAGTGCAGCAAGGAGGCAGGCAAGACATAGACTGCTGCCAGGCCAGGCCACGCCCCTGGCCCTGCACTCCAGGTCCCCATTGCAACCCACCTTGCATGACAGCAGCTGGATGTCACAGCCACCTGGCAGCACGGTGACGGACAGGAGCAGCACCGGCTCCACACTCCACTTGAACATGCGCAGCTGCAGGCAGATGAAATCAACCCTGGTGCAAGGGCTCAGCGGTCATTGCTCAAGCAGCACGGAGAGGACTGAGATGTAGCTCAGCATCATCATCATCATCATCATCATCATGGCTCAGATAGGGGGCGTGGGCAAGGGGTGGGGCGGGGGTGGGGCGGGCCCAGGTGCAGGGCCAAGTGGAGGGCCAGGTGCAGGGCCAGGTGCAAGGCCAGGTGCAGGGCCAGGTGCAGGGCCTGGTGCAGGGGCTCAATGTGCTTGATTAGGCATACGTGACATGGTATCCGCTACCCCTGCTGAGCTGACCTAACGCAACAGGTTGGGACCCCTACACCATGCCTGTGCCCTCCCACCTCCTGGCAATGACCCCGCGGGCCCAGAGCTTGGCAGTGTGCTGCAGACATCCATGTCTGGCGGCTTTTCTAACACCAGCCCCAACAAGGCTGCTCCCAGCATTGAGGCCAGCACAAGGAGGGAAGTGGGTGCCTGCCATACTGCCTCATGTATTGCTATGGCGTGCACACTGCTCAGCTCTTGTCTTGACTAAGCATCACCGGCACCAAACTGCCCGGCCAAGTGGAGTGTGAGGGGCTGACGGGTGGGAGCGCCAGGCTCAGCTGAGTAGAGGGTGTGAGCTTGGCGGTGCTGGACGCTGGCCAGCCTTGAAAGCAACAGACGCCTGCCTGGCAGGGTGTGTGGGAGCAGCGGCCACTCACCTCACCTACGTAACAGGAGAATGTGTTGTCGTCGACGCGCTCAATCTTGCGAGCGTCCAGCACTGAGTATTGACTGGCTGGCAGGGACATGTAAGCCGCTGCAGCCAATGAGCAGGTCAAATGCAGCAGGCGAGTGCTCACTCACAGCAGCACACCCATGGCAGTGCAGCACAGGGTGCATCGCTGACCCGGTTCTCATCTCAAATCTATAGTCTGTCAGTCAGCACATGCACTGGCTGGTCATCCCGCTGGCTCTGAGCCTTGGCCTGGCCTGGCCCTAAGCAGCGTACCTAGCGTCTTCTGTGCCTCAATGACTTCTAGAGTGCCAAACTTGGAGGCGGCTAGCCTGGCTTTTCGCCTGCTGGGGGCTGTCACCTTTTTCTCCGCCATAACCTGTGCACATCCATTGCGCGCAGCAATTGTGCGCGGAGCAAACGTCAACGGAGGGTGCACTACACACCTGGCTACGACAGAGCATCCGTTGGCAGCGCGCGCCATGCAAGTGGGGTGGCGCTTCTCTCCGCGCACAAGCGCTACCTCCGTCTCTCAGCAGCATGTTTCCCGTGGCTACCCCGTCGCTAGCTCCGCGGTGGTGGAGGAAGCTCGGCAGCAACTTGCTTTATGCCTACTCCACGAGCGTTTCACCACGGACTTATAGCTGGTAACCACTTCTTACGCTATACTACTGTATACGTTGTTACAACACATCAGGAAGGGGGATTGTGTGAATGTGGGTCATGCAAGCATGTATGACAGTTGCGCCTAGCGGCGCTCCCGGGGAAGCCCCCATTACTATATTGCCAGGTTACACGTCATGTTGTCCATGCTGTCTATGTTGCGGGAATATCATGGTAATGATGATGGGCAAGATGTGACTGCATGGTGCACGGCGCCAGCATGAAGTGAAGGAGGCAGCTTGCCATATTGCCAAACATTGCCATTGGGTCGCTATCTAGCAGGGTCGGTGTGATACTGGCAGCTTGGGATGACAGCTTGCAACCGTGTCGTGCTGCTGCCACGCCCGTGTACCATTGTCCGTGCCCGTGTACCTGTATGATGGCCAAATTTGCTGAAGCTTTCGCACGTTCGGAGTTCAGAGTGCAGTGTAGGGACAGGCTATGCCTTGCTGCTGCCACCAGATCGAGTCCCAGATGGCCTAGTGATGATGCCTTGGGCACTGTTCAGCTATGAGGGTAGGGCTGAGGTGGGGTAGGTAGGGCTAGAAGGGAGGATCCAGCTCCAGCTCCTGAACCTGGCAGCAGCCAGCTCAGGCGGCACCTCCCTGGAGGCAAACCTGAAACACATCACCGTCACCCTGGCCACCTGGGATGCAGTGTAGTAGTAGTTGTTACACTAAGGAGGTAGGGCTCGGGTGGATACAAGCCAACCTCCAAAGGTAAAAGACTTAGGAGAGAACAGAGAGAAAGGGAAAAAGAAGGGGAACTACCTAGGAGAGAAAGAACTCAGAGAAGGAAGGGGAAGGGAAGTGTGGGAAGTGTACCTGGACCCCAAGTGGGCACGGCAGCAGCTGAGGCTGTACGGAGCCCAGGACCGGGCGATGGACCAGTTCTTCAAGAAGGTGAGGGTGGGTGGGTGGGGGGGTTAGGTACTGAGAGGTGTGAGCATGCCATGACATGCAGTGAAGGAGTGGTTGACGGTGCCGGCCCAGGGGCAAAGACCAACGGCGGGGCAGGTTGGTGCTTGTGGATGAGTTCTGCACCACCAGGGTCAGCTCAGTAGTGCCTAGCAGCCCTATGAAGAGCAGCTGGACCATGAGCAGCCCACCAGGCCTGCAGACTGGAAGCCACCAGCAGGGCAGGTGGACCTCCGCCTGCTGCGCCCAGCCTAGAGCCAGCAGCGTGACCAGGCAGTGCGGGCCCTGATGTGTTGCCCGGTAGGGGCCCCCCGCAAGCCCCCACAGCCCCCATGCAGCAGCCAGGCAGCCAGCCAGCCTGCAGCCTCAGAGCCTGGGCCCAGCACTCCCCCGCCAGCCAAGCGCAGCAAGCGCTCCATTGCTGAGCAGGCAGCTGAGCCCACCCAGCCCACCAAGGGCGCAGGCAAGGCCAAGGGCAAGGCTGCCAAGGCAAAGCCAGCCCCACAGGCAGGCAGGTGGCTGGACAGGGACTGCAATGCAGCGCTGAACATGCGGAGCATTGGGGAGAGCAGGTGGCGGCCGCTGGAGCTGTGCTACTGGCCAGAGCAGGGAGCTCTGCCAGCCAAGGGCAAGGAATACCCTGGCCTGGGCTACAAGCGGCTGCGAGACAAGCCCCGCAAGGCCTAGCAGCAGCAGCCTGCTGAGGCACAGTAGTGTGTGCCCCCACCCCCCTTTGAGCGGTCATCAGCTCACAATCAGTGCATGTTTTGTCATGCCAACTCTACACGATAGCCCTAACGGGTCAGGCAATAGTGTAGGTGGTAGGCGGCTCATGTGCCATGTGCACTGGGTTTACTTCACACAGCCCAATAACACCATTTGAGTCGGGCCACTATTGCCCACTAGTATAGTCCCGCTAGTGGCTGCTAGTGGCCACTACTGGTCCGGCTCAAATGGAGGCCCTAGTGAGGGACAAGGGGGCTGAACCGCTTCATGTGCAGCTAACATCACATGCGGCATTTTGGGACCTGTGGCAGCAGGCAGACCAGCATCTGCGCACAGGGGCAGCATCTGGGCACAGGGGCAGTGAACCGGCACATGCTACATGCGAGCAAGATAGCCAGAGAGCTGACCCCCCTGCGATGTCCCCGTCAGCCAGAACTGCGCTGTGACACGCTGCTTGCGCATGCTGGGGTACGACTTGCATTATACTCGTACGTCGCATTCCCGCCGGCGCCCGCGACTTTGTAAACAGCGTAGGACCAAGCCCCACAGCCAGATGGCAGACGAGTTAGACGAGTCAGAGCAACCACGTGTGAAGAAGGCTCGCAGGGAGAACGCGGACGCGGACGCAGATACAGCAGGCCCACGCGGAGATGAAACAGATGCAACCACCGCTTCGCACAGCAACAGCCCTGAATCAGAGTATCGATGGCTCCATGAACAGCTCGTTGAGGCGCAGCCGTGCACCCTGTTATTGCAGCAGCTTCAAGCAGCCGCACAAGGCAGCGAGGATGGGGAAGGCGTGCAAGCAGAAGAGGGTCCTCCCTGGCTGGACCCCACTGGGGGCCCGCTGACCCGTCTGCTTCATGCCAGCAGCTGTGGAGACGAGTCTACTGTAAGCAACTGTCCCTGTCCTGCCCCATGCGTCTTGCAGCCCTGTAGCCATTCTTCCCTTATCATTGTCAACAACTTGCGGCTGCTTACACTTGCAACTGCTTACACTTGCAACAACTACTGGCCATCCCCCTCGTCCCTCACCATGCGTTTCTTGCTGGCGTTGCTAGGGCCTCCATTATAGCCAGACCACTAGGGCCCACTAGGGAAAACTCAGAATGGTGTGAAGGGCTGTGTAGAGTGTATCCATGCACATGGCGCATGCACATGTGTATGGACGGCTACCACCTACACTATTGCCTGACCCCTGTGACAGGGGCTATGGTCTAGAGTTGGCATGACCTGCATGCACTGTTTGTGAGCTGATGAAGCTACTGAGTGATTTCTTAAACGACCACAGTCTGGATCACAGTGAGGACAGTCCCTCATTGCAGCCCCTGCCATGGATACAATGCAGGCCCAGCAACTTCTGGCCAGCCCGCGCTCTTGGGACATCAACAGCACCGGGCCTGACGGTGATTCTGCCCTGCACTGTGCAGCTCTGTACGGGCACCTGGGTGTGGTGCGCTTGCTGCTCGCGGCAGGGGCGAGAGCATGTGCAGTAAACCCGCAGGACAACAGCACCCCACTGCATGACGCCGCAGCCAGTGGGGAGCTGGAGCTGCTGCAGCTGCTGCTGGGCAGTGTGGCAGGGGATGAGTCATTGTCAAGGGCAGTGAACTCCCAGGACGAGGATGGGGACACGCCACTCCACAATGCGGCGCGGGGTGGGCATGCGGAGGTGGTGGCCCTATTGTTGCAGGTATGGTGTCTTGTGGCGGCCGTTGCCAGGCGCAGCGGAGCTAAACTAGAGGGGTCCTACCCTGCTGCTACCCGGCAGGTGGTGGAGGGGGGCCCAGGGGAGGGTAGATTTCCCATGGCTGCTGCGTGGTAGAGGTGCTAGCTCCCGCTGCCAGGCAGGATGGGTGAGAGGAGATGCAGTCCTGCTGCTGCCCTGCGGGCTGTCAGAGCAGGTGGATGTGCCTGTCAGTGGCCAGGTGGGGGTCCTGACTGGGGATGCAAGGAGCTGGGTGTTGTAGGCGGCACTGGGGCTGTGGGCGCTGCTGGACAATTGGTGTGGTGAAGACATGGCTGGAGTCAAGGGGGTACACAGCAGTGGTCTGCTGCCTGCCTGGCTGCCCTGGCCTGTGCCCTGTGTGGCCTGCTTGTGGGCAGACCAGAAGCCACCCTCCTCCAGCAAGAAAAAACAAGTAGTTGATGCTCTCAACGTATCAGCATACAGCTGGGAGCAGAAGCAGCTTGCAGGGAAGAAGCATGCAGGGAAGCAAAGACAAGGCCAGGGCCAGGGCAAAGGCCAGACCCACTTGTGCGGAGAACTTGTCGTTAATGCTCTCAACCAGGGGCGAGCCTCGCAGCTGCAGAGACAGCAGCAAGAGGCAGGAAGGCTCAGTGACGCCAGTCCCCAGGCACACATCCACAGCATGTGGCCCCAACGCAGCCTCACCAGCCTCCCTGGCCATGCGCTGCCTGTGCAACCGTCTCATGCCCCGCCTCATGCCCCGCAGCAGTCACAAATTACACTGCCACCTACCCCAGGCCGGGACTGCCTGACAGCAAGCTGAGGCCTATCCACACTTCTGACCTGCTGCAGTCTACAGCCCTGCAGACCTATGCGGCCCTATGCTGCTGAGCTTGCAGGCACCCGGAAGCTCCCTGAGACAAGGTTGCTTATGAGTGGCTCTTTGAGATTTCCTCCCTGTTTAAGCCTGTCCATACACTTCACACCTCTTGCATTCCACCACATCAGACCACAGCTATCACTGGTACTGCTTACCTCTAGTGGTACTGCTTATCTCTAGTGGTAAAAAAGTGCAGCAAGGAGGCAGGCAAGACATAGACTGCTGCCAGGCCAGGCCACGCCCCTGGCCCTGCACTCCAGGTCCCCATTGCAACCCACCTTGCATGACAGCAGCTGGATGTCACAGCCACCTGGCAGCACGGTGACGGACAGGAGCAGCACCGGCTCCACACTCCACTTGAACATGCGCAGCTGCAGGCAGATGAAATCAACCCTGGTGCAAGGGCTCAGCGGTCATTGCTCAAGCAGCACGGAGAGGACTGAGATGTAGCTCAGCATCATCATCATCATCATCATCATGGCTCAGATAGGGGGCGTGGGCAAGGGGTGGGGCGGGGGTGGGGCGGGCCCAGGTGCAGGGCCAAGTGGAGGGCCAGGTGCAGGGCCAGGTGCAAGGCCAGGTGCAGGGCCAGGTGCAGGGCCTGGTGCAGGGGCTCAATGTGCTTGATTAGGCATACGTGACATGGTATCCGCTACCCCTGCTGAGCTGACCTAACGCAACAGGTTGGGACCCCTACACCATGCCTGTGCCCTCCCACCTCCTGGCAATGACCCCGCGGGCCCAGAGCTTGGCAGTGTGCTGCAGACATCCATGTCTGGCGGCTTTTCTAACACCAGCCCCAACAAGGCTGCTCCCAGCATTGAGGCCAGCACAAGGAGGGAAGTGGGTGCCTGCCATACTGCCTCATGTATTGCTATGGCGTGCACACTGCTCAGCTCTTGTCTTGACTAAGCATCACCGGCACCAAACTGCCCGGCCAAGTGGAGTGTGAGGGGCTGACGGGTGGGAGCGCCAGGCTCAGCTGAGTAGAGGGTGTGAGCTTGGCGGTGCTGGACGCTGGCCAGCCTTGAAAGCAACAGACGCCTGCCTGGCAGGGTGTGTGGGAGCAGCGGCCACTCACCTCACCTACGTAACAGGAGAATGTGTTGTCGTCGACGCGCTCAATCTTGCGAGCGTCCAGCACTGAGTATTGACTGGCTGGCAGGGACATGTAAGCCGCTGCAGCCAATGAGCAGGTCAAATGCAGCAGGCGAGTGCTCACTCACAGCAGCACACCCATGGCAGTGCAGCACAGGGTGCATCGCTGACCCGGTTCTCATCTCAAATCTATAGTCTGTCAGTCAGCACATGCACTGGCTGGTCATCCCGCTGGCTCTGAGCCTTGGCCTGGCCTGGCCCTAAGCAGCGTACCTAGCGTCTTCTGTGCCTCAATGACTTCTAGAGTGCCAAACGTGGAGGCGGCTAGCCTGGCTTTTCGCCTGCTGGGGGCTGTCACCTTTTTCTCCGCCATAACCTGTGCACATCCATTGCGCGCAGCAATTGTGCGCGGAGCAAACGTCAACGGAGGGTGCACTACACACCTGGCTACGACAGAGCATCCGTTGGCAGCGCGCGCCATGCAAGTGGGGTGGCGCTTCTCTCCGCGCACAAGCGCTACCTCCGTCTCTCAGCAGCATGTTTCCCGTGGCTACCCCGTCGCTAGCTCCGCGGTGGTGGAGGAAGCTCGGCAGCAACTTGCTTTATGCCTACTCCACGAGCGTTTCACCACGGACTTATAGCTGGTAACCACTTCTTACGCTATACTACTGTATACGTTGTTACAACACATCAGGAAGGGGGATTGTGTGAATGTGGGTCATGCAAGCATGTATGACAGTTGCGCCTAGCGGCGCTCCCGGGGAAGCCCCCATTACTATATTGCCAGGTTACACGTCATGTTGTCCATGCTGTCTATGTTGCGGGAATATCATGGTAATGATGATGGGCAAGATGTGACTGCATGGTGCACGGCGCCAGCATGAAGTGAAGGAGGCAGCTTGCCATATTGCCAAACATTGCCATTGGGTCGCTATCTAGCAGGGTCGGTGTGATACTGGCAGCTTGGGATGACAGCTTGCAACCGTGTCGTGCTGCTGCCACGCCCGTGTACCATTGTCCGTGCCCGTGTACCTGTATGATGGCCAAATTTGCTGAAGCTTTCGCACGTTCGGAGTTCAGAGTGCAGTGTAGGGACAGGCTATGCCTTGCTGCTGCCACCAGATCGAGTCCCAGATGGCCTAGTGATGATGCCTTGGGCACTGTTCAGCTATGAGGGTAGGGCTGAGGTGGGGTAGGTAGGGCTAGAAGGGAGGATCCAGCTCCAGCTCCTGAACCTGGCAGCAGCCAGCTCAGGCGGCACCTCCCTGGAGGCAAACCTGAAACACATCACCGTCACCCTGGCCACCTGGGATGCAGTGTAGTAGTAGTTGTTACACTAAGGAGGTAGGGCTCGGGTGGATACAAGCCAACCTCCAAAGGTAAAAGACTTAGGAGAGAACAGAGAGAAAGGGAAAAAGAAGGGGAACTACCTAGGAGAGAAAGAACTCAGAGAAGGAAGGGGAAGGGAAGTGTGGGAAGTGTACCTGGACCCCAAGTGGGCACGGCAGCAGCTGAGGCTGTACGGAGCCCAGGACCGGGCGATGGACCAGTTCTTCAAGAAGGTGAGGGTGGGTGGGTGGGGGGGTTAGGTACTGAGAGGTGTGAGCATGCCATGACATGCAGTGAAGGAGTGGTTGACGGTGCCGGCCCAGGGGCAAAGACCAACGGCGGGGCAGGTTGGTGCTTGTGGATGAGTTCTGCACCACCAGGGTCAGCTCAGTAGTGCCTAGCAGCCCTATGAAGAGCAGCTGGACCATGAGCAGCCCACCAGGCCTGCAGACTGGAAGCCACCAGCAGGGCAGGTGGACCTCCGCCTGCTGCGCCCAGCCTAGAGCCAGCAGCGTGACCAGGCAGTGCGGGCCCTGATGTGTTGCCCGGTAGGGGCCCCCCGCAAGCCCCCACAGCCCCCATGCAGCAGCCAGGCAGCCAGCCAGCCTGCAGCCTCAGAGCCTGGGCCCAGCACTCCCCCGCCAGCCAAGCGCAGCAAGCGCTCCATTGCTGAGCAGGCAGCTGAGCCCACCCAGCCCACCAAGGGCGCAGGCAAGGCCAAGGGCAAGGCTGCCAAGGCAAAGCCAGCCCCACAGGCAGGCAGGTGGCTGGACAGGGACTGCAATGCAGCGCTGAACATGCGGAGCATTGGGGAGAGCAGGTGGCGGCCGCTGGAGCTGTGCTACTGGCCAGAGCAGGGAGCTCTGCCAGCCAAGGGCAAGGAATACCCTGGCCTGGGCTACAAGCGGCTGCGAGACAAGCCCCGCAAGGCCTAGCAGCAGCAGCCTGCTGAGGCACAGTAGTGTGTGCCCCCACCCCCCTTTGAGCGGTCATCAGCTCACAATCAGTGCATGTTTTGTCATGCCAACTCTACACGATAGCCCTAACGGGTCAGGCAATAGTGTAGGTGGTAGGCGGCTCATGTGCCATGTGCACTGGGTTTACTTCACACAGCCCAATAACACCATTTGAGTCGGGCCACTATTGCCCACTAGTATAGTCCCGCTAGTGGCTGCTAGTGGCCACTACTGGTCCGGCTCAAATGGAGGCCCTAGTGAGGGACAAGGGGGCTGAACCGCTTCATGTGCAGCTAACATCACATGCGGCATTTTGGGACCTGTGGCAGCAGGCAGACCAGCATCTGCGCACAGGGGCAGCATCTGGGCACAGGGGCAGTGAACCGGCACATGCTACATGCGAGCAAGATAGCCAGAGAGCTGACCCCCCTGCGATGTCCCCGTCAGCCAGAACTGCGCTGTGACACGCTGCTTGCGCATGCTGGGGTACGACTTGCATTATACTCGTACGTCGCATTCCCGCCGGCGCCCGCGACTTTGTAAACAGCGTAGGACCAAGCCCCACAGCCAGATGGCAGACGAGTTAGACGAGTCAGAGCAACCACGTGTGAAGAAGGCTCGCAGGGAGAACGCGGACGCGGACGCAGATACAGCAGGCCCACGCGGAGATGAAACAGATGCAACCACCGCTTCGCACAGCAACAGCCCTGAATCAGAGTATCGATGGCTCCATGAACAGCTCGTTGAGGCGCAGCCGTGCACCCTGTTATTGCAGCAGCTTCAAGCAGCCGCACAAGGCAGCGAGGATGGGGAAGGCGTGCAAGCAGAAGAGGGTCCTCCCTGGCTGGACCCCACTGGGGGCCCGCTGACCCGTCTGCTTCATGCCAGCAGCTGTGGAGACGAGTCTACTGTAAGCAACTGTCCCTGTCCTGCCCCATGCGTCTTGCAGCCCTGTAGCCATTCTTCCCTTATCATTGTCAACAACTTGCGGCTGCTTACACTTGCAACTGCTTACACTTGCAACAACTACTGGCCATCCCCCTCGTCCCTCACCATGCGTTTCTTGCTGGCGTTACTAGGGCCTCCATTATAGCCAGACCACTAGGGCCCACTAGGGAAAACTCAGAATGGTGTGAAGGGCTGTGTAGAGTGTATCCATGCACATGGCGCATGCACATGTGTATGGACGGCTACCACCTACACTATTGCCTGACCCCTGTGACAGGGGCTATGGTCTAGAGTTGGCATGACCTGCATGCACTGTTTGTGAGCTGATGAAGCTACTGAGTGATTTCTTAAACGACCACAGTCTGGATCACAGTGAGGACAGTCCCTCATTGCAGCCCCTGCCATGGATACAATGCAGGCCCAGCAACTTCTGGCCAGCCCGCGCTCTTGGGACATCAACAGCACCGGGCCTGACGGTGATTCTGCCCTGCACTGTGCAGCTCTGTACGGGCACCTGGGTGTGGTGCGCTTGCTGCTCGCGGCAGGGGCGAGAGCATGTGCAGTAAACCCGCAGGACAACAGCACCCCACTGCATGACGCCGCAGCCAGTGGGGAGCTGGAGCTGCTGCAGCTGCTGCTGGGCAGTGTGGCAGGGGATGAGTCATTGTCAAGGGCAGTGAACTCCCAGGACGAGGATGGGGACACGCCACTCCACAATGCGGCGCGGGGTGGGCATGCGGAGGTGGTGGCCCTATTGTTGCAGGTATGGTGTCTTGTGGCGGCCGTTGCCAGGCGCAGCGGAGCTAAACTAGAGGGGTCCTACCCTGCTGCTACCCGGCAGGTGGTGGAGGGGGGCCCAGGGGAGGGTAGATTTCCCATGGCTGCTGCGTGGTAGAGGTGCTAGCTCCCGCTGCCAGGCAGGATGGGTGAGAGGAGATGCAGTCCTGCTGCTGCCCTGCGGGCTGTCAGAGCAGGTGGATGTGCCTGTCAGTGGCCAGGTGGGGGTCCTGACTGGGGATGCAAGGAGCTGGGTGTTGTAGGCGGCACTGGGGCTGTGGGCGCTGCTGGACAATTGGTGTGGTGAAGACATGGCTGGAGTCAAGGGGGTACACAGCAGTGGTCTGCTGCCTGCCTGGCTGCCCTGGCCTGTGCCCTGTGTGGCCTGCTTGTGGGCAGACCAGAAGCCACCCTCCTCCAGCAAGAAAAAACAAGTAGTTGATGCTCTCAACGTATCAGCATACAGCTGGGAGCAGAAGCAGCTTGCAGGGAAGAAGCATGCAGGGAAGCAAAGACAAGGCCAGGGCCAGGGCAAAGGCCAGACCCACTTGTGCGGAGAACTTGTCGTTAATGCTCTCAACCAGGGGCGAGCCTCGCAGCTGCAGAGACAGCAGCAAGAGGCAGGAAGGCTCAGTGACGCCAGTCCCCAGGCACACATCCACAGCATGTGGCCCCAACGCAGCCTCACCAGCCTCCCTGGCCATGCGCTGCCTGTGCAACCGTCTCATGCCCCGCCTCATGCCCCGCAGCAGTCACAAATTACACTGCCACCTACCCCAGGCCGGGACTGCCTGACAGCAAGCTGAGGCCTATCCACACTTCTGACCTGCTGCAGTCTACAGCCCTGCAGACCTATGCGGCCCTATGCTGCTGAGCTTGCAGGCACCCGGAAGCTCCCTGAGACAAGGTTGCTTATGAGTGGCTCTTTGAGATTTCCTCCCTGTTTAAGCCTGTCCATACACTTCACACCTCTTGCATTCCACCACATCAGACCACAGCTATCACTGGTACTGCTTACCTCTAGTGGTACTGCTTATCTCTAGTGGTAAAAAAGTGCAGCAAGGAGGCAGGCAAGACATAGACTGCTGCCAGGCCAGGCCACGCCCCTGGCCCTGCACTCCAGGTCCCCATTGCAACCCACCTTGCATGACAGCAGCTGGATGTCACAGCCACCTGGCAGCACGGTGACGGACAGGAGCAGCACCGGCTCCACACTCCACTTGAACATGCGCAGCTGCAGGCAGATGAAATCAACCCTGGTGCAAGGGCTCAGCGGTCATTGCTCAAGCAGCACGGAGAGGACTGAGATGTAGCTCAGCATCATCATCATCATCATCATCATGGCTCAGATAGGGGGCGTGGGCAAGGGGTGGGGCGGGGGTGGGGCGGGCCCAGGTGCAGGGCCAAGTGGAGGGCCAGGTGCAGGGCCAGGTGCAAGGCCAGGTGCAGGGCCAGGTGCAGGGCCTGGTGCAGGGGCTCAATGTGCTTGATTAGGCATACGTGACATGGTATCCGCTACCCCTGCTGAGCTGACCTAACGCAACAGGTTGGGACCCCTACACCATGCCTGTGCCCTCCCACCTCCTGGCAATGACCCCGCGGGCCCAGAGCTTGGCAGTGTGCTGCAGACATCCATGTCTGGCGGCTTTTCTAACACCAGCCCCAACAAGGCTGCTCCCAGCATTGAGGCCAGCACAAGGAGGGAAGTGGGTGCCTGCCATACTGCCTCATGTATTGCTATGGCGTGCACACTGCTCAGCTCTTGTCTTGACTAAGCATCACCGGCACCAAACTGCCCGGCCAAGTGGAGTGTGAGGGGCTGACGGGTGGGAGCGCCAGGCTCAGCTGAGTAGAGGGTGTGAGCTTGGCGGTGCTGGACGCTGGCCAGCCTTGAAAGCAACAGACGCCTGCCTGGCAGGGTGTGTGGGAGCAGCGGCCACTCACCTCACCTACGTAACAGGAGAATGTGTTGTCGTCGACGCGCTCAATCTTGCGAGCGTCCAGCACTGAGTATTGACTGGCTGGCAGGGACATGTAAGCCGCTGCAGCCAATGAGCAGGTCAAATGCAGCAGGCGAGTGCTCACTCACAGCAGCACACCCATGGCAGTGCAGCACAGGGTGCATCGCTGACCCGGTTCTCATCTCAAATCTATAGTCTGTCAGTCAGCACATGCACTGGCTGGTCATCCCGCTGGCTCTGAGCCTTGGCCTGGCCTGGCCCTAAGCAGCGTACCTAGCGTCTTCTGTGCCTCAATGACTTCTAGAGTGCCAAACGTGGAGGCGGCTAGCCTGGCTTTTCGCCTGCTGGGGGCTGTCACCTTTTTCTCCGCCATAACCTGTGCACATCCATTGCGCGCAGCAATTGTGCGCGGAGCAAACGTCAACGGAGGGTGCACTACACACCTGGCTACGACAGAGCATCCGTTGGCAGCGCGCGCCATGCAAGTGGGGTGGCGCTTCTCTCCGCGCACAAGCGCTACCTCCGTCTCTCAGCAGCATGTTTCCCGTGGCTACCCCGTCGCTAGCTCCGCGGTGGTGGAGGAAGCTCGGCAGCAACTTGCTTTATGCCTACTCCACGAGCGTTTCACCACGGACTTATAGCTGGTAACCACTTCTTACGCTATACTACTGTATACGTTGTTACAACACATCAGGAAGGGGGATTGTGTGAATGTGGGTCATGCAAGCATGTATGACAGTTGCGCCTAGCGGCGCTCCCGGGGAAGCCCCCATTACTATATTGCCAGGTTACACGTCATGTTGTCCATGCTGTCTATGTTGCGGGAATATCATGGTAATGATGATGGGCAAGATGTGACTGCATGGTGCACGGCGCCAGCATGAAGTGAAGGAGGCAGCTTGCCATATTGCCAAACATTGCCATTGGGTCGCTATCTAGCAGGGTCGGTGTGATACTGGCAGCTTGGGATGACAGCTTGCAACCGTGTCGTGCTGCTGCCACGCCCGTGTACCATTGTCCGTGCCCGTGTACCTGTATGATGGCCAAATTTGCTGAAGCTTTCGCACGTTCGGAGTTCAGAGTGCAGTGTAGGGACAGGCTATGCCTTGCTGCTGCCACCAGATCGAGTCCCAGATGGCCTAGTGATGATGCCTTGGGCACTGTTCAGCTATGAGGGTAGGGCTGAGGTGGGGTAGGTAGGGCTAGAAGGGAGGATCCAGCTCCAGCTCCTGAACCTGGCAGCAGCCAGCTCAGGCGGCACCTCCCTGGAGGCAAACCTGAAACACATCACCGTCACCCTGGCCACCTGGGATGCAGTGTAGTAGTAGTTGTTACACTAAGGAGGTAGGGCTCGGGTGGATACAAGCCAACCTCCAAAGGTAAAAGACTTAGGAGAGAACAGAGAGAAAGGGAAAAAGAAGGGGAACTACCTAGGAGAGAAAGAACTCAGAGAAGGAAGGGGAAGGGAAGTGTGGGAAGTGTACCTGGACCCCAAGTGGGCACGGCAGCAGCTGAGGCTGTACGGAGCCCAGGACCGGGCGATGGACCAGTTCTTCAAGAAGGTGAGGGTGGGTGGGTGGGGGGGTTAGGTACTGAGAGGTGTGAGCATGCCATGACATGCAGTGAAGGAGTGGTTGACGGTGCCGGCCCAGGGGCAAAGACCAACGGCGGGGCAGGTTGGTGCTTGTGGATGAGTTCTGCACCACCAGGGTCAGCTCAGTAGTGCCTAGCAGCCCTATGAAGAGCAGCTGGACCATGAGCAGCCCACCAGGCCTGCAGACTGGAAGCCACCAGCAGGGCAGGTGGACCTCCGCCTGCTGCGCCCAGCCTAGAGCCAGCAGCGTGACCAGGCAGTGCGGGCCCTGATGTGTTGCCCGGTAGGGGCCCCCCGCAAGCCCCCACAGCCCCCATGCAGCAGCCAGGCAGCCAGCCAGCCTGCAGCCTCAGAGCCTGGGCCCAGCACTCCCCCGCCAGCCAAGCGCAGCAAGCGCTCCATTGCTGAGCAGGCAGCTGAGCCCACCCAGCCCACCAAGGGCGCAGGCAAGGCCAAGGGCAAGGCTGCCAAGGCAAAGCCAGCCCCACAGGCAGGCAGGTGGCTGGACAGGGACTGCAATGCAGCGCTGAACATGCGGAGCATTGGGGAGAGCAGGTGGCGGCCGCTGGAGCTGTGCTACTGGCCAGAGCAGGGAGCTCTGCCAGCCAAGGGCAAGGAATACCCTGGCCTGGGCTACAAGCGGCTGCGAGACAAGCCCCGCAAGGCCTAGCAGCAGCAGCCTGCTGAGGCACAGTAGTGTGTGCCCCCACCCCCCTTTGAGCGGTCATCAGCTCACAATCAGTGCATGTTTTGTCATGCCAACTCTACACGATAGCCCTAACGGGTCAGGCAATAGTGTAGGTGGTAGGCGGCTCATGTGCCATGTGCACTGGGTTTACTTCACACAGCCCAATAACACCATTTGAGTCGGGCCACTATTGCCCACTAGTATAGTCCCGCTAGTGGCTGCTAGTGGCCACTACTGGTCCGGCTCAAATGGAGGCCCTAGTGAGGGACAAGGGGGCTGAACCGCTTCATGTGCAGCTAACATCACATGCGGCATTTTGGGACCTGTGGCAGCAGGCAGACCAGCATCTGCGCACAGGGGCAGCATCTGGGCACAGGGGCAGTGAACCGGCACATGCTACATGCGAGCAAGATAGCCAGAGAGCTGACCCCCCTGCGATGTCCCCGTCAGCCAGAACTGCGCTGTGACACGCTGCTTGCGCATGCTGGGGTACGACTTGCATTATACTCGTACGTCGCATTCCCGCCGGCGCCCGCGACTTTGTAAACAGCGTAGGACCAAGCCCCACAGCCAGATGGCAGACGAGTTAGACGAGTCAGAGCAACCACGTGTGAAGAAGGCTCGCAGGGAGAACGCGGACGCGGACGCAGATACAGCAGGCCCACGCGGAGATGAAACAGATGCAACCACCGCTTCGCACAGCAACAGCCCTGAATCAGAGTATCGATGGCTCCATGAACAGCTCGTTGAGGCGCAGCCGTGCACCCTGTTATTGCAGCAGCTTCAAGCAGCCGCACAAGGCAGCGAGGATGGGGAAGGCGTGCAAGCAGAAGAGGGTCCTCCCTGGCTGGACCCCACTGGGGGCCCGCTGACCCGTCTGCTTCATGCCAGCAGCTGTGGAGACGAGTCTACTGTAAGCAACTGTCCCTGTCCTGCCCCATGCGTCTTGCAGCCCTGTAGCCATTCTTCCCTTATCATTGTCAACAACTTGCGGCTGCTTACACTTGCAACTGCTTACACTTGCAACAACTACTGGCCATCCCCCTCGTCCCTCACCATGCGTTTCTTGCTGGCGTTACTAGGGCCTCCATTATAGCCAGACCACTAGGGCCCACTAGGGAAAACTCAGAATGGTGTGAAGGGCTGTGTAGAGTGTATCCATGCACATGGCGCATGCACATGTGTATGGACGGCTACCACCTACACTATTGCCTGACCCCTGTGACAGGGGCTATGGTCTAGAGTTGGCATGACCTGCATGCACTGTTTGTGAGCTGATGAAGCTACTGAGTGATTTCTTAAACGACCACAGTCTGGATCACAGTGAGGACAGTCCCTCATTGCAGCCCCTGCCATGGATACAATGCAGGCCCAGCAACTTCTGGCCAGCCCGCGCTCTTGGGACATCAACAGCACCGGGCCTGACGGTGATTCTGCCCTGCACTGTGCAGCTCTGTACGGGCACCTGGGTGTGGTGCGCTTGCTGCTCGCGGCAGGGGCGAGAGCATGTGCAGTAAACCCGCAGGACAACAGCACCCCACTGCATGACGCCGCAGCCAGTGGGGAGCTGGAGCTGCTGCAGCTGCTGCTGGGCAGTGTGGCAGGGGATGAGTCATTGTCAAGGGCAGTGAACTCCCAGGACGAGGATGGGGACACGCCACTCCACAATGCGGCGCGGGGTGGGCATGCGGAGGTGGTGGCCCTATTGTTGCAGGTATGGTGTCTTGTGGCGGCCGTTGCCAGGCGCAGCGGAGCTAAACTAGAGGGGTCCTACCCTGCTGCTACCCGGCAGGTGGTGGAGGGGGGCCCAGGGGAGGGTAGATTTCCCATGGCTGCTGCGTGGTAGAGGTGCTAGCTCCCGCTGCCAGGCAGGATGGGTGAGAGGAGATGCAGTCCTGCTGCTGCCCTGCGGGCTGTCAGAGCAGGTGGATGTGCCTGTCAGTGGCCAGGTGGGGGTCCTGACTGGGGATGCAAGGAGCTGGGTGTTGTAGGCGGCACTGGGGCTGTGGGCGCTGCTGACTGGGCAGGGCAGGGGTGCAGAGTGCTGCGGGCTTGCTGGCCCTGGTGTGAAGCAGCGGGCAGGGCAGGCTCAGAGCCGGGCAGGTGCAGCCTGGGTCCTGATGACCTCCATTGTTGATGTTCAGGGGTCTAAGCTGTCGGGTCATCCAGGCGGGGTGCTGGGGCCAGCTGCATGTCCTGCATGGGTGACGCTCTTTGCCTGTTCTTGCTGTGCAGCATGGAGCTCGTGCAGAGTGCAAGAATTTTGCCGGGCAAACAGCGATGGACGAGGCAGACGGCGACGAGGCAGTTCAGGCAGCTCTATCTCGTGGCCCTGACGGCAGCAAGCCTCATCCGCCTCATGGCCTGGAGTTCAGTACAAGATGACCCTTAAGCTGCATACAGACAGCAAGCATGCTCGCGTTGGCCCCATACAGGCTACTAGACGGGAAGACAGATGCGCGCTGAAGCACAGGTCGTTATGCATTATGTCGGCAGTGTGCTCCATCACAATGGCCAAGACAGGGTGTGCAACTACGATGATTGGAACGACTGGTGCGAACAGCAAGTAGCTGGTTACAATGAATTTATGGGGCGCGATCTACGTAGATGGGACGGTCCCTTGTTATGTTGGACGTAATGGTACATGCCTTCAGGACTCGAACCCGGGCTACGCCAGCATATAACAACCCGTATATGTGACAGGTACATTGAATACGTGTACGTACACCAGACGCTGCTATTACACATGTCCATGGCATGACAGAGCTCCCGTACCCGCCCCGCCCCGCCCCCGCATGTGGGAGGGGGTTGGAGGGTCTGGGACTGGGGAGGGAGGCCCAACGACGGTCCTCCGACACCGCCTGCACCAATGGAAGGCTCGCGGAGCAAGCCTGGCGGGCTGAAATGCGATTGTTCTTCCGGCTCGATACTGTAAACGGCAATCAATCCTCTCGGTAAAATGTCAACCGACCTCAGTCGACATTTTGTCACGGAGTTATGTTGACATTTGAAACACGCACCAAACAGCTAACGCTGCATCAACCCTGCATCGTCTTAGTACCTGTGTGCCAACCGTAGGCCAAACATCGCGATCGACGCAGGCACCAAACATGTGACCGCTCACTCCCTGCCAGGCCGGACTTGGGCCCCTGCTGCTGTTGATGTGTATTGATGGGGAGACTTAAACGTGAATCCGAACGCACCAGGCCCATCTCCAAAGCAGGCAACTAGGCCGAATTCCTCCAGTTCGCAAAGCTTTGAATCTTGGCGAGGCTAGTTAGCGGCTAGCAGAAGGCGACTGAGCGGACGACCCAGCAGGCGGTAACGACTCTGACCCAGCACCACAGCCAGCAGGTTCCAGCTGGAAACACAGACAAGCACCCCCATTCAGCACACCATCATGATAACATATTCTTCTTTGCAGGCCAAATGCCCAGAAGGCCAGGAAAGAGCGCAGCAAAGAAGCGGGTGAAGATACCGCCAGTGCAGCATCCTGGTTTCGGCCTGGGGAAGAGTGAGCGCAGAAAGCCACGGGAACCGCACGCTGCGGGCTAGAGGCGTGGGCCAAGCGGCTGGTGAGGTCGCGGGGTCCAAAGGCTCCCGAAACAGCGGGGCCGAAAATCCAAGGTGTGTCGCATGGGAAATCCTGTCGCGTAGCACGTTGCGCAGCGAGACGTGGTATCAAGATGAAGCGTGTAGTCTTGAGGGAAGCTGAGAAATGAAAGCTCTAACTGGTTGACTGGTCCTCCACCCGCGAAGAGGTCGACAAATAGCTGTGTAGCAGCGGTCCCTTGTCCCTCGCTGTTCTACCCCGGTGCTAGGCTGGAGCTATAGAGCAGAGCAGCTGTGGTGCTGGGCAGGAGTAGCTGTGTGCTATGCAGCTTTGCTGCAGAGCAGCTGTGGTGCTGGGCAGCAGTACTACAGAGCAGCTGTGAGGCAAGGCAGGAGCAGCTGTGGTGCTGGGCAGCTGTGCTACAGAGCAGTTGTGGTGCTGGGCAGCTCACTCCTACAAATTAATCCCTGCGTTTTTCCCTGCGTTTTAGGCCAACCTTGTCCGATTGGACTGAAATTTTGATAGATGGTATTTTGCAGAAAATAAAACATATTGTTTTTTGAAAACTTTTCTCAAAAAACAATATGTTTTATTTTCTGCAAAACACCATCTATCAAAATTTCAGTCCAATCGGACAAGGTTGGCCTAAAACGCAGGGAAAAACGCAGGGATTAATTTGTAGGAGTGCTGTGGTGCTGGGCAGCTGTGAGGCAAGGCAGGAGCAGCTGTGCTACAGAGCAGCTGTGGTGCTGGGCAGCTGTACTACAGAGCAGCTGTGGGGCAAGGCAGGAGCAGTTGTGCTATAGAGCAGAATTAGCTGCTGTGGTGCTGGGCAGGAGGAGCTGTGGTGCTGGGCAGGAGCAGCTGTGGTGCTGGGCAGGAGCAGCTGTGGTGCTGGGCAGGAGCAGCTGTGGTGCAAGGCAGGAGCAGCTGTGGTGCTGGGCAGGAGCAGCTGTGGTGCTGGGCAGGGGCTGTTGTGGTGCTGGGCAGGAGCAGCTGTGGTGCCAGGTAGGAGCAGCTGTGGTGTTAGGTAGGAGCAGCTGTGGTGTTAGGTAGGAGCAGTTGTGGTGCTAGGGGCTAGGGAGTGGCAGCAGTATGGCTGCAGGGCAGTGCATAGACAGCCCCTTACATGTGTTTCCTCTTCTACCATTTGTAAGCAACAGGAACAAGCGTCTTCTCTAACTCTCGTGTTACTGCAGTTTAACTAGACTTGTCCCCTTCCATCAAAGCTTCTACACGTATCGTTGTCCACCAATCCATGTAAACCATGCAAACAACCCAGTCACAATCAACAGCTGATCCACAGACTGATGGCATGTCGCTCACTTCCTGCCCTCCAGCTTGTTGGCAATGGCAGCATACATGTTGTACACACCCTGGATAGCCCCCCCCACATGCCCATGCTGATGCCAATAGCTTGGTGATTTGAGCAGCCTCCACCCCTGGGTGCTGTGCCTCCATCCCAGCCCTCTTCATTGCGCCATAGAGAGCATACCCACACATGCCCTGTTGGCCTCCCTTGGAAGTGCTGATAGGTAGGGACAAGGCTGCAGCCAGCTGCACCAGCACACCTTCCTGCACCCCACCCACCACCTGCTTGTAGGCCTGACCCTGACTGCTGCCACAAACAGCACCTGCCTGCTACTGGAGCTGTGTGATCAATGTGTCAGCACAGGCTGCCACATCCAAGCCCAGCTCCTCACACTGGAGCTCACCAAACAGGATCCTCTTGGCAGACTGAGCATTGGGGCTGTGGAGGCCCTGCTCCTGTCGCCCCCTCTTTAACAGCCGCAAAGGAGTGGGGACACTCTCCACTGGGCGGTCCATCACAGCCATGGCCTCTGCTGCTGTCATGCCTGGCTTCTTCTTCATTTCCCTGGCAGCTTGGTAGTGCTTGGGGAACTTGTCTTGCAGCCACTTTCGTAGCCCAGACCAGCGCCTGTGAAACCTGACCTTGTTAGATCCCTGAGACTGGGAAGCTGCAGTCCTGAAGTCCTTGTCAGCAAGCTGCTGCAGCTCTTTGGCCGTCAGACCCTCCAACTCCCTCACCATCTTTATGGTGAAGACGCAGTCCTTTAGGTACTCGACCTGGTCAGAGTAGTTCTTGTCGCCGCCCCTGTGTGGCCTTCCCTGCTCTGCCTCGAGGGCCTTCAAGGGTGGTCGAACCCCTGGTAGCCCATACTCATACTCGGACTCTATGTCCTCAAAGCATGAGAGTGTCCTCATGTAGTCTCCCTTGCTCTTTTTGCTCGGGGCAGGGAGCTGGGCAGGGGGCTGGGTGGGGTGGGGCAGGGCTGCAGCCAAGCTGGGCTGCATGGCAGGGGACTGGCCAGGGGGCTGGGCAGGGGGGGCCAGGGCTGCAGCCAGGCTGGGCTGCAGGGCAGGGGGCTGGGCAGGGTAAGGCAGGCCTGCAGCCAGCCAGTTGCTCAGGGCAGGGGGCTGGGCAGGGGGGGCCAGGGCTGCAGCCAGGCTGGGCTGCAGGACAGGGGGCTGGGCAGGGTAAGGCAGGCCTGCAGCCAGCCAGTTGCTCAGGGCAGGGGGCTGGGCAGGGGGGGCCAGGGCTGCAGCCAGGCTGGGCTGCAGGGCAGGGGGCTGGGCAGGGTAAGGCAGGCCTGCAGCCAGCCAGTTGCTCAGGGCAGGGGGCTGGGCAGGGGGGGCCAGGGCTGCAGCCAGGCTGGGCTGCAGGGCAGGGGGCTGGGCAGGGTAAGGCAGGCCTGCAGCCAGCCAGTTGCTCAGGGCAGGGGGCTGGGCAGGGGGGGCCAGGGCTGCAGCCAGGCTGGGCTGCAGGGCAGGGGGCTGGGCAGGGGGGGCCAGGGCTGCTGCCAGGCTGGGCTGCAGGGCAGGGGGCTGGGCAGGGTAAGGCAGGCCTGCAGCCAGCCAGTTGCTCAGGGCAGGGGGCTGGGCAGGGGGGGCCAGGGCTGCAGCCAGGCTGGGCTGCAGGGCAGGGGGCTGGGCAGGGTAAGGCAGGCCTGCAGCCAGCCAGTTGCTCAGGGCAGGGGGCTGGGCAGGGGGGGCCAGGGCTGCAGCCAGGCTGGGCTGCAGGGCAGGGGGCTGGGCAGGGTAAGGCAGGCCTGCAGCCAGCCAGTTGCTCAGGGCAGGGGGCTGGGCAGGGGGGGCCAGGGCTGCAGCCAGGCTGGGCTGCAGGGCAGGGGGCTGGGCAGGGGGGGCCAGGGCTGCAGCCAGGCTGGGCTGCAGGGCAGGGGGCTGGGCAGGGGGGGCCAGGGCTGCAGCCAGGCTGGGCTGCAGGGCAGGGGGCTGGGCAGGGGGGGCCAGGGCTGCAGCCAGGCTGGGCTGCAGGGCAGGGGGCTGGGCAGGGGGCTGGGCAGGGGGCTGGGCAGGGTGGGCCAGGGCTGCAGCCAGGCTGGCACCCAAGGAAGGGTGGGGCAAGCCAGCAGCTAGCTTGCTTATCAGCCCTGCACTTGCTAGTACAGCCAGGCTATTGCCCATGGCGTGAGGTGAGCTCCCTGCAGCTGCTAGCTGCATCTGCATCATGGTGAACTGGCAGGCTCTCAGCTCTTGTATTGCAGCTTTGTTCTCGGCTGTTGCTGCTTTGTTCTCGGCTCTGGATTCTGCCAGCTCTTCCTTAGTGTCCTTTGGCCTCAGGTGCTCAAACACCTGTAGCCCACACAAGCAAAGTCATGTTGTGTAAGGTGAGACATGACACATGCATGACACAGCTCACCTCACCTCCACTCGTAGGAATTAGCAGCCAGGCCCCTAGACCGACTTTGGCCGTTTGGGCTGAAACTTTGCACATTGATAGCTTGTGATGTAAGCAATCTAACCCAAAAGGAATCAGCCTTTGACTTTTTTGGCCTGATTTTTTTGTGGTTGACTTGCTTTCATTACAAGCTACACGTGGGCAAAGTTTCAGCCCAAACGGCCAAAGTCGGTCCAGGGGCCTGGCTGCTAATTCCTACGAGTGTCACCTTGTTCTTGAGGTCTTCACGATGTTGAACCACTAGTTGATGAACGTGAGGCAGTCCCCAGATGCAAAGCTCCACTGGAGTCCAGCGTGAGGGATCTAGCTTTCCAGCCAAGGAGTCCTCAGCTGCCTGGTGGATGAAGTCCTGGATCACTGCCTCCCCATACATGAAGATGGCTTCCGCCACATATGGGCTTGAGACAGAATTGGCAGGCATCTTGTTGGCAGCAGCCTGGAGGCCAGCGAGGAAGGGATAGAAGCTATGGACTGCTTGCTCTGGCACCTGTACACACAGGTGCAGACAGGCAGGCTGACACAAGTACACAGCAGACACACAGGTACAAGTACATAGCAGACACAAGTACACAACAGACACACATGTGCACCCAGGCAGGCTGACACAAGTACACAGTGTAAGCAGTAGCACACCTTGATGAGGAACCGCTCACTGAAGTAGCCCCGCAGGTAGTCATTGTCGATGTGTCTCCATCCACCTTGCTGGATGAGAATTTGAGGCGCGGCTCCCGTAGTATATGCCTGCATCATGACGTCGTTCTTCCAGTTGCCCACTGACCTGATCAAGTCTGACTGCGCCCTGCAAGCCAGGGCAGAAGCAGCAGCTGGCCAGGGGTGCAGGGCAGCAGCAGCAGCAGGTCAGGGGTGCAGGGCAGCAGCAGCAGCAGGCCAGGGGTGCAGGGCAGGCCTGCAGCCAGCCAGTTGCTCAGGGCCAGGGCAGCAGGCCAGGGGTGCAGGGCAGCAGCAGCAGCAGCAGGCCAGGGGTGCAGGGCAGCAGCAGCAGCAGGCCAGGGGTGCAGGGCAGCAGCAGCAGCAGCAGCAGGCCAGGGGTGCAGGGCAGCAGCAGCAGCAGGCCAGGGGTGCAGGGCAGCAGCAGCAGGCCAGGGGTGCAGGGCAGCAGCAGCAGCAGCAGCAGGCCAGGGGTGCAGGGCAGCAGCAGCAGCAGGCCAGGGGTGCAGGGCAGCAGCAGCAGCAGGCCAGGGGTGCAGGGCAGCAGCAGCAGCAGGCCAGGGGTGCAGGGCAGCAGCAGCAGCAGCAGGCCAGGGGTGCAGGGCAGCAGCAGCAGCAGGCCAGGGGTGCAGGGCAGCAGCAGCAGCAGCAGGCCAGGGGTGCAGGGCAGCAGCAGCAGCAGGCCAGGGGTGCAGGGCAGCAGCAGCAGGCCAGGGGTGCAGGGCAGCAGCAGCAGCAGCAGCAGGCCAGGGGTGCAGGGCAGCAGCAGCAGCAGGCCAGGGGTGCAGGGCAGCAGCAGCAGCAGCAGGCCAGGGGTGCAGGGCAGCAGCAGCAGCAGGCCAGGGGTGCAGGGCAGCAGCAGCAGCAGGCCAGGGGTGCAGGGCAGCAGCAGCAGCAGGCCAGGGGTGCAGGGCAGCAGCAGCAGCAGCAGGCCAGGGGTGCAGGGCAGCAGCAGCAGCAGGCCAGGGGTGCAGGGCAGCAGCAGCAGCAGCAGGCCAGGGGTGCAGGGCAGCAGCAGCAGCAGGCCAGGGGTGCAGGGCAGCAGCAGCAGCAGGCCAGGGGTGCAGGGCAGCAGCAGCAGCAGCAGGCCAGGGGTGCAGGGCAGCAGCAGCAGCAGGCCAGGGTGCAGGGCAGCAGCAGCAGCAGCAGGCCAGGGGTGCAGGGCAGCAGCAGCAGCAGGCCAGGGGTGCAGGGCAGCAGCAGCAGGCCAGGGGTGCAGGGCAGCAGCAGCAGCAGCAGCAGGCCAGGGGTGCAGGGCAGCAGCAGCAGCAGGCCAGGGGTGCAGGGCAGCAGCAGCAGCAGCAGGCCAGGGGTGCAGGGCAGCAGCAGCAGCAGGCCAGGGGTGCAGGGCAGCAGCAGCAGCAGGCCAGGGGTGCAGGGCAGCAGCAGCAGCAGGCCAGGGGTGCAGGGCAGCAGCAGCAGCAGCAGGCCAGGGGTGCAGGGCAGCAGCAGCAGCAGGCCAGGGGTGCAGGGCAGCAGCAGCAGCAGCAGGCCAGGGGTGCAGGGCAGCAGCAGCAGCAGGCCAGGGGTGCAGGGCAGCAGCAGCAGCAGGCCAGGGGTGCAGGGCATGCCGTACCCTTGATTGAAAAGGTTAAAGGCTGCGCCCTTGCGGAATGCGTGGAGCAATTTGTCACTGATGATCTTAAACTGTTTTTTCAGCTTTGAGTAGTACGAGGCCATGTACGCCCAGCATGCAGCTGTCGTCCTTGTAGTCTTTTCCACGCAAAAGAATGCCTCTGTCAACCTACATGTCAAAGGCAAGCGTGCTATGTATTAGCTGTGTCAGTGTGTAAGATCCAGGCAGGGTTGCTTACCAAGGTGACGTGTTGGGGTCTTCCTTGGCATCAGGTAGTGGCATGTCCCAGCGGGTGTTGCTGTACTTGTGCCACAAGAAGCTGCCAATGGCGTTGACAGGGCAGACTGTCACATTGGCAGCTCTTGTGAAGGTGATATAACGACTGCCATTCTGCAAGATAGGTAAAGCAGCACATCACTCACGATAAACAAGGACCGGTCGCGATTGGACCGACCATAGCTCTATGAAAACTAGAGTAGAAGGCCGTTCGAACGGTACAAGTCTTATGTAACTCCATGCATCCGTTGCGACGTAAATGGGCCGCGAATTTCTTCGCTTCTTATCTGTACAGATACGCTATGTAGCTATCTGTACAGATGTCTGCAAAGCTATCTGTACAGATGTGTATTGTTATCTGTACAGATGCCTTCTTAGCTATCTGTACAGATGCCCCTTTCAGCTATCTGTACAGATGCCTCTGAGCTATCTGTACAGATGCCTTTGAGCTATCTGTACAGATGCTTCTTTGCTATCTGTACAGATGCTTGCTTTGCTATCTGTACAGACGCTTGTTTTGCTATCTGTACAGACGCTTGTTTGAGTATCTGTTCGGACGCTTGTTACATATCTCCTTGTCCAAACACCCCGCAACACCTCGCTACAACCCCGCAAAACACATGCATTGACGCTCAAACACCTCGCAACACCTCGCTACACCCCCGCAAAACACATGCATTGACGCTCAAACACCTCGCAACACCCCCGCAAAACACATGTTCAACACCCAAACACCCCGCAACACCTCACTTCGCTACTCCTATACACATGTCTTAGTCCACCATCACCCGGAGACACCTCCCTACGGGAATGCTAAGCATATGGGTTAATGCATCAACGACTTGCAACACCTCCGCATAAGGTGACAAGGTGACAACACCATACAACACCAACAATGACATCACCAACACCAACAACACCAACAACAAGACCACCACACCACACACACACCATGGTGACAACACAACAACACAACGATGGGTACAAGGTGACAACGTGACAACAAGGATGGACGCTACAACAAGCGTGATGCTACAACTCTTCTTGGTGATGTACTACACCGGGTGCAACTTCATAGGCTCCTCTTATGTGCTCCCGCTATCCTTCACCCACCACACTACCATTGACGCCCACCTACCACACCTATGCCATGTCGCACAACAAGCACGGGCTGACAACCATCCACCTATCGTCCCCTTAGGAGAGGGATGGGTAGGGTCATTGTGGTGTGTGGGCATGGCATGGCATGGGTGGGCTGGGTGGGCTGCTACTACGGGATCCCACTCCAAGCTGCCCACTCCATGTTGCCCGCTCCGAGTTGCTACGCCAAGGGTAGGGTAGGGAGAGGGCTACTATGCCAAGGGTAGGGTAGGGAGAGGGCTACTATGCCAAGGGTAGGGTAGGGAGAGGGCTGCTACGCCAAGGGTAGGGTAGGGAGAGGGCTGCTACGCCAAGGGTAGGGTAGGGAGAGGGCTGCTACGCCAAGGGTAGGGTAGGGAGAGGGCTGCTACGCCAAGGGTAGGGTAGGGAGAGGGCTACTATGCCAAGGGTAGGGTAGGGAGAGGGCTGCTACGCCAAGGGTAGGGTAGGGAGAGGGCTGCTACGCCAAGGGTAGGGTAGGGAGAGGGCTGCTACGCCAAGGGTAGGGTAGGGAGAGGGCTGCTACGCCAAGGGTAGGGTAGGGAGAGGGCTGCTACGCCAAGGGTAGGGTAGGGAGAGGGCTGCTACGCCAAGGGTAGGGTAGGGAGAGGGCTGCAGCGTGTCGTGAGGCGGGGGTGGGAAAGGGGGGAGGTAGGTGGGGTGGTAGACTTGGAGGTGGTGGGACAGGGTAGGGTAGGGGGAAGGGGGAAGGGGGAAGGGTAAAGGAGGAAGGGGGGGGAAGGGGGGAGGGCTGACCGTGGGACCTGCAGTAAACAAGGGGCATCTTTGCGGTAACGCTGGGCGGCGGACCACTCATGTGCAAGGGCTGGCCACTCACAGTTTGCTAGCGCCTCTTCCATACCTACTTGGCATCGCCTCCATGGCTGCCGCTCCTGGCTGCTCCTGCACTCCATGCACCTGCTTCTTGTGGTAGGGTGGGGAAGGGCTGGGCTGGGCTGGGCTGGGCTGGGCTGGGCTGGGCTGGGCTGGGCTGGGCTGGGCTGGGCTGGGCTGGGCTGGGCTGGGCTGGGCTGGGCTGGGCTGGGCTGGGCTGGGCTGGGCTGGGCTGGGCTGGGCTGGGCTGGGCTGGGCTGGGCTGGGCTGGGCTGGGCTGGGCTGGGCTGGGCTGGGCTGGGCTGGGCTGGGCTGGGCTGGGCTGGGCTGGGCTGGGCTGGGCTGGGCTGGGCTGGGCTGGGCTGGGCTGGGCTGGGCTGGGCTGGGCTGGGCTGGGCTGGGCTGGGCTGGGCTGGGCTGGGCTGGGCTGGGCTGGGCTGGGCTGGGCTGGGCTGGGCTGGGCTGGGCTGGGCTGGGCTGGGCGGGGCTGGGCGGGGCTGGGCGGGGCTGGGCGGGGCTGGGCGGGGCTGGGCGGGGCTGGGCGGGGCTGGGCGGGGCTGGGCGGGGCTGGGCGGGGCTGGGCGGGGCTGGGCGGGGCTGGGCGGGGCTGGGCGGGGCTGGGCGGGGCTGGGCGGGGCTGGGCGGGGCGGGGCGGGGCGGGGCGGGGCGGGGCGGGGCGGGGCGGGGCGGGGCGGGGCGGGGCGGGGCGGGGCGGGGCGGGGCGGGGCGGGGCGGGGCGGGGCGGGGCGGGGCGGGGCGGGGCGGGGCGGGGCGGGGCGGGGCGGGGCGGGGCGGGGCGGGGCGGGGCGGGGCGGGGCGGGGCGGGGCGGGGCGGGGCGGGGCGGGGCGGGGCGGGGCGGGGCGGGGCGGGGCGGGGCGGGGCGGGGCGGGGCGGGGCGGGGCGGGGCGGGGCGGGGCGGGGCGGGGCGGGGCGGGGCGGGGCGGGGCGGGGCGGGGCGGGGCGGGGCGGGGCGGGGCGGCTCCTGGCTGCTGCCGCCTTGCCTACGCCGCTGCCGCCTTGCCTGCAATCACCAAGCATGCTACACATGTGATGCTCATGGTTAAGGCTGCAACCACACTGCTAGCAAGCATAGAGGCATAGTTGCAACAGCCTGTGCTGATGCCACACACTTGTTGCTTAGCGTCATGCCATATAGCATCTGAACGCAATCAACATAGCACTCCCGGGCTTTCCTTGCTTCCCTTGCTCCTCCGCTCTGGGGTACGGGCTCCGGGCTTCTCTTGGGTTGCGCCTCCTAGCTGTTTGCTACTCCTAGCTGCTGCTCTTGGCGTCTGATAATGGCTGCTCCTCCAACCTGCACTTGCACAAGCAACGCATGACGCATTGATGTTATGCGATCGCACCTGTAGTCTTTGTACATTCTCTTGCTTCCCTTGCTCCACCGATCCGCGCCTCCCTTGCTCCTCCGATCCCACTGCATATCGCCGCGCCTCCTGGCTACGACTTGTGCGTGCTTGTTGATCCTGAGTACCTCTACCTCCTAGTCGCGCCTCCTCTTTGTGACTGGTCGCGGATGGCTGCGAGGCTGAGTCTTATGGTGGCTAGGATGGGGGGCTACTTCGCGAAACCGCGACTCTAAGCCTAGTTGTGAGGCTACTCGTAGCTGATCGTGGCTCCTTTGAGGAATGGTCGTAGTATGCATGCGGTTTGGCTGCATGGTACTTCAAATGCCAAGGTGTGCGTCTGTACAGATAGCGTAAGTGAGCATCTGTACAGATAGCGAGGTGTGCGTCTGTACAGATAGCGACCGTCATCATCTGTACAGATACTCCGCCAACAATCTGTACAGATGCTTCCTTTCGCTATCTGTACAGATAACTATTTCACCATTTGTACAGA
The DNA here is from genome assembly GCA_030144725.1 of Haematococcus lacustris. Lineage (NCBI taxonomy): Eukaryota > Viridiplantae > Chlorophyta > Chlorophyceae > Chlamydomonadales > Haematococcaceae > Haematococcus > Haematococcus lacustris. The sequence continues at coordinate 7,181,588 of JASKMD010000031.1, forward strand.
CGGACCTTTAAATATCTGTACAGATAGCACTTGTCGACATCTGTACAGATGCTACCCTTGCTATCTGTACAGATTTGTTTTTTGCGGCATCTGTACAGATGCGCAATTCATAATCTGTACAGATGCTAAGATTAACAATCTGTACAGATAAATACCCCGGCATCTGTACAGATGCACCTTTAAATATCTGTACAGATAGCACTTGTCGACATCTGTACAGAAGTTACCCTTCCTATCTGTACAGATTTATTTTGGGCGGCATCTGTACAGATGCTAATTTATAATCTGTACAGATGCTAAATCTCGCCATCTGTACAGATATATACCCCAGGCATCTGTACAGACAACCACTCAACATCTGTACAGATGTTATCTTAATGCTATCTGTACAGATTTACCTATAAATATCTGTACAGATGCACGTATCTGTACAGATATCCCAAAATAATCTGTACAGATGACAATAAATGGTATCTGTACAGATGCAAGGAAGGCATCTGTACAGATGCCGCATATCCTTGTGGCCATCGACAAGCATCTGTACAGATGGCAGGCCCATTAGACGGGCATCTGTACAGATTCTGTTAGAGTACAGCCGGGGCAGCAGTATACATGGCTGGCGACGGAGGCCAGAATCTATTCCGACAGTGGTAGTGGCTGCTTAATGGCTGTTGCTAATGCTTTCGTACTCTGGAAGTAGCGCGCTTCAGACGTCGAGTGGCCAGGATCCATCCTTACATGTCTCTACATTCTTCTCAGCTCTATAATCATTGATCCCGAGTAGTCTGTGTGAAGGCCATCCTCCGCGAATCAATCCCTTGCCTCAGCTTAAGTAAACCGAAAGTCACATCTCACGCATGCAAGGCTACAAAGACTTGCAAGCGCATTCAAAGCTCATGCATACCAGGTCTGAAGTTGAACTGTAACACTCTCCCCCACATCAAAAAGCTACGTCCCGGAGCTTCCAGTGTCTAGGAAAAACAGTCATGCGATCACAGAGCAAGCAGGCAAGTGAAAAGCAGACATGCACAGGCTACATGCAAACAAGCAAACATGCAAATCTCATGCAAATCTCATGCAAGTCTCATGCAAGAGAGCACGAGCTAAAGGTCTTGATGTTGTCTCGTTGTCCACAGTAGAGCTTGTGTCAGCTGACGGTGAAGACATCGTCCAGGAATGAAATGAAATGAGAAGCCGAATGGAGAGAAGCATAAGAAAGCAAAGATAGTGGTAGCACGAGAAGATAGTAAGAGAAGATGGTGATATTAGAGATGGTAGTGATTGAGTAAGACGAAGTTGTGAACTGATGCTGCCATGCGGGGCCAGAAGAATTGGCGTGATAGTTGTGCGTAGGTTTTGTCCCTACCGAGATGTCCGGAGATGGGGATGTCATGTGCTTCACGGAGTAGGGCGGTGCGCATGGGTCCCACCGGGATGTAAAGCCGGCGAGTCCCCCGTCCAATGTGGGACATGTTTCCCTGGATTTGAAACTGGCGTGCTTTGCCAGCCAGTGCAGCCGCTAGGAGGCGCTGGTACTGTGGATCTGCAGTCGCTGATTGCTCATCGATGTGCAGTTGAGGATGGGGTGCGGAGAGCGACTCCGTTCCCGTGGCAGTCGGAATGCCTGGAGTATTTGGGTATGTATGCCCAGGACGACGGAACGCCCTTCAGTGTGTGTTCACTCCCAAGACGGAGGTGTACAGATGGAAGTCAGCTCGGCGTGACAGCGCGTCCGCTGACTGGTGCTGAGCGTGTGAGTGTGCGCAAGCTATGCAGCTAGCGGCTTGATTGTTGTGGCTGGCTGCTGAGCTGGCCTAGCTCTGCTTGTCATGCCATTGATGTGCTGACCTGCTGTGCAGGTTGTCCACGGTATTGATCCTGGCTGGGTAGCAGGAGATGCTTGATGTAGCTGATGCTGACGGTATTCTGTCATGATAGTGCGCTCAGCTGGGCAGCTGGAGTTAGCTGGTGACAATGGATTGCTCACAGCTCGGCTGTTGGTGTCATAGGGTCAGCTGGTCTCAGCTATGTGGTCACAGCTTTACAGCTGGCGATGTGCTTTCAGGTAGGCAGCTGGAGACAACAGCTTGCATTAGCTGGCTGTTTAGTGGTATATCCGTCGTGGTTGGTTGCGCTCTGCTCTGCCTCTGTGGTGACGGTCAATCTGTGAGGATGCTGACCAGTGAGCTGCTTGCTGCTTCTGTGTCATTGCTTCTGCATGCTGATTGTGGTGGTATGTCGTGTTTTCTGCAGGTGGAGGTGAAGAAAGGACTATGGCGGTCTCATGGCGTTTAGTGTCTCATGGTTAGGGTAGTGATGTGTTTGTTGCCAGTGTGTTGTAGTCAGTGGTCTGATGTTGTGATGTTGTGCTCTGGTTGTGCACTGTTACCACCTGTGAAGGGTTGTGGTTGTTGTGCCTCTGTGGCTGCAAGGCCTGATGACTGAGCTCTGCAATATTGTAGGTTGAGACTGTGGCCTGAGATGGTTGTAACCGTGATGGTTGATGCCTTGGGTTGTGTGGTGTGTAATGTGGCAGAAGGTGAGGAGGAAGGTACCTCTTAGTGGGTTGGCCTGATGGTAGATGGAGCCAGTGGACTGTGATCAGTGGTGTGTAACTGTGCCTTACAACTCTGTGGTAGGAGGTTTGATCCTGACCTGGCCAGTGGTTGGTGTGCACCTGACCCGGGTCCCGTGGAAGTAAAGGCACCGTGCCAGGTAACAATGGAAGGTGGAGACACAGCCTTGTAACATGGCTGGTGGTGTGTTCTGTGGTCTGAGGCTCGTGTTTTGGTCTGATGATGATGATTCAGCAAGAGGTTGACGTGTAAGCCTGGGCGGTGTGCCAGGCGTTGGTAGTGTTTACAACGAGTGTCAACGTAACTGGAATAAGGGTGGTGGTGGGGCTGCCGGTGGCTGCAGGTTGCAGGCAAACTGACGAAGTGACATGTCTTGTTTTGCGTGTCGAACTTGGGCTGCGAGGTACGGATGTGTCCAGCGATGTCCAGCAAGGTCCAGCGAGGTACGGATGTGTCCAGCGAGTCCACTGCAAACAGCAGGTAGTACTGCTTTCGCGACTTTTTCGGTTGGCAACAACCGGAGGAGTTTTCTGCAACACACACGACGCTGTTCACCAAACGCTGTACACGACTACACGATGCGCCAAAAACGAACCCCAATGATAGGTGGAGCGACGCGGCGTCTCTTGAGACGGCCGGGATGCTGAACGCGGTTAGCTACTGCGTCAGCACTATGCCGGGTAAGCCCAGATGGTCAGCGATGATCAAAGCAATTGTTATCCTGATGATGTTACAGCTGACATATTGCTGCAACCCGAACCAAGGCCACAATAGCTCTGCGCACACATCCACCCGCATAGCTCGCTGCCCAAATAGCCTTCCACAGGGAGAACATTTCTGGACTGGACGTAACAGCCGCCGAAACCCGATGTGGCAGCCAGAAAACAAGCGCTCGCAGCCTTGCTTAGCTATACAGCACTGCGCCCCACAAAACCCCATACAGCGACAAGAGACTAGGCCTGCTCTGCCACAGCCGTGCATTACCACACTCTGCCCTGAGCCGACGTATGCCTACAGACACCACAAACCATCGCCAAAGGGAAACACCCTGCGGACCACCCTGATGGGAAACACCCTGACGGATTGCTATGAACTGCCAAAGGGAAACACCCTGCGGACCACCCCGAAGGGAAACACCCTGACGGATTGCTATGAACTGCCAAAGGGAACATCCCTGCGGCCCCCCCCGATGGGCACACCCCTGACGGACTGCTACGAACTGCCAAAGGGAACACCCCTGCGGCCCCCCCCGATGGGAATACCCCTAAGGAACAGCTCTGCTCAGGCAACCCTAGGGCCTGACTCAACTTTTGACATTCAAGTATGTGATGCACAACCAATCCTACACATGTTACCCTTGCTATGCGCAGAAATGATCTCCTTTCCTGCCACGATACAGCCCCATGCCCAAAGCCCCACGATGAAGGCCGGTAAGGCTGGCGGAGCACAGCCAGCCCACTGCATGCCAGCAGCGCACGCCCCAGCCACGCACGACATGCTTGCCATGACGCTGCCCCGTGCCCAATGCCCCACCATGCAGGCCGGTGAGGCTGGCGGAGCACAGCCAGCCCACTGCATGCCAGAAGCGCACGCCCCAGCCACACACGACATGCTTGCCATGACGCAGCCCCGTGCCCAATGCCCCACCATGCAGGCCGGTAAGGCTGGCGGAGCACAGCCAGCCCACTGCATGCCAGAAGCGCACGCCCCAGCCACGCACGGCATGCTTGCCATGATGCAGCCCCGTGTTCAATGCCCAACCATGCAGGCCGGTGAGGCTGGCGGAGCACAGCCAGCCCACTGTATGCCAGCAGAGCACGCCCCAGCCACGCACGGCATGCTTGCCGTGACGCAGCCCCGTGCCCAATGCCCCACCATGCAGGCCGGTGAGGCTGGCGGAGCACAGCCAGCCCACTGCATGCCAGCAGCGCACGCCCCAGCCACGCACGGCATGCTTGCCATGACGCAGCCCCGTGCCCAATGCCCCACCATGCAGGCCGGTGAGGCTGGCGGAGCACAGCCAGCCCACTGCATGCCAGAAGCGCACGCCCCAGCCACGCACGACATGCTTGCCATGACGCAGCCCCGTGCCCAATGCCCCACCATGCAGGCCGGTGAGGCTGGCGGAGCACAGCCAGCCCACTGCATGCCAGCAGCGCACGCCCCAGCCACGCACGACATGCTTGCCATGACGCAGCCCCGTGCCCAATGCCCCACCATGCAGGCCGGTGAGGCTGGCGGAGCACAGCCAGCCCACTGCATGCCAGAAGCGCACGCCCCAGCCACGCACGGCATGCTTGCCATTATGCAGCCCCGTGTTCAATGCCCAACCATGCAGGCCGGTGAGGCTGGCGGAGCACAGCCAGCCCACTGCATGCCAGCAGAGCACGCCCCAGCCACGCACGGCATGCTTGCCGTGACGCAGCCCCGTGCCCAATGCCCCACCATGCAGGCCGGTGAGGCTGGCGGAGCACAGCCAGCCCACTGCATGCCAGCAGAGCACGCCCCAGCCACGCACGGCATGCTTGCCGTGACGCAGCCCCGTGCCCAATGCCCCACCATGCAGGCCGGTGAGGCTGGCGGAGCACAGCCAGCCCACTGCATGCCAGAAGCGCACGCCCCAGCCACGCACGACATGCTTGCCATGACGCAGCCCCGTGCCCAATGCCCCACCATGCAGGCCGGTGAGGCTGGCGGAGCACAGCCAGCCCACTGCATGCCAGAAGCGCACGCCCCAGCCACGCACGGCATGCTTGCCATGACGCAGCCCCGTGCCCAATGCCCCACCATGCAGGCCGGTGAGGCTGGCGGAGCACAGCCAGCCCACTGCATGCCAGAAGCGCACGCCCCAGCCACGCACGGCATGCTTGCCATGATGCAGCCCCGTGTTCAATACCCCACCATGCAGGCCCGCGAGGCACGCGGAGCCCACCATGTACCAGCAGAGCACGCTCCAGCCATACACGCTGGCACCATGCCGCCCTATGAAGCACAGCCAGCCAAGGAGCAGACAGGGATGCTCCATTCATGCATGCTGATGGATACCAGCAGAGACGTTGGTACGATTGCTGACAAGACCTACAAGACACTTGTCCCATGTAAGGATGCCCTCCATGACATCAAACAAACCTACTTGCAATGGAAGGGCATGCATTGCATATTCATAGCAGTAGCCTGTGCATGGTGGTGGATTCATTACCATGCAACACTTCACCTCACTCCGATAATCTCTCAATCCATCTCTCAGACCATCTCTCAGTCCCAAAACTGCTTTCGAAGGCATTGCAAAAGGCTGCAAAGATGGAGAGCCATCTCCACTACATCGGCCTTCGTCAATTTCCTTTACATAGACGGGACTATCGATAGACACACCGCCATACTCAACCTCACAGTCTGCATGCACACCTGGATTACAAAAGGCCACTACACTGTGACGGGAGGCAAGTCCTCAGTAATCGTTCATCACTACAACACCACTCTTCAACGCCACACTATTTACAGAATCACCATCTTAGATAAACAACGACGCCCTACCAACGTCATCCCCATGGACCACCTTAAGACCGCCATCCAATGGCTGGGCATCTTGAGCACGAGCTACTGCGCCATGGCGATCACATACATTGCATGGCTCCTACTTGCATGCGGGGACGTTGAAGCCAACCCGGGACCCAACACACACTACGTCCAGCAAGTGGGTAGCAGCACATGCCAAGCCGACTCCCTTAACAACATCGCGGGACGGAAATGGGTCAGCATCGACGATATCGACACCTTCTACGCACAAAGGCTCACGCAGCTCAACACACCGGACGAACTTAAAGCCTGGCAGATGGCAAGAGGCGCAGGAGGCTACGACGATGGAGTAATAGACCTGTACCTCACATCTAAGTACGGCCTGATGGCGACAAGCGTCGCCGACCTCAGGCGACCCCAAGACTGGACTAAACACAACCTCAATAGTCTAGCACAGCGCCACGAAACGACTGCATTCCTATGCAAAAGACTGGGCCACAGCATGGCCATGACAAGCCTCAATGGGAAATGGTCACTCAAGGACTCCCTAGACCCAGCACCCACTCCCTTGGCACGCATCGCAATGTCAACAAAGCAAACGCACCACCAGCTCTTCATCATCACCCCCACCCACACAACCCGTACGAGTGCACAGTTAGCACTCTGCCATACCAAGAAGATAAATCACATCATCAGCCATACCAACCACAACACTGGCCCACCCGTACCCATCTATATGGAAGCACAACACAAATGTTTTTGCTTGGTACACGCCATCAACATGGCCATGGGGAGACCACTGATCAACCCACATGATGTCCTCACACACTGCAGCCACCTGGCCACCCACCTTCAAGACCTAGCTAGCAGAGCCAGGGGGGAAAACAAGCACATACCCCTGCCCGACCGTACCCCACACATATACGATCAGGATGGAAACTTCAACATCCACTCCATGAACCACTACCTTTATCACAACTACAAGACCCTACACCTGGCAACGCAGGAGCTGCCCCATGACAACATCACTAGGGCAACGCTAAGTACCCTCATGGGCAATGAGGACAATCACATCAGCAACGCAGCCATTCTCATCAACAGGAACCATGCGACTACCCTTAGGTACCTAGACAACACCTGGTACTGGCTGGACTCACAAGCTACACACGCTAGACGGCTGCTGACCACAGCAGACTGGAAGGAGCTGCAAGGAGGGCTAATCCTACTCAAGCAAGGCATGCAACATAAGAATCTCATCGAACCCATCTTCTGGTTAGCAGACCCATTGGAGCAAGCCACCACGACACAGCTAGAGCAACACTACCAAAGACCGGACCCCATAGACCTGAGCGGCCACGACGACCAACCACTAGGGTACGCCCATATAATTATAGTTGGCTCGGATTCCTATAAAAAGCTATAATTATAGGCTATAGGACTATAATTATAGCCTGGCTCAGTAGCTTAGCAGCCAAGTGTGAGAGGTTACGGGTTCGACCCCACGCAAGAGCGTACGTTTCACGTCAAGTCATCTCAAACAAGCCGTGAGCAGCCCATCGACCCGCATTTTCATAGCAAGCTCATACACAAGACAAGTCAGTTGACGAAATGTTTACGGTGCGCCGTTGAGAGACGGTGATGAACACTATGTATCGCTGATGCTAAATACATGCATTGATGCAAGAAGGTGGCATTGATGCAAGAAGGTGATGCATTGATGCAAGAAGGTGGCGAAGATGTTGATACGTTGACTCATGCCTCACACACCACCTATGCTATGTGCACAACAAGCAAGGACCGGCTGCACCTCCTTGCTTTAGCTAACACTCACTACGGGACTGCTAAGCACTTTGCCTTGCTGCCTATGCCCAATGCCCCATGGCTGGGCTGGGCTGGGCTGGGCTGGGCTGGGCTGGGCTGGGCTGGGCTGGGCTGGGCTGGGCTGGGCTGGGCTGGGCTGGGCTGGGCTGGGCTGGGCTGGGCTGGGCTGGGCTGGGCTGGGCTGGGCTGGGCTGGGCTGGGCTGGGCTGGGCTGGGCTGGGCTGGGCTGGGCTGGGCTGGGCTGGGCTGGGCTGGGCTGGGCTGGGCTGGGCTGGGCTGTACCCTAACAACACACAACACAACACAACAACGTCCAGCTCCAGACTGCGCACTCCAGGCTGCCCGCTCCAAGCTCCAGCGTGTCTCGTGGGATGTGGGGGAGGGGAGGGGGGGAAGTAGGTGGGTAGAAGACTCGGAAGTGTTGGTGGGACGGGGTAGGGAAGGGAGAAGGGGGCAAGGGACAGGAGTGTGAACAACAAGCCTGCAGCCAGCAAGAGGCATCCTTGTGATTAGGCTGGGCATTGGGGGGCACTCATGTCCAGGGGCTGGCCACTCACAGTTTTGCTCCGTGTCATGCCTTGCTGACTCCTTGCTACCTCCTTGTTGGCTGCTGCTCTACGCCGTTGCTGCCTTGCTTGTAACCACCAAGCCATGCTACACCTGTCATGCTCCAGCTGTCTGTATTATCAGTCAGCTAAGGCTTAGCAAGCAGATGAACAAGATTAACACCCCAGCTGCATGTGCACTCACCGGAAGTCCAAGCTGACGCTCCAAGCGCCTCCTACCTGCTGCTCTTGGCTACTGCTCTTGCGATGACGACCAGCTTATTCATCGAGCTGATTCGAGTAACTGGCGATGATTGGCGATAACTGGCGCGCGTAGTGAAGCCTTTGACCTGGTTCTACACCCGAACGACAGTGCTTTCCTTCCCTCCAAGGTTTGCGTGGTGGTATGGGCAAACTTGGGCAGACCATCCGACCCTAGCGCATTGGGGTCATCGGGGCTAGGCGCAGCCATTGCGCTGGTCGGCGGTGGAAGCGGATGCAAGATTCGAGGACCTATAAAAGCTATAAAAGTGCTCAAGCCATATAAAACTATAAATATAATTATAGTCGGGCCGGTCGCTCCCTACCAACCACCAGCAATACCACCTCCAGCAGCGACACCACCTTCCCTCGCCACGAGCAACAACGATCTTAAACGCAAAAATACCTCTGCAGAGGCAGACCCGCCGACCCGGTCGCGACACCGCGAAGCTGCCACCACGAAGGAGGACGCAGCCACACCTCCCCCCCCAACACGAAACGAGAAGCCAAGCACCAAGACAGGCCCTAAGAAACCACGATCGAAGAAAGGAGCCAGAAACACCAGCCACAGCAAAGAGGGGCACACGCAAACGCTCATGTCAAGGTACCTAACCACCACCCAGGCTGCACCCACTGCCACCACATCCAGCCCGTCAGTCCCATGCCCAACCACAGAGGCCCCCCCCAATATCCCCACACAAGCTCACCAGACCCCCAGCAGACAACACCTGACGCTCACAACTCTTAACGTCCGGGGCCTCTACCGGGCTAGAAGGGACGTCGCCAACCTCATCCACCACCACCACCCCGACATCCTGATCTTGACAGAGACGAAGACACAACACAAGAAAGACACACCGGGATGGCTGAGAGTAGCCACCCAGGACTACACACCAGTGCTGGGCGATTGGGTAATAATGTAATAAGTCGGTAATAATCCAGCGCAAAAAACGGTAATAAGTCGAAAAAATCGTCCTCAAAATGAGTGAATTTTATTACATCGGTAATAGCTCCACCGCCCGTTTGGTACTCCGTTTATTACTTATCCCCCAACAATGTATCCCATCTTCCGCAAACCCCAAAGCGGGCGGCTGCCTACCACAGCCGAACATCCATCGCAGTACAACCACATAGCGTCCCAACGCTCTGTAACAACAAGTGCCGATGACGAAGGCGTTGAGGTCAGTAACCGCAGCATGTCCGTCAACGCAGCATGTCAACAACGCGATGCGATGAGTATATTATAACGCAGCATGTCTTCCCATTGATTACTGGATGGCTGGGGCATCTGCCAGGGGCCGCTACCTAGGGCACAGGGTCTAGGGCTACAGCCCAGCCTGTTGCATGCTGACCCACTAGGGCTAGGGTCTAGGGCTACAGCCCAGCCTGTTGCATGCTGACCCACTAGGGCTAGAGTGTGGGGCTACAGCCCAGCCTTGTTGCATGCTGACCCACTAGGGCTAGGGTGTGGGGCTACAGCCCAGCCTTGTTGCATGCTGACCCACTAGGGCTAGGGTGTGGGGCTATGTGGGATACATTGCATCCTGGTCCTACAAGGGAGTATGCTGTAATTGTATAGACTCAAATGGCGATTTTTGCGATTTATTTTGATTTATAATTAATTAATGTATACTAATTATAATTGATCAATTAATATATATTAAAAGTAATAAAAAACTCCAGTTTTGATGTTTTTTATTACACTGAGTAATACGTCTTTGGCGAATCGCCCAGCACTGCTACACACTGCACCGACACGGTGGCCACAGTGAAGTCCTCATTGGCATCAAGCATGACCTAGCCATTCAGACGCAAGCCACCCTAGCACCACCAAGCACGGAGGCGGAAGTAAACTCCAGATGCGTCATCCTGACTCTTAGCCAGCACCACAGCGACAACCTCACCATCGTAGCAACGTACTGGCCATCGGGCTGCAACGAAGACGCGCTCCCACTGCGGGAGAAGATGCAGCAACACATACGCACAGCCACAAGACACCTGCCCGGCTCCCTCATTCTCGCCGGTGACTTGAATGCCACGATGAAAACAGAAGACCGCTCCGAACACACTGAATACACCCAGGACCGCATGATGAGGGAGTTTGCCACAGAGATGCGCCTGCCCGAAGCCGACCCCGGCGACCGGGCCTGGACCTACCAACAACCACACTGCAACAGCCGCATCGACGCCATTCTGACGCGCGACGCACGACCAGGCCCCGAGCATCGCACCAACGTAGACACACGCACATATCTCAGCGACCACAGACCACTCACTGCCACACTGACTACAGCCAGATTGGGCATACACCTGGCACAAACACAACAGCCCCAAAACCAAAAGCACACTGTTCTTACCACACCCATCAACAACAGCGACAGGGAAGCCTTCCGCCTAGCCGTGCAACAACCCAGCTCAGGCGCACCACAACTGCACGCACAACTGGCAGCCTACCTGTCACCTCTCTTTACGGAAGCCACAGCCTTCTTGGCGAACCTGGACAAGGCCAACCCACACCAACCCAAACGCCTGACGCAGCTAGCAGGCCTCCACCCAAGGCAAGCTGTAGACATGGCAGCCACCATGCTCACAACCCTTTTGGAAACATGCAGGACGACCGCCATGAAGACTTGCACAACAAAGACACTGACTAGAGGGGGCCAACACTACCAACGCAGGACCATGTGCAGAATCAGATCGGCGCTAGGCAAGAAGCTCAAGACCACTAGAAATCTCAGCCGGCAGGCTAGGCAACTATTCAAACAGAATGGCGCCCACCCAACGATCGAGGAGCTCATCCCAGATACAGACACAAGCAACACAGCGATCAGGGAGGCGGTGCTAGCACGTCAAGACGACGACCCAACCGACAACCACGTGCAAGCCGCACTAGCTAAGCTGACAAACACCTACCGCGACCAAATCCACCAGCTGGACGATGACGACTCCGCACTCGCCATCGCACAGGCCCGGCTCCGAATGCAACAACTAATAAGCACCCAGCCCAAAAAAGCCAACAAATAGAAGAAGAAGAAGACTACTCCGGTATTCACCGGCGTGCATTAAGGGAGGAGCTACCGCCTGGGGCGCGGCCTGCTCCCACCAGTCAAGCCAAGAAAGAGGCGACCCCCCTACCCTCCCTCCCTCTTAGTAGCCCTGAGTCTGTAGCTTGTCTTTGCAATGGAGTGGGCTGTCTCCACCGCGTGTCTTGTTAGCTTGTGTAATAGTTTAGTAGTGTTGTCTTGTGAAACCCCCAGGGCCAGCAGGTGTTGCCGTGTGTGTGCTTCATACGTTATGCCCCCTATGCCCAGGAGGATTGGTCTAATCTCCACCATGTGGCCTTTCTTGCGTATGGTTTGAGCTAGATTGGTGTGTTGGTTGAGTGCCTTGTCTAATTGATCCGTCCACCTTGAGTCCGAGCAGTATTTGATTTCTATGATGGTGACCCGTTTGATGGCTTTGCCACGTTTGCCCGTCGTCGTTGGTGGCATTACCATGAGAATGTCTGGTCTGGTGGTGTTTTTGGTTGCTGTTGTCTTCAGTCCGAGTGCTCGTAGTGTTGTGTGTAGTGTGTCGTTAGGGAGGTCGAGGTTATCTTTTGCGCCCTTCTCCCAGCTGCCGGTGTCCGCGAATCGGATGCACCCGCCTAGGGTACCCTTGCTTATGGCTTTAGCGATGAGGCGGCCGGCCCCGTTATGCCTTTCTTGCACCATCGGTAGTGTCTCGCTGCAGCCCGAGAGGAGGTGAGTGGCACTGTCGGCTTCCCCGCAGAGTGGGCACCGGTCGTCGGTCGCCCGTTTCCAGCGCATGGCCAGCTTTTGGTTATAGAGCCCGCCGGTGCGGTATAGTAGGGCAGTTCGTTGCGCGTGGATGGAGATGTTCGTATCGGTCATAATTCTTTCGCCTGCTCCTTTCGCCGCGGCTTTGGTGATCTCCTGAGACATCTGGTAGTAGATACTGTCTTTATTGGCAAGACCGAGGCTGTGCTTGCGGTGCATGTGTGCTCGCACGCTTTGGCGGCAATCCGGCAGTGGGGCGGGGGTGTCGCCGTCGGCTTCGTTGTTGAGCCAGGTGTTGGTTTCTTTCCGTGTGGTCGGGCGGTAGGCCGGGGTATTGGCAAGCTCTGGGTGTAGCGCCGCGTGCTTGGCGAGGGCATCTGCGCCTTCATTGCCGATGATTCCCGAGTGGGCCCGGACTTTGTAGAAGTGGATCGTGACGGGGCTGTCGATGATGAGGGTGGCGATAGCGGTCAGGATGTCGTTGTGTCTGTGGGTGATGAGCGACATCGGGTTAGCGAGGGCTCGGCGGATCTGGTAGATAGAGCAGAGGCTGTCGGTGGCGATGCGTTTGGCCCCCGCTGTGAGTGCCGCGTGTATCGCCGTGAGTTCCGCCTTGTTGATGGTGTTGCTTTCTGGGTCGTTCATGGCGACGGTGACAAGGACGTTGTTTACCGGGATATAGACCCCCGCCCCGACGCTCGCTGGGGCTGCCTCCGAGGTCTTAATGCAGCTGCCGTCCGAGTACGCGAGCGTGGCCCATTCGGTGATGGCCATCCGTGGCTGCGTCGTGGAGTGCTCCGTGAGCTGGTTGTGGCTGCGTTGATGCCCCGAGGTGGGGAGGTCCCTGTCCAACGGCAGGCGCATGTGTTGTTTGTGGCCGCTAGGGGGTGTGGCAGGCTGGCTTTGATTCGTTGGTCTGTTGCGGATGGGGTGTGTCTCTCGTTGAGGGTGGAGGGCAGTGGCAGTGCTAGCCAGCCATCCTTGGGGGTTGCCTTTGGTGACGAGTTGTTGACCTGCTGCATTCCAGATGACGTAGACGTGGAGGTTGGCGTGCTTGCCCGGCTTTGTGCAGCTGGTCTTGGTGGGGGGTATGCTAGCCAGGTGTTGGCAGTATTCAGGGTAGCGCCGCAGGGTGTCAATGTGTTATGGGTAGGAGATGCCCTTTTTCCCGGGGATCAGCATGATGGTGGCCATGGCCTCCTCCTGGGTAGCTGAGTGTATGGCATGGTTGACGCACTTGAGTGCCACTGCATCGTCTGCCGGTATGTTCCATGTGGATAGCCCAGTGTGGCGTACCAGAAGGCAGTTGTGGTGTGCACCAAAGGCCGTGTCATTGATGTCAGGGCTCCAATAGGTAGTGGTTTCCGGTCTGACTGTGAGTGGATCAGCCCACCTTTGGACGGTACTTGGAAAGTTTCGTGTGGTGTGTAGGGTGTTAAGGGCTTTGTCTTGTGCCACTCTCATGGGGTGGTGGTTGCTCTGTGTGTCGTGTCTCCTTAGGAGGGCCACCAGTTCTGTGGCCAGGTTGCGTGTGTGTTGTAGCCACGCGTGTAGGTGTTGGTGTTGTTGTTTAGTCAGAAGACCTACTGTACGACCCGACTCGTCGTGAACCGTTACATGTTGCACTAGGTCGTGCTTGGGCATGATGGGCTCCCCCGTGTTGGAGCTCATCGCGGGAGTGGTCATGTGGGGGTGTAGTTGCAGAAAGGTTTCGCATTTGCCCGTTCCAACGATGTCCGTCTGCGGGTTGATGGGGTACGTGTGGAAGGTGGCCTTCGAGTGCAGGTTGGTGCACCGGGGTAGCCAGGTGTGCGGGTCCGGCAGTCCCTGTCGGGTGTGATCCGGCAGGTTCGCGTCAGGCCTCGCATGTTTGGCTTCTTGTATCAGCCTATTTTCCTCGTCGTAGGTGTTGCGCTTAGCCGTGTAGTCCAGGTGTGCCGTGATGAGCGGTGCCGGTTCAAGGGTGGGGCGCCAGTGTACTCGTATAAGGTCCGAGTGAGCTGACTGGCGCATGGTCGTCTTGAAGTCGTTGCTGCCGAACTTGCATATGGGACACAGCCAGTAGCCTGCTTCCTTATGTCCTGACAGGAGGGCTTTCACAAGGCAGGCTGGGTGGTATGCCCTCTTGCAGTTGCGGCACATTGGGCTGTCCCCTCTTGGTAGCCAGCATAATTCACATGTGCATACGTCCTTAGCCTCTTCCCTACTGATGGTCTCTATGTGTGTGGGTGTATAGCCTTCTTTTGCGCATAGGTGTAGTGCCCACCGTTCTATGACTGTAGGTTTCCAGTGCACCTTGTAGTAGCTTTCCTTATTGATGCCGTCCCATTGCCAACCGTCTATGTTGGTGATGGCCTCTTGGTGGTCATACATGGCCCCGAGTGTGCGCCCTAAGTCCGTGGGTTTGCACCTGCAGGCTTTGTCCACCTTCCAGCTTGAGAGCCCCGGGAGGTCGAGGCCTGGTATGCGCACGATGTCCGCCGGGATTGTGTGGACATGTCTGCCGTCCTTGGGCCGTTTAGTGCCCGCTTTGGGTCGAGTGGGCTCCGTTGGGTGTGAGGATGTTGCCCGTTGCTCTCGTTGCAGCAGCCGTGAGCTCGCCCTAATGGCGTCGGGGGCTGCGGCCGTTGCTGCCCGCTCCGTCGTGTCTGGTTGCGTGGCGTGCATGACCGCATACGCTTTCATATCCATATAGCGGGTTCTGGTGTCTGGCACGGCGGGTGTGGGCGCAAGTTCCGTGAGACCCGCGGCCCAGGGTGTGATTTTGCGTTGGTCGGGCGGTAGGGTGAGTGATGTGTTGCGGCTGTCCCGGATGGTGCGCGTTGCGGTCGCGTCAGGGCATGAGGGTTGGGCCGCCATGGCCGCAAGTTTGTTGAGGGCGATAATGTGTTTCTGCTTGACCTTTTTTCCGTACTTCGATGCGAGCATGCTACCTGTGATGATGTGTGTGTTGCCCTCACAGCTGAGCTCAGATGCGTGAGTGATGCCTAGGCTTTTGAGGCAGGTGATGCTGGCACTGACGACATCATGTGCATTAGAGCTGGTGGCTTGCGTGATGAGGCGGCCGAGTGTTTGGCATTCCTCCGGGTATAGGGGTAGTCCCCCTTCCGTGGCTGACAGCCCGGCTAGAGAGGTATAGACTAGTTGCCGTGCCCTGAGGGTATGGTGGAGGAGGGTGAGCATGCGGTGTCCTTGAGTGTTGGCTTGGGTATTGAGCCATGTGATTTGTTTGTGCAGCATGCTCCTCGAGATGTGGGCGTGCGTCACATCTGTGGACTGGAGGCTGTGTATGAGGGCTGTCGTGTTGCGAGCGTGATATTCCTGGGCTGTGGAGCTGATGCCCATGCCTAGTTTTCCGGCGTCTTCCCTGACAATGGCGTTGGGCGTTCCCAGGGGGAGTCTGAGTTTAAGCTTGACGCATTGATTGATGGCCCTGTCGTACAGCTCAAGGTCCCCTGGGGTGCAGGGTACGGCGCAGAAGCTGTAGGCTAGGCTGGGTATGATGGCCGTGCGGATGATGTGTATGGCCTGTCTAGCGCTAGCAAAAGAGCGTCTGAGTCTCTCTAGTTTTTGGCGGAGCTGGGTAATCATAGCGGTGTGTTGTGGTTTCCAGTCCAACGTCATGGTGATGAGCACCCCCAGGTAGGTGAAGGGTGAGGTCGGGCGGTGGTATGTGACGGGTTTTCCTTGAAGGCTTACGGTTTGGAGTTGTTGGCGGGCCCGCTTATCCGCTTCGGCCGCGTTGCTGCACATGCCAGTTTCGACCGAGTGATGAAGCGCCGCTGTTGCGAGGGTTTTACTGTGTGAGATAACGAGGTGACCCCAGTCAGAGAAAGCCGAGAGTTTGTCCGCTTGACAACGGAGGTTTCGTAGTGTGTTGCAGAGGATTGCTATGTCGTCGGCATAGTCGATGCTGCTGACGATGGCGCGCTCTCCGCTGTCGGCCGTCGCTGATTTGAATTTGTACCCCCGCGCTCCTACTTGGAGCCAGCGCAGTAGGGGTTCGATGTAGATGAGGAACAGGAAGGGTGAGAGTGAGTCGCCCTGGATGGTGCCCCGGTCCACGGGTACCGGGTCGGTGGGGCCGTAGGGAGTTCTAAAGCGCGTTGTAGCGCCCGTGTAGAGGTCCTTCACTGCGTCAGTAGCGTCCGTGGGGAAGCCTAGGTCGTGCATGATCCATAGAAGTTTGTCCTGGCAGGTGGTGTTGAACGCACTGGTAAAGTCCACCAGGAGCGCGTAGATATCTGCCTTAGCCAGCTTGGCATCCTCAAGGGCCATGACAAGCATCTGTAGCTGTTGTGTAGTGTTCCTGTGGGAGCGGAACCCTGCTTGGTTCTTGCTGAGCATTCCATTGGCTTCAGCATACTCAGAGAGCGTCTTGGTAATGAGGCTGGTCCACAGCTTGTAAACGGTGTTGGCTAGGCCCACTGGCCTGTAGGAGTTAAGGTCCGTTTCTTGCCCCTTGTCCTTGTAGAGCAGGCATGTGTCGCTGGTTTTCCATGTGGTGGGTGTGCAGCCTGTAGCCCACATGATGATGAACAGCTGGTGTATGGTGTCCCTCATCTCCCATGGCAGCATCTTGATGATCTCGTTCTCTATGCCGTCTGGTCCTGGGGCTTTGCCCCCCGACAGCCTACTGAGGCATTCCTGGAAGCCTGCCTTGTCCATGATGGCTGTGTGTAGCCAATGTACGTTTTGGCAGGTGTGCATCGTGAAGGGGTCGTCCGCTTTGGCGCGGGCCCACGGGTAGTTTCTTGTCTGCGTGTTTGTGTAGTGGCCAGTTTTGGGGGTCGGCGGCGCCAGCTTCGTTCCGTAGGCATCGGAAATTATCCGGTTCAGGGAGGCCGGGGCCGTGCATATCTTGTTGGTGGTGGGGTCGGCTAGCGCCTGCAGGCCTTTGTGATCGGTGCGGGACGGGCGTAGGATGTATTTGTTCGCTTTCTTAGGCTGGGTGCTTATGAGTTGTTGCATTCTGACACGGGCTTGTGCGATGGCGAGTGCGGAGTCGTCGTCGTCTAGCTTGTGAATTTGGTCGCGGTAAGAGTTAGTCAGCTGGGCGAGCGCGGCTTGCACGTGATTTTCGGTTGTATCGTCGCCCTGGCGCGCTTGCACCGCCTCCCTTGTTTCCGCATTTGCCGTATCCGTCTCTGGGATAAGTTCATCGATGGTTGGCTGCACGTTGTTGTGCTTGAAAAGCAACCTAGCCTTCCGGCTGAGGTCCCTGGTGGTTTTGAGCTTTCTGCCTAGTGCTTGTCTAATCCTACACATGGTTCTGCGTTGGTAGTGCTGGCCTCCCCTGGTTAGGGTCTTAGTGTTGCATGTCTTCATAGCTGTCGTCCTGCAGGTTTGCAGTAGGTTTGTGAGCATGGTAGCTGCGGTGTCTATAGCTTCCCTGGCTGGGAGGCCTGCCACCAGCGTTAGGCGCTGTGGTTGTTTGGGGTTGGTCTTGTCAATTGTGGTCAGGAAGCGGATAGCATCAGTGTACATGGGAGCAAGGTATGTTGTCAGGTGTGCGTGCAGTTGTGGGGCACCTGAGCTGGGTTGTTGCACTGCCAGGCGGTAGGCTTCCCTGTCCTTATTGGTAATGGGGGTGGTAAGGATGGTGTGGCTGTGCTTCTGAGGTTTTTGTGGGGCTGCCAGGTCTATGCCCAGTCGGGCTGTACTAAGTGTGGCGGTGAGTGGCCTATGGTCACTGAGATATGCGTGTGTGTCAACGTGCGTGCGGTGCTCAGGGCCGTGTCTTGCGTCGCGCGTCAGAATGGCGTCGATGCGGCTGTTGCAGTGCGGTTGTTGGTAGGTCCAGGCCCGGTCGCCGGAGTCAGCTTCGGACAGGCGCATCTCCGTGGCGAACTCCCTCATCATGTTGTCTTGTGTGTATTCTGTGTGTTCGGAGCGATCCTCTGTTTTCATCGTGGCGTTGATGTCTCCCGCCAAGATGAGTGAGCCGGGCAGGTGTCCGGTGGCTGCTCGTATGTGTTCTTGCATCTTTCTCCTTAGTGGGATCGCGTCGTCGTTGTTCCCCGAGGGCCAGTACGTGGCGACGAGTGTGAGCTCTTCGCTTTGCCGCTGGCGGAGGCTCAGGATGACGCATCGGGTGTTTACATCCGCATCCGTGCACGGTTGTATCATGGTAGCTTGCATCTGGATGGCTAGATCATGTCTGATGCCAATGAGGACTTCGCTGTGGCCTTGGTGGCGGTGGACAGTATAGTTGGGCATAACCCTCTTCAGCCAGCCAGAGCTAGGGTTGTTGCTCCTGGGTTGGGTCATGGTTTCAGTCAGGATCAGGATGTCCGGGCTTTGGCTGTGCACAAGGTTTAGAACTTCGTTTCTAGATCTGTGTAGGCCTCTGACGTTGAAGGTTGTGAGGGTGATGTGTTGCCGGTTGAGGGTGGGTGGCGGTGGGGGGCTATGATGTTGGTTCGTACCAGGGTTGATGTCGGGCGAGGATTTAGGTGTATCGTCTATGGTGGAGACTGGCCCAGTGTTGTGGGCCTTAGCGGTGGGTTTGCAAAGATATTTGGACATGAGGGTTTGAGTGTGTGTGTCGTTACCGTGTCTCTTGGTGACTCGAACGCGCTTTTTGGCAGCGTCGGTGGCGTTGTCGAGGGGCGCAGTGGGTCGATGAATACGTGGCGTTGTTCGCGGGCGAAGAGTGACCGTGGGTGTGTCCCGGCGCTGTCGCAACCGGGTAGGCTCGTCGTGTGGGGGGATGCCCTCTGCTGTCGCCCTGCGCTTGCTATCGGTTGTGCAGCTGGTCTCGGCGTTAGTAGTGGTCACGTGCAAGGGGCCACGGGTCTCTCCTGCCTCTGTGTGGTCTGTGGTAAGATCTATCGGGTCCAGGTGATCTTGGAAGTGTGCTGCTAGCGCTGATGGGGTGGTGGCCTCCAGTGGGTCTGCTATCCAGATCTCCCTCCTAATGAATCTTGTGTGTCTCACGTCGCCTGTGCAGATAGTGAGGATGTTCCCTTGGAGGCTGCTCCAGTCGTCAGGTGTAGAGAGTGGTTTAGGCACCCGGTTGAATGAGTCCAGTTGGTGCCAACCATGTGGTGTGTGCTTAATGGCAGTAGCGTGTTGGTGTGATAGTAGGATGACAGCCTCAGTGTGTGTTGCGCCGGTGCTTGTTATAGCGTTAGTGATCGTCTCGGGGGTGATACTCTGGGTGGGTAGGTAGGTTGAGGCTGGATGCAGGTACATGTGCATCTCATGGTGTTTGCGATGGAGGTAGTGATTCAGTGTGTCAGATGAGAACTTGCCTTTAGCATGGTAGATATGGTCGGTTTTGAGGGTTTGGATTGTGTGTCCTGCAGCTCGTGCTCCTTGTGCTAAGTGTTGTAGGTGCTCTGCTAGCTGCTTGCAGTGGCTGATGACTGCGTGGTAGTCGATGCATTTTTTTCCCATGGCCATGTTGAAAGCATGTACTAGGCAGCACTCTTCGTATTGCCTTTCCATGTAGCTGGGGTCTAGGTTACGGGCCGTTACTGTGGGGTGAGCGGGGTCGACTGCTGTGGCGTTGTGACCGTGTCCTGTTTGTTCTACATGGCTGATGATGTGATGGATGTCCTTTTCAGCGCACATGCGCATCTGCTCCCGTGAGCGGGTGTTGGGCGTGATGACAAAGAGTTGATGCATAGTCCGCATAGTTGCAGTAGGGATGTGAGAGAGGGGCGTCGGTGTTGTTTCCATGGAGTCCAGTAGGTTCCATGCGCCGTCAATGCACTTCATGGCCATGCTGTGGCCTGGCTTTTTGCATAAAAATGTGTGCGTACCGTATTGGCCGGCGAGGTTTCCCAGGTTGTCAGCAGACCAGTCACTGGGTTGGTTGAGCTGGGCAATGCTCTGAACTGCTAGGCCGTAGTGGATACGTAAGTACATCTCAATGACTTCGTCGGAATAGCCGTCAACACCTCTTGCCATCAACCATGCGCCGCGCTCAAACTGATCAGTAAACTGAAGGAGCCTGTTCTCGTAAAATGTGTCTATGTCTTGCATGGTGACCCATTCATGTCCCGCTGCATTGTTTAAGGAGTAAACCTGGCACGCGGAGCTATGTCTGGCTTGCATGTAGTGCTCGTTGGTTGGGCCGGGGTTCATTTCAACATCCCCAGCGGCGAGCAGTAGCCAGGCCATGTAAATGACCACTGGCAGCCTACTTCCGCCTACTTCCGCCTACTTCCGCCTAGCCTACTTCCGCCTACTTCCGCCTACTTCCGCCTAGCCGTGCAACAACCCAGCTCAGGCGCACCACAACTGCACGCACAACTGGCAGCCTACCTGTCACCTCTCTTTACGGAAGCCACAGCCTTCTTGGCGAACCTGGACAAGGCCAACCCACACCAACCCAAACGCCTGACGCAGCTAGCAGGCCTCCACCCAAGGCAAGCTGTAGACATGGCAGCCACCATGCTCACAACCCTTTTGGAAACATGCAGGACGACCGCCATGAAGACTTGCACAACAAAGACACTGACTAGAGGGGGCCAACACTACCAACGCAGGACCATGTGCAGAATCAGATCGGCGCTAGGCAAGAAGCTCAAGACCACTAGAAATCTCAGCCGGCAGGCTAGGCAACTATTCAAACAGAATGGCGCCCACCCAACGATCGAGGAGCTCATCCCAGATACAGACACAAGCAACACAGCGATCAGGGAGGCGGTGCTAGCACGTCAAGACGACGACCCAACCGACAACCACGTGCAACACTCCTGCAAATTAATCCCTGCGTCCGTCCCTGCGTTTGACCAACCTTGTCCGATCGGGCTGAAATTTTGATAGATGGTAGTTTGCAGAATATAAAACATATTTTTCAGATAAAATATTTTAAAAAAGCCAAAGGCGGCTGCGCTGTGGCCCTGTGGCTAGAGTGCAGGGATGAGTGCAGGGATAGGTTGCGGGCCACAGCGCAACAGCTTTTGGATTTCTCCAAATATTTTTCTTTAAAAATATGTTTTATTTTCCGAAAACTGCCATCTATCAAATTTTCAGCCCGATCGGACAAGGTCGGTAGAACGCAGGGACAAACGCAGGGACTAAATTGTAGGAGTGAA
>JASKMD010000031.1:7203635-7236570 GCA_030144725.1 Haematococcus lacustris
CTTCTTCTGCTTTCGCAGGTAAGCACTGCTTTCGCAGGTAAGCACTGCTAACGCAGGTGGGCACCGCTTTCGCGGGTAGGCATCTGAAACACTGCAGGTACAACCACTGCAGGTCAGCGCTGCGAGTTGAGCAGCTGGGCAAGCTTAAATTGCGATGGGTCAGCGGTAGCTTGAGCCTTCGGCGTTCTTGCACCGTAGGTACTGCCCAAAAGTATCTCAAAAGCTCGATTACTGCGTTGCGTTAGGCAAGAACACAGGCTGATGATCGATGCGAGGAAACCAAATGTTAGAGTACAGCCGGGGCAGCAGTATACATGGCTGGCGACGGAGGCCAGAATCTATTCCGACAGTGGTAGTGGCTGCTTAATGGCTGTTGCTAATGCTTTCGTACTCTGGAAGTAGCGCGCTTCAGACGTCGAGTGGCCAGGATCCATCCTTACATGTCTCTACATTCTTCTCAGCTCTATAATCATTGATCCCGAGTAGTCTGTGTGAAGGCCATCCTCCGCGAATCAATCCCTTGCCTCAGCTTAAGTAAACCGAAAGTCACATCTCACGCATGCAAGGCTACAAAGACTTGCAAGCGCATTCAAAGCTCATGCATACCAGGTCTGAAGTTGAACTGTAACACTCTCCCCCACATCAAAAAGCTACGTCCCGGAGCTTCCAGTGTCTAGGAAAAACAGTCATGCGATCACAGAGCAAGCAGGCAAGTGAAAAGCAGACATGCACAGGCTACATGCAAACAAGCAAACATGCAAATCTCATGCAAATCTCATGCAAGTCTCATGCAAGAGAGCACGAGCTAAAGGTCTTGATGTTGTCTCGTTGTCCACAGTAGAGCTTGTGTCAGCTGACGGTGAAGACATCGTCCAGGAATGAAATGAAATGAGAAGCCGAATGGAGAGAAGCATAAGAAAGCAAAGATAGTGGTAGCACGAGAAGATAGTAAGAGAAGATGGTGATATTAGAGATGGTAGTGATTGAGTAAGACGAAGTTGTGAACTGATGCTGCCATGCGGGGCCAGAAGAATTGGCGTGATAGTTGTGCGTAGGTTTTGTCCCTACCGAGATGTCCGGAGATGGGGATGTCATGTGCTTCACGGAGTAGGGCGGTGCGCATGGGTCCCACCGGGATGTAAAGCCGGCGAGTCCCCCGTCCAATGTGGGACATGTTTCCCTGGATTTGAAACTGGCGTGCTTTCCCAGCCAGTGCAGCCGCTAGGAGGCGCTGGTACTGTGGATCTGCAGTCGCTGATTGCTCATCGATGTGCAGTTGAGGATGGGGTGCGGAGAGCGACTCCGTTCCCGTGGCAGTCGGAATGCCTGGAGTATTTGGGTATGTATGCCCAGGACGACGGAA
Organism: Haematococcus lacustris; assembly: GCA_030144725.1. Taxonomy (NCBI): domain Eukaryota; kingdom Viridiplantae; phylum Chlorophyta; class Chlorophyceae; order Chlamydomonadales; family Haematococcaceae; genus Haematococcus; species Haematococcus lacustris. Next base: position 7,204,999 of record JASKMD010000031.1, read on the forward strand.
CGCCCTTCAGTGTGTGTTCACTCCCAAGACGGAGGTGTACAGATGGAAGTCAGCTCGGCGTGACAGCGCGTCCGCTGACTGGTGCTGAGCGTGTGAGTGTGCGCAAGCTATGCAGCTAGCGGCTTGATTGTTGTGGCTGGCTGCTGAGCTGGCCTAGCTCTGCTTGTCATGCCATTGATGTGCTGACCTGCTGTGCAGGTTGTCCACGGTATTGATCCTGGCTGGGTAGCAGGAGATGCTTGATGTAGCTGATGCTGACGGTATTCTGTCATGATGGTGCGCTCAGCTGGGCAGCTGGAGTTAGCTGGTGACAATGGATTGCTCACAGCTCGGCTGTTGGTGTCATAGGGTCAGCTGGTCTCAGCTATGTGGTCACAGCTTTACAGCTGGCGATGTGCTTTCAGGTAGGCAGCTGGAGACAACAGCTTGCATTAGCTGGCTGTTTAGTGGTATATCCGTCGTGGTTGGTTGCGCTCTGCTCTGCTCACCAGGTCTGAAGTTGAACTGTAACAGATTCCCAAAAAGGGGGGGGTACCTCGCGCGCGGATCGATGTATCTTCGCAACCGCTGCGAGTTAGGACTTCATTCAAGAGCGAGGTCCCCCTTAAACTCAACGCTCTATCGTTCTATCGGAGCAGAAAGTCCTTCCGATGCAAAAAAGGCCCCCGCGTCGGCCTTATTTATCGTGAGTGATCAAACTGGTATTGCACAAGTATTGCATGGTATAGCTTGCATTGCTATTGACACACACCGGTGTACCAGTTTTGCCACCAACGAACAGGAAGCCAAAGGCATGGCAGGTGAGAGGGCCCACGGTGGGGAGCAGGTTGGGTCTTCGGAGGTCCTGCAGCCTTAGCTGGCGTATATCATCCGAGCGGGCAATGCCAGCCCACATGCATGTGAGTACAGCCCTGCAACAGGTGTAGATTTACCAGGGTCAGGGCAGGGCAGGAGCAGCTGTGGGGCTGTGGGGCAAGGCAGGAGCAGCTGTGGTGCTGGGCAGGAGCAGCTATGGTGCTGGGCAGGAGCAGCTGTGGTGCTGGGCAGGAGCAGCTGTGGTGCTAGGTAGGTAGGAGCAGGTGTAGATTTACCAGGGTCAGGGCCAGGGTCAGGGTCAGGGTCAGGGTGACAGCCTACCTCATAAAGGCAGCCAGTAGATCAGGCAGCAACAGGAGGTGGCTGATAACTACAACAAATTCTTTCACTGTGATCCCCCCCCCTGGGGTGTGGGATTGGGATTCCACCCCCTCCTTCCTGCAGCATGCACAACATGCAAAGCAGAGTAAGCAGTACACCACACGTGCAGGAGGAAAGCATGCAAAGCATGTATGGACATAACATGACCACTATCATACCTTTTCCCACTCCCATTGATCTTGAACAGCAAGTTCTGGTAGGCTGTCTGGTAGGCAAGATGCTGATTCAGGTTGGTGTCTAGGCTGTTGTCGCCTTCCCTCAACTTGTTCTGCCTGAACATGATGTTCAGCGCTGCGTGGAACTTCTTCAGGGTGGATACACCCTACGACAGCGGCACCCGGTCAGCGGCAGCATAGCGGTAGCATAGCGGCAGCATAGCGGCAGTCCTGGCTGAAGCTAGGCATCTCACCATGCCTTTTCCCACGCCTCTTCCGGCTTCGTAGTCGATACGAAGCTGGTCCAGGATGCCGACCGCGGTCGGGACCGTAATCTTCTCCGGGTCCCAACACCCGGTGGAGTCCTGGTTGTTTTCTTTGCACAGTGCCTGTATTTTTCTCCGCTGGACATCGTAGCCCTGCTCCGTGGCCGGGGCCTTTTGTCCACGCGCATTGACTGCTACCCTATCTAGGAGGGCCTCGCAGATACCGTCGTCGTGGGTTGTCATAGTGTTAAAGGCATTGGGTCAACGCGCCCGCCCGGCACTCCGCCCGACTGACTGTGAGCTTACTGAATGAACTGCCGCTGGCGCCAACTGGCTTGGATAAGGTTCGCTTTCGGGGTGCTACGCAGGAGTCCGACCCCGAAGACTGTCTGCCCATGCACCGAAAACTATTAATGAACTATTGGTTCCAGCTGGAAACACAGACAAGCACCCCCATTCAGCACACCATCATGATAACATATTCTTCTTTGCAGGCCAAATGCCCAGAAGGCCAGGAAAGAGTGCAGCAAAGAAGCGGGTGAAGATACCGCCAGTGCAACATCCTGGACCCCACCCCCTCCCAGACTCGCCCATGTGCCTTGCCTGGCTTGTCTCCTGCCATGCTCACCAGCCCAAGGCTGCATCATCAACAGCAGTAGCCACCTTCCTTGCCCTCTGCCCTTCTCAGCAGCCCAGGGCTGTAGCAGCAGCAACAGCCACCTCCTGCCTTGCACTCCTACAAATTAATCCCTGCGTCCGTCCCTGCGTGTTTCCAACCTTGTCCGATCGGGCTGAAATTTTAATAGATGGTAGTTTGCATAAAATAAAACATATTTTGCAAGAAAATTATTTTGAAAAAATCAACAGCTGTTGCGCTGTGGCCCGCAACCTATCCCTGCACTCATCCCTGCACTCTAGCAACAGGGTCACAGCGCAGCCGCCTTTGATTTTTTTTTAATATTTTATCTGAGAAAATATGTTTTATTTTCTGCAAACTACCATCTATCAAAATTTCAGCCCGATCGGACAAGGTCAGTCAACACGCAGGGACGGACGCGGGGATTAATTTGTAGGAGTGTGTCCCCTGCCCTGCTCACCAGCCCAGGGTTGCAGAAGGTGTGCCCCTCCCATCCCTGATCAGACCTGCCCCACCCCCTCCCAGCCCTGCCCCAACCCCTCCCAGCCCCGCCCCACCCCATCCCAGCCCTGCCCAAACCCCTTCCAGCCCTGCCCCACCCCCTCCCAGCCCTGCCCCACCCCCTCCCAGCCTTGCGTTGCCCCTCCTTTCCCTGCCCAGCCCTGCCCCACCCCCTCCCAGCCCTGCCCCACCCCCTCCCAGCCTTGCCCCACCCCCTCCCAGCCCTGCTCCTCCCCCTCCTAGCCTTGCGTTGCCCCTCCCCTCCCTGCCCAGCCCTGCCCCACCCCCTCCCAACCCTGCCCCACCCCCTCCCAGCCCTGCCCCACCCCCTCCCAGCCTTGCCCCACCCCCTCCCAGCCCTGCTCCACCCCATCCCAGCCTTGCGTTGCCCCTCCCCTCCCTGCCCAGCCCTGCCCCACCACCTCCCAGCCCTGCCCCACCCCCTTCCAGCCCTGCCCCACCCCCTCCCAGCCCTGCCCCACCCCATCCCAGCTATGCGTTGCCCCTCCCTGCCCTGCCCTGCATTGCCCTGCCCTGCCCTGCCTGTAGGTATGTGGCAGTGCAGGTGTGCTGCAGTGCATGAGCAACAGCACCACCACCAGGCTAAAGTACATGTGCTGCAGTGCATGAGCAGCGGCAGCAGCAACAGGCTGTTATGCATGACCAGCAGTGGAAGGATAGCAACATGTGCGGTGTGTGTTTGGTTGCATGCACAAAGCTGGAGTGGCAACCCAACACTGCTGTGACAGGGAAGCTCATTTCAAGGCATAAATCTGGCATGGTCTGCGGTGGTCTTGGTAGCTTCATGCAAATAGAGGCGTGCTATTTGCGGTTGTTCAACTATGCCATTGCTTGTGTAGCCGCATATGGACACCACATGTGTAAGACCATTGTGTACCCGCATATGGACACCACTTGTGCAAGACAACCCCCCCGGTGATGGGCAATTGCAACTCGAATATCAAGGTCTACAATAGACCTAGCGTCCTTGACCGTGCCAGTTGCAACGTCAATGTAATACCGCATATGGTTGGATTTGATGCGGATCACTGCCAGGCCTGCTCTTGCTAAGCATGACCGTGATGCAAGCGGGGTATGTAGCAGGTGGCTACCACGTTTGCAGCATCAGCGCATCACCGCGTGGTGGTGTTGTCCATACAAGGGCATGTGGCGCACCACACCCTAGCATGCGGCTGGATCTGGTGAGCCTCCACTACAGGTACCATCTGTAGTCCAGCTAGCTGTGACACATTGGGTGTGGATCACTGCCAGGCCTGCACTTGCTGAGCATGACCGTGATGCATACATGCAAAGGGGGTATCTAGCAGGTGGCTACCACGTTTGCGGCCATAGCGCATCACCGCGTGGTGGTGGTGTCCATACAAGGTATCATATATGACGAGGATAAATTGCTAATGACCACCACCGTTTTCTTCATTACATTTTGACCATTCACAACTTACAAATCACGTTGTGTGGCATGGAACTGAACGGAAGCTAAGGACAGCCTTTTGACAGCTTTTGAATTATGCAACATTCTTCTCAGATGGGCTCTGACTGCACTGATGGGCTCTGACTGATGGGCACTGACTAGGCTATGACTGCCACACACCTACAGCCTGCTGCTGTTGTCCATGCACTGCTCCTGCACTACAACCTGCTGCTCTTGCTGCTGCGCATGCACCGTAACACACCTACAACTTGCTGCTGCTGCCCATACACTGCTGCTGTTGTCCTTGCACTGCTGCTCATGCGCTACAGCCTGTGCTGCTGCTCATGCACTGCAGCGCATGCACCGCTGCCTGCTGCTGCTGCTGCTCATGCACTGCAGCACACCTGCAGCCTGCTGCTACCCTGCAGCCTGCACTGCCACACACCTACTGGCAGGGCAGGGCAGGGCAGGGCAGGGCAGGGCAGGGCAGGGCAGGGCAGGGCAGGGCAGGGCAGGGCAGGGCAGGGCAAGGCAGGGAGGGGCAGGGCAGGGCAGGGCAGGGAGGGGCAACGCAAGGCTGGGAGGGGGTGGGGCAGGGCTGGAAGGGGGTGGGGCAGGGCTGGGAGGGGGTGGGGTGGGGCAGGGCTGGGAGGGGGTGGGGCAGGGCTGGGCAGGGAGGGGAGGGGCAACGCAAGGCTGGGAGGGGGTGGGGCAGGGCTGGGAGGGGGTGGGGCAGGGCTGGAAGGGGTTTGGGCAGGCCTGGGATGGGGTGGGGCGGGGCTGGGAGGGGTTGGGGCAGGGCTGGGAGGGGGTGGGGCAGGTCTGATCAGGGATGGGAGGGGCACACCTTCTGCAACTCTGGGCTGGTGAGCAGGGCAGGGGACAAGGCAGGAGGTGGCTGTTGCTGCTGCTACAGCCCTGGGCTGCTGAGAAGGGCAGAGGGCAAGGAAGGTGGCTACTGCTGTTGATGATGCAGCCTTGGGCTGGTGAGCATGGCAGGAGACAAGCCAGGCAAGGCACATGGGCGAGTCTGGGAGGGGGTGGGGTCCAGGATGTTGCACTGGCGGTATCTTCACCCGCTTCTTTGCTGCACTCTTTCCTGGCCTTCTGGGCATTTGGCCTGCAAAGAAGAATATGTTATCATGATGGTGTGCTGAATGGGGGTGCTTGTCTGTGTTTCCAGCTGGAACCAATAGTTCATTAATAGTTTTCGGTGCATGGGCAGACAGTCTTCGGGGTCGGACTCCTGCGTAGCACCCCGAAAGCGAACCTTATCCACTCGTGCAAATTAAGGCCTGGCTGGCTTGTAAAACTTGAGAGTTGAGGTCTGAGACTTGGTATGTGGGCTGCTGTGACCTAGAGGATGACAAGACTCTCTTGGGCCAAAGTGTAATTCTCACTCGGTGTCGAGTTGCTGGGCCAGGTGTGGGGCTGAGACCCTGATTTTGGCTAAGGGAGTTGGCACCGTGTGACCAAAGTGACATTTCATGAAATGTGAGTATGAGCGATTGTAAAGGGTGGTTACAGCTGTCCAACCTAGTAGGTGGCATGCAAAACGTCCAAGCCAGTGATGAGCTATGGCCCGTGTCATAGGACCCTGCACCGGGTCCTAGCGTCACCATGGTCCTAGGACCCTGTACAGGGTCCTGTGTACCTGATGAGTGTAGATATTTTAATAATTCCTTGCATCCCTATGTCATAGAACACTGTTAGGATTCCTACATAGCTTTTGGTTGGTCCTGTTGACCCCGTTTGGATGCTTTTGACCATGTGTGCCAGGACCCTGTACAGGGTCCTACGATGAGGACCCTTCCTCACAGGGTCCAGGCACCACACCACAGGGTTCTGGCTCACAGGGTCCTGGCACCTCACCACAGGGTCCTGGCACCACAGGGTTCTGGTACCTCACCACAGGGTCCTACTGAACACCTACAGGGTCCTGGTTCCTCACCACAGGGTTCTGGCACCACAGGGTCCTGGCACTACACCACAGGGTTCTGGCACCACACCACAGGGTCCTGCTGCACACCTACAGGGTCCTGGCCCACTGGGTCCTGGCACCTCACCACAGGGTCCTGGAACCACAGGGTCCTGGCACCTCACCACAGGGTCCTGGCACCACACCACAGGGTCCTGGCCAACAGGGTCCTGGTACCACACCACAGGGTCCTGGAACCACAGGGTCCTGGCACCTCACCACAGGGTTCTGGCACACAGGGTCCTGGCACCACACCACAGGGTCCTGGCACCACAGGGTCCTGGCTCCTCACCACAGGGTCCTGGCACCTCACCACAGGGTCCTGGCCCACAGTGTCCTGGTACTACACCACAGGGTCCTGATACCACAGGGTCCTGGCACCACATCACAGTGTCCTGGCACCTCACCACAGGGTCCTGGCCCACCGGGTCCTGGCATCACACCACAGGGTCCTGGAACCACACCACAAAGTCATATGTCACAGGGTTCTGTCGCACGGCTACAGGATCCTACGACAGATGTCGACAGGGTCCTTCCGCACGCCTACAGGGTCCTACGACAGACGTCTACAGGGTCCTGCCGCACGCCTACAGGGTCCTGCGACACACGTCTACAGGGTTCTGCCGCACGCCTACAGGGTCCTATGACCCACTTCTACAGGGTTCTGCCGCACGCCTACAGGGTCCTGCGACACACGTCTACAGGGTTCTGCCGCACGCCTACAGGGTCCTGCGACACACGTCTCCAGGGTTCTGCCGCACGCCTACAGGGTCCTGCCACACACGCCTACAGGGTTCTGCACTCGCGCCGAATAAGGCCGGAAGTCGCCTACGTCATTTCTTCCCGGGAGGCATACTGCAGATAGCCCCAGGAAAGGCCGACTCATTGCCGTTGTAATCCTTGAAAAACTCAAAGTTGCTGCGATGTTATAACTATTTGAAAAGTTACCTATCCCTGTACAGGGTCCTACCGACCCTGTACAGGGTCCTGGGCCACAGGGTTCTGCCGCACTGCTACAGGGTCCTGCGACATTTGTTTACAGGGTTCTGCCGCACGGCTACAGGGTCCTACGACAAATGACTGCAGGGTCCTGCCGCACGGCTACAGGGTCCTGCGACGTTTGTCTACAGGGTCCTGCCGCACGCCTACAGGGTCTTGCTACATTAGGCTACAGGGTTCTGCCGCACGCCAACAGGGTCCGGCGACGTTTGTCTACAGGGTCCTGCCGCACGCCTACAGGGTCCTGCGACGTTTGTCTACAGGGTCCTGGCGCACGGCTACAGGGTCCTGCTACATTAGGCTACAGGGTTCTGCCGCACGCCAACAGGGTCCTACGACATTAGTCTACAGGGTTCTGCCGCACGGCTACAGGGTCCTACGACACACGTCTACAGGGTTCTGCCGCATGGCTACAGGGTTATGCGACACATTCTTACAGGGTTCTGCCGCACGGCTACAGGGTCCTATGTCATTTGTTTACAGGGTTCTGCCGCACGCCTACAGGGTTCTGCGACACACGTCTACAGGGTTCTGCCGCACACCTACAGGGTCCTGCGACGTTTGGCTACAGGGTTCTGCCGCACGCCTACAGGGTCCTACGACACACGTCTACAGGGTTCTGCCGCACGGCTACAGGGTTCTGCCACACACGCCTACAGGGTTCTGCCGCACGGCTACAGGGTTCTGCCACACACGCCTACAGGGTTCTGCCGCACGGCTACAGGGTTCTGCCACACACGCCTACAGGGTTCTGCCGCACGGCTACAGGGTCCTAGGACACACTTCTACAGGGTTCTGCCGCACGCCTACAGGGTTATGCGACACATGTCTACAGGGTTCTGCCGCACGCCTACAGGGTTGTGCAACCCACGTCTACAGGGTTCTGCCGCACGACTACAGGGTTCTGCGACACATGTCTACAGGGTTCTGCCGCACGCCTACAGGGTCCTGCGACACACGTCTACAGGGTTCTGCAGCACGTTTACAGGGATCTAGCTGCGGCTGAGGCTGTGCGCTGGCACAAAGAACATACGGCCGTAGCCCTCCCCGTCCTCAAAGCTGGTCACAAAGACTGTGAAGATCTTGGTGGCATCAAACATATACCAATGCTGATCTCCATAGCCCTGGTGCATGCTGCCCATGGGTGACTGCTGCGGGCGGTCCTCAACAGGCGGATGGGGGTCAGCCTGCCGCTGTGATGCACCGGCTGCAAGCCTCTGGGACTTCCTGGTGCCACCTGTGCTGGCTGCCTCCGCTGCTGCCTGCTCCACCCCACGCTTTGCTGACCTGTGCTGCTGTGGCCCACCTATACCGCTGGGCCCAGCAGCCCCTTCTGCATCTCCGTCTCCTGGTGGCTCTCCCCCCCCATGACCTCCTGCGTTAGCCACTGCTCCAGCTCCTGCTGCTTGCTGTGGCCTGGGAACAGCCTGACCAGTTGCTGCCAAACATGAGGGGTGGGATGTAGGGCGGGTCAAGTAGATGCGGCTGACTGCTAGGCGTAGGAACAACCCAGGCAGCTTGGGGTGCTCCAAACGAACCCAGAACAGCACATGGCCAACCCAAATGGCCCACTTGTCGTCATCGAGCCTGAACGGGATGCTGACCCAGGTGTTGTTGCGGGTTGAGGGGCGTTTGTACACACTGCTGAACACAATGGTGCCATTGCAGTCTGCCCGCTGGTAGTACCGCACTGGGTACGGGGGTGCAGCGACCCGTGGAGCCTCCTTGGCCTCCTCATCTGCCTCCCTTGCGGTTAGGGCCTCACCGAACACCTGCTTGACGTGCCATGGGCGCCATGGGGTGGCCTCGTCGCTTTTCTGCAGATCCTGGACTGCCTTCATGCAGCCCCTCATCATGGCACCCGGGCTGTTCTGTAGTGGGCACTCTGCACTGCCCGCTCCCAGCAGCAGGGCCTGCTGCCCTTCCTGTGTCAGCTCATCCTTCAGGCGGGCCTTGTAGTCCTGCTGTGCCTCCGGCTCAGCCCGGTCAAGCAGCCTCTTGCTGGCGTTATGCCCGGCCACCCGCATGGCAATGTGGGCATCCAGCTGGGCTCCAGGAATGCCGCTGGTGGTGATGGACTTCAAGTCATGCAGGTCACGCTCGATCCAGAGCTCGCCAAACAGGTATGTCCTGCCCACATTGCTCTCTTGCATGAACAGCCTGTGCACACCACAGCCATGATACCATGTTCATGCATGGTCTGCCTGCAGATGCATGCATTGTTGATTGGTAAGGTTGGCATGCATGCTACTGTTAAAACTCTCACCTGCAAGCCGTTGTGTGGAGGTTGGGGCAGACTTGGTCAGTAGGTACAGACAGCTTGTCCTTGTTGTCGCCATGCGCAGCTGGAAGCAGAGGATCACGGCGGCAGCGCTCCAACCTGGCTGCATAGGTCTTCAGATGTGCATAGCCTGCCTCCATCCCCGCAGGTGTGGCGCTGTTCTCCGAGCCTGAATTGGGCAGACAAATCCTCATTGTTAGGTATATGTTAGTCATCATGCACCGGGGGATTGTTAGGTATATGTTAGTCATCATGGGACCGTGCCTGTAGATGCTTGTTTGTAATTTACCTGGTGTCAAGTAGTGCAGCATAGCGCCCTCCAAGGCTGTCCACAACCCACGGTAGGGCTCTGGCAAAAGGTTGCCCCGCAACACGATGGGTGAGAAGTGCACATACCAGTGCTTGTAGTCCTCCATGCGCCATCCACTGCATGATGACATGGGCATTGCAGCACCCGGGCAATCCTAAGCGTGTCATGACATGCACCTTGCATTGTCATCATCCTTGCCATTCAGTTGTGATATGATTATGACATACTGCACAACATGATTATGGCTTACGTGCGGTTGGCAAGGTCTCCCAGGTCCCGTCCCAAGTCTGATGGGGATTGAATGGCTGCTCCACGCTTCAATATCTCACGCCTCACATCAATGTGAAGGCCATCTGCACTCATGAACCACTCCAGCTGGTGCTTCAGCAAGCCATACATGAAGCTGTGGTACACAGGCACCAGGTGGGCCAACCGGGCGTCCAGGTGTTGCAGCAGCAGGGGCAGGAGGGGCTGGGCGTGGCAGCCCACCACCCTAGGTTCGCCTTGTGACCACCCATGGATGAAGGGGGCACCACGGCTCATGATCTGCTCGTGGGTGAACTTCATGCGCACGTCATAGATGAGCACATACTCCTGCAGTCCGCCACCGCAAGCAAGGATGGTGTGTGCAATGGTGGGATCCTCGTGTCTGATTTCAATAGCACATGCTAATGAGTGTGTCAAGTGTTCCATACCTCCCGGTTGGAGTCTGGTAGGGTCTGCAGCGTTGGCAAGTCGTAGCCGAGGGGCGCCTTCTCCGTGGGGGGGTTGGGGGGCTTGCTGATGTTGCAGTTGTAGCACATCTTGAGGGCGCTGTGGCCCATGGCCCTGGTCAAAGTGGCTCTACATGCACACAATCACGCAATTCATTCCTTAATGGTTGTAATATGTTTGTGGGTGGTACATGGCAAGGTACAAGTTGTATAGGGATAGACTGGACTGGGAGGTGGTGGAATCATTTGTAGGTGCATGATGTAGGCCTCTGTCTCACTCACGTGGCTGGGGTATCAGCGATCGATACCACTGGGACTCCATGGATGCGGACAGGCTCAACACGGGCGGGAGCCACACCATCAACACCTGGGCCTGGGTGTGGCTCCACTATCACACCCAGGTCACCCGGGCCCTCGATGTGCTTGCTGACTTCCTGGCAGATGGCTTTCATGTAGCCTGTCAGGTGAGACTGGTGCTTTCCTCCGTTGATGACGGCCAGCACTGAGCTGCACGCCCGCTTGCCGCACACCTCAGCCGGCACATCCAGCAGCCTCAACAGAATCACACCCACTGACCAGGTGCCGTTCTTGCCCAGGGTCATCCAGTCAACCCCAATCATGAAGTGGGCTGTGTTGGGGGAGGTGGCCACAACCTCAGGTAGCTTGGGCTGCATCTCTCGCCATGCAGGGCCTGCCAAACAACAACATCATGGTATGGTGCATGTCACTGTACTAATCATCTGGCTATGCTGTGAATTCTATGCCAAGGTCAACCCATGCCTACTCACTTGCCCGGAAAGAGCCAGCAGGTGGGTCCACGCCCCGAGCTCGCCTGAACCAAGTCATCACGTCCTTGCGCTCCATGATGTTCTTCACCACTGTGTCCCAGCCGAACAGAGACATGCTCCACCGAGGCTTCAAGGTGATCTCCTGTGGGCTCCCTGTAACCAAGCAAGGGGCAGCATACAACATATGTGTACCTCTACAAGTGTCATTAGAGCTTGACCATGCCCATGTAGATTGGTTTCACCTTTTTTCTTGTCCACATGGAAGCTAGGTGTCTCACAGTAGTCGCACTTGTCATCCTGGTGGGCAAGCCACTCAGACCTATGCATGCGTGCACATTAAGGTAACCTTGACCCAAACCAACAACATGTGTAATGCGCCATGCATGCATTGCCTAATCCACACCCTTTCCCCTGATCTCACCGTCGTATCTTCGGGTAGGCGAATCCTGGGCAGTACTTGTTTTTGGCCTTGTTGTCCTTGCCCGCGTTGCACACATGCACCTCGTACTCATTTGCGTGCTGGACGCCCTGCAAACTCATCAGCTGGTAGAAGCTGGTGATGAGGTTGAGATCAGGCTGGTTTGCAAGTAGCCTACGGATCAGCTTCAACACCCCCTTCATCTGCTCCTTCGTCAGTCTCATGTCCAACAGCCTGCTCAGCTCGTCCATCATGTCCTTGCCTGTCAAGGGGCAGTTCCTGTAATGGCATGCACAATGACAAGCAACTACTATATTGAACAGCTCCCTACTTGTGATACTAATATCTGTTATTTCTAAGTACCTGAACACGGGTTGGTGAAGGTTGGCATCAAGCTTGAACACCTTGCTTCGACGTGCCCTGGCGCCATCCCCCCCTCCTTCATCCCCCTCTGGCCCCCCTGGGCCTCCCGGCTCTCCTGGACCCCCTGGGCCTCCTGGACCTCCTGGACCTCCTGGACCACCGGGACCTCCTGGATACCCTTCCCCTTCCTCATCACTGTCTTCACTCCCACTGTCATCACTACCACCTCCGTCCCCTCCTCCGTCGACTCCTCCCCTTCCTCCTACACCCCCCTCTTCTCTGTCTCCGCGCTGTCCCTCCATGTTGTCCTCCCCTCCCCTCCCACGCTGTTCGTCCCCTCCTCCCTGTCCCCTCCATGCACCCTCTGGAATCCTGGCACCCTCTTGTCCCGCTGAGGCTCCCTGATCCCTGCCTCCTTGCCCGTCCTCAGCCACCCCTCCTCCATCTCCTTGCCCGTCCTCAGCCACCCCTCCTCCATCTCCACAGCTCCCCTGCACACATGTCGTCACAACATGCGGACAACATGTGGCCTGCGGCGCAAATTGTCCGCGATGAGGTGCACGCATTAGCCGCCTCAAGCGCACATGTACGTCAGCGCGTACTAACTAAATGCAAGCGACATCTTACTGCCGACTCTTGCGATGTGTGTTGCTGTGCGTCTGGGGACTGAGCTTTCGCTATAGCCTGCCTCTCCGCCCAAGCCTTCGTGCCTTCAGCTCCCACGAACTGGGGATGGTTCTTGGAACAGTGAGTGCGCATTCCTCTTAAGCTGCCTGATTCTCTGCACACTAGGCATTGAAAGGCTGTCTTCACCATGATTGCCTTTGTCTTGGGAAGCCTGGAGAGTAAATGGTCGCATTGTGTCCGGCCATCGCGGCCCGCGTTGGCCATCGCGGCCCGCTCTCTGTGTACCCACCCGGCGCTTGCTGGCCGACAAAGTGACTTTTGGTTCACTGAGGACGATAATTTTGTGAGTAAGCACCGCTACATCGTGTTGGCGCCGTCTCTCCAAACCGCAACAACATCCTTTGAAATGTACCGCAACACGGTCACCAAGAAGATGGCAGGCACTAAGCCCACCGACAAGAAGGTATAGTAATTCCGTACCAATACCGCCTGACTGCCGCGATGCCTTACCGTGCCAGGCACCTTCATGCTTTCATTAACTCCATGAACTATCGTTGCTGCAGATTAAGGCTGCTGCCCCTCGCACAGCTGACTCTGGGCACGAGTCCGACGAATTGCCTTTGGCCCAGCGACCAAGGGGGCAGCCCCTTGAGCCTTTTGCCTCTTCTGGTGATGAAGGGGAGGGTGTGGGAGAGGAGGAGGCGCTGGAGGATGAGGGGGAGGGGGAGGAGGGTGAGGATGAGGGGGAGGAGGATGAGGGGGAGGAGGGTGAGGGGGCGGAGGAGGAGGAGATGGAGGGGGAGGAGGAGGAGGAGGAGGAAGAGAAGCAGAATCAGAGGCCAGCCAAGAAACGGGCGCGCAAAGGAGGGAAGCAGGTCCCCGATGAGTTCAGTAAGATCATCCTGGCGCAGGTGAGCATTGTGTTGCGTGCCTATGCTGCCTGATTTGCTGTGGTCACGTTGCATGTGCCTCAATGTCCTTTGCTAACCATGACCCATCGTTCCCGTGTGATTTCAGTACAAACATCATGCACCTAACGCCGACAAGCCCTTCAGTGTGTTGGGCAAATATGATGTTAGTGTAGTGCTCACGCAACATTTGACCATAGCCACAATTCATTACTGCCCATGTCACCTTGGTTATCTATACCCAATGCATCCTTGCAGCAAGACGCCGTCAAGCTCTGGGGCAAGTTCGCCCCCGAATACATCCGGATGTGGTGCCCGCGTTCTGTGGGCCAGGTGATTGTGCAATGAATGGTGTAGCCATGTAACCAACCTTATTTCCTCTCTGATGTGGATGTTAGTGAATCAGTATTGGTGTGTGTTGTGCAGTACACCATCCCCGGCTGTGTACCAGGGGAATACCCCAAACTGGGCAGCAACTCGGTGGAGGCCAGGTGGAATGTCCCCATGCGGGCAATCATCGGCCTCGTATGGAAGGAATTCACCAAGGCCAACCCAGCCTACCTGGCTTTGCTGAGCTACTGGATGTTGCTGGCGGCATTCAAAAAGTGGGTTGCATGCATCCAACCATCATGCACCCATAGCATGCAACCCATAGCATGCATCCACCCATCATGCACCCATAGCATGCAACCCACTGCGTCATTAGTACAGGTCCTCATCATCGGACTGGTACCCTTGAACGTGTAGGTCATACGATTGGGTCAGACGTCCCACCACTCCTAAGCAGCTGGCCCGTGTGCCGAGGACAGCTCGTAAGACAGCAGAGATCCAGAAGGCAGATGGGGGGTGGGAGTCGAAGTTTGGCTGCCGGTTGTTGGAAGCCAAGGCAGCAGCGGTGGCTGCAGGCACCCCGTACAGCAATGACGATGTTGTGCCCACTGACATGGAGCCATTCCTGCCCTTAGCTGCTCAGCTGAAAGCAGCCTCAGGTGAGTGGAGCCAGAACCCTGTGGTGAGGTGCCAGGACCCTGTGGGCCAGAACCCTGTGGTATGGTGCCAGCACCCTATAGGTGTGCAGCTGGACCCTGTGGTGAGGTGCCAGAACCCTGTGGGTGTGCAGCAGGACCCTGTGGTGTGGTGCCAGAACCCTGTGGTGAGGTGCCAGGACCCTGTAGTGAGATGCCAGGACCCTGTGGCGTGGTGCCAGGACCCTGTGGGTATGCAACAGGACCCTGTGGTGAGGGGCCAGGACCCTGTGGGACTAACCCATGACATTGCGTGCACCCCTGATCGCAGAGAACTGGAAGAAACCAGACCAGACGCCTGAAGGCAAGCACCCTGAAGCTGCCAAGGCCTGGAAAGCAATGTCCCAGACATTCTATGACCAGTTTGACGAGGTGGCCCTGGACCTAGCAAGGTCTATCCCCGCCGGCAGCAATGCAGACCCGGTGAGTACCTCATTGCAATGCTGGTTGAGGTATGCAATTTTACATGTTGGCCGAGTATGTGTGCTTTGCTTGATGCTGTGCAGGTGGCGACGGAGGGGAAGGCCAAGACGCTGCTGTTGGAGGCATGCACCCAGGACCAATCCTGGTGGAAGGCAAGTAGCTAATATCTAACGTGATTACCATACCATTCCCTACCATACCATATCCCATGCCTTACCTTCCAAGCTTCATATTGCCACCTTGTTGTGTGCAGTTGACGACCCTGACCCGGCTTAAGGAGCACAAGGCGAAGCTGTTGCTGGAGCTGCAGGATGCCAGCAGTGCAGGGCAGCAGGCAGGCCCAGCTTCACCCCCTCGCCGAGACCCTGTGGTGACCCTGTATGACCCTCGCAGAGACCCTGTGGTGATCAGCGTATTTGAACGATTGACAATGCATGGACAGCATAAGCTGGGGTTGAGCTACAGCGGGGGTCTGGTGTGGTGCCAGGACTCTGTGGACCAGGACTCTGCGGTGTGGAGCCAGGACCCTGTAGGTGTGCAGCAAAACCCTGTGGTGAGAGACCAGGACCCTGTGGTGCCAGGACCCTGTGGTGAGGGACCAGGACCCTGTGGTGCCAGGACCCTGTGGTGAGGTACCAGGACCCTGTAGGTGAGCAGCAAGACCCTGTGGTGAGGTGCCAGGACCCTGTGGTAACAGGACCCTGTGGTGTGGTGCCTGAACCCTGTGGGCCAGGACCCTGTAAGCGAGCGGCAGGACCCTGTAAGCAAATGTCGCAGGACCCTGTAAGCGTGCGGCAGAACCCTGTAGACGTGTTTAGCAGGACCCTGTAAGCGTGCGGCAGGACCCTGTAAGCAAATGTCGCAGGACCCTGTAAGCGTGCGGCAGAACCCTGTAGTTATGTGTCGCAGGACCCTGTAGGCGTGCGGCAAAACCCTGTAGACGAGTGTCATAGGACCCTGTAGGCGTGCGGCAGAACCCTGTACACTAATGCAGCAGGACCCTGTATGCGTGCGGCAGAACCCTGTAGAAGTGTGTCATAGGACCCTGTAGGCGTGCGGCAGAACCCTGTAGACGTGTGTCGCAGGACCCTGTATGCGTGCGGCAGAACCCTGTAGACGTGTGTCGCAGGACCCTGTAGGCGTGCGGCAGAACCCTGTAGACGTGTGTCGCAGGACCCTATAGGCGTGCGGCAGAACCCTGTAGGCTCATGTCGCAGGACCCTGTAGGCGTGCGGCAGAACCCTGTAGACGTGTGTCGCAGGACCCTGTAGGCGTGCGGCAGAACCCTGTAGACGTGTGTCGCAGGACCCTGTAGGCGTGCGGCAGAACCCTGTAGACGTGTGTCGCAGGACCCTGTAGGCGTGCGGCAGAACCCTGTAGACGTGTGTCGCAGGACCCTGTAGGCGTGCGGCAGAACCCTGTAGAAGTGGGTCATAGGACCCTGTAGGCGTGCGGCAGAACCCTGTAGACGTGTGTCGCAGGACCCTGTAGGCGTGCGGCAGGACCCTGTAGACGTCTGTCGTAGGACCCTGTAGGCGTGCGGAAGGACCCTGTCGACATCTGTCGTAGGATCCTGTAGCCGTGCGACAGAACCCTGTGACATATGACTTTGTGGTGTGGTTCCAGGACCCTGTGGTGTGATGCCAGGACCCGGTGGGCCAGGACCCTGTGGTGAGGTGCCAGGACACTGTGATGTGGTGCCAGGACCCTGTGGTATCAGGACCCTGTGGTGTAGTACCAGGACACTGTGGGCCAGGACCCTGTGGTGAGGTGCCAGGACCCTGTGGTGAGGAGCCAGGACCCTGTGGTGCCAGGACCCTGTGGTGTGGTGCCAGGACCCTGTGTGCCAGAACCCTGTGGTGAGGTGCCAGGACCCTGTGGTTCCAGGACCCTGTGGTGTGGTACCAGGACCCTGTTGGCCAGGACCCTGTGGTGTGGTGCCAGGACCCTGTGGTGAGGTGCCAGGACCCTGTGGTTCCAGGACCCTGTGGTGAGGTGCCAGGACCCAGTGGGCCAGGACCCTGTAGGTGTGCAGCAGGACCCTGTGGTGTGGTGCCAGAACCCTGTGGTGTAGTGCCAGGACCCTGTGGTGCCAGAACCCTGTGGTGAGGAACCAGGACCCTGTAGGTGTTCAGTAGGACCCTGTGGTGAGGTACCAGAACCCTGTGGTGCCAGGACCCTGTGGTGAGGTGCCAGGACCCTGTGAGCCAGAACCCTGTGGTGTGGTGCCTGGACCCTGTGAGGAAGGGTCCTCATCGTAGGACCCTGTACAGGGTCCTGGCACACATGGTCAAAAGCATCCAAACGGGGTCAACAGGACCAACCAAAAGCTATGTAGGAATCCTAACAGTGTTCTATGACATAGGGATGCAAGGAATTATTAAAATATCTACACTCATCAGGTACACAGGACCCTGTACAGGGTCCTAGGACCATGGTGACGCTAGGACCCGGTGCAGGGTCCTATGACACGGGCCATAGCTCATCACTGGCTTGGACGTTTTGCATGCCACCTACTAGGTTGGACAGCTGTAACCACCCTTTACAATCGCTCATACTCACATTTCATGAAATGTCACTTTGGTCACACGGTGCCAACTCCCTTAGCCAAAATCAGGGTCTCAGCCCCACACCTGGCCCAGCAACTCGACACCGAGTGAGAATTACACTTTGGCCCAAGAGAGTCTTGTCATCCTCTAGGTCACAGCAGCCCACATACCAAGTCTCAGACCTCAACTCTCAAGTTTTACAAGCCAGCCAGGCCTTAATTTGCACGAGTGGATAAGGTTCGCTTTCGGGGTGCTACGCAGGAGTCCGACCCCGAAGACTGTCTGCCCATGCACCGAAAACTATTAATGAACTATTGGTTCCAGCTGGAAACACAGACAAGCACCCCCATTCAGCACACCATCATGATAACATATTCTTCTTTGCAGGCCAAATGCCCAGAAGGCCAGGAAAGAGTGCAGCAAAGAAGCGGGTGAAGATACCGCCAGTGCAACATCCTGGACCCCACCCCCTCCCAGACTCGCCCATGTGCCTTGCCTGGCTTGTCTCCTGCCATGCTCACCAGCCCAAGGCTGCATCATCAACAGCAGTAGCCACCTTCCTTGCCCTCTGCCCTTCTCAGCAGCCCAGGGCTGTAGCAGCAGCAACAGCCACCTCCTGCCTTGTCCCCTGCCCTGCTCACCAGCCCAGAGTTGCAGAAGGTGTGCCCCTCCCATCCCTGATCAGACCTGCCCCACCCCCTCCCAGCCCTGCCCCAACCCCTCCCAGCCCCGCCCCACCCCATCCCAGGCCTGCCCAAACCCCTTCCAGCCCTGCCCCACCCCCTCCCAGCCCTGCCCCACCCCCTCCCAGCCTTGCGTTGCCCCTCCCCTCCCTGCCCAGCCCTGCCCCACCCCCTCCCAGCCCTGCCCCACCCCACCCCCTCCCAGCCCTGCCCCACCCCCTTCCAGCCCTGCCCCACCCCCTCCCAGCCTTGCGTTGCCCCTCCCTGCCCTGCCCTGCCCTGCCCCTCCCTGCCTTGCCCTGCCCTGCCCTGCCCTGCCCTGCCCTGCCCTGCCCTGCCCTGCCCTGCCCTGCCCTGCCCTGCCCTGCCCTGCCCTGCCCTGCCCTGCCAGTAGGTGTGTGGCAGTGCAGGCTGCAGGGTAGCAGCAGGCTGCAGGTGTGCTGCAGTGCATGAGCAGCAGCAGCAGCAGGCAGCGGTGCATGCGCTGCAGTGCATGAGCAGCAGCACAGGCTGTAGCGCATGAGCAGCAGTGCAAGGACAACAGCAGCAGTGTATGGGCAGCAGCAGCAAGTTGTAGGTGTGTTACGGTGCATGCGCAGCAGCAAGAGCAGCAGGTTGTAGTGCAGGAGCAGTGCATGGACAACAGCAGCAGGCTGTAGGTGTGTGGCAGTCATAGCCTAGTCAGTGCCCATCAGTCAGAGCCCATCAGTGCAGTCAGAGCCCATCTGAGAAGAATGTTGCATAATTCAAAAGCTGTCAAAAGGCTGTCCTTAGCTTCCGTTCAGTTCCATGCCACACAACGTGATTTGTAAGTTGTGAATGGTCAAAATGTAATGAAGAAAACGGTGGTGGTCATTAGCAATTTATCCTCGTCATATATGATACCTTGTATGGACACCACCACCACGCGGTGATGCGCTATGGCCGCAAACGTGGTAGCCACCTGCTAGATACCCCCTTTGCATGTATGCATCACGGTCATGCTCAGCAAGTGCAGGCCTGGCAGTGATCCACACCCAATGTGTCACAGCTAGCTGGACTACAGATGGTACCTGTAGTGGAGGCTCACCAGATCCAGCCGCATGCTAGGGTGTGGTGCGCCACATGCCCTTGTATGGACAACACCACCACGCGGTGATGCGCTGATGCTGCAAACGTGGTAGCCACCTGCTACATACCCCGCTTGCATCACGGTCATGCTTAGCAAGAGCAGGCCTGGCAGTGATCCGCATCAAATCCAACCATATGCGGTATTACATTGACGTTGCAACTGGCACGGTCAAGGACGCTAGGTCTATTGTAGACCTTGATATTCGAGTTGCAATTGCCCATCACCGGGGGGGTTGTCTTGCACAAGTGGTGTCCATATGCGGGTACATCACTCGTAGGAATTAGCAGCCAGGCCCCTGGACCGACTTTAGCCGTTTGGGCTGAAATTTTGCCCACGTGTAGCTTGTAATGTAAGCACGTCAACCACAAAAAAATTAGGCCAAAAGAATCAAAGGCTGGGGCTGGGGGGTATAGTTCAGTGCGTTCAGTGCACGGTTCAGTGCGTTCAGTGCAAGGTTCAGTGCGTTCAGTGCACAATTCAGTGCGTTCAGTGCACAATTCAGTGCGTTCAGTGCACAATTCAGTGCGTTCAGTGCACAATTCAGTGCGTTCAGTGCACAATTCAGTGCGTTCAGTCCAAGGTTCAGTGCGTTCAGTGCACGATTCAGTGCGTTCAGTGCTATGTTCAGTGCGTTCAGTCCAAGGTTCAGTGCGTTCAGTGCTAGGTTCAGTGCGTTCAGTGCACAATTCAGTGCGTTCGGTGCACGATTCAGTGCGTTCAGTGCAAGGTTCAGTGCGTTCAGTGCACAATTCAATGCGTTCGGTGCACGATTCAGTGCGTTCAGTGCACGATTCAGTGCGTTCAGTGCAATGTTCAGTGCGTTCAGTCCAAGGTTCAGTGCGTTCAGTGCAATGTTCAGTGCGTTCCGTGCTAGGTTCAGTGCGTTCAGTGCTAGGTTCAGTGCGTTCAGTGCTAGGTTCAGTGCGTTCAGTGCAAGGTTCAATGCGTTCAGTGCAATGTTCAGTGCGTTCAGTGCTAGGCTCAGTGCGTTCAGTGCAATCTTCAGTGCGTTCAGTCCAAGGTTCTGTGCGTTCAGTGCAATGTTCAGTGCGTTCAGTGCAATGTTCAGTGCGTTCAGTGCAAGGTTCAGTGCGTTCAGTGCTAGGTTCAATGCGTTCAGTGCTATGTTCAGTGCCTTCAGTGGTATGTTCAGTGCCTTCAGTGCTATGTTCAGTGTGTTGAGTGTTGTGTTCAGTGTGTTGAGTGCTATGTTCAGTGTTCTGAGTGCTATGTTCAGTGTGTTGAGTGCTATCTTCAGTGCGTTCAGTGCTATGTTCAGTGTGTTGAGTTCATGTGTTCAGTGTGTTCAATTCATGTGTTCAGTGTTGAGTGTTGTGTTCAGTGCGTTCAGTGCTGTGTGCAGTGTGTTCAGGGCGTGCATGGTCGTGATCAGATCGGCTGCAAGACTGGCTGCTCGGATGAGTATGTAGAGTGCATTGACTTAGCCCTTCTGCAACTATATCCTGGTTTTTGTATTGGTGGCGGGGTGGTGGTGGGGGGAATGCAATGGGGCGGCACGAACCTGCAAATCGGCATGCAAGTTAGACATGAAACATGAAAATATATCTCTGTGCCCTATACACAACGTCTAGCGTCGGTGCTAGCCAGGCTAGATTCGCGACCTGTAGCTAGGTAGCCAAGTGGGCGCCAAGCTCTGAAACCGACCTCTTCTTGCAGACAACATCGCAGCCAGGCAGCTACTTTCGCATGCCACATCGCAGCCAGGCAGCCACACTGCAGCCAGGCAGCCACATCTCAGCGGCTAGCCTCCCAGCCATTTTGCAGCCACGCAGCAGAGTACTAAGCAGCCCCTCTCGCACGCAGCTAGCAGCAGCTAGCCTAGTAGATCTAGCAGACGTAGCAGCCACCCTCGAGATCGCAACGCAATACATCGCACGCTCAGCCTTGCAGCCCACGCAACGAGCTAGCGACGTAGTCTACTTTGACCCACCTTTGTGCCTTTGACATGTCGAAACCACCATCTCCGAGCTTGTCCTCCCTGTCCCTTGTGCAATATAAATGCACCCACATCAGCTCCTACATCTACATCCTCTGTCGGTGAGTGCATCTTGTACCCACCATACATTGCTCCTCCTTTGACAACTTGTCACCCTTTGTTTCGCAGGTCCTCTACACATTCCTTTACCCACCTTCCCACTTCACTCCCCTTCCCTCTCCCCTCCCCCGCCCCTCCCTCCCCTACCCTCCCCCACCTCTACCACCCTGTACCCTCCCCATTGCAGCCCGGCCCTCCCTCCCTCCCTCCCTCCCTCCCTCCCTCCCTCCCTCCCTCCCTCCCTCCCTCCCTCCCTCCCTCCCTCCCTCCCTCCCTCCCTCCCTCCCTCCCTCCCTCCCTCCCTCCCTCCCTCCCTCCCTCCCTCCCTCCCTCCCTCCCTCCCTCCCTCCCTCCCTCCCTCCCTCCCTCCCTCCCTCCCTCCCTCCCTCCCTCCCTCCCTCCCTCCCTCCCTCCCTCCCTCCCTCCCTCCCTCCCTCCCTCCCTCCCTCCCTCCCTTTCCTTATTGCTAGTACGCCATGTGTTTGCGGCAGGTCCGACGGTCTCACCTAGTACCCTGAGCCCCTCTCCCTCTCCCTTCCCTTTCCCCCACACCCCACCCTCCTACCCTACCCTCACCCTACCGCCACCCCACCCCACCCCACCCTTACCCTCATCACCCTCATCTCTCCGCCCTTTCGCTCCCTACCTCCTTTCTGCTAGTGAGTGGCTACAGGCTACAAGTAATGGGTGGCTTCATTTGACTTGTGGCTGCAGGTAAGGAATGAGTGGCTACCAGCATGTGGCTATCACCCGTTTCCTAGCTTGATCTCCTAACCCACGTGCACGCCCCTTGGCTGCAGGTCTGATGGGCACCTCCCCTCCCTACCCCACATCCCTTTACAACCACCCCCTCCCAGATTGTCAACACACTTCCTCCCGCCTCCCCTCCCTGCCTTCCCTCGAGCCTTCCCTCCTCGAGCCTCCTCCCTTCTCCCCGTCACCTCCCAAGCAACCTCCCCCCTTCTCCCTGTCACCTCCCCCTGACATCCCAGCCCCCTCCCTTACCCAAGCAGCAAGAAGAGAGCCCACCCCACCCTTGACGCTCCACCCTACTCTGGTGGGATAATCAGCCAACAACGCCGCTCAACCCGTGTGGCAAAGAGGGCAGCTGCCGCCCCCCAAGAGCAACAGCCACAGACATGCAAAGCCAAGCCACATCAACGACGTGACAGATTAAAGACGAAGTAGCAGCAGCGCCAGTGGTCTGGGGTTTGCAGGTTGTGTGATGACTGCAACAGTAGTGCAATAGCAGCAATGACTGAAGTGGCACAAGGCTCACGATAGTGCAGTGGATGCTGTGGGTCACACCCTAGCCATAGGTCACTCTCTGGACATAGGTTACACACTGGCCATGAGCACACACTGCATATGGTCATGTGTGCTGCAGGATATGAGAACATGATGACCATCTTTCTGAACGTCCCGTACATTGAATCGGCACTGAACAGCCTGAACACTTGCACTAAACATATGAACACACTGAACACCTAAACTGAACGCACTGAACACAAGCACTGAACACACTAAACACAAGCACTGAACACACTGAACACAAGCACTGAACGCACTGAACCATGCACTGAACACACTGAACCCTAGCACTGAACACACTGAACCATGCACTGAACAAACTGAACCCTAGCACTGAACACACTGAACCATGCACTGAATGCACTGAACCATACACTGAATACACTGAACCCTAGCACTGAATGCACTGAACCATGCACTGAACACACTGAACCCTTGCACTGAATGCACTGAACCATGCACTGAACACACTGAACACTAGCACTGAACGCACTGAACCATGCACTGAACACACTGAACACTAGCACTGAACACACTGAACCATGCACTGAACACACTGAACCCTAGCACTGAATGCACAGAACCATGCACTGAAAACACTGAACCATGCACTGAACACACTGAACCATGCACTGAACACACTGAACCATGCACTGAACACATTGAACCCTAGCACTGAACACACTGAACCATGCACTGAATGCACTGAACCATACACTGAATACACTGAACCCTAGCACTGAATGCACTGAACCATGCACTGAAAACACTGAACCATGCAATGAACACACTGAACCCTTGCACTGAACGCACTGAACCATGCACTGAACACACTGAACACTAGCACTGAACGCACTGAACCATGCAATGAACACACTGAACACTAGCACTGAACGCACTGAACCATGCACTGAACACACTGAACCCTAGCACTGAATGCACTGAACCATGCACTGAAAACACTGAACCATGCACTGAACACACTGAACCATGCACTGAACGCACTGAACCATGCACTGAACACACTGAACCCTAGCACTGAAGACACTGAACCATGCACTGAAAACACTGAACCATGCACTGAACACACTGAACACTAGCACTGAACGCACTGAACCATGCACTGAACACACTGAACCCTAGCACTGAACACACTGAACCATGCACTGAACGCACTGAACCATGCACTGATTACACTGAACCATGCACTGAATGCACTGAACCCTAGCACTGAACGCACTGAACCATGCACTGAACACACTGAACCATGCACTGAACACACTGAACCATGCACTGAACGCATTGAACCATGCACTGAACACACTGAACCCTAGCACTGATTGCACTGAACCATGCACTGAATGCACTGAACCATGCACTGAAAACACTGAACCATGCACTGAACACACTGAACCCTAGCACTGAATGCACTGAACCATGCACTGAACACACTGAACCCTAGCACTGATTGCACTGAACCATGCACTGAACACACTGAACCCTAGCACTGAACACACTGAACCATGCACTGAACGCACTGAACCATGCACTGATTACACTGAACCATGCACTGAATGCACTGAACCCTAGCACTGAACGCACTGAACCATGCACTGAACACACTGAACCATGCACTGAACACACTGAACCATGCACTGAACGCATTGAACCATGCACTGAACACACTGAACCCTAGCACTGATTGCACTGAACCATGCACTGAATGCACTGAACCATGCACTGAAAACACTGAACCATGCACTGAACACACTGAACCCTAGCACTGAATGCACTGAACCATGCACTGAAAACACTGAACCATGCACTGAACACACTGAACCCTAGCACTGATTGCACTGAACCATGCACTGAATGCACTGAACCATGCACTGAAAACACTGAACCATGCACTGAACACACTGAACCCTAGCACTGAACACACTGAACCTTAGCACTGAACACACTGAACAAAACGCCACGGATCACCGAGCCCCAACCTTTGACTTTTTGGGCCTGATTCCTTTTGGGTTGGATTGCTTACATCACACGCTACCAATGTGCAAAGTTTCAGCCCAAACGGCCAAAATCGGTCCAGGGGCCTGGCTGCTAATTCCTACGAGTGCACAATGGTCTTACACATGTGGTGTCCATATGCGGCTACACAAGCAATGGCATAGTTGAACAACCGCAAATAGCACGCCTCTATTTGCATGAAGCTACCAAGACCACCGCAGACCATGCCAGATTTATGCCTTGAAATGAGCTTCCCTGTCACAGCAGTGTTGGGTTGCCACTCCAGCTTTGTGCATGCAACCAAACACACACCGCACATGTTGCTATCCTTCCACTGCTGGTCATGCATAACAGCAAGTTGCTGCTGCCGCTGCTCATGCACTGCAGCACATGTACTTTAGCCTGGTGGTGGTGCTGTTGCTCATGCACTGCAGCACACCTGCACTGCCACATACCTACAGGCAGGGCAGGGCAGGGCAATGCAGGGCAGGGCAGGGAGGGGCAACGCATAGCTGGGATGGGGTGGGGCAGGGCTGGGAGGGGGTGGGGCAGGGCTGGAAGGGGGTGGGGCAGGGCTGGGAGGTGGTGGGGCAGGGCTGGGCAGGGAGGGGAGGGGCAACGCAAGGCTGGGATGGGGTGGAGCAGGGCTGGGAGGGGGTGGGGCAAGGCTGGGAGGGGGTGGGGCAGGGCTGGGAGGGGGTGGGGCAGGGTTGGGAGGGGGTGGGGCAGGGCTGGGCAGGGAGGGGAGGGGCAACGCAAGGCTAGGAGGGGGAGGAGCAGGGCTGGGAGGGGGTGGGGCAAGGCTGGGAGGGGGTGGGGCAGGGCTGGGAGGGGGTGGGGCAGGGCTGGGCAGGGAAAGGAGGGGCAACGCAAGGCTGGGAGGGGGTGGGGCAGGGCTGGGAGGGGGTGGGGCAGGGCTGGAAGGGGTTTGGGCAGGGCTGGGATGGGGTGGGGCGGGGCTGGGAGGGGTTGGGGCAGGGCTGGGAGGGGGTGGGGCAGGTCTGATCAGGGATGGGAGGGGCACACCTTCTGCAACCCTGGGCTGGTGAGCAGGGCAGGGGACACACTCCTACAAATTAATCCCCGCGTCCGTCCCTGCGTGTTGACTGACCTTGTCCGATCGGGCTGAAATTTTGATAGATGGTAGTTTGCAGAAAATAAAACATATTTTCTCAGATAAAATATTAAAAAAAAATCAAAGGCGGCTGCGCTGTGACCCTGTGGCTAGAGTGCAGGGATGAGTGCAGGGATAGGTTGCGGGCCACAGCGCAACAGCTGTTGATTTTTTCAAAATAATTTTCTTGCAAAATATGTTTTATTTTATGCAAACTACCATCTATTAAAATTTCAGCCCGATCGGACAAGGTTGGAAACACGCAGGGACGGACGCAGGGATTAATTTGTAGGAGTGCAAGGCAGGAGGTGGCTGTTGCTGCTGCTACAGCCCTGGGCTGCTGAGAAGGGCAGAGGGCAAGGAAGGTGGCTACTGCTGTTGATGATGCAGCCTTGGGCTGGTGAGCATGGCAGGGGACAAGCCAGGCAAGGCAAATGGGCGAGTCTGGGAGGGGGTGGAGACCAGGATGCTGCACTGGCGGTATCTTCACCCGCTTCTTTGCTGCACTCTTTCCTGGCCTTCTGGGCATTTGGCCTGCAAAGAAGAATATGTTATCATGATGGTGTGCTGAATGGGGGTGCTTGTCTGTGTTTCCAGCTGGAACCTGCTGGCTGTGGTGCTGGGTCAGAGTCGTTACCGCCTGCTGGGTCGTCCGCTCAGTCGCCTTCTGCTAGCCGCTAACTAGCCTCGCCAAGATTCAAAGCTTTGCGAACTGGAGGAATTCGGCCTATTTGCTTGCTTTGGAGACGGGCCTGGTGCGTTCGGATTCACGTTTAAGTCTCCCCATCAATACACATCAACAGCAGCAGGGGCCCAAGTCCGGCCTGGCAGGGAGTGAGCGGTCACATGTTTGGTGCCTGCGTCGATCGCGATGTTTGGCCTACGGTTGGCACACAGGTACTAAGACGATGCAGGGTTGATGCAGCGTTAGCTGTTTGGTGCGTGTTTCAAATGTCAACATAACTGGGCAATAACCAATCAATCCTCTCGGTAAAATGTCCACCGAACTTGTGGACATTTTGTCCACCAGTTAGGTGGACATTTGAAACACGCACCAAACAGCTAACGCTGCATCAACCCTGCAATTTCTTAGTACCTGTGTGCCAACTGTAGGTCGAACACTGCGATCGACGCAGCCACCCAACATGTGACCGCTCACTCCCTGCCAGGCCCAGCCAGGCCCTGCCAGGCCCTGTTATGCGATAACCCGACTTGAGCCCTTGCTATGGAAGTAGATGGTTGTGGTACTAGCGAGGCCAAAAAGCAGGATAGGAGGAGGTGCCTGAAAGCCGAAAGCCGGAAGCGGAATTCATTTGAGGATTTCATTATAAGAGCCAGTGAACGCAACCCATTGCTTGAGCTCATCGGCTTTTCCGCAGCCAAGAATAGGAGTTGCGATTTATTGATTGCTCGCGGCCCAGTCCTCAGCAAAGTGCACGAGAAACACCCAAGTGTGCTTGATGACATACTGTTCATGTTGACACAGCTTAGTAGTGAGGAGCCTGAGGGCTGGGCGTTCATCGCCCAAATGCTTCATGAGGGCAAGACGGGGTTGGAAACACTCCTGTTACTGAAAAAGAAGAAGGTGGGCTTGGTGTAGCAGCCCCATCCAGCGCATCATCATGACAACATGTTCTTCCCTGCAGGCCAACTGCCCAGAAAGGCCTGGAAAGAGTGCAGAAAAGAAGCGGCAAAAGAGGGTAGCAATGCAGCAGCCAGGACTCCACCCCCTCCCAGACTCGCCCACTAGCCTAGAACTGCAGCATGAGCACCTCCCTCTTGATACTCCCTTCACCACTCACATTGACCATCACACAGAGACAGGGTTGCAGCAACAGCAGCCCCCCGCCTTGTCCTCTGCCCAGCTCACCAGCCCAGGGATGCAGCAGCAACCCCCTGCCTTGTCCTCTGCCCTGCTCACCAGCCCAGGGCAGCAGCAGCAGCAGCAGCAGCACCCTTCCTTGTCCTCTGCCCTGCTCATAAGCCCAGGGCTGCAACAGGAGACCCCTGCCTTGTCCTCTGCCTTGCTCTCCAGCCCAGGGCTGCAGATGGAGACCCCAGCCTTGCCCTCTGCCCTGCTCACCAGCCCAGGGCTACAGCAGCAGCACCAGCAGCCCCCTGCCTTGCCCTCTGCTCTGCTCACCAGCCCAAGGCTGCAGCAGCAGCAGCAGCAGCAGCAGCCACCAGCCTTGCCCTCTGCCCTGCTCACCAGCCCAAGGCTGCAGCAGCAGCAGCAGCAGCCCCCAGCCTTGCCCTCTGCCCTGCTCACCAGCCCAAGGCTGCAGCAGCAGCAGCAGCACCCTTCCTTGTCCTCTGCCCTGCTCATAAGCCCAGGGCTGCAACAGGAGACCCCTGCCTTGTCCTCTGCCTTGCTCTCCAGCCCAGGGCTGCAGATGGAGACCCCAGCCTTGCCCTCTGCCCTGCTCACCAGCCCAGGGCTACAGCAGCAGCACCAGCAGCCCCCAGCCTTGCCCTCTGCCCTGCTCACCAGCCCAAGGCTGCAGCAGCAGCAGCAGCAGCCACCAGCCTTGCCCTCTGCCCTGCTCACCAGCCCTAGGCTGCAGCAGCAGCAGCAGCAGCCCCCAGCCTTGCCCTCTGCCCTGCTCACCAGCCCTAGGCTGCAGCAGCAGCAGCAGCAGCCCCCAGCCTTGCCTTCTGCCCTGCTCACCAGCCCAAGGCTGCAGCAGCAGCAGCAGCAGCCCCCAGCCTTGCCCTCTGCCCTGCTCACCAGCCCAAGGCTGCAGCAGCAGCAGCAGCAGCCCCCAGCCTTGCCCTCTGCCCTGCTCACCAGCCCTAGGCTGCAGCAGCAGCAGCAGCAGCCCCCTGCCTTGCCCTCTGCCCTGCTCACCAGCCCAGGGCTGCAGCAGCAGCCACCCCTCCCCTTGCACACAGGCCTGCACAGCGGCCTTACGACTATCCAAGGTCAGATTGTGGATGTGTTAGTGTGTGTGTCTGTGTACATGAGTAACCCATACCACATTGTTTGTTTGTGTAAAGCTTTATGTATCCTCTCTGATTGCAGATGTGTTATCTTTGGGGAAGGGAGCACTGCAGAAGAGGGCAATGGCGGCGCTTCGTCAATTTCAGGCCAATCAACAAGACCTCAACAACCGCCAGCTGATGACAGCCTTGTACCAGCAATCAGCAACAATTCTGAGCCCATCTGAGAAGAATGTTGCATGGTACAAAAACTTTCACAAGGCTGTCCTCAGCTTTCGTTCAGTTCCATGCCACACACCGTGATTTGTATGCAGTGAATGGTCATGATGTAATGATGAAGAGAGTGATGGTGATTAGCCGTGTGTCCTCTTCTTTCAATTGATACCTACGCCCCTTGTATGGACAACACCACCACGCGGTGATGCGCTAATGCTCCAAACGTGGTAGCCACCTGCTACATACCCCCCTTGCATGTATGCATCACGGTCATGCCTAGCAGGTGCAAGCCTGGCAGTGTTGCACACCCAATGCGTCACAGCCAGCTAGACTACGGATGGTACCTATGGTGGAGGCTCACCAGATCTAGCCATATGCTTGGGTGTGGTGTGCCACATGCCCCTTGTATGGACAACACCACCACGCGGTGATGCGCTAACGCTGCAAACGTGGTTGCCACCTGCTACATACCCCCCTTGCATGTATGCATCACGGTCATGCCTAGCAGGTGCAAGCCTGGCAGTGTTGCACACCCAATGCGTCACAGCCAGCTAGACTACGGATGGTACCTATGGTGGAGGCTCACCAGATCTAGCCATGTGCTTGGGTGTGGTGTGCCACATGCCCCTTGTATGGACAACACCACCACGCGGTGATGCGCTAACGCTGCAAACGTGGTTGCCACCTGCTACATACCCCCCTTGCATGTATGCATCACGGTCATGCCTAGCAGGTGCAAGCCTGGCAGTGTTGCACACCCAATGCGTCACAGCCAGCTAGACTACGGATGGTACCTATGGTGGAGGCTCACCAGATCTAGCCATATGCTTGGGTGTGGTGTGCCACATGCCCCTTGTATGGACAACACCACCAAGCAGTATTACATTAACGTTGCAACTAGCACGGCCAAGTACGCTATGCCTATTGTAGACCTTGATTTTTGAGTTGCAATTGCCCATCACCGGGAGAATTGTCTTACACAACCAATGTGGTGTCCATATGCGGCTACACAAGCAATGGCATGGTTGAACAACCGCAAATTGCATGCCTTTATTTGCATGGAGCCACCAAGACCACAACAAACCATGCCAGATCTATGCCTTGAAATGCCCATATTCGCATGGAGTTGAAATGCCCATATTCGCATGCCATATTCTCATGGAGTTACCACAGCAGACCATGCAGCTGCAATATCTGAGCCTTGAAATGAGCCAAATGCTGCTGCAAGTAGAAGAGCTTCCCTGCCATGGCAATACTGGGCTGCACCTCTAGCTTTGTGCATGCAGCCTGACACACACCGCACATGTGCTCCAGCCATGCGTGCAACCGTGCACGCTCGAGATGGAGGACAGCTAGCTGCTCGAGGCACCGCTCACTATCGCTCAGCAAGTGAAGAAACTGCCGACCAAAGAAGAGCTCTTTGCCGAGTGGGGTGGACTGGCACTCCTCCTCCCAAGGCGCTGGACCCCCTTGAACCATGTCACGGAGCTGGCTGTGGCTGACTTGGACCTGGTCAAGCACTTGGTTGGTGCCTAACACCTCCCAAAGGGCAAGGTCATCCAGCGCTTGGCGGGCCAGCCTCATCTTTGCCTTGGCCTGCTTGGCTAGGGCGCGGGTGTCCTTGTCCGCTATGCCCCAGTTGTCCTTCTTTGTCTCGAGCTGTGCCACAATCATGGCTAAATGCCACACTTGGTCCCGCAGGCTGCAAAGCGCACACCACAACATATACATTGTGTAACATGCATGACATGTGTTGCATGGCGTGCGCTTGACTAGCTGCTCACCCTGAAATCTTGGCCGTCTTCAGCGATTGAAGGCCATGTGCGTGGACAGAGACGCCTGGCAGGGATGGGCAGAGCCAAGACCCAGTTGTGTTGTGCACGCCGTGCTCCAACTCAAGGTCAAGGAGCTTGGTCTCAATGCCGGTCAGCTGAGGCAGCGTCCTCCCCCTTGTGAGCAGCTTAGCCATGTCCGGCAGCAACGGGGGTAGACGGTCATGGCACAGGTCAAGGGACGTCACACCAGTCTCTGAACGTATGGCTGATGCCACTAGCTTCAACTCCACATACTCAGCCTGCACAATGCACAAGGACAATGCGCAAGCTATCGTGCAAGCGCAAGCAACACTAGTAGCTTCTTCCACTCACTGGCCATGCATGTGGCACCCTGGAGGCCTTGGCGCCAACTAGCAGGTGTTGAGACTGGTACTTGATAGAAGCTTCTTCACCGCTCGTCACACCTTCAGCCAATGCTTGCTCCCTTAGCTTGCTCAACTTCTTGGCCACCTCCTCTGCAACAACAACCACATCCATTAGGAGGCACATTGCTGGGTGCCAAGCAGAATGATGTGCTTACCTTGCTTTGTGACCATGTTAGTGTGGCACCCATCCAAGAGCTCCACCATCTTGCTCTGCTTCTCCAAGGCGATGGCGGATAATGCGCTCTGGATGACATCACTGCGGTGGCCCAAGGTCATGTACCGGGTTGTTTTGCCCAAGGGCTGCACACCAGGTGAAGCCAAGGCACACCAACAATCGCTCGAGCAAGGACACATCAAA
>JASKMD010000031.1:7237070-7273246 GCA_030144725.1 Haematococcus lacustris
TCTTTTTCAAGGACACATCCTCTCTCACAGCATGCATCAGAACATTCCATACCTTCAGCCTGCTCCAGGCTTGCTCAGTTTGCTCGCCCACTCGGAAGGCGGTGCCCTTCAAAAAGCGCGCATTGTTGGCCAGCTGGCAAGCTGTGTCATGGGAGGCGGCGTGCATCATGGGCACCATCATCTTCACGCTAGACCATGAGGGATCCAGTCCATGGACACACACATAGCGATCCCAGGTGATCTTCAAGCGACATGCGATGTCCACGTAGATGTGCACAACGTTGTGTGCACGCAGCAGCAGTCGCTCCAGTCCAAGCAGGTAGTAGGTGAACTGCTCAGGCGTCCGCATGTTGCAGAAGAGGCCAAGCGCGGGCACTCCATGGCAGCACACAAAACCGCACAACCCCGTGATGTCACAGCTGCGCTTGGCACAGCTAGCGGTCGGCCGTGAGCATGACAATGATGATGCGCAAGTGTGGACATCATCTGCACCAGCGCCAGCCATGCTGTACTGCAGGTTGAGCTGTTCCTCCTTGAACCTCCGCTCCACTTCCCAGTCAAACCCTTCCTCCTGCTGCCGTGCATCAATGTGGCTGTTGAGTCGGGGAGGAATGTCCCGGCTGGCCTTGCCACACCCCGCATGGTGGTTCAGCTTGGTCATGGCATCGGTGCAGATGGCAACAGGGTAATTGTCAACGACACCTGATGCAACAACATGCAAGGCACAAGCATGTTCAACCTGACCTAGCATGGATATGGAATGCAACCCTGATCATGCCCACCTACCTGGTGTGGCGACGCAGATGGGGCAATCAGCCAGAGGGCCACCAGGCACCCCCTCACACCCCAGCCCTTCTAGGGTGGTAGCCCGGTGTGTCACTGCCAGGTAGGAGAAGTAGGCTGAGCTGAAGATATCAGGTCTGATAGGGCGCCGCTCTGGATACAGCTGAAATGGATGATGGCTTACATTCAAGATCTCCAGAAACTCTGCAAGAAGGCAGTTGCTAGTAGTTGCTAGCAGGTAGTTGCTTCCTAATGATTGGTGCATGAGATGTGGTGATGATGATGATAATGACGACGTGTTGGCACCCAACACTTACCGTCCATTGATAATCCTTTTACAGAGGCTCGTACATAGACCTGTAGCAAGGTCTGGTCAAACCACATGCTGGGCTGGACAGGGGAATTGCCCCAACATCCATGTTGCAAAGGGGAGGCTGACACAGACTGCTTGCATGAGCTGCAGGTGCAGTGACGCACGGTTAGCTGGAAGCGGTGTGCCATGCCGACACGCTCTACCACAGTAGCAGGGAGCTCCTCTAGCTGTGCTCCAGAGCAACAGCTAAGGATGGCTGCGTCAAGACGGGCTTGCATGAGCTGACGAAGCAACTCGCATTCCTCGGCTGCCGCTGCTGCAGCCGCTGGGGCATTGTCGATAATGGCTTGCTTGTCATGAAGAGCACGAGCTATCCACGCTTTGGCAGCTGTTTCCTGTCTGTGCTTCCAGCTAGGACATGAGCTAGCTGGCTGAGGTGCTGGCTCAAACTCGTAACCGCATGTGTCGTCCGCTGAGTCGTTACTGCCATTGTTTAAAGCTCTCCGCACTGGAGCAAGCTGGCCTATTCGCTTCCTTCGCGTTTGTTTTTCTCGCTTTGGAGACGGGCCTGGTGCGTTTGACTTCACGTTCAATCTCCCCATTACTACACATCAACAACAACAGGGGCCCAAGTCGAGATATCGCACAGGGCCCAAGCCGGGCCTGGCAGGGAGTGAGCGGTCACATGTTTGGGTGGCTGCGTCGATCGCAGTGTACGACCTACGGTTGGCACACAGGTACTAAGACATTGCAGGGTTGATGCAGCGTTAGCTGTTTGGTGCGTGTTTCAAATGTCCACCTAACTGGTGGACAAAATGTCCACAAGTTCGGTGGACATTTTACCGAGAGGATTGATTGCAATAACACGATGGTTTGCACGGAGTGTGAGAAGTCACAGAGACAGTTTGCACGCCACTTTGCACGCCCGCGTGCAAAACATTGAATAACCAAAAAAAGGGTCCGGTTATTTTGGGCTCTCAGTGGAAGGGCGGGCAAGGCAGCGGCCGCAAGCGCAAGGCCAACGTAGAGACCAAGACAGGGCAGGGCACCACTCCAGACCAACCGATGCGAGCAGCGGATGCGAGCAGCGGATGTACATTATAGCGTCGCAATGCAGCGATGCGTTGCAGCGTTGCAATGGAGCTATCAGCAGAGCAGGTACAATCAACAGGTCGTGCATCCAACCCAGCACAGGTGCCAGCCTTGCTGCATGTGCCCTGGCCTTGCACCAGCCATGCCCAGGTGCCAGCCCTGCTGCATGTGCCCTGCACAACCACCATCACCACCAGCTGGGGCAACTGCCCTACCACCACCTACCAGCAGCTGTAGCCATGACACCATCACACCTCATGCTGCCACCACCAGCCCTGCCCCACCCTTCCCAGCCCTGCCCCACCCCTCCCAGCCCTGCCCTGCCCCTCCCCTCCCCTCCCAGCCCTGCCCCACCCCTCCCAGCCCTGCCCCACCCCTCTCAGCCCTACCCCACCCCTCCCAGCCCTGCCCCACCCCTCCCAGCCCTGCCCCACCCCCTCCCAGCCCTGCCCTGCCCCTCCCCTCCCCTCCCAGCCCTGCCCCACCCCTCTCAGCCCTGCCCCACCCCTCCCAGCCCTGCCCTGCCCCTCCCCTCCAAGCCCTGCCCCTCTCCTCCCAGCCCTGCCCCACCCCTCCCAGCCTTGCCCTGCCCCACCCCTCCCAGCCTTGCCCTGCCCCACCCCCTCCCAGCCCTGCCCTGCCCCTCCCCTCCCAGCCCTGCCCCACCCCTCCCAGCCTTGCCCTGCCCCACCCCTCCCAGCCTTGCCCTGCCCCACCCCCTCCCAGCCCTGCCCTGCCCCTCCCCTCCCAGCCCTGCCCCACCCCTCCCAGCCTTGCCCTGCCCCACCCCCTCCCAGCCCTGCCCCACCCCCTCCCAGCCCTGCCCTGCCCCTCCCCTCCCAGCCCTGCCCCACCCCTCCCAGCCCTGCCCTGCCCCTCCCCTCCCAGCCCTGCCCCACCCCTCCCTGCCCTGCCCTGCCCTGCCCTGCCCTGCCCTGCCCTGCCCTGCCCTGCCCTGCCCTGCCCTGCCCTGCCCTGCCCTGCCCTGCCCCACCCCTCCCAGCCTTGCCCTGCCCCACCCCTCCCAGCCTTGCCCTGCCCCTCTCCTCCCAGCCCTGCCCCACCAACCCCAGCCCTGCCCTGCCCCTCCCCTCCAAGCCCTGCCCCACCCCCTACCAGCCCTGCCCCTCCCCTCCCAGCCATGCCCTGCCCCTCCCAGCCCTGCCCCTCCCAGCCCTGCCCCACCCCCTTCCAACCATGCCCAGCCCTGCCACCACCACCACCACCACCACCACCCTGCCACCACCACCACCACCAGCAGTAGGGGCAGCTGCCCTGCCACCACCTACCAGCAGCTGTAGCCATGCCACCATCACCCCTCTTGCTGCCACCACCACCACCACTAGCAGTAGGGGCAGCTGCCCTGCCACCACCTACCAGCAATTGTAGCCATGACACCATCACCCCTCATGCTGCCACCACTACCACCACCACCAGCAGGCAAATAGCAAAGCACCTATTTCCCTTCCTAGCACTTGTTTTCCTTGCAAGAGCAACATGTTGTCTGACAGCTGCGCATTGTGCTGCGTACAATTATGTATATTTGCTCCTTACAGGCCCCTGTCGACTTGTCAACCCGTGTCCCCAAAGGTCTGTACCCAACGAGTACCTGTGAATAGAGTACAGTGGAATATGCCGGATGTAACCGAGTTTCAGTGTGCCTGTGTGCCATCGCTACCATTGGCAGGGCATCCCATCGGAAACATCGCAACCAAGCCGAAGCGCCGGGATGCGGCTTACAATGTGAGGAGGCCTGCAGTGCCCATGTATCATGGCCGCATTCACAGCCTTGCTGCAAGGTTGCTCTCACAGGTTACGAGTGACCAGGCCGCAAACTCGGCCCCGATGTGAGCTGTGACGCCCATCCTACTCAGCGCAGCGCGCTGATGCCTGCTCTGCAAAGAACGGGCGTCACAGCGTCAGGCGCAAACTCCCTCACTCCCCTCACACTCGGCCGCAAACCATCAGTATAACTCCGTGACAAAATGTCGACTGAGGTCGGTTGACATTTTACCGAGAGGATTGATTGTAAACGGTGATGTATTTCAGTGAACGGTGAGAGTGATTTGCAACTAGTGGCCCACCACCACTGTTGGAGCTCTCCCCTCGAGGCCGGGCTGATTGTGGTGCAATCATTCACAATCGACCCGACCTGACGGGAATGGTTTCGCGCTCCCCTTCACATTCCACTTCCTTGCGGCAGGCCTGCAGCGCTGCCTTCGAACCCTACCCTACCCAGCCTACCTTTCACTGCCTAGTTAGCAGACAATCCCAGGCTGTCAAAACTACCGTTGTTACATAATGAGACAACGATGGGGCCCAGGAGAGGGAGAGGGCAAAAAGAGACCCGTACACCTGCTCACAGGCAGCTACCCTCCCCTGACACCAAGTGCCACCGTACTTGGCAGGCTTCTGCTGCCAGCCCCCTGCTACTCTTGCCTCTCTCACCCCTTCCTTACCCCTCAGCAGGTGCCACACATAATGATACATTAGAGGCGCCTTGACTGATCTGTTGTCTAGTGATTCATGTTGAGCAGCGCAGGGCAACACGGCAGTACATCAGGGGCGTGACAACTCATGCACTCTTTACCGTAAGGTACTACACAACTTTAACGGTGTTGGGGCCCTACTTTTGCAACCATGTCACAGGTCAACCCATGGCACCATTTAATGTGGCGCACTGAAGGAGCACTTGTAGTGTTATTAATGAGAGCACCATGACCAACGCTGCCTGCAGGCTGCCTGGGAGGGATGACAAATACGTCCTTGGCGCATGCATAGTGCTTTGCTGACACGCCAAAGCTGGTGGTGACTGTTGATTGTGAGGTGGGCTGGTGGGGTGACCTTAAGCAGAGATAGCAGCTGCCTTGCTTCCTTACACCTGTTCCCTCATGAGCTCTGGTCCAAACTGCACCTATTGCATCATATTGCGAATGTCAGGCCTTGCGCTCAGCTTGACGTAGGGAACACCATCAGAGACAAATTAATCTGCAGGGCAGCAGACCATATGTCATTCCAGTGTGTTTCAATATAGCCACTGGCAAACATGGATGAATGTATCTGCCCACGACAACGGTTGTGACACTGCTGTTCATTGCTGGCTGCCTGCATTAAGGGAGGTGCCTGATGGATGTTGGTCACTCCGCAAGTAGGCTTTGGGTCAAGCAAAGAATACGCCACATGCAGCCAGGCACTACACACCACTTTGAGTGTCTCTGGATCTCCTTCTTTCTCTTGTTTGATAGGTTTAGTCTGCCATGATGGGATTGCCATAACGTCCTGCACATGCAAGTCACCATGATGCAAGGCTTGCATGCACATGGAATGCATGGATGTATAGCTATGGCCATGGCAGGCAGGCATGTCTAGCCATCATGACCTTTGCCACTGGCAAAGTCGGAGGCTTGATCAAGAATCAAAAGGGGTTGAGTAACAGGCCAGCTCACCAGTCCATCGTTGGACAAGAACAATCGAGCAAAGGCTACCGCCAGAACGGCAGATCCCACTGCCTGAGCCCCAGCCGCCTGGAGGTTGATGTTGCGCGTGCCATCCCGGGTACGAGACGCTATGGCACCTGTGCGTGTGTGTGGCAGGCACAGCATCATTGTTAGCATCATAACCTCAGCATTGACAGCCAGTGTCACCACCAATGACCCAACATCAACAATCAATGCCACCACCCAGCCGCGCCACTGTGTGTAAGCACCAGCATCAGCACGAGATGCAATGCCCCACAAGCATATCAGTCGACTCACCAGCTATTTGGACGGCTAAGCTACGACTGGCCACTTGCATCACTGTCTCTGGTTCCTCAGACACAGCTATGCTGCTTTTTGGCTCATCATGGACACGAAGCACCAGCGCTGAACCCCTTTGCTCATTGTCACGAAACTCAGGCTGCAATGCAGGCAGTCGTTCATGCGCGCGCATGCAATTGTTGATTTAGACCAGTTCCTCATGCCTCAAAACTGGCAACACCATTGTGCACCTTGACTGCCAGAGATTTGTCCTCAAAATTTTTGCCGGCTTCACAGACGATGCGAATTGCTTTGTATATCGAGGGTGCACCAATGCAGTAGACTGGAGCAGGGCTGCCACGTATGACAGACCGTACCAGCATGTTTGCAGCCAACTGCGGCAGAACATCATCTGCAGAGTGAGCAGCACCTACACCTAAGCGAGCTGTGCACTAAGGGCCTTCACCCTCATTTCAGACTCCTCTCGTGGCGCCTGCACAAATCACGAACCATGCATGAATTGGTGGACGGCCGCAAGCAGACAACGACTAGTCAGCGCGCATCAAACATGGCCGCCCATGGATCAGGGCCGCAAACGAAAGCCAGCGGCCGAACATGATGATAAAATGAGCATTGCTGCTACTACTGTCAGCCGCATGTGCCTCTTGCAGCCCCCACACACCATGATGGCGCCCTTTTCCGGAGGAGCTACCAGCTGCTTCCGTGGTGGTGCAGCAGGCTCAGCAGAGCTACGAACCACGAGCGGCTTTTGGCCAGCCGTGAAAGGCCGAGGGCGAACCGTGTTTACGCGTGAAAGCAACATTGATGTGGCTTAGTGCGTGTGAAGGGCGGCTGTTGCTGCTGCCTACCGAGTAGCTTGCAAAATGACGGAAATGGCATGCGCCTTGAGACCCCATGCGGGAGGCTACGGCGGGGGCACGGCCGCAGGCAAGGGAGGGCATGTAGCCACCTTTGCTGACTGCCCATGGCACCATTACCGCCTAGATGCTGGACCCTGCCATGGACCCAGAGCCACCAAGTTGCATGCCCGGACCGGTCGATGCGTACTGGCATTGCAACCAAGCATGTTCGACGTAGTTCCAGCTGACCTTCCAGCGTCATGGTCATAACAACAACAACAACAACGGAACTCTGCTGGTCACCCAAACATAACTCATTCAGCATGGAATATGCTGTTGCCTGCGGGTCAGCTGTGACACTCCTGTGAACTATACAATAGACCCGCGTTTTTTGCACTCGCTTGCTGCATAGGTCGCTGTCGTTATCAGGGTCAGGTCAGGTCGGGTCGGGTCAGGGTCAGGGTCAGGGTCAGGGTCAGGGTCAGGGTCAGGGTCAGGGTCAGGGTCAGGGTCAGGGTCAGGGTCAGGGTCAGGGTCAGGGTCAGGGTCAGGGTCAGGGTCAGGGTCAGGGTCAGGGTCAGGGTCAGGGTCAGGGTCAGGGTCAGGGTCAGGGTCAGGGTCAGGGTCAGGGTCAGGGTCAGGGTCAGGGTCAGGGTCAGGGTCAGGGTCAGGGTCAGGGTCAGGGTCAGGGTCAGGGTCAGGGTCAGGGTCAGGGTCAGGGTCAGGGTCAGGGTCAGGGTCAGGGTCAGGGTCAGGGTCAGGGTCAGGGTCAGGGCAGTTCAGGGTCAGGGCACTACCATACCGGGGGCGGGGGCGGGGGCGGGGGCGGGGGCGGGGGCGGGGGCGGGGGCGGGGGCGGGGGCGGGGGCGGGGGCGGGGGCGGGGGCGGGGGCGGGGGCGGGGGCGGGGGCGGGGGCGGGGGCGGGGGCGGGGGCGGGGGCGGGGGCGGGGGCGGGGGCGGGGGCGGGGGCGGGGGCGGGGGCGGGGGCGGGGGCGGGGGCGGGGGCGGGGGCGGGGGCGGGGGCGGGGGCGGGGGCGGGGGCGGGGGCGGGGGCGGGGGCGGGGGCGGGGGCGGGGGCGGGGGCGGGGGCGGGGGCGGGGGCGGGGGCGGGGGCGGGGGCGGGGGCGGGGGCGGGGGCGGGGGCGGGGGCGGGGGCGGGGGCGGGGGCGGGGGCGGGGGCGGGGGCGGGGGCGGGGGCGGGGGCGGGGGCGGGGGCGGGGGCGGGGGCGGGGGCGGGGGCGGGGGCGGGGGCGGGGGCGGGGGCGGGGGCGGGGGCGGGGGCGGGGGCGGGGGCGGGGGCGGGGGCGGGGGCGGGGGCGGGGGCGGGGGCGGGGGCGGGGGCGGGGGCGGGGGCGGGGGCGGGGGCGGGGGCGGGGGCGGGGGCGGGGGCGGGGGCGGGGGGCGGGGGCGGGGGCGGGGGCGGGGGCGGGGGCGGGGGCGGGGGCGGGGGCGGGGGCGGGGGCGGGGGCGGGGGCGGGGGCGGGGGCGGGGGCGGGGGCGGGGGCGGGGGCGGGGGCGGGGGCGGGGGCGGGGGCGGGGGCGGGGGCGGGGGCGGGGGCGGGGGCGGGGGCGGGGGCGGGGGCGGGGGCGGGGGCGGGGGCGGGGGCGGGGGCGGGGGCGGGGGCGGGGGCGGGGGCGGGGGCGGGGGGCGGGGGCGGGGGCGGGGGCGGGGGCGGGGGCGGGGGCGGGGGCGGGGGCGGGGGCGGGGGCGGGGGCGGGGGCGGGGGCGGGGGCGGGGGCGGGGGCGGGGGCGGGGGCGGGGGCGGGGGCGGGGGCGGGGGCGGGGGCGGGGGCGGGGGCGGGGGCGGGGGCGGGGGCGGGGGCGGGGGCGGGGGCGGGGGCGGGGGCGGGGGCGGGGGCGGGGGCGGGGGCGGGGGCGGGGGCGGGGGCGGGGGCGGGGGCGGGGGCGGGGGCGGGGGCGGGGGCGGGGGCGGGGGCGGGGGCGGGGGCGGGGGCGGGGGCGGGGGCGGGGGCGGGGGCGGGGGCGGGGGCGGGGGCGGGGGCGGGGGCGGGGGCGGGGGCGGGGGCGGGGGCGGGGGCGGGGGCGGGGGCGGGGGCGGGGGCGGGGGCGGGGGCGGGGGCGGGGGCGGGGGCGGGGGCGGGGGCGGGGGCGGGGGCGGGGGCGGGGGCGGGGGCGGGGGCGGGGGCGGGGGCGGGGGCGGGGGCGGGGGCGGGGGCGGGGGCGGGGGCGGGGGCGGGGGCGGGGGCGGGGGCGGGGGCGGGGGCGGGGGCGGGGGCGGGGGCGGGGGCGGGGGCGGGGGCGGGGGCGGGGGCGGGGGCGGGGGGGCGGGGCGGGGGCGGGGGCGGGGCCGGGGCCGGGGCCGGGGCCGGGGCCGGGGCCGGGGCCGGGGCCGGGGCCGGGGCCGGGGCCGGGGCCGGGGCCGGGGCCAGGGCCAGGGCCAGGGCCAGGGCCAGGGCCAGGGCCAGGGCCAGGGCCAGGGCCAGGGCCAGGGCCAGGGCCAGGGCCAGGGCCAGGGCCAGGGCCAGGGCCAGGGCCAGGGCCAGGGCCAGGGCAGGGCAGGGCAGGGCAGGGCAGGGCAGAGTCTATGCACTACCATTACTTGCCTGGGTTGGAGTAGTGCTGCTGCATGGCCACCGCCAGCTGCATGGAGTGCGCTCCGATGGTGTTGTTGTCACCTCTCTGCCCAGCTCCTGCAGCTTGGCCAGCATCGCCAACCCAGCGAAAGACTGGCATGAGCATAGGGTGGCGGCGCTGCAGCTGGTTGTAAACAGTCTTGAAGTTGGGGTTGGCAAGGAACTCGCAGAAGTCTTTCAGCTGCCTTAGCATCACGGGTGCTGCTGGTGCAATGGCTGCCACACGGGCGTTGCAACGCCTTGGGGTGGGCTGCGTGACTGGCTGCGGCTCCGGCTCCGGGTCAGAGTCACAGTCTGACTCGAAGTTATAGTCACTTTCCCACTCCATGCTGGGCAGGCGGGGGCTGGGCAGGGGCACGCGGGGGGAGTGGGGGTAGGGGGGATGCATCAGGGGCCATCCACCCTATCCAACATGGAACAAGGCGATGTCTGTGGGTAATTTCACTTACCTACGATACAACTGACGCACACCCTTGATGACCGCAAACCCCACACCGGTGTCACATTACCTCCAATGACCATTGGGCACCCCATCAGAACATTTAGAATCAGAACCAGCAATGGTAAAGCCCCAGCCACTGCCTATCAGCATACCTTTTACAGGCCCCTCGTCCCTCATTAGAGCCTCCATTTGAGTTGAATCACTAGAGACAACACAGGATGGTGTTAAGGTGCTGTGTGGAGTTGT
Source organism: Haematococcus lacustris (assembly GCA_030144725.1). Taxonomy (NCBI): domain Eukaryota; kingdom Viridiplantae; phylum Chlorophyta; class Chlorophyceae; order Chlamydomonadales; family Haematococcaceae; genus Haematococcus; species Haematococcus lacustris. The sequence continues at coordinate 7,247,140 of JASKMD010000031.1, forward strand.
GTTCCCATGCACATGGCATGTGCGCTTACCACCTACACCATTGCCTGACCCCTGTGACAGGGGCTAGACTATACAACGTAGCCCAGCTTAGGGTACTTCTTGCCCTTGGCTGGCAAGCCTGGCCACAGCTCCAGCAGCCTGCGGGCTTGTGAATAGGGTCCCGCAGCAATTGCACTGTCTCAACGGCCCAGATGACAGCAGCGTTTTGTAACGGAGCTGAGACCAGGGAGCCTGTGAGGGCGGGAGAACGTGACAGGACCCGGGGTCAGATAGAGTTCTGAGCCAAGGTACCTGTCTCTGCCCTCACAGAGCCTTAAGTACTCAAAACCATTCACATTCTTAGTCATCCACGTGTAAAGTGAAAAGGTGTACGTAAACTGTGAACTTCTGTGCTCGGTAGTAGTAGTTGTTACACTAAGGAGGTAGGGCTCGGGTGAATACAAGCCAACCTCCAAAGGTAAAAGACTTAGGAGAGAACAGAGAAAAAGGGAAAGAGAAGGGTAACTACCTAGGAGAGAAAGAACTCAGAGAAGGAAGGGGAAGGGAGCTAAGAGTGCGGGTGAGAGACCTCGAGAAGCGGAGAAGTAAGAGAAGCGGAGGAGCAAGGGGCGCAAAAGGTTGGAGGGCTAGTAAGGACGCAAAAGCTAGGAGGGCTAGGAAGGAGAGGGGAGTGAAACACGTTAAGAGTCAGAGGGACTAGGAGGAGTAACCGGGAAAGTGACACTAAGGGATCCGTCTTGAGTAGAGATGAAGGGATGGGGATCAGGGCTGTGAAGACGACAAGACGAAAAGACGAGACCGTAGACGAACAGACGAAAGACGGATGTCTTTTCGTCTGCAGACGACAACCGAACCGTCTGCTCCTTTTTCGAATGCATGCGACCAACATTTGTCACGTGCTAAGCTTCTATTCTTTCTATTTATATCTTTGTACACTTGCAGCTGCTTTCACGATGCTACGAAAGCTATCCTCCACTTCTCATCTGATGCATGAGGTCAGATCTGGCCTAATATTGACAAGCCAGAGCTCGAGCAAATCTTGCAGCCCTCGAGCTCCATGGCGGTCCTTAAACAATAGCACGTGTCCGGTACCGTCTCCACCTAAGATTGGTGACAACAACAATTCATGGTCATGTGTGTAAGTATCCATGCAGAGCTGCCATTAACGACAAGACGAGAAGACGAGAAGACAAGACGACAAGAAGAGAAGACAAGACGAGAAGACGAGAAGACGAGAAGACGAGAAGACGAAAAGACACATGCAGCTCAACAGCAAGCTTGACCGCTTGTCGTTGCGCCGCTGCCTGCAGTACACCAGCTGCACTGCTGCCTGCAGTAGGGGGGCAAAGCCCCCCCTCTCAGCCCACCATTTGAAGGGGTGGGCGGTGAGGTGTGCAGAAAATGTGTGGGCGGTGAGGTGTGCAGAGCGAAATGGACAGGCAACAGCTGCGTGCGGGAAAGCAGCTATGACGGGGGTGCACCCCAGCCTCGCTGCAGCTGCTCCAACGCCATAGCCACTGGCTGATCTGCTTGGCTGCCATCAACAGTGACCAGCCGGGACAGGACCTGCTCTGCTTGACTGAACTGGGCAGGGCTGAACTGGAAGTGAACATCTTGTAGAGTAGGTCCAAGATGGCTGCCAAGTACAGCACCTGGCTGTCACCATACCGCCAACGCGCTTTGAAAAGAGGGATAGCTTCTGCTAGCAGCTCCCTGCTGCCAGCCAGCCAAGCTTGGCAGTGTTTCTCCTACTGCAGCTCTTGCTGCCGCTTCAGGCAAAACAGGGCAATTGCCACTGGGGTGCCTGCGAGGTGGGGCTGCACGGAGAAGAGGGCGGGGTCTACAAACTGGGAGGGGGTGGTTGGCTGCTTGGCAGCCACCGAACACGCGTGCAGTGAAGGTAACTGCCCATGAGCCACCATTGCAGCCGGGTCTTGACTGCTCACTGCGGCCCCCCCAGCTTGCTGTTCGTAGTGCATTTCAACAGCCATCGCGCCGAAGAACACATCTGCCATGTTTGCTGTGTCATACTGAAGGCTGACAGCTGCGTACTCTTCTAATAGCATGTGGCCGCTCATCTGCAGCATCATCAGGTCAAAAATGTAGTGTAAGCAGGCCAGCAAGACGAGCACAACCAAAATGCAACAAACAAGAAGACAAAGCCATCAAGTGGACACAACACAAGTATTAGTGCACAAGAAGACAACACCCACCGGTTAGCGAGATGGCAGCACGAACGATGGGTTCAAGGCCGCCACGAAGGCTTGGAACGCTGGCGACTCCACCACGCTAAAGGGGATGGCTCCTTGCACAACCCAGTTGAACAAAGCTGGCGTCGGGAGCTTTTGGGTCGAGCTTGCTGGCAGCTTGCTGGCCACGCAGCTCTCAGTCTATGCTATTTCCACTGCAGCAGTACTCAGTCGCCGTTAACTAAGCCGGGCACTGTCGTCGATGATGGGGCCGAAGTGACTGTGAAGAACCCGAACTTTGTTGCACTTGTGCAGCAGTGGGCATCGAAGGCTGCTGCATCGTCGACTGCATCCGCCTACGCGCATTTGATGAGCCTGGCGGATCCATTGCTTGCACAACGCTCAGAGCCACGGGCCGCAAGCGGTCACAGGGGCGGACGGACGACAGACGGACAGACGAAAGACAGATTGACAGACGAAAGACGGGTGGTTGAGACGAAAAGACGACGTAGACGATAGACGTCGTCTTTTCGTCTGCAGACGACGTCTTGTCACAGCCCTGATGGGGATGGGGGAGGTTCCAGCCAGGAGGGTTGGGATGGGCTAAGGTGAAGTCTTGTAGGTGAAGCCAAAAGGTAGAGATAGCAAGCTGGCTGGCTGCAGAAATGGGGGAAAGGGTGGTAGGAGCGGTCGCTTGAGTGGTGGGGTGATGGCACACACGCAAATTAGTGCACAACTATCGATTTTGAGGGGGTGTTGTTTGTACACGGTTCGCCTCGGAATGAGACTATTGGCCCATGCCCACCAACATCGTGAAAAATTTCGTAGTAATCAGCGAAATTTGTGAATTATATAATATATATTTAGTTAACCTCTTTTAAAGCTACTCCTTATCGTGCAGTACTGCACCATACCTAATGACGCAACAATGCACCAAACCTCATCGTGAAAAACTGCACCATATACAGTCTAGTAGTTTTGTGATGTAATAAAGTAGTTATGTTGATAATTTATTGGTATTTTACTGGTTTAGAGATGGTTGTTCTTATAATTCACATTGGTTCTCATGGTGTAGTACTGCACCTGTCCCCAGTGCACTACTACAATGCACCCAATGGTGCTACACTGCACCACACCGAGTGGTACAACACATCACCTTAGCGATATCTCACCAATCATGCATATTTATGAATTTTCGTTCAAACCCCAATCTTACAACCACGTCATATGGCTACGTGCAAAATCTCAAGCCCCGGTTCTGAAAAATGCTGTTACTAATTTGCCTGAGTGGGGTGAGAGCCCAGAGACGGCGACGGCCAAAGTCCATCGCATCAAGGGCAGCCATGCAAACCAGGCTCCAGAGGGAAGGAGGGAAGGTAGGGGTGGGGGGGATGAGGCACCAAAGGGAGGATTGGTGAACTTGGGTGCCGAGGCTGAGGGAGAGCTGTTGTCTAATGGTAACGGCGATGGGGCAACTCCAGAAGCTGTGTTGGCGGCTGTGACGGGGAGCACCTTGCACAGAGAACAACAGAAGCATCCATTGCAAGAAAAGAACAAATACTCAGTTCGCTAAAGATCAGACATGCAAGTCAGTTTAAAAGATGCAAGCCGTCCATGCTGCGCATGTCCACTACATTCACCCCCCCTGGAAAAAAGATGTTTAGCCTCTAAACCTGCGCTTCTTAGGCGCCTTAGCTTGCTTGCACTGATGACAGAGCCAGGCACCACGAGGCACAGAACGAAGTGGGGGTGACAGGCACGTGATGTGGAAGCCCTTGTCGCATTGATCACAAAGCAACATCGGAGGCCGCGGTGAACGGCTGGCGCAGACTTGGCAGGCAGGGTCGTCGTCAACCGGGGCATGATGGCGGGCGCCGGATTAAGGCGGCGACCGCGTCCTGCTGCGCGAGTGCTGGGCCCCACTCCCAGGAGTTGAAGGAGTCGTCGTAGCCAGCCCACTTGATGAGGTACTGAAAGGCGTGCTGCGCGTCGTTCCAGCGACGACCCAGGATGGCTTCCACCGTGAAGTACGCCTCGCCATCGATGATCACGGGCGAAGGCTGAAGCTCCACGGTGCGCTCAAGGAAAGAGGAGGAGGAAAGGTAGGGCCGTAGGCGGCTGATGTGGAAGGTGGGGAGGATACGCATGGAGGAAGGGAGGTCGAGCTTGTAGGAGACCGGGGAGTGCTTGGCCAGGACCTTGAAGGGCCCCACAAAGCGAGGCTGGAGCTTGGCGCTGTTGACAGCAGTCTGCAGGTTCAGGTTGGCACAGCTGAGCAGCACCAGATCACCGACCTCAAACTCCTCGTGCCGGCGGTGTTGGTAAGCATGCAGCTTCTGGGTGTCAATGGAGCGCTGCAAGGCTGAGCGGGCGGCGGTAAGGTTGTTGCGCATGGAGGTGACGAAGTCCTCAGCTGCCTGGCTGGGCACAAGGGTGGAAGGGGGGAGCATAAGAGCAGAGGGTGTGGTGGGGTGTTGGCCGTAGTTGAGGTAGAAGGGGGTGAAGCCGGTGCCAGCGTGCTCAGAGCTGTTGTAGGCAAACTCCACGGCTGCAAGGTGCTGGTCCCAATCAGACTTGTGGTCGTTGACGTAGGGCCGCAGCATGTCCTCCACGGTGCGGTGGCTCGTTCTGTCTGGCCGTCGGTCTGGGGGTGGTAGGCTGAGGAGAGGAGGAGCCGGGTGCCGGTGAGGTGGAAGAGGGAGGTCCAGAAGTCAGATGTGAACCTGGGGTCACGGTCAGAGATGATGGCCTCCGGTAGGCCGTGGTGCTTGAAGATGTGGTCAAAGAAGAGGCGGGCGGTGTCGTGAGCGGTGGCGGTGGTGGTGGTGGGGATGAGGTGGATCATTTTGCTGAGCTTGTCGACGACGGTGAAGATCATGGTGTGGCCGCGGGGAGTGGCTGGAAGGGGCCCAATGAAGTCCATGCTGACCTGCTGCCAATTGCGGGAGGGGATGGGGAGGGGCTGTAGCAGGCCAGGGGGCAGCTGGTTGGTGGCCTTGTTGCGCTGGCACTTGTCGCATGTGCGCACGTACTCCTGGACTGTCTTGTGCATCTGCGGCCAATAGAAGTGACGTTGCAGCCGCTCTAGAGTCTTGGCACGCCCTAGGTGGGCAGCGGTGTGGGCGTCATGAGCTTCATGCAACAGCTGGGCGCGGAGAGGGGAGGAGGGGATGTAGAGGCGGGGAGGGGTGGAGGTGGTGTAGAGGCAGCCTTCAATGACCTGCAGGTGGGTAGGGCTGGAGGGTGAAGGAGGGGAGAGGGCCTGGGACAGGGCTGCTTGGTAGACCGGGTCGTCGGGCGCATGGCGGTCAAAGGTGGAGAAGAAGGAGGGGTCAGGGTCAACGATGGAGAGGGCGGTGAGTTGGTGGTCAGGGCGACGGGAGAGGGCGTCCGGCACGGTGTGGTGCTTGCCAGCCTTGTGCACAAAGGTGATGTCAAACTCCGCAAGGCGCTGGGTCCACCGCATCTGGCGCCCGGTGAGGTTGGACTGGGTGAGCACATGGGTGGTGGCGCTGTTGTCAGTCTCCACAATGAAGGGACGACCCAGTAGGTAGTGGCGCCAGGTGGTGAGGGCATGGAGCACAGCCAGGAGCTCACGCTCATGGGCTGGGTAGTTGACCTGAGCCGGGTTGAGCTTGCGGCTCTCGTAGGCCACCACGTACTCGGCGCCGGAGGAGTTCTGTTGGGTAAGCACGGCACCAATGGCATTAGGGAGGCATCAGTCTTGACAGTGAAGGGGAGGGAGAAGTCAGGGGGACGCACGACGGGGGAGCTGGCCATGGCTGCCTTGATGTCGGCAAAGGCACGCTGCTCAGCCTCGCCCCAACGCCATGGCTGCTCATCACGCAGCAGGTCGGTGAGAGGGAGAACACGGTGGGCATGGTGGTGAAGGAGACGCCGGTAGTAGTCGGCGGTGCCGAGGAACGACCGTAGCTGGTGCTTGTCCTGTGGGGCAGGCCAGTCCAGCACAGCCTTGACCTTGGTGGGGTCTGGCTTGATGCCGGCGGCGGAGACGACGTGGCCCAGGAAGTCCACGGTGTCCAGCCAGAATGTGCACTTGGCCAGGTTAGCACACAGTTGGTGTTGCCGCAAGAGGGAGAGGGTAAGGTGGAGGTGGCGCTCGTGGTCAGCAGCTGACTTGGAGAAGACAAGGATGTCATCTAGGTAGACAAGCACGAAGTCATCTAGGTGGGGCTTGAAGACATCGGTCATGAGCTGCTGGAAGGTGGCTGGGGCATTGCAGAGGCCAAAGGGGAGGACAGTGAACTCAAAGTGCCCGTACCGGGTGCGGAAGGCGGTCTTGGGGATGTCGTCCTCAACCACCCTGATCTGGTGGTACCCAGACCGGAGGTCGATCTTGGAAAAGACCTGGGCACCTGACAGCTGGTCCAGCAGATCATCGATGCGGGGGAGGGGGTAACGGTTCTTGAGGGTCTGCTGGTTGAGGGCACGGAAGTCCACACAGAGGCGCAGGCTGCCGTCCTTCTTGCGCACAAACAACACAGGGGCAGCAAAGGGGGAGGTGGATGGCCGGATGAAACCCTTGGCCAGGAGGTCGTCCAACTGCTTTTTCAGCTGGTCCAGCTCTGGCTGCGACATGCGGTAGATGGGCCGGGGGGAGGGGGCAGGGCCGGTGAGATGGATCCACGGAGTCCACGGAGCGGCGGGGCATGTCCTGGATTGCAGGCAGCTCCTTGGGAAAGACAGAGGGGTACTGCTGCACCAGTGCTGCCGCCTTGGGGTGGAGAGGGGGTGGATCAGGGGAAGGGGCGGAGGAAGAGGGTGAGGTAGAGGGGTTGGGCTGCTGGGTGAGGAGGGCCATGAAGACCTCATCATGCCGCGCTGCCCGGCGGAAGCGTGGCGCCGACAGCAGGTTCAGCTGATCCGCTTGGAGTGGGGTGGGTGGGGGTGGGGTGAGGGTGTGGGTGGAGCCGGCGTGGTCCAAGCGTACGACGTTGTTGATCCAGTCCACACACGGGTTCTTGGCTACCAGCCACGGCTTGCCGAGGACGATGTCAAAGGAAGGGTTGGGGATGTTGGCCATGGAGAGCTGCAAGCGATCGCGGTAGGTACCCATGCGGATGGAGCACGGTGGGAGGGTGTAGGTGGGTAGGGTAGTGCTTTTGGGGCCTGGGAGGAGGAGGCGACGGGGGGAGAGGGTGGTTGCCAAGTGCAGCCCATTGCGCATGAGGTACTGCTGGCTGACGATGTTGCCGGTGGCGCCGCTGTCCACCATGAACCTGGCTGGGTGACCAGCAAAGGTGCCATGGAGGATGATCAGCTCAGAAGAGGGGCTGCTGCCACTGGCAGACAGGGCAGTGAGCACGATGGGGGAGGGCGCAGCAGCGAGGGAAGGGGTGGGGGTGGGAGTGGGAGTGGGCAGGGAGGTGTGGGAAGGACAAGGAGCAGGAGGGGGACACGGAGGGGCAGGGGGAGGAGGTAACGACCGGGGAGCGAGAGAATCGGCCGGCGGCTGGTCCTGAACAGCCAGCACGGCAAAGGAGTTGACATGGAGGAAGGCAGGTGCATCAGCATTGGCACGCTGCAACACAGCTGGGCGGGCTGTCCGGCCAGGCTGGGGAGGGCGAGGAGGGCTGCCACCTAGAGCTGCAGGTAGGGGCAGGGAGAACCGCACGACCTTACGAGGTCGTCCCGGTGGCGTGGAGCCAGCCACAGAAGGCTGCTTCAAAATGCTGCCAGCAGGTCTAACATGCTGCAGGGGTAAGGGCATGAGTCTGCCAACCTGCAGGGAGGGCCGGCCAGCAGTGTCCACCTTACCAGTGTACGGCTGGCAGGTGGAATGAAGACCAGGGTAGGAGGGTGCAGGGGCAGGGAGGAGGAAGGAAGGCGCGCGGTGGGGACGAGCGCACCGGGGAGGACAAGGAGAGGAGGTGGAAAAGCAGAGAGGTTGGGAGGGGGTGGTGGGGGGGGTGGGAGTGGGGGGAGGGGGTGGTGGGAGGGGGTGGTGGGAGGGTCCGGAAGGCAACGTCTAGCGGCGGTCCCCCTTCCGTGGGCCGCTGCTGACGTTTGGGCGGGGAGGGCGGATGGGGCAGTCCTTCATGGTGTGCCCCGCCTTGCGGCAGTAGAAGCACGCCTTGCTGTCCCGCAAAGCCGCACGCTGAGCATCGGAGAGACGAGTGCCCCGGCTGCGGCTTGGGCTGGTGTGGAGCATGGCGTCCAGCTCCATGGGCACCGCGGCAGTCTCAGGGCGGGGAGGGCGGGGAGCGGAGGGAGGGCGATAGGAGGAGCGGGAGGTTGAGGTGGAATAGGAGATGGCGTCCACCCGATCCGCGATGGTGGAGGCTTCGGAGAAGGAGGTTGGCTCGCGCAGCTCCAGCTCACGCCGCACTGAGGGCTTGAGGCCCCGGATGAACCGGTCGAGCTGTTCGGCGGGCGAGAGGTCCGTGACCTCCAGGCAGAGCGCTGTGAACTCGCCAAGGTACCGCCGCACGGAGCTCGTTTGGGTGAGAGCTGCCAAGCGGTCCCTTGCATGGCGCAGCCGGTTGACAGGCGCGAACTGCCGCTCGAGCGCAGCGACAAGCACGTCCAGGAGGTGAAAGAGCTGACGCTGCTGCGGTACCACAGGAGAGCATGGCCGGAGAGGAGGGTGGCGACGTAGACGATCCGTTGGGCGTCCGTCAGCTCGGAGATTGTGAAAAAGAGATCCACTGCGAATAGCCAAGCCGCCACGTCCGTGGTACGTGGTACAGAGAAAGTGGCGGGTGGGTTGGCACGGGGCATACGCTGCTGAGGGGCAGGAGCGGGAGTAGGAGCAAGAGCCGGAGCCGGAGTCGGCGCCGCCGCAGGGGGTTGCAGGGAGAGTTGCGCGAGTTGCTGTTCCAGCCGCTGAATGGTGGCTTGCTGCTCCAAAAAGACTTGCTGCATATTAGCGATATCTTCTGCGTTCATGGCGGCGCGGGTTCAGCGGTGAGAATACGGAGTGGGAGAGAGGAGCGGTGGATACGAGGGAAGAGCACTGCGGTTCCCGAGAGAGTAAGCACCAATTGTAGGGACTCGGAGGTGCATTGGTTCTTACATTCTTGATATCTGCTGGTTCACTACTCGAGTCCCCAGAAAAGCCCAGAATGCAGCCTAAGTAGCTGACTAAACCTTATCCTCACTCTTATTCAAACAGGGAGATCAGCCCTACTGATCCCCTACATTCTCCCCCACTACAGGAATGTCTGGCCCCCAGACATTGCCTACCCACAACTCAACCATGCAAACTGAAAGCAAAGGTTGGGGTGTGGTGTGAACACAAACTATAAGACAGGGCTGTCACCTTCAACCATGAGGTTGGGACCTACATGTAGCCAACACGGGAGAGTACTGATGCATGGCACACGGCACACGCATGGGAGTGACAAGGAATGCACATAGGCAGTGTGGGTTGTACAAGGAAATCAGCCATGAGGTAGGCCCGATTCGCGACTTTTTTGGTATTCTCTTTTTCTCTGATTCTCTGCGGTTGGGGCGGTTGGGGGCAACCACCCGTGGCCTGCTGTGCCTGCGACTGCGACTGCGACTGCGACTGCGGCTGCGGCTGGTCTTGAAACTCTAGGACCGATGGGAGGCTCGCGGAGCGAGCTTGGCGGGTTGAAACTTGAATGTACTTGCGGCTCGATAACAGGCACTATAACTAGAACTCAGCACTAGAACAATCGATAGTGAGCAACTGAGGTGTGTCCGCGATCGCTCTCCCCGGGATGGTCTCACGCGCAAGAGTTAACGCGCCGCTTGCCAATAGACGCATTTTACTTTGCAGCTGCCGTTGTGATGAACGCTAGCGAAAACAGTTCACTTTGTAGAGAGTACTTGCGTTGAGATAACCAACCCCATGTTTCAGACATCCGCCATGCCATGCCATGCAGCCATGCCTACAGACGCGAACGCCCGTGCAGCCAGACCGTACCTCATGGCACACCGTAGTTGAGCACACCGATCATGGCACACCGTAGTTTAGCACGCCGTAGTTTAGCACACCGCAGTTTAGCTTTGTAGTTTAGCAAACGCGCACACTCCTTTATTTTGGTTCCCATGGAACGCTGCTGATGCTGCTGTGCCGCCGGATCAATGCCTACATATGCGAACCCTCGTGCAGCCAGCTCGGTGAGGTGGGACATCGAGAGTATCTCAACGACCCAACCCCCGAGCAAGTTCAAGTTTACTCGGGTCGTTTTCTAGGGGCCTGAGAAAAATTTGAACTTCCTCCGCGGTTGGGCGGTTGACGGCGCGAGTGACGGCTTCTAAGAGCGTGTATTTGCAACGCTGAGACACAGGAGAATCTTGCATGGTTAACACTCGCATCGGTGCAGCCAGTCGGCGGGGCGGCCAAAAAGTGCAGCGGTTGGGGAGAAAACAGAAAATAGAATACCAAAAAAATCGCGAATCCCCCCGTAAGCACCTACATGCAGCTGGAAACGGATCACAAGGAGATGAGGGGATGGCTAGGTCGGTGGCTAGAAGACACGTGACAGCCATGTAAACACCTACATGCAGCTGGCACAAGAGGGCGCTCCCAACATACAAAAAATGACAGGAAACTGACCCTTGGCAGTCGGACGGCTGTAACTCTGCACTCACTGCGCCAAATGTTATGCTAGATGATTCACAATGTAGCCAACCCGGCCAGCTACCTTCCACCCATCCAGAATAATTTTACACTCAGTACGTCGTGCACAGCAAAGCATCAAAGTTGGTGATTCAAATTTGAGCCGTTGCGGAGCATGCAGTCATCGCTACGACCGCCCGCGTCGCTTAGGCTGCTCTACGCAAGCATGCGCGTCGACAGCAGCAGTCGGATCGGAGAGCGGTTGCGGCAATGTGGCACTGAGCCCACCTCCTCCCCACACCTGGAGGGCAATGCCACCGCTCGACCATTTTGACTTACAGCATGCTACTTACTAGGCTAAGCTCCTCTATGACATTGTTACAAACACTCATACTTAGATAAGCCAAAAGCTCACTGTTGTCTGTGACCCCCAACTCCCTTAGCCGATCTCATGACCAGGGCCATGCAGTCAGTCACACAACTCCACACCATGACCGAATTTGGACTCTGCTCCTCTGAGAGTTACACTCCCCTACATCCCATCCACCTGCGTGCAAAGTTTCATAGCTCAACTGCCACCCCACAGCCCCGTGGCCCTGATTCCGCTTGGAACATGATGTCACTTTGAAGATGTCAAACTGATAGAGGCTTGGGCTGTTTAACGTGCGGGTTGTTTCAACAAATGCGCCAAGGGGTCAAGAACAAATAAAATATCGCCATTTTCTTGTGGGTGCAGCGGGTGCAACACAGTCGAGGAGGGGGGGTGAAACCCGGTGATACCTCAGTGTGCGCCGATCCAATTGGTGTATTCGGCGGAAGTGAGCACATCTATTATGTTTCAATCACCCCGTCTAGGCGCCCTGCACGCCCGGCAGACATCGCGTTGGGTGTTGGCCGGACATTCCATTTGTGCACAACCAGCTCACTACGCTAGGTAGATGGGGTCACAGCGATGTGGCTTACCGTGCCAAGGAGACCCTTCTCGCCGCTGTGATTTGTTCGCGGGCACATGTGGCAGTACGCGAGCAAAGACTCCAATGGCTTGCGCTGATGGTCAGATGACGCGCATTGATTTGCAGCTACCAATGTGCCAAACGCTATCGAAAACGATGCAATATTTAGAGAGTACTTGCATGCATATTACCGACTGCTTCTGCCGATGCGCATGCTCGTGTAGAGCAACCTAAGCGGCGCGGGCGGTCGCAGCGATGACTGCATGCCCCGAACCGGCTCAAATTCAAATTTCTAACTTTGATGCTTTGCACTGCACGGCCTACTAACTGGATAATTATTCTGGATGGGTGAAAGGTAGCTGACTGGGTTGGCTACATTCTGAGCCAGCTAGCATACACTTTGGCGCAGCGAGTGTTGAGTTACAGCCGTCCTACTACCAGGGGTCGGTTTACTGCCATTTTTTGAATGTTGGGAGCGCTTGATATAGGCCCATGTTCCACATGTATGGAAACATAGCAAGGCATGGCAGGGAAGCTGCACAGAAGAAACATGTGCACAACGAACTAATCAGCCATGAGGGCAACACCTACATGCAGCTGATGCTGAGCTGTTGCAAAGTAGAAGGAAGAGCCAGGAAAATGACTAAGGCTTGCCAGAGCACTGAGCACTGTGCAAGCTGTACTTGGGAAGTCTTCAAAGGCTCTTGAGCTTGGAACGACATGGGGCGAGCGGTCAAGAGCGAGGAAGAGGAAATCCAGCTCCGGAGGCAGTGAAATGCGAAGACTTGCGGCAGAATGGAGGGGTTGCGGCGTAGGCTGGCTCCAGCTGGCTACTTGCTGAGACGGACGCCGCGGAAGGCAGAGGAGATGTGCAAGTCGACGAGCTTGCAGTACAAAAAGGTCTCGACGACGAGTAGTTAACTGCAGGCGTGTTGAGCAACACGACTACGTTGGGTAGCGTGTCAAGAAGCACGCTGGTTCTAGCTGGTTCTGGCGGAGGCGGCCGACATGCGGCTGCCTCCCGATTGAGCAGGCATCATTGTAACGGGACTCGGAGGTGCATTGGTTCTTACATTCTTGATATCTGCTGGTTCACTACTCGAGTCCCCAGAAAAGCCCAGAATGCAGCCTAAGTAGCTGACTAAACCTTATCCTCACTCTTATTCAAACAGGGAGATCAGCCCTACTGATCCCCTACATTCTCCCCCACTACAGGAATGTCTGGCCCCCAGACATTGCCTACCCACAACTCAACCATGCAAACTGAAAGCAAAGGTTGGGGTGTGGTGTGAACACAAACTATAAGACAGGGCTGTCACCTTCAACCATGAGGTTGGGACCTACATGTAGCCAACACGGGAGAGTACTGATGCATGGCACACGGCACACGCATGGGAGTGACAAGGAATGCACATAGGCAGTGTGGGTTGTACAAGGAAATCAGCCATGAGGTAGGCCCGATTCGCGACTTTTTTGGTATTCTCTTTTTCTCTGATTCTCTGCGGTTGGGGCGGTTGGGGGCAACCACCCGTGGCCTGCTGTGCCTGCGACTGCGACTGCGACTGCGACTGCGGCTGCGGCTGGTCTTGAAACTCTAGGACCGATGGGAGGCTCGCGGAGCGAGCTTGGCGGGTTGAAACTTGAATGTACTTGCGGCTCGATAACAGGCACTATAACTAGAACTCAGCACTAGAACAATCGATAGTGAGCAACTGAGGTGTGTCCGCGATCGCTCTCCCCGGGATGGTCTCACGCGCAAGAGTTAACGCGCCGCTTGCCAATAGACGCATTTTACTTTGCAGCTGCCGTTGTGATGAACGCTAGCGAAAACAGTTCACTTTGTAGAGAGTACTTGCGTTGAGATAACCAACCCCATGTTTCAGACATCCGCCATGCCATGCCATGCAGCCATGCCTACAGACGCGAACGCCCGTGCAGCCAGACCGTACCTCATGGCACACCGTAGTTGAGCACACCGATCATGGCACACCGTAGTTTAGCACGCCGTAGTTTAGCACACCGCAGTTTAGCTCCGTAGTTTAGCAAACGCGCACACTCCTTTATTTTGGTTCCCATGGAACGCTGCTGATGCTGCTGTGCCGCCGGATCAATGCCTACAGATGCGAACCCTCGTGCAGCCAGCTCGGTGAGGTGGGACATCGAGAGTATCTCAACGACCCAACCCCCGAGCAAGTTCAAGTTTACTCGGGTCGTTTTCTAGGGGCCTGAGAAAAATTTGAACTTCCTCCGCGGTTGGGCGGTTGACGGCGCGAGTGACGGCTTCTAAGAGCGTGTATTTGCAACGCTGAGACACAGGAGAATCTTGCATGGTTAACACTCGCATCGGTGCAGCCAGTCGGCGGGGCGGCCAAAAAGTGCAGCGGTTGGGGAGAAAACAGAAAATAGAATACCAAAAAAATCGCGAATCCCCCCGTAAGCACCTACATGCAGCTGGAAACGGATCACAAGGAGATGAGGGGATGGCTAGGTCGGTGGCTAGAAGACACGTGACAGCCATGTAAACACCTACATGCAGCTGGCACAAGAGGGCGCTCCCAACATACAAAAAATGACAGGAAACTGACCCTTGGCAGTCGGACGGCTGTAACTCTGCACTCACTGCGCCAAATGTTATGCTAGATGATTCACAATGTAGCCAACCCGGCCAGCTACCTTCCACCCATCCAGAATAATTTTACACTCAGTACGTCGTGCACAGCAAAGCATCAAAGTTGGTGATTCAAATTTGAGCCGTTGCGGAGCATGCAGTCATCGCTACGACCGCCCGCGTCGCTTAGGCTGCTCTACGCAAGCATGCGCGTCGACAGCAGCAGTCGGATCGGAGAGCGGTTGCGGCAATGTGGCACTGAGCCCACCTCCTCCCCACACCTGGAGGGCAATGCCACCGCTCGACCATTTTGACTTACAGCATGCTACTTACTAGGCTAAGCTCCTCTATGACATTGTTACAAACACTCATACTTAGATAAGCCAAAAGCTCACTGTTGTCTGTGACCCCCAACTCCCTTAGCCGATCTCATGACCAGGGCCATGCAGTCAGTCACACAACTCCACACCATGACCGAATTTGGACTCTGCTCCTCTGAGAGTTACACTCCCCTACATCCCATCCACCTGCGTGCAAAGTTTCATAGCTCAACTGCCACCCCACAGCCCCGTGGCCCTGATTCCGCTTGGAACATGATGTCACTTTGAAGATGTCAAACTGATAGAGGCTTGGGCTGTTTAACGTGCGGGTTGTTTCAACAAATGCGCCAAGGGGTCAAGAACAAATAAAATATCGCCATTTTCTTGTGGGTGCAGCGGGTGCAACACAGTCGAGGAGGGGGGGTGAAACCCGGTGATACCTCAGTGTGCGCCGATCCAATTGGTGTATTCGGCGGAAGTGAGCACATCTATTATGTTTCAATCACCCCGTCTAGGCGCCCTGCACGCCCGGCAGACATCGCGTTGGGTGTTGGCCGGACATTCCATTTGTGCACAACCAGCTCACTACGCTAGGTAGATGGGGTCACAGCGATGTGGCTTACCGTGCCAAGGAGACCCTTCTCGCCGCTGTGATTTGTTCGCGGGCACATGTGGCAGTACGCGAGCAAAGACTCCAATGGCTTGCGCTGATGGTCAGATGACGCGCATTGATTTGCAGCTACCAATGTGCCAAACGCTATCGAAAACGATGCAATATTTAGAGAGTACTTGCATGCATATTACCGACTGCTTCTGCCGATGCGCATGCTCGTGTAGAGCAACCTAAGCGGCGCGGGCGGTCGCAGCGATGACTGCATGCCCCGAACCGGCTCAAATTCAAATTTCTAACTTTGATGCTTTGCACTGCACGGCCTACTAACTGGATAATTATTCTGGATGGGTGAAAGGTAGCTGACTGGGTTGGCTACATTCTGAGCCAGCTAGCATACACTTTGGCGCAGCGAGTGTTGAGTTACAGCCGTCCTACTACCAGGGGTCGGTTTACTGCCATTTTTTGAATGTTGGGAGCGCTTGATATAGGCCCATGTTCCACATGTATGGAAACATAGCAAGGCATGGCAGGGAAGCTGCACAGAAGAAACATGTGCACAACGAACTAATCAGCCATGAGGGCAACACCTACATGCAGCTGATGCTGAGCTGTTGCAAAGTAGAAGGAAGAGCCAGGAAAATGACTAAGGCTTGCCAGAGCACTGAGCACTGTGCAAGCTGTACTTGGGAAGTCTTCAAAGGCTCTTGAGCTTGGAACGACATGGGGCGAGCGGTCAAGAGCGAGGAAGAGGAAATCCAGCTCCGGAGGCAGTGAAATGCGAAGACTTGCGGCAGAATGGAGGGGTTGCGGCGTAGGCTGGCTCCAGCTGGCTACTTGCTGAGACGGACGCCGCGGAAGGCAGAGGAGATGTGCAAGTCGACGAGCTTGCAGTACAAAAAGGTCTCGACGACGAGTAGTTAACTGCAGGCGTGTTGAGCAACACGACTACGTTGGGTAGCGTGTCAAGAAGCACGCTGGTTCTAGCTGGTTCTGGCGGAGGCGGCCGACATGCGGCTGCCTCCCGATTGAGCAGGCATCATTGTAACGGGACTCGGAGGTGCATTGGTTCTTACATTCTTGATATCTGCTGGTTCACTACTCGAGTCCCCAGAAAAGCCCAGAATGCAGCCTAAGTAGCTGACTAAACCTTATCCTCACTCTTATTCAAACAGGGAGATCAGCCCTACTGATCCCCTACATTCTCCCCCACTACAGGAATGTCTGGCCCCCAGACATTGCCTACCCACAACTCAACCATGCAAACTGAAAGCAAAGGTTGGGGTGTGGTGTGAACACAAACTATAAGACAGGGCTGTCACCTTCAACCATGAGGTTGGGACCTACATGTAGCCAACACGGGAGAGTACTGATGCATGGCACACGGCACACGCATGGGAGTGACAAGGAATGCACATAGGCAGTGTGGGTTGTACAAGGAAATCAGCCATGAGGTAGGCCCGATTCGCGACTTTTTTGGTATTCTCTTTTTCTCTGATTCTCTGCGGTTGGGGCGGTTGGGGGCAACCACCCGTGGCCTGCTGTGCCTGCGACTGCGACTGCGACTGCGACTGCGGCTGCGGCTGGTCTTGAAACTCTAGGACCGATGGGAGGCTCGCGGAGCGAGCTTGGCGGGTTGAAACTTGAATGTACTTGCGGCTCGATAACAGGCACTATAACTAGAACTCAGCACTAGAACAATCGATAGTGAGCAACTGAGGTGTGTCCGCGATCGCTCTCCCCGGGATGGTCTCACGCGCAAGAGTTAACGCGCCGCTTGCCAATAGACGCATTTTACTTTGCAGCTGCCGTTGTGATGAACGCTAGCGAAAACAGTTCACTTTGTAGAGAGTACTTGCGTTGAGATAACCAACCCCATGTTTCAGACATCCGCCATGCCATGCCATGCAGCCATGCCTACAGACGCGAACGCCCGTGCAGCCAGACCGTACCTCATGGCACACCGTAGTTGAGCACACCGATCATGGCACACCGTAGTTTAGCACGCCGTAGTTTAGCACACCGCAGTTTAGCTCCGTAGTTTAGCAAACGCGCACACTCCTTTATTTTGGTTCCCATGGAACGCTGCTGATGCTGCTGTGCCGCCGGATCAATGCCTACAGATGCGAACCCTCGTGCAGCCAGCTCGGTGAGGTGGGACATCGAGAGTATCTCAACGACCCAACCCCCGAGCAAGTTCAAGTTTACTCGGGTCGTTTTCTAGGGGCCTGAGAAAAATTTGAACTTCCTCCGCGGTTGGGCGGTTGACGGCGCGAGTGACGGCTTCTAAGAGCGTGTATTTGCAACGCTGAGACACAGGAGAATCTTGCATGGTTAACACTCGCATCGGTGCAGCCAGTCGGCGGGGCGGCCAAAAAGTGCAGCGGTTGGGGAGAAAACAGAAAATAGAATACCAAAAAAATCGCGAATCCCCCCGTAAGCACCTACATGCAGCTGGAAACGGATCACAAGGAGATGAGGGGATGGCTAGGTCGGTGGCTAGAAGACACGTGACAGCCATGTAAACACCTACATGCAGCTGGCACAAGAGGGCGCTCCCAACATACAAAAAATGACAGGAAACTGACCCTTGGCAGTCGGACGGCTGTAACTCTGCACTCACTGCGCCAAATGTTATGCTAGATGATTCACAATGTAGCCAACCCGGCCAGCTACCTTCCACCCATCCAGAATAATTTTACACTCAGTACGTCGTGCACAGCAAAGCATCAAAGTTGGTGATTCAAATTTGAGCCGTTGCGGAGCATGCAGTCATCGCTACGACCGCCCGCGTCGCTTAGGCTGCTCTACGCAAGCATGCGCGTCGACAGCAGCAGTCGGATCGGAGAGCGGTTGCGGCAATGTGGCACTGAGCCCACCTCCTCCCCACACCTGGAGGGCAATGCCACCGCTCGACCATTTTGACTTACAGCATGCTACTTACTAGGCTAAGCTCCTCTATGACATTGTTACAAACACTCATACTTAGATAAGCCAAAAGCTCACTGTTGTCTGTGACCCCCAACTCCCTTAGCCGATCTCATGACCAGGGCCATGCAGTCAGTCACACAACTCCACACCATGACCGAATTTGGACTCTGCTCCTCTGAGAGTTACACTCCCCTACATCCCATCCACCTGCGTGCAAAGTTTCATAGCTCAACTGCCACCCCACAGCCCCGTGGCCCTGATTCCGCTTGGAACATGATGTCACTTTGAAGATGTCAAACTGATAGAGGCTTGGGCTGTTTAACGTGCGGGTTGTTTCAACAAATGCGCCAAGGGGTCAAGAACAAATAAAATATCGCCATTTTCTTGTGGGTGCAGCGGGTGCAACACAGTCGAGGAGGGGGGGTGAAACCCGGTGATACCTCAGTGTGCGCCGATCCAATTGGTGTATTCGGCGGAAGTGAGCACATCTATTATGTTTCAATCACCCCGTCTAGGCGCCCTGCACGCCCGGCAGACATCGCGTTGGGTGTTGGCCGGACATTCCATTTGTGCACAACCAGCTCACTACGCTAGGTAGATGGGGTCACAGCGATGTGGCTTACCGTGCCAAGGAGACCCTTCTCGCCGCTGTGATTTGTTCGCGGGCACATGTGGCAGTACGCGAGCAAAGACTCCAATGGCTTGCGCTGATGGTCAGATGACGCGCATTGATTTGCAGCTACCAATGTGCCAAACGCTATCGAAAACGATGCAATATTTAGAGAGTACTTGCATGCATATTACCGACTGCTTCTGCCGATGCGCATGCTCGTGTAGAGCAACCTAAGCGGCGCGGGCGGTCGCAGCGATGACTGCATGCCCCGAACCGGCTCAAATTCAAATTTCTAACTTTGATGCTTTGCACTGCACGGCCTACTAACTGGATAATTATTCTGGATGGGTGAAAGGTAGCTGACTGGGTTGGCTACATTCTGAGCCAGCTAGCATACACTTTGGCGCAGCGAGTGTTGAGTTACAGCCGTCCTACTACCAGGGGTCGGTTTACTGCCATTTTTTGAATGTTGGGAGCGCTTGATATAGGCCCATGTTCCACATGTATGGAAACATAGCAAGGCATGGCAGGGAAGCTGCACAGAAGAAACATGTGCACAACGAACTAATCAGCCATGAGGGCAACACCTACATGCAGCTGATGCTGAGCTGTTGCGAAGCAGAAGGAAGAGCCAGGAAAATGACTAAGGCTTGCCAGAGCACTGAGCACTGTGCAAGCTGTACTTGGGAAGTCTTCAAAGGCTCTTGAGCTTGGAACGACATGGGGCGAGCGGTCAAGAGCGAGGAAGAGGAAATCCAGCTCCGGAGGCAGTGAAATGCGAAGACTTGCGGCAGAATGGAGGGGTTGCGGCGTAGGCTGGCTCCAGCTGGCTACTTGCTGAGACGGACGCCGCGGAAGGCAGAGGAGATGTGCAAGTCGACGAGCTTGCAGTACAAAAAGGTCTCGACGACGAGTAGTTAACTGCAGGCGTGTTGAGCAACACGACTACGTTGGGTAGCGTGTCAAGAAGCACGCTGGTTCTAGCTGGTTCTGGCGCAGGCGGCCGACATGCGGCTGCCTCCCGATTGAGCAGGCATCATTGTAACGGGACTCGGAGGTGCATTGGTTCTTACATTCTTGATAGCTGCTGGTTCACTACTCGAGTCCCCAGAAAAGCCCAGAATGCAGCCTAAGTAGCTGACTAAACCTTATCCTCACTCTTATTCAAACAGGGGGATCAGCCCTACTGATCCCCTACACGTTTGGACTAGGTAAGGGAAGATGTTTGTTAGTTGGGGCCACCCCAACAGCACTGTGTGTGCAGCAGCAGTAACAGTGATAGGACTGCTACACAACAGCACACAAACAGCACTGCTTGCTGCCCATATCCACAAGCGCACGGTTTTTATTACAATTGCCATAAGGGGCATCACATCAGGGTCAGAGTGAGTCAAGGTTAGGACTGCCCTTCGCTGAGCCTTATCAAACCCCATAGGCCTCATCAGTTGCACAGCCATGACAGTTATCACCAGAAAAACAATCTAACATAGCGTATTAGTCCATGCGATGCATGGCTGTTAAGAATGTCGGCATGCCATTCGCTGAAATTCAGTTGCCTGGTGCTTGGACTGCTCGTCCTTCAATTGCTAGTAGTCCTGCTGCTGCAACACCTCCGAAACCAGTAGTGCAGCAACACACAGCTGAGCCAGCTGCCACATCTTTAAATGGTCTCACTTTTGATAATGAAACGAACCTGCAATGCAAGTAGAAGTCAGCGCTCATCAAACCAGCTTCCAAGACACGATCTCCTGGCATGACTACTTGTGTGGAAAACCCTGCTCATACCGCGTTCAATGCGCGCTCCTCCTTTTGGACTGTGATGAATTCTGGTGCAGCGCGAATGTCCTGGAAGACAACAGTCGTAATGTGCTTACGTTAGGTTACAGCAACAATGTGAGCATAACAGCTTAGTTATGGCCGCATATGAATGTGCACAGCCAGCAACTTACCAGGTTGTTCTGCTCCAGGTAGAGCCTGGTGTTCCCAATCGTCAAGACGGCATTGGACACTGCGTCGACCCCGATTGCCACCAGTGATACATTTGCTCCTTCACGGACGCGTGCAGCAAGCGCCCCTGCATCAGTCACCAGCATCTCAGACATTCATCACATTCCAGACTGTGACCAGAGGTTGCTCAAGTGTCTTACCTGCCACTTGAACAGGTCGGCTGCGCGATGACACCTGCAAGTCTACTACCTCCCCTTCTGGGAGGAGAGGGGCTCGTGGGCCTGCAGACTTTGCTATGTACAGAGCTACATTTGCTCGGCGTTCCTTGCCACGGAATGCAGGCTGCATGTATTCTAAGGGAGCATTGTTAGTGTTTGCATGCAGGCACCACTGTTGAGTGCAACATGCAACATGAGTTGCAACCTGTACCTGAAAAGACAGGTCCAGATCATCGGACTTCAAGTACTGGCGTGCGATGCATATGGCCTTTACTGCCTGGAACAGAAAATAAACAGGTGCATGCCAGTAATGGCATGTCCATTAGGAAATAACTGGGGCCAACTGTCCCATCATCACCATACACACCTGGTTAATTGAGGTTGCTCCAATGCAGAGTGTTGCTGGTGGCTCTGACTCCCGAGCACTGTGCGAGATTTTGCCAGCCACAGACTGCGCAGATATACAAGTGCAATGGCTCTCAAGCAATAATGGCAGGCTTGCAGGCAGTGTACAACAGTGCGCTCGGGTGGTGCCACCACATGTGCAGTGACGGACAGCTCTTGGTTGTACTGCAGACAATTGTAACTCAGATCCGCCAGCATACCTTGACGTTGCTGCCAGCGCCAACCTAGACGCGGCATAAACATTAACGCGGGGGTGGGTCAGTAAGTACTGGCAAGGCTGCTAATCATGTTCGAGGAAGTGACAGCTGACCTTGATAAACTTGCCGCTGGCCAAGCCTTCCACCTCTTCGGGCGTAGCTGCAGTGCCGCTGTCTTTCGGCGGCACGATCTCAACAACTTCTGGACCTCTGCTCTCCATCCCTCACAAAGTCTATTTGTTGGTGTTGGCAAGACTTTGTAAAGGACGACTTTGACCTTGAGACCGGCAGGTGGCTGCCGGAGGTGTAGGTAGAAGGTGCGAGGTGCTGCGGAGGCTACGGTAACAGCCTGCGAGGTTATAAGTGCGGCGGCATGCAATGTGTGATGTATACTTGCTCGAGACGAGCAGCTCCCACAAAGGATAGCGTCATCTGAGAAGCCATATTTGATTGTATGACAGCCCCGCTTACCAGTTACTGGCAGGGACTAAGCCAGCAACCTACCTGGCACTCCTAGTCAAGTGACCTGGCTTCAAAACGTGCGCATGGCTCACATCGAGGGGGACAGCCCAGGGTTGGGGCCCGTTATGTTTCCTCCAATGTGCCGCGCGGCAGGTGTCAGTTGTGGAGGTTAGATGCACGATGACGACCGCTTTGTGAACACGGAGAGACAAGAGACCACAGCGTTAAGGCGAGAAACAACATTCGCGCCTGGGCCAGCCTCCCTCTCTTCTGCGGACACCTTTCACCAGCACCCGCATCCCCTGGCATACGCGTATGAGCCCATGGGGCCTGCTTCATTCATTCATTCCATCAATTACAAGTGGTGTGATAGCCTGGTTGGGGTAAGGGAGGTGGTGCTCCTGAACTCGCTCATTGCATCCATCCACATCGCCCGTACCCCACACACTCGCACACGTCCGCTGGGGAGAGGAGCCAGTCACTCCTGACGTGCAGTTCCTAGCCCCTGTGCACTCGCTGACATCCAGCCAGTTAACAAGGCGTGCCCCTCATGGCGTCTCCGCCCCAGCCCAGCCCCAGCCTGGCTACTGCCCCCCTTGCCACCTCAGGCTTCTCCTCCTTTAGCGCCGCTGCTTTCCAGCAGTCAGTGCACTTTCAGCGTCTGCAGAGCACGCAAGCTCAGGCCCAGGCCCAGCTGGCCGGCATCACACAGCTTGCCCAGCACTACCTGCAGTCCTCTTCAGACTCAGAACCAGGTGGCTCTAAGCACGACCTCTTGGACCCTCCCTCCCCTCCCTCTTCACCACCCTCCCCAGCTCACCTTACCCAGCCACCCCTCAAGCGCAGCAGCAAGCACAAAGACAAGAAAGGCGGCAAGCAAAAGCGCGCTCGCACCAGCACCTCCGCCTCTGAAAGACATCAACAGCGGCAGGAGGTGTTGCGGGCAGAGCAGCGCCTCGCAGCCGCAACCGCCGCGGCGAGGGGGGTGGGCAAGGCAGCGGGCGCAGGAGTGACTGGCCTCGGAGCTGGCTTCCCTTGGTCGTCCGCAGCCCCTTCCATCGTGCCTATCGGTCCGCCGGCCCTGTACTTTGACACTCGTGGTGACTTTCAGAACCTGGTGTACCGCGGACTGTACGCCACGAACATCGCGGCTTTTGCGCGACGCGACCCGCTTGGCCTAACTCCGGCGGCTGCGGCCCGGCGGGCGAGGCGTGCC
Source organism: Haematococcus lacustris (assembly GCA_030144725.1). NCBI lineage: Eukaryota > Viridiplantae > Chlorophyta > Chlorophyceae > Chlamydomonadales > Haematococcaceae > Haematococcus > Haematococcus lacustris. The sequence goes on from JASKMD010000031.1 coordinate 7,270,360, forward strand.
GCCAACTGGCTGGACGTGGAGCAAGGCGGGGGCCGCTATTGGCACGCGGCCCAGGTGGGTACCAGCCGCCCATACCCGACCCTCAACAAAACTGTCACTGGGCCACTGACGTTGGTTCCCTGTCACAGTCACACGTTGGCCCAGGCAATACTGTCAAGGCCAGCTTCCGAAGCAGTGTCCTCAGAGCTAGCGGCGTGTCAGAGGCCTCCCTATGCCGCTGCTGCGCATGCTGCAGCCCCTTGACCTCACTAGGGCCTACATTGGAGTGGACCACCGGAGACCACTACAAAACGGCGTTGTCTGTGTGGGATTGTTTTGCCATGCACGGGGTTATATATATATATATATATATATATATATATATATATATATATATATATATATATATATATATATATATATATATATATATATATAATATATATATATATACATATACATGTATACTTGTATGCCTACCACCTACACTATTGCCTGACCTCTGTGACAGGGTCTACGATCTAGAGTTGGCATGACCTGCATGCACTAATGTGAGCTGATGACAGCGCGAATTGGGGGGGGGCACACACTACTGTGCATCAACAACATGCTGCTGCTGCTGCTGCTGGGCCTTGGGTGGCCAGTCTTGCAGCCGCTTGTAACCCAGCTTGATACTTTGTACTGTGCCTCAGCAGGCTGCCCTTGGCTGGCATAGCTGCCTGGTCTGGCCACCAGCATAGCTCCAGTGGGCGCCACATGCTCTCCCCAACGCGCTGCATGTTCAGCGCTGCATTGCAGTCCCTGTCCAGCCACCTGCCTGGCTGTGGGGCTGGCTTTGCCCTTGCAGCCTCGCCCTTGGCCCTGCGTTTACGCTCACTGGATCTCTGCCACTTGCTGCAGCAGTGCTCCCACCTTGCATGTCTGTGCCCTGCCTCACACGCCCCACCTCCTCCTGCACCTGGACCCTCAGAGCAGCAGCCAGCAAGCCCAACAAGCTGCAGAGCAAGCTTATCATCAGTCGCACTCCCCTTGCCTCCCCCTGCCTCCCCTTGCCCCTGCCCTTCAACCTCCCCCTGCCTCCCCTGCCTCCCCTGCCTCCCCTGCCTCCCCCTGCCTTTCAACCTCTTTGCCCAACCCCTGCCCCCTGCCCTACTGCCTCACAGGTGCTGGCCCAAAGGGACCGTGGGCTGCGGCGCCTACACCTGGCCACCCCAGCCCCCTCCCCGTCCAGCAGCAGCAGCAGCACCATCGCCCCACTGGGAGGTTACACAGCGCTTGGGAGCAGCCACCGCCGCCTGAGCCGCGCCCTGCCCCTGCCCACCTACATCCCGCTGCACGCCCCTGCCACTGGTGCCAGGCCCGGCAGCGCCATCCCCACCGCCTTTGGCCACCAGCAGGGCGGTGCTGGGCGGATGGAGGGGCTGGCAGGGGGCCCAGGGGGAGGGGAGGAGGAGGGGGAGACACTGGACCAGTGGGTGCTGCGGCGGACCCAGGAATTCAGTGTCGCCACACGCGCCCAGCCTCATCGCTGCCAGCTGTGGCTGGACTATGCGGCATGGCAGGACCAGGCAGCCAGGCTGGTGGGCCGCAGGTGGGTGTGGAGGGCAGCTGGCTGCTGCGACGGCTGGCTGGAGAAGGGTGGAGGAACAAGGACAGAGAACCCCACCCCACCCCACCCCACCCCACCCCACCCCACCCCACCCCACCCCACCCCACCCCACCCCACCCCACCCCACCCCACCCCACCCCACCCCACCCCACCCCACCCCACCCCACCCCACCCCACCCCACCCCACCCCACCCCACCCCACCCCGTTCTCGTTCTGCAGGCCTGCCCGCCAGGGTGGTGGAGCTGGTTTGGACGCGGCTGCCGTGGCTGAGAAGAAGGTGGCAATTCTGGAGCATGGCCTGCAGCTAAACCCAGGTGGGGTAGGTCCTCAGCACACCAACCTTGCCCACCCACTACCGCCCACTTGCTTGCCCGCCCGCCCGCCCGCCCTCCGCCACTAGCCTGCCCCACCTGATCACGGCCCAGCTGCAGGCCCCTGGTGAGCCCCGGTGCTTCCCACTGCCGCCTGTCTTCAGGGGAGGTGCGGCTGCTGACGGCACTGCTGGAGGCGGCAGGGGCGGGTGGCCTGCTGGAAGGACCTGCCCTGGCCAGCCGCTGGGAGGCCGCCATTCGCCGCTGGCAAGCCCAGCAGCAGCAGCAGCAGCAGCAGCAGCAGGAGGGGCCAGAGGGTCTGGGTCTGCAGCTGGGTACAGCCTGCCTGTGGCGCACGTACCTGCAGCTGCGTCAGGCGACCTTCTCCGTCTACTCCTTTCAGGCGCTGCAGGTGAGGGTGTGGGTGGGCAGGGCAGGCAGGGCACCTGGGATGCTCACAATAGGAAGGGGGGAGGAGGGGGAGGAGGGGTAGGGGGAGGTGGAGGTGGGAGGGGGTGCAGGAGGCGGGTCAGTCTGCCTTACAGCTGGCACCCCAGCCTGCTGCTCAGCTGCCGCACCAGCCTGCCCCAGCCTGCCCCGCCGTGGCCGCTGCTGCTGTTGTGTTCCCCAGGGGCTGTTCACTGAGGCCTTGGGGGACATGAGCCGGGGCGTGGTGCAGGCAGCCAGGGCCCCTCCCGCCCCCCTGGCCCTGCGCTCACAGCTGCAGCAGGCCGCCCTGGGCTTTGCCCTGGACTTCATCTACTCAGCACTGCAGGTTAGCCTCTAGGCCGGCTGCCTGCCCTGCCTGCCCTGCCTGCCCGCCCTGCCCGCCCTGCCCGCCCTGCCTTGACCATGCTCCCCCCCCCCCCCACCCGCACCCCCTCCTCCCTCACTGCTCCCCCTGCCCCCCCCTTGCTCCCTTCATCCCTGCAGTGCGCCCCCCCTCCCCCCCTCCCTTGCCTCCTGCAGGCAGGGCACCAGGAGCTG
>JASKMD010000031.1:7273746-7300246 GCA_030144725.1 Haematococcus lacustris
GGAAGTGGACGAGCAAAAGCTGCTCACCGAGCTTGGGTTGCGGCTTGAGCAGGTGAGGGGCGCACAGGGAGGGATGCGCACCCACTGCCTGGGCAGCCATTGCGCTGGCTCCAGCTGCTCCCGGCTCATGCCTACTGGTTGCGGTGCGCCATGCCAGCTCTGCTGATGGTGCTGGTGAGCAGTGTGACGCTTAGATGAGTGACACTTGGCCTTGTTCTGCCAGACTGACCTTGCTGGCACAGCTTCTCGTACAGCCATAGCCAGTCAAGCTACGGGCTATGATGTATAATACTCTTTGTATATTTATATCTACCGTACTCTCTCTTTCGATTCGCGTCCGCGAATTGTTTTTTTAGCCTCGCGAAGTCGCGAACGCGTAAACAATGTGAATTTTCACAAAATCGCGAAGTGATCAAACAATTATTTGACCTGCGTAAATGATGCTGCGATGGACCGCTTCGTGGTCCGTGGCATCAGTGCCGATGGCGCAGCCGAGAATTTGCTACGCCAGGTTGACCAACATGATGAAATGCTCCATCGAAGGGCTCTCGATCTTAGCATTGGGCTCGGGCTAGCCCGCGACCCAGCCGCGTCAAGAACAAGCCTGAGCCAGCCCCAACAGGACAAGCCACGCCCACTCCCACACACAAGCAGGCACGGTTGGTGTACAACACCAGCAACAGCGCCAACAGCAGCAGCGCTAACACAAGCAGCGCCGGCAACAGCAGCGGCGACGACGGCAGCAACGATGATGAAGTGCCAGCAGCGAGGGGTGGGTAGGTAGCAAGTTAGCAGCCGGGGTGGCTGGCTGCAAGAAGTCAGCTGTTGGGGTGGTTGGCAAGGCCAGGGCAGCAGCGGGGTGGCTGGCCGCACCAGGTCAGCATCTGGGGTGGCTGGCCAAACCGGGGCAGCAGCTCGGGTGGCTGGCCGCACCAAGTCAGCTACTGGGGTATTTGCCTTGGCCAAAGCTGCAGCATGGGTGACTGCAAGGGAGACCATGACTTCATTGGGGAGGTTCAGTGCCCTATCTAGTGCACAGTCAAGACTTGGTAACTTGGTGCACGGTGACACTACCCTTGCATAATGGCTTTAACTTGGTGACCGGGAAGCTTGACATGGTGACCTGTGCAAGAAGTGTTAAAAACCATGGCGGATTGACATGTTATGCAAGGGATGGTTGTCTAGAATATTTATAAGCACATCCACATCCTCAAAACTGTGTTTTGCTGCTAACTTTGCATCGGGAAAAAGTAAACAATGTTTTTTTTGGGTCGGGAAAGAGTATTTAATTTTAGTTTTCGGGGCCTCGCGAATCGAAATAGATAGTACGGTATTACTTATTCAATTCCTCAGTTCTATATATATATACACATATATATATATATATATATATATATATACATATATTTATATACATATACATGTACATATATGTATATGTATATGCATGCATTTCAGTTTGTCTGTGGGCCTGCCACGGTCTGATGCGGCCTAGTCCGGCTGGGCCTAGCCAGGCGGGGTTTCCACACAGCCCAGGCCTCCCTTGCTGGGTTAGGATTAGGGTATAGAGCAGGGGTTACCTAACCCTAATCTCTGCCCCGGCGCCCTGCAGGAGCTGGAGGGTGTGAAGCAGCGGGGGGTGGGGCCTGACCTGCTCAGCCGCTGGGTCGCTGTGGAGCAGCAGCGCAGCCAGGCAGCAGGTGCAGCCCCCTTCACCTTAACCCAGGCGGCCACCAGGGGGGCAGCCCCTGGGATGGGGGAGGAGGGGGAGGATGGGGAGGGGGGTGAGGTCCTCAAGGTGACGTTTGATGATGTGCGGCCCCTCCTTTTCCCCGTGGAGGTCAGTGGGCGCTGGGGGCAGGGGGTGGGAAGGAGGGCAAGGGCAGGGCAGCGGTTGTGGGCCAGGGAGAAAGGGCAGCGGTAAGGGAAAGGGTGGGGAAAGGGGGCCAGGGGTTGAGGGGCAGGGGTAGGGTGCAGGGGGGGGGAGCATTGGAAGTCTGGGGTGGTAGTGGGGCCAGGTGGGTCCGCGACCTTTACCCTGACCCTGAATCAAGCTCAAGACACCACCCCCTCCCCTGCTCCTAACCCCCCCTCCCCCTCTGACCCCACCATCGCCCTTATCCACACACCCGACCCTACCCCCCTTCCCCCAGCCGTCAACCCAACACCAGTGCCTGCCCTGCCCACCTCCCCTCGCTGCGAATGCCTCAGCTGCTGCTCATGCCAGCGCCTGCTCACCACCATTAGCTCATACCAGAGCCGCCTGCTGCTCACGCCTACACCCCCCTGCTGCCCTGCACACCTGTCCATCCCATCCCAGGCCCTGCCACCCCCCACAGCCCCCTCCCTGCTGCCCACACACAGCACCCAACCACCTCCCCACACCACCACCGCCCCTGGCAGGCCCCCAGCCGCCCTGCTGCTGCCCATGTCAACGCCGCCCTGACTCACCACCAGTGGCTCATGCAAGCACTGCCTGCTGCTCATGCCAGCGCCTCTTGCATGACTCTTGCAGACACCTGCCCAGCGGTACCAGCTGGCCCTGGCTGCCCTAGCCCTGCTGGGCGTGCCGCTGGGCGGCGGCTGGCTGAGCACCAACCTCCCCCTGCTGCTGCTGCCCGAGGTGGGGGGGCAGCCCCCCCTTGACCCCCTGACCCAAGCTCAGCTGAGAGGCCGCTACCTGGACCTGGCCACAGCAGCAGCCATCACCCAAGCCATAGCCAGCAGCTCAGGGACACCCCCCTCCCACGGGGCAGCAGCAGCAGCAGGGGGTGGGTGGCAGCGGGGGGCGACTCAGGCCCCCCTCTGGCCCTCCCCAGCCGCTTTCATGCTGACAGCTGCCACGGGCAGGGGAGGGGGGGGCAGGGGGGGAGGGGCCGAGGGGGAGGGGCTGGTTGGGCAGGGCCAGGATGTGCAGCCGAAGGGGGCCCCAGCAGGCCCCTCTCTGGCAGCCAGCATGACAGCCGTGCTCGCCCCATGCACCCAGCACTGCCCCTGGTATGCTGAGGGGGAGGGGCGGAGGGCAGGGGTGGCTACCCTGCTGCGCCAGCTGCTGCAGCCCGGGCAAGCGCTGGAAGGTCACGGGGGGGTGGCCCTGGCGTACCTGCTGGTGGAAGCCAGCCAGGCCAGTGGGGGGAGGCAGCGGGGGGTGCTATTGGCGGGCACACTCGCACACAGACCAGCTGGGGCAGGGGCAGATGGGCCAGCGGGGCAGGTAAGGGGCGGGGGGGTGGGGTTGGCTTGCATGGATCGAGCACGTGCTGCTGCCAAGCAGCTGCTGGGGGGGCAGAGGTGCAGCCTGGCGCTCTGGGGCGCACTGGCAGCGCTGGAGGGGCTGGCAGGCAATCACAAGGTGAGGGTCAGGGCGGCAGGGCGGCAGGGATGGCGGCGAAAGGGGTTCAGCTGAGCAGGGGCAGGCTGGGCTGAGCACTATTGGGCTGAGCCCTCCTGGTGTCCCTGCGCCCCCACCCCTGCCCCTGCCCCTGCCCCAGCCCCCGCCCACCCTGTCCTGTCCTGCTGCTGCTGCCCCTGACCCGGCAGATGTGCAGCCGGGTGTACTCCAGCAGCCTGGCCGCCGCCCCCAGCCTGCCCCTCAGACAGCGCCTAGAGCAGCTGCCCCCCCTGGTGCTCCAGGCAGCTCAGCAGGAGCTGTGCAGTGGGCAACAAGGGCTGGCGGCTGCCCTGGGGCTACAGGGGCGGGGGGGTTGGGGGGGGAAGCTGGAGGGGCGGCCGGGAGGCCCGACAGGGGGGGAGCCAGGTCAGGCGTACACAGCAGCGGTGGCGGCGGTGGCGAGGGCGGGTCACCTGCTGGTGTGGCTGCTGGCTGGTGAGTGGGGCGGGGAGGTGACTGGAGATGAGGGCAGGGGAGGGGGTACTGAAAGGGTAAGAGTGGAGGTGAAGGGCAGGTCCCAATGGTTGTCAGCTGTGCCCTGACGCAATTACGTGCCCACCCCACCCCACCCCACCCCACCCCACCCCACCCCACCCCACCCCACCCCACCCCACCCCACCCCACCCCACCCCACCCCACCCCACCCCACCCCACCCCACCCCACCCCACCCCACCCCACCCCACCCCACCCCACCCCACCCCACCCCACCCCTGTGCCCCGCAGCTGGTTGTGACCCCAGCTGCCCCGGCCCTTGCAACGCATACAGCCCCAGCAACCAGCCCCCCACAGCCACACAGCTGACTGCAGCCAGGCTGGGGTTCAGCCGTCTGGCCCCCCTGATCACCCAAGCTGCCTACCACTCAGAGGGTGCGGCTCCCCAACCCACGCAACCTGCTGGCTCCGCCTGCCCAGCAGCAGCTGGGGCGTGGCAGCACCCGGGCACCCACATGGGCTGGGCAGCATTGGTCGCTGCGGCGGGATTGCTGGAGGTGGTGGTGGGCAGGCTGGCGGTGTGGGGGGGGCAGGGGGCAGGGGCAGGGGCAGCAGCGCAGCGGCATGAGGAAGGAGGGGTGGGGTCAGCGCTGGTGGTGTTGAAGAACACAGTGGCGGGCGCTCCACTAGAAGTGCGGCGGATCAGCCCTGCACACGAATGGCTGCAGGTGGGGGCAGGAGGGCAGGAGGACAGGAGGGCGGGAGGGCGGGAGGGCGGGAGGGCAGGAGGGTGGGAGGACCTGGTGTGGGGCAGCTTTGGACTCAATGGTTGGTTGAGGTAGGGGTGACAAAGGGCATAACCCTGCTATCAGTGCAGTGCAGGGGTCTAGGAATGGGAGCTGCCACCTCTCTGGCTCCCCCTTGTCCTGCCCCCCTCAACGTTACCTGTCTAAACCTTGGCTCCCGCCCACGTCCCCTCTCACCCCTGCCCTCACGCCTGGGCTGCCTGCCCCTCCCCTCCCCTCCCCTGCCCGCTGCCCCTGCCCCACTCTTGTGCTGCCCGCAGGTGTTCTTCTGTGAGGTGCTGGTGTCAGAGGCCTGCAGCGGCAGCACCCAGCTGAGCCCCGCTCGCATTCGCGCCCACCTAGCTGAGGTGTGCTGGGTCACACCACAGGAGTGACCTCGAGGCACTCACAAGGGGGAGCCACTGCGGGCGCCACAGGGGAGAGCCACAGGCCGTGGAGGAGGCAGAGGGGAGGATGTCAAGGTCAAACTCATGTATATGCGGGCACCACCCACAGCCTGGCAGATCTGATATCTGGGGAGGGCTGTGTGGAGGGCACAGCAGGGGGAGCAGCAACCATATCAGGAGGGACCATCAGGCTTGAGCACGCATTGTGGCTAGCAATACATGGCAGCGACAGTTGTGGACTGAAAGGGTCCGCTGGCTCACCCCTTCGCAGGCGCTGGTGCTTTACCCACACAATCCGTCACTGCTGCAGCTGCTGGTGGTGACAGAGCAGCGCGCGCACGCGCACGTGCGCCTGCGCCATTACCTTCATACCGCATGCGCCGCGGGACCTACTCCGCAGCTTCTCGCCACCTGCCTCGCGTGCGAGGCGTCGAGTGGCATACCGGACGGACGGCCGCTTTCCGCGCAACCGGCTTTGCGCAGCCGGCTGCATGCAATTTTTGAGCGTAGTGCTGCGGACAAGCGGCTGGCCGTCTGCCCGCAGTTGTGGCTAATGTACCTGAGGTGAGTTTCGGAGCCTGATGTTAGTCAGGCGAGCAGGCCAGTGGAGGGGGGTAAAGAATGGACAAGAAGGGAGAGCATGCTAGCCAAGGGAGATTGTTGTGTTTGAGAATGTAGCACTCACAATCTTCTTGCGCTGCTTTGCTGCCTGCTTGCTTACCTGTTGGCTAGTCTCGCTCGTGGCACAATGCCCGCCTGCCTGCCCACCCACCCGCCCGCCTGCTTACGCATGCCACGCAGTTCGCATTGACGGCCCGTATTGCTGTAGAGTAGTATCCATGTGTGTTTCTAAATGGTATGAGATACTGCGGTACGTATAACCTCACCTGTGATGGGTCGCTGTAGCTATGAGTGCATGGCCCGTGCTTTGCCTTCGCAGCTATGAGGCTGAATGCAGCAATGCGGAGGCAGTGCGCCGTGTGTTCCTGCGCGCCGTACGCGCCTGCCCTGGATGCAAGGACGTATGGATGGCAGGCTTTGCCGCAAGTGCTGGCATGGCGGCGAACGAGGTGCAGCAGGCAAGCTTGGCGGCGGGCGGCCGAACACTGGCGCCGGGTGATGCACCTGCCGGGGCAGCACTCTCAGCTCGGGAGGCAGCCGAGTTACTGGAAGTCATGGCAGCCAAAGGCCTACACGTGTACACTGATGTGGCAGAAGTGGTGATGATGGCTCTCGAGGACGAGTGATGTGTTGAGGCTGCTATCTAGTTGCTGGTGCACAAACATCATGGGTAGGGGTGTTTGGAGTGGTGTGGGGGGGATGTCAGCGGTTTGGTGAACAAGGGATGGATGAGGCGCAATGGAGGCAAGGGCAACGAAGCAGTGCATGGTTACATCGTGTTTACTTATCTATGTGCATGATATTATGAGTCGCAAGTAGGTTGGGACAGCCCAATCACCCAAAGGCGAGGCCTTGCAGCCATGCCAGATTAATGGCCATCACCCATGTGAAGACATGCAAGGGTAGGAAACATGTTTTGCATGTCTAACGGCATATGCAGCCCATGTGAAGCCTGGTGAAAACCATCCATGCAGCCCCAACACATGATCCAGCAGCTCCTTTTCATCGAAGTCAAGGACCGTGGGGTTGTGCACACCCTGGCTGACCCCAGCTGGTGCGTAACCCAGCCACTAGCACCACTATCAAGCCCCTGTCTTGCACAACAGCGGGACATCAGGGTGCCAAGCCGACTGAAAAGGTTGCAGCAGCGGGCTACTGTGCACGCAGTGCGCCCTGCACCTGGTCCACTGTGCCACCGCGTGCACAACAGGTGACAGATAGAACTAAATCTAGGTCCAGCCCATGTGAGGTGTGCCAGGGCTGCATGCCATGATGCAGTGGTCTTAGATGCATCCTACCCACACATTGTGCTCGACACGATACATAATGATGGCACACAGGATTGGCTATGAGCAAACCCCCTGCTGTGGTGGTATCCATCCCCAGAGGTGTATATAAAGTGTGTCTGCAGTGTGCCTGCCTGCCTGCCTGTGCGCCCCTCCAGCCACCTTGGCTGCCACCTAATGATCTTGCCACACTGGAGCGCCCTCTGGCACTGGGGCGCCCTCTGTCCCCAGCCCCTGCCCTGCCCACCCAAAGACCGCACCACGGCCCCCCCTGGCTGCCAGCCCGCTGGGTCTGCCTCCCTCCCACCCCACACCCACCAAGCAGCTGCCAGGCAACAGCTTGATCCGGCTGTCCCCTAGGACGGGTGTTGGGATGTTGCAGCCAGCCCAGGGACCTGGGGCAGCGCCTGCAGCCCTGGCGGCTGGAGCCCCCGTGTCTGGCCCTGACCGCACCCAGCAGGTGGGGCAACCGGTGCAGACAGTCACTGGCTTCTTCCCAGCTCTGTCCCGGGTGAAACATGGCTGCTCCCCAACAGCAGCAACAGGCCTACCAGAGCCCTTGTATGCCAGGCAGCTGTACAGGAAGGGCAGGGCAAGGGCCAGGACTTTACTATGACGCACACCGCGCCCTGCAGCGCCTCTCCTTCTCCATCAAGGGACTGCAGCATAGCTGTCTGCGCCACTGATGAATGGATACTTGCATTCTTGGTGATCTATGTTGGTAATCTATGTTGGGATACTCAACTCCGCCTGGCAGGGGTAAGCTTGCCCTTGGACTGCTGTTTGCCAGCTTTGGCTTTGGGTATGGGAGGGGCTGACACAGGCGGCAGTGTGGTCTGCAGGTGCCGGGAGATGGCAGTGAAGGGGTTGCCTGCAAACACAGGGTGGCTGAGCACGGCCTGCATGCGCTGTGTTTCGCTGGCGGCCAGGCTGAGGCGCGTCTTGCTGCTCTTCACGCCCTGACCAAATGGCCGCCGGGACACCTCTGCATGCAGTCAGCCACACCCACACAACCCTCCATGAGCGCATGGGACATTGGAATGCAACCATGGCCCTGCTCACCAGCCTGACAAAGCACTACGGTGCCACGGTGTACCGGCCTCTGCTTATGGCAGATGATGGTGGGTTCACATCGGTACAACTGTCAACCTGGTATTGCTGCATGGCATGACTGAGCAGACAGTGTGGTGTGGCTGCTGGGCATACCATGCACAAATGATTGCCTTAAGCTGTACAGCTCACACATACAGGATGTGGCTGCACAGCTGAACAGAGGGCTGTCATGGATGCCATGTGCCATGTGCTATGACAAGCGTCATCATCTACTCACGTTGCGGGGCTGCTTGCGTTGCTTCCAAAGCTGTGGACAGGGAGCTCAAGCTGTCCAGCGCCTTGCTGCTGCTCTGCACCTTCTTTCGCCGCTTCTGCACCCCAGCCTTCTGGAGCTTGGGAGCATGTGCGACGACTCGCTCCAGAAAGGATACCTGTGTGCGTGTCGAAGGGGGTGGCAGCAGGTACTGGAAGACTGTACAACCCCCTTCCATTTTTTCATTAGGGCGATGGTGCATGAACCTACTTTCTGGGCTATCTTGCGTTGCAAGTGCTTAGGTGGCGCTGGGCCGGCGCTGGGTGCGGAGGGCTTAGAGGCTGACACATCCTTGTCGGCCCGGAGCGCCGCCTTGAGGTACCGTTGCTTGCCTCCAACCTTGGCTTTCGCCATATTGAGTAAATCCGCAACCTTATAAAGTAGAAAACAGCAGCTTGAAGTAAGTATACTCTCTCTGCCTTCAGGTGGCGCTGTGCCACTCCGTTATGTTTGCACCGTTAAAGTTGTCAGTCACAAAATACAATGCAACCATGACAATGTCCCTGCCTGCCTGGCATGACTCACATGCACGAAGTAAGTAGGGTTTTTATTTTGATGATAATGCTTTGATCAGAACCAACAAAACTCATTCAACAAGGAACAACATGTCGGCCTGTGGGTAATCTCACTCAGCTACTACAAACACGGGACAGACCACTGGGCTCCTCAGCAAAACTAACAGCATTATGCTTTGTAAGGCTGACAGCCTGTGTGAAACTACTAGGGCCTTATGCATTGTTGCGGGCCCGACCATCAATGCCCCGCCGGTACTCAGCAGCCCGGTGCAACCACTGCCTGCCTTTGGGCAGCCGGTCATTGACCCGCTTATAGCGCTGCTGGTACTCCTTGCCGATGGGGGGCAAAGCCTCAAGGTCATCCCACCGGCACAGCTCTATGGGGCGCTGCCTGCTCTCCCCGATGCGCTGCAAGTTCAGGCACCCGTTGGTGTCCCGGTCCAGCCACCTGCCCCCTGGGGGGGCCCGGGGTGGTGGGGCTGGGCCAGGTGCTGCAGGGAGGGGCTGGGCCTGGGCTGGGGGAGCGGGTGGTGGGGCCTGGGCGGGGGGGGCCTGGGCTGGTGGAGGGGGAGGTGGGGCCTGGGCTGGGGCAGGGGCAGGGGGGTCCTGGGCTGGGGCTGGGGGGGGGGCCTGGACAGGGGCAGGGGGAGGTGGAGCCTGGGCAGGGGGAGGGGGGGGGGGGCTGGGCAGGCGGAGGGGGTCCCTGGGCAGGGGCAGGGGGGCCCTGGGCTGGGGCAGGGGGCGGAGGGTTGGGCGGCACCTGATGGCACCACGACAGGCCCCGCACATACTTCGCATGCCGCAGGCTCCAGGCTGGGCGCACCAGCCGCGGGTTGACCTGGCCTGCTGGGGGTACCCAGTCTGCTGGCCTGGGCTGGTTAGGTGGCAGGTGCAGCTCACAAGGCTGGCGGGCATGCACTGAGGAGCTGACACGGCTGGTGCGGAACTCATCCACGATCACCAGCCTGTCAGGCCTGGGATCTGTGCTGGGCCTGCTGGGCTGCTCCACCACCTTGCGAAACCCCGCCCGCACCGCCCCCGCCTTCCACCCACCCTGGCTGAAGTTGCCTGCTCCCAAGAACACAGCCACTCCCCTATCCTGGTGGTAGTGGTGGCGTGACACCCACTTCATCCCATTCACCACCTGCAGGTCAGGGTCAGGGTCAGGGTCAGGGTCAGGGTCAGGGTCAGGGTCAGGGTCAGGGTCAGGGTCAGGGTCAGGGTCAGGGTCAGGGTCAGGGTCAGGGTCAGGGTCAGGGTCAGGGTCAGGGTCAGGGTCAGGGTCAGGTCAGGTCAGGTCAGGTCAGGTCAGGTCAGGTCAGGTCAGGTCAGGTCAGGTCAGGTCAGGTCAGGTCAGGTCAGGTCAGGTCAGGTCAGGTCAGGTCAGGTCAGGTCAGGTCAGGTCAGGTCAGGTCAGGGTCAGGGTCAAGGTCAGGTCAGATCAGGGTCAGGGTCAAGGTCAGGGTCATACCTTCTTGCAGAACGCCTCAATAACACGCTCCTGGGCATGGTGCAGCGCCAACCGCTGCCTGCGCCAGCGTGGCTTGAGGTACTCCTCCCATAGCGCGTCCCAGGTGGCCTTGAGGGCCAGGACGTGGGCATGGAGGCCGCCCAGGGTGGTGCCAGCTGGGGTGGCAGCTGCCAGCTGCAGCAGCTGTGGCTGAATGGCAGCTGACCAACGGGTTGTGTTCTGCTTGGCTTTTGTAAGCCCGCTGTCATGCTTGAGCTGCCCCTTGCTCAGCTCCCACTCCCACTGCCTTAGCACCCGACCTGTGACTTGGTCCCGCTGTGCATGCCCGGCCTTGATGGCCTGGGTGACACCTGGGTCCACCCCAACAGCAATGTGGGTGGTGGGGTCGTAGTCGCTGGTGGCTGTGAGCTTACGCCCTATGAAGGGCAGCTCCACGGGCTCGGTGACTGCCTGGCTGCGGACAAAGTGAACTGAGATGCTGACCCCGTCTGTCTCTACCCTGCGCGCAAACTCCCAACCGCTGTTTTGTAGCTGACTGTACTGGATAAACTTTTGCCAATGGGGCAGGCTGTCTGCCTCAAGCTGGGACCTTGTGAGGGTGGTGATGCCCAGGTCAGTCAACACCCCATGCAGCACCCTGTCATCAATGACGAAGTGGCGAGCCCGCACCCCCACCATGGGGAGCATGGTGAAGGGGCGTGGGCAGGTGTCATGGGCTGCCTGCCAGCCCTCTAGGCTGCGGTTGACGAACAGGGCATAGCGCACCAGTCTAGGCGCCCTAGCACTAGCTGGGGGAACTGCTTCTTCATGGTCCTACTGAACCCCTCCTCCACTACCCCTCATCCCCTCATCCCCCCCACCCCTACCTTCCCTCCTTCCCTCTGGAGCCTGGTTTGCATGGCTGCCCTTGATGCGATGGACTTTGGCCGTCGCCGTCTTTGGGCTCTCACCCATCACCCCACCACTCAAGCGACCGCTCCTACCACCCTTTCCCCCATTTCTGCAGCCAGCCAGCTTGCTATCTCTACCTTTTGGCTTCACCTACAAGACTTCACCCTAGCCCATCCCAACCCTCCTGGCTGGAACCTCCCCCATCCCCATCCCTTCATCTCTACTCAAGACGGATCCCTTAGTGTCACTTTCCCGGTTACTCCTCCTACTCCCTCTGACCCTTAACGTGTTTCACTCCCCTCTCCTTCCTAGCCCTCCTAGCTTTTGCGTCCTTACCAGCCCTCCAACCTTTTGCGCCCCTTGCTCCTCCGCTTCTCTGACTTCTCCGCTTCTCGAGGTCTCTCACACGCTCCCTTTAGCTCCCTTCCCCTTCCTTCTCTGAGTTCTTTCTCTCCTAGGTAGTTCCCCTTCTTTTTCCCTTTCTCTCTGTTCTCTCCTAAGTCTTTTACCTTTGGAGGTTGGCTTGTATCCACCCGAGCCCTACCTCCTTAGTGTAACAACTACTACTACCCCAACCGCCTTGCACCACCAACGGATGAACCGCCCTGGGTGCCTGTAGAACTCTTGGATGCTGGTGATGATGGTGGTGGCGTTGGCATTGAGGGAGTTGCCGTCCCCTGTCAGATGCTCCTCGTCCACACTCCTACAAATTAATCCCTGCGTTCTTCCCTGCGCTTTTGACCAACCTTGTCCGATCGGACTGAAAATTTGATAGATGGTGTTTTGCAAAAAATAAAACATATTATTGTTTGAAAATATTTCTCAAAAAACATTATGTTTTATTTTCTGCAAAACACCATCTATCAAATTTTCAGTCCGATCGGACAAGGTTGGTCAAAAGCGCAGGGAAGAACGCAGGGATTAATTTGTAGGAGTGCAGCTGCTGGAGCATGGCCACCGGCCAGGCAGTGCTGGGCTGCTCAAAGGCAGCCACCTCACCGGGCAGCAGCCTGATGCCGTGGTGGTGGGGGCCACGCATGAGGTGCTCAATCACGCTGGCTCTAGTGAGCAGCTCCATGGCGTCCCTGATCTGTGCCAGCAGCTGTGGGTCCCAGATACCCAGCTGCACTGGGGGAGGCAGCTGGGCTGGGGCGGCTGCTGTGCGGGGGGAGCTGCGAGTGGGAATGCGGGGGTGGGCATAGGGAGGGTGGGCTGGGTCAGGTGGGGGAGGGGGACCTGGGGCTGGACCTGCTGCTGCTGGGAACCCTGGAGTGGGCTGACCTAGGAAGGACTGGAGCAACACTGTCAGGCTCATGACTGCTGCCAGGACACACTGCTTGCTGCCCATGGTCATACGCTTGTTGACCTCTGCCACAACTGCGTCTACCTCAGCTGGGCTGAGGTCAGGCTGGGCTGCCTCCACAAGACAACGCAGAGCTGCCTTGATGACCTGGCGCCTCTCTGCAATTACTACCTTGACAGCCTGCCCCTGCCCCTGGACTTGTTGCCCACTGCCACTGGCACCTGCAGACACGGGAAAGCACAGCACACGCACGGCAGGATTTGATGCACGGAGTCGCAATGTCGCGTGGCACACACTGCGTCGCGTCGTCAGTTAGCTTCGGGGGAGTCTAGCCTGTCGTTGAGCATCTCGGCTTACCGGCTGCACTCCGCGTGGGAGAGACGGGGCGCTTGCGTTTCGCCCTCGGGGGCATCTCAGGGATTTAGTTACATTATCCAAGCGGAGTGGCTGTGTTGGGGTGTGCATCAGGTTGGCATCTAACCGGAGCGCCGGCAACCGGAGTGGGGCGGAAGTGAGGTCCATTACATATCAATTAATCAATAGCTATTTGTCTCTGTAGGTCTCAGACTACAGATAATGCAGCTCCTACCCATAACGCTCTGATCAGGCGCGAATCAGAGGTCCGGAACTTTCCGACGAGGTCAGGGTAATCCATGCCCCTAGCATGCCCCTAGCTTCCAAAGGGCACTTCCAACGACCGTCACCAAATTATATAAGATGTGTGCTAGGGGAGGGGTGGCTGCTGCTGCTGCCCTGGGCTGGTGAGCAGGGCAGAGGGACAAGGCAGGGTGCTGCTGCTGCTGCTGCAGCCTTAGGCTGATGAGCAGGGCAGAGGACAAGGCTGGGGGCTGCTGCTGTCTCTGTCTTTGTGTGATGATGAATGTGAGTGGTGAAGGGAGTATCAAGGGGGAGGTGCTCATGCTGCAGTTCTAGGCTAGTGGGCGAGTCTGGGAGGGGGTGGAGTCCTGGCTGCTGCATTGCCACCCTCTTTTGCCGCTTCTTTTCTGCACTCTTTCCAGGCCTTTCTGGGCAGTTGGCCTGCAGGGAAGAACATGTTGTCATGATGATGCGCTAGGATGGGGCTGCTACACCAAGCCCACCTTCTTCTTTGGCCGTAACAGGAGTGATTCCAGCCCTCGGGCTCCTCACTACTAAGCTGTGTCAACATGAACATGGCCGCGAGCAACTCCTATTCTTGGCTGCGGAATCAGGACACCAGCACAGCTCCAGTGGGCGCCACTCGGCCTCCCCAACGTGTTGCATGTTCAGTTGCTGCGTTGCGATGGCTGTCTACCCACCTGCCTGGCTGTGGTGCTGCGTTGGCCTTTCAGAACCAACAAAACTCATTCAACAAGGAACAACATGTCGGCCTGTGGGTAATCTCACTCAGCTACTACAAACATGTTGTAGCATCCTCGGTCGCACCCTTGATGACTGCAAACCCCACTCTGGTGGCACTTTCCCGGGACAGACCACTGGGCTCCTCATCAAAACTCAAAACAGCATTATGCTTTGTAAGGCTGACAGCCTGTGTGAAAGTACTAGGGCCTTATGCATTGTTGCGGGCCCGACCATCAATGCCCCGCCGGTACTCAGCAGCCCGGCGCAACCACTGCCTGCCTTTGGGCAGCCGGTCATTGACCCGCTTATAGCGCTGCTGGTACTCCTTGCCAATGGGGGGCAAAGCCTCAAGGTCATCCCACCGGCACAGCTCTATGGGGCGCTGCCTGCTCTCCCCGATGCGCTGCAAGTTCAGGCACCCGTTGGTGTCCCGGTCCAGCCACCTGCCCCCTGGGGGGGCCCGGGGTGGTGGGGTTGGGCCAGGTGCTGCAGGGAGGGGCTGGGCCTGGGCTGGGGGAGCGGGTGGTGGGGCCTGGGCGGGGGGGGCCTGGGCTGGTGGAGGGGGAGGTGGGGCCTGGGCTGGGGCAGGGGCAGGGGGGTCCTGGGCTGGGGCTGGGGGGGGGGCCTGGGCAGGGGCAGGGGGAGGTGGAGCCTGGGCAGGGGGAGGGGGGGGGGGGCTGGGCAGGCGGAGGGGGTCCCTGGGCAGGGGCAGGGGGGCCCTGGGCTGGGGCAGGGGGCGGAGGGTTGGGCGGCACCTGATGGCACCACGACAGGCCCCGCACATACTTCGCATGCCGCAGGCTCCAGGCTGGGCGCACCAGCCGCGGGTTGACCTGGCCTGCTGGGGGTACCCAGTCTGCTGGCCTGGGCTGGTTAGGTGGCAGGTGCAGCTCACAAGGCTGGCGGGCATGCACTGAGGAGCTCACAAGGCTGGCGGGCATGCACTGAGGACACCAGGCCCTCAACCTTGAGCCTTCATTGCAGTCGAACACACTAATTGTGGACCACTACAAAACAGTGTTTTTCTGTGTGGTGTTCCCATCGCATGGCATGCTCGTGGCCTATACATGGCATACACATGGTCATGGTCGCCTACCACCTGCAGCATTGCCTGACCCAGAGGGCTACACCGTAGAGTTGGCATGACAAAACATGCACTAATGACATGGCATGACAAAACATGCACTAACGACCGTCACCAAATTATGTATACTCTTGCACTTCCAAAGGGCACTTCTAGGGGGCACTTCCAAAGGGCACTTCCAACGACCGTCACCAAATTATGTATACTCTTGCACTTCCAAAGGGCACTTCTAAAGGGCACTTCCAAAGGGCACTTCCAACGACCGTCACCAAATTATGTAAGAAGCTCTGGTCAGGACACCAGCACAGCTCCAGTGGGCGTCACTTGGCCTCCCCAACGCGTTGCATGTCCAGTTGCTGCGTTACGATCCCTGTCTAGCCACCTGCCTGGCTGCGGTGCTGCTTTGGCCTTTTTAGACGGACAAGACGAAGGACCGGACACCAGACCTGACCTGTGTATCATTTGAAGGTGGTGAATGGAATGAAGTGGTGTCAAGGCAACACAAAAAGTCCGGGTGAGGGGGGTGGAGGTGTTTCTGCTTCAGCCGGGGTGGGTGGGGGGCCAAGGCGGTGCAGAAGGTGGGTCGCAAGGTGGTGGAGCAGCCTAGCAGGCCCAGCACAGATCCCAGGCCTGACAGGCTGGTGATTGTGGATGAGTTCCACACCACCAATGTCAGCTATTTGTCTCAGACACACAGTTCGGACTCCAGATAATGCAGCTCCTACCTATTAGCAGGGGACCTATGTGCTGTGCATGCACCCCCTTTATTTTTGGTAAGCTGCACCTGCCCAAGGACCGGCCTAGGCCCTGGAGCTGGAACACACGGTCGCTGCGCCAGCCTGGAGCCAGTGGCATGTTGTGTCCGTGCGTGGCCTGATGTGGTGCAATGAGGTGCTGCCCGACCCCCCTACCCCTGCCCAAGAGCCCCCTCTCCCTACCCAGGTTCCCCTCCCCCTGCCCAGCCCACACCTGCCGCACCTGGCTCAATGCGCCCACCCCAAGCCCCCCCATGAGGCTGGTGGCTGGACAGGGACATCAACTTCAGCGCATCGAGGAGAGTGCGCAGCATCACCTGGAGCTGTTCAGCTGGTAGGGCCTAAAGGCTCTGTCTCCTGCTGGTGAGGAGTACCAGCAAGGCTACGAGCTGGTCAATGACCGGCTGCCCAGGGGTCAAGTCATCAAGGGTGAGACCGACGAGGCTACAGTTGCGAACTACTTTATACCCGTTACCTAGGGCACAGGGGCTAGGGCTACAGCCCAGCCTGACCCGCTAGGGCTAGGGTGTGGGGCTATAGCCCAGCCTGTTGCATGCTGACCCACTAGGGCTAGGGTGTGGGGCTACTGCCCAGCCTGTTGCATGCTGACCCACTAGGGCTGGGGTGTGGGGCTATGTTGGATATTTAGCAACCAGGCTGGCAACCATGTAGCAACCAGGCTGGCAACCATGTCAGAGGGGAGGCGGCTGGTCATACACGGGCAGCCGGCCAAGGCGGGGTGCTTGCTTTGGCCAAGGCAGCAGAATGGGTGGCTGCAGGCTGCAGCAGAATGGGTGGACGCAAGTCTGAATGCTCCAAGGCAGATGATGATATATGCCGCGACTGCCAGCAGCGGCAGGAGGACCACGACTGTATGAGCGAGATTCGGTGCCCCATGTGACGTGGTCAGGTGATAAGGCCACGACAATTGACAATGTCAATTATATTATTTTGATGCGAGATTAATGGGGAGGGAGGCTTGATTATTTCTATGCACGAAGACGTTCTCAAAACTAACTTTCGACGTACTTTGGCCACCGGGGAAGTTGAAACAATAAAAAATATGGCTCGGGAATAATATTTCAATTATAGTTTTCGAGGCCTCGGGAATCAAAAGGGAGAGTACGGTATACTAAAAGTAATAAAAAATTCCTGTTTGGATGTCTTTTATTACTCTGAGTAATACGTCTTTGGCGAACCGCCCAGCACTGGTTGCAATGTAGCTGAGTGAGACTACCCGCAGGCAACACCTTGTTCCATGTCGGACAAGTTGATGTTGAGCTGTATAAGGCAGTGCTCACGGCGTTTTTGTAAGCTATATGTGTGGAGCAATTGCTACAGGGAGGTGCTCGTTGATCAGTGGGAGCGCCATACAAGAAGTTTGAGAATGGCATGCGGCGCGCCATGTGTGACAATTGGCGTTTGACTCGCATTGTTTGACCTCCACGCGCTGATCGCACACGGACGTCCTCCCGTCCTAGCTTATTCCAACCATGCACGACAGCGAGAATATACTTGAAAGTGTCTTGCGGCAGAGTTTAAATATCCTGTGTCCAGGCGTCCATTCAGACCGGGTGCACACAGTATATCGAGACCTTTGCCGTGCGGTCGAGCAGCATGACAATCAAGCAACGACAGCCGAGGCTGTCTCACTTGTAAGTTGCTACCTTCATTGCTTATCATTCCAGCCATACGCATGTCTATGTAGCTGCTGTACTTGCAGCAAGATGACGGGGCGGCCGTCCAAGCAGCCCTGCTTTTCGTGACTCGTTGTACCACTCAGCTCCAGAGCGATGTCACTCCAAACAACCATGGGCTGCCGATATCGAGAATTGTGGCCATGGCAGGCACCAAGTATGTTGCCCGGATATTGGTTCCATCGTTTTTAAGAGTTCCACAGCAAGTGTGTGCTGCGACTGCAGTCTCTTTGACTTCTTTCGCGAGCTTCCAGTGGTGTATGGCAAGCTTGCACAATACATTGAGACTAACCAGCTCAGCGTGCAGCAGCTTGAGGAAGTCAGCAGCGTCAAGGAATGGCAAAAGATGCTGGTCACCCTATCTTTGCTAGCAAAGAAGTACAAGGTGAGGTTGTTGGCTGGCAGGTATCAGGTGTGTTGAACAATGATGTTATTGTGGCAGCTAGCCTCATGCATGCTTCGTTGCACTGTTCCTCCGTAGGACTTGTTCAGCAGGTATTTATGTCACCTAAAGTACAGTAAGGCTACCGCACAGAGGTTTGGCTGGATGCTTTACCTGGTGCTGAAGTCCAAACTGCTACCACGCTTCCCGGACCTCGTCAGGTGAGCATCGATGAGTGTATGTACAGCTCTTGCACACTCAGTTGCGAAATTACCTGTTCAAGTATGGTCACCTGAAATATGTGTGCAGTTGCATGGAACTGCTGGTGTGTGTGATCAACCTGATGGTTGCACACTCGAACAAGCTCCCCCATGGGATGCCTCTAGCTGCAGACAACGTGCTGGACACTCTGACTGTCATCTCAGGTAAGGTACTGTGTACTCCTAATCAGCCATCATGCAGTACAGCCTGCATCACCACAGTGAGGTGCTCATTGACTATTGATTGCTGTCCTGCAGATGGCCTGAAAACAAACACGGACCAGGTGTTCAGGTTGCAAATGTCAGTCAACACGATAGTGAGCCAGCTGTTATCAGACTGCTTGAAGGGTAGTTCGCAGGAGAATGTGGATCTGCCAACAGTGAG
The DNA here is from genome assembly GCA_030144725.1 of Haematococcus lacustris. Taxonomy (NCBI): domain Eukaryota; kingdom Viridiplantae; phylum Chlorophyta; class Chlorophyceae; order Chlamydomonadales; family Haematococcaceae; genus Haematococcus; species Haematococcus lacustris. The sequence goes on from JASKMD010000031.1 coordinate 7,292,120, forward strand.
TGGTCAGTAGATGCTGACCAGGATAGTGCAGCAACATGACCTAGCCAGCTTTGCACAGCTTATCTTTGTCCCAGCCACAACCAAGTGATGTGCTATGCAGGGGTTACGTACTCACTGCGTGCAGCTGCCCGGCCTATTGTCTGACCATAAAGCTACCTCCAGCGTTATGAGCTTGCTTGAGAGGGAGTATGATGCTGTGTACAGTCACCAAGGCGAGCTCGATGAGCGGGACTTTCTAGCCACAGACATGGCCCGCTTTGCTAGCCCCCGCATGTCCCCAGCTACAGCCTATAACTCCTCGACTCCTCTCCATCGTGGCGGGCGCAGCAGCATTCCCTCCTTGCAGCAGCTTGCCCCAAGTGAAATGCTGCGTAACTGCTCAGAACCTGCCTTGCAGCGCTGGCCTCTGAGTGCCTGGCCTTGCTCTCAATCTACATCTTCAGCAGCTGGGACGCTGCCCTGTGGCACTGTTAGCCCTGCTGCAGTCCCTGCAGTGCCGGGGTTGACTGCCTGGGCAGCATCTGCAAGACGGCTGCCAGCACCAGCCAGTGAAGCCAGTCCAGTGCTGCAGCCTGTGGGTCATAGTGCACCCTGGACCCAACCCTTGCAGGCATCTGTTGGTGGGTGTGACACACCACCGACTGGGGCAGCATTATGCAGCCCTGCGCCATGCCACACTGGCAGCACTCGGTGGCAGTTAAATACCCAAAACCTCACTGGGCTTGCTTTCCAGACAAATAGGCTGGGTCCTGGCACCTTCAGCACTGTGCCTTCCCCAACCCCTTCACCAGGTGGTCCTGCTCAGCAGCTTTGCCTGCTCGCTACAGCAAAGCAGCCGCAGGCCGCACTTCTCCAAGTTCAGGCAGCATCGCCTACCCCCCAGGTTGCCTGTGCACCTGAACATGCCGTGCCCTGTCCTCCAACTCCAGGCAGACAGGCAGCAGGCCCAGCGTACTCTCCACTGCCTTCTATGCACCTGGGCAGCAGTCAGCCTTCCATTGTGACCCCTATCACAGAGACCATGGGTTCTGCCGCCTGGTTGCGAAGCCTAACGCAACCTTTACCCTCGGGACCCTCCGCCACCCTGAAGGGGCTTCTTGCAGCCTGCCAGCCAGACCCTAGCCCCGTGATCGCTGGGCGCATAGTGGAAATGGTTGGATTGGTGCTGCCAGACGAGCAGCCTGCTCAGCTTCTGGCATTCCCTGTCATCCATCAAACAGCTGCCCAGGAGCGACGTGCAGAAGTGAGTGCCATGAGAAAATATAAGCAGGCATGGCCATTGCTGTATGGCCAGTTGGAGCAAGATATAACAATGCAGCCATTTAGTGTGAGGTTGTAGAACCGCTTCAGGATTTAAATTTGTAGAAGCGCTGTTCAGTGCCCTGGCCTTATGCTCTGCAGGCCACCAAGCTATACTACCTGGTGCTGGAGCGTGTGATTACTGAAGAATGTAAGAGGACTGGACACACCCAGCTAGCAAGACCATCTTCAGCTGTGGTGCCCCCGCAGTGCCAGGATGCGCCAACAGAGCTCAGCACTGAAGGCAATACTCAGTCAGACTTGACTGCAGCTGCCAGAGTTGCGTACTGTGCGCTGCTCAACTCCACCAACTTCCACAAGGGTCTTGTGGCGTGCTGCTTGGAAGTCGTCATTGCCTCCTACAGGTAGGGTGTGGCTCTGACAGCACCTTGGCCCTCAGCCTTGAGCCTTCATTGCAATCGAACACACTAATTGTGGATCACTACGAAACAGTGTTTATTTATGTGTGGTGTTCCCATCGCACTGCATGCTCATGGCCTATACATGGCATACACATGGTCATGGTCGCCTACCACCTGCAGCATTGCCTGACCCAGAGGGCTACACCGTAGAGTTGGCATGACACAACATGCACTAATTGAAAGCTGAGGACAGCTCAAAGTAGGGGCACACACTACTGTGCCACAGCAGGCTGCTGCTGCTGCTGGGCCTTGGGTGGCTTGTCTCGCAGCCGCTTGTAGCCCAGGCCTGGGTACTCCTTGCCCTTGGCTGGCAGAGCTCCCTGCTCTGGCCACCAGCACAGCTCCAGTGGGCGCCACTTGCTCTCCCCAATGCGCTGCATGTTCAGCGCTGCATTGCAGTCCCTGTCCAGCCACCTGCCTGGCTGCGGTGCTGGCTTGGCTTTGGCTGCCTTGCCCTTGCCCTTTGTGGGCTCAGCTGCCGGCTCAGCCTTGGTGCGCTTGCTGCGCTTGGCTGGCATGGGAGTGCTGGGCCCAGGCTCTGAGGCTGCTGCCGGTGTGGCTGCCTGGCTGCTGCGTGGGGCCTGTGGGGGCTTGCGTGGGGCTACTACCGGGCACCACATCATGCCCCGCACTGGCTGGTCACGCTGATGGCTCCAGGCTGGGCGCAGCAGGCGCTGTTCCACCTGCTCTGCTGGGGGCTTCCAGCCTGCAGGCCTGGTAGCCCTGCGCTTGTTCAGCTGCCTCTCACAGGGCTGCTGGCCATTCACTGTTGAGCTGACCCGGGTGGTGCGGTGCTCATCCACAAGCACCACCCTGCCCCGCCGCTGGTCTGTGCCCCTGGGCCAGCCCCTGGGCCCGCAGCTGGAAATGTGCCTTCAGCTTGCGTCGGGTTTTCTTGCACCCGCAAAGCACGGCGCCATCCGGGACTTTGATGACCTGCGGCCAAGAAACATTGACAGGCAACATTGACAGGCCGGGAAACAATGCGGGGACACCAACAGTGCGGGGGCATACAAGGCGGTATGCGCCCCCGTGCGCACCTGTCGTCGCTGGGTTTTCCATTCAGTTCTTCGCTCCTCGCGTTGTTTGCCTGGAGGGGTGCGAGGGCCTGCGCTGGCATGAACAGTAGCGATGTGAGCAGCGCGGAGTTCACCGGACTGCACAGTTGCAGCGGACCACACCACGACTACGACGAACCTTGTTTTCGCGGGCTTTCAATTGGATGCGGCACTGGATCCGCGCTACTGGGCCGCTTCCTCGGAGGCATTGCGCCTCTAAGCTCATATCAGCTCACACCTGCTAATACCTACTTATACCCAGGAGGCGATGTCACTCACTCTTGCACTTCCAAAGGGCACTTCTAAAGGGCACTTCCGAAGGGCACTTCCAAACTCCAAAAGACACCCAAGCATGTGCTCACCGTTGCTGGCTCTGATAGCACACACAGTACGTGGGTAACAGTGCATGAAGACACCACTCATCATGATTGAATCTGTACCTGGAACACTTGGCATCCAATGTGTACGCAGGATGGTGTCCGCTGCCTTCCCCAAGGTTCTAGATGCCCTTCAGCTGCAAGCTTTTGACCTTTCGAAGATTGTACAACCCTTCGTCAAGCACATGCCTGGCCTGCCGCTGTGAGTCACTCCCCTGCCTATTACTCATCTGCTCTGGTGTATACAGCCTGCTTTGTCCGCACAGCAGTTCTCTTCAGGCCCTTGCACCCAAGCCGCGAGCCAACCCTTCTTCATGTTGTGGCTGTGTTGCAGGGAACTGAAGCGACATTTGTTTTGGATTGAGGAGCGCATCATTGAGTCCCTGGCCTGGGAGCGAGGCTCACGGCTGTACGATGTCCTGGCAGCCACCCATGTTAGCTCCAACTCAGCTGTCCTCCAACGCAACGCTGCATGCAAACCGAGCATGCCTCAGCTGTCTCAAGGCCATGCGGTTGCAGCTCAGGAGGCACCCACAGCACCAGCGCAGGGTGATTGTGAGGCTAAGGCCTCCCATGCCCTCTCAATGGGTCGAATGCAAATCTCCAGCCCGGACCATCAGGAGGCAAATGGTCAGACTACAATGCAGCCCCCTTCACAACAGGCAACAGTGGGCGGGCCGCCAGGGTCACTCACTCTGCAGCCCGAGTGCAGCAGCCTGGGCGGCACCCTGTTGGCAGGCGCGCCAGCCTCTCCAAAACGCACCCCAGACCTTGCATCCTTTGTTTCTCCAGCCAAGCGAGGTTGGTGACATGCCTGTTGCTTGGATCAACAGCCACCTGGCATACATCACAGCCACCACCACCTGCCAGTTCTATCTCCGTTTCGCCCCTGTTTGCTACATTGTCTTGCTTGCCTAGATTGCCCCCTAGAGACCAAACAGCCCCCACTTCTCTCACTAGGGCCTCCACTTGAATTGGACCACTAGGGAGCACTAGTGGGACTACTCAAGATGGTGTTCAGGCCTGCCCGAGCCCTGGCCGAGTTCAAACCTTGTCTTGCTGTGCCGTCCTTCGGAGGCAGCCAGTCTTAAATGGCCAGGCATTTCGGGTGCCTACTGCCCTGCAGTCCGCTCACATGAAGGCACCGTATCCAATCTCGCAGCTCAAAGCAGCCAAGCCCAAGGCGGTGCAGTGTCAGCACCCTCAGACTCTGGAGCCCAGGGGCTGAGCCATGCCACTTGCAGCCTCGGGCAGCGGAGTGCTGCAGCCTGTGACACTCTGCCACCACAGCCAGCAAAGGCTTCTGGCTGGCATGCCTCCCCTGACACACCTCCAACCTGCTGTGCACTGCAGCCGCTGCCAGCAGGCGTTGGTCAGCCCCTTACTGCAGCTGCTCTGGCAGCCATGCCCCCTAGCGCAGCGTCTGCTCTGAGCGTGACGCACGACTTCTTGCGCAAGGCCCTGAAGCTTGCCTGGTTCAGGCTGGGTTGGCTGTGCCAAGCATTGAGCGGCCTCCCCCTCAGCCCAGCTGAGCTGAGGCAACGGGTGTATGACACTGTGGAGCACGCTTTGTACCAGCACACATGCCTGCTGTACAACCGTCACCTGGACCAGATTGTGCTGTGCGCTCTCTATGGATACTGCAAGGTGGGGTGGGTGTGTGGGCTGATAAGAGCCAGCAGCCCTGGTACCTGCACACCGTCTTATAGTCTGATGGCGCTTGACATGTGTGTAAGCCAGTTTTCAATTTATGCAGAGCCATGTGCATCTTAACAGCTTACTACATGTTTTGTTTGGTGGTGGTGCAGGTTCACAAGATGGCCAACATCAGCTTTAAGGAAATCATAGTGCACTACCGCCGTCAACCCCAAGCCTCACAGACCGTTTTCCGATCAGTGGTTCTGAAGCAGAGCCTGCCTGAGTTGCAAGTCCTAGCCCGGGGTGACATCATTGCATTCTACAACCAGCTATTTGTGCCGCTCATGAAACAGTTCCTGCTGAGGGATGGTGGCACGGCACCCACAGGTCTGCCACCCATTCCCCCCCCCTGCGCCGCCTTACCCAGCCAACAGATGTTGAGAGGCTCCCCTGCTCGACACCCTCCCCCCATGCCAGGCACTGGGGCGCCCTCTGTCCCCAGCCCCTGCCCTGCCCACCCAAAGACCGCACCACGGCCCCCCCTCGCTGCCAGCCCGCTGGGGCTGCCTCCCTCCCACCCCACACCCACCAAGCAGCTGCCAGGCAACAGCTTGATCCGGCTGTCCCCTAGGACGGGTGTTGGGATGCAGCCAGCCCAGGGACCTGGGGCAGCGCCTGCAGCCCTGGCGGCTGGGGCCCCCGTGTCTGGCCCTGACCGCACTCAGCAGGCGGGGCAGTTGGTGCAGACAGTCACTGGCTTCTTCCCAGCTCTGTCCAGTAAAGCCTGTCAGCCGGCCCCGCCCTCTCCCTCACCTGATGGCAAGCTGGCTGGGAGGAAGGCAGAGCCAGCTACAAAGGGCGCAGCAGCAGTCGAAGTGGTGGCCAGCTTGGAGAATGCCCGCTCAGCACCCCTGACCTGTGGAAGGCTGCAGCCTACTGACTACGTCATACCGTGAGTGCCGCATGCATGGCTGCATGCTGTCGGGTCTTAATGCTCCCGTGACGCGCACGGAAAACAAGTGCCATGGGAGATAATGGTGTGTGTGCTTCTTTCCTGCATCCAGGCCAGGAAAGGGCTTCAGCTTTGCCATCATCAACTGAACCTGACTACCTGCCCGGCTGCAAGGCATGGCTGCGCTGTGATGTCAGAGGAAGCCCTGGCACCATGCCAGGTTGGTAGACAGCCCTCCATACGTGGTGCTTCTCATGCATGGTGCCCTGCCAATTATTAAAGGTAACCTCAAGGGCAGGCACCCTAGCTTTGTTCAGATCCAGTTTGTTCCAGCACATGTATTCCCTACAAGTCAGCCAGGACTGTGTTGTCAGATGCCTGACTGATTCCCGACCCCCATCCGGAGGTGGGGCGACTCTTCTTCGCCCGCACACTATGGCAGGTGTCTGACCCACAGGTCGTCACAGGGGCTCCCCCGGGCTGCCTGTGACACCCAGGCCTGTCCATCACTGCTGCATGACAGGCTGTCCATGCCCCAGATTTGTTCCCTTGGTCACGGACAGACCCTGAGGCACAGCTGCTGGTGTCAAGCAGCCAGCTGCCATGTCTAGCTCGTTCTGCCACAGGTGCCATGTCGATCTTGTCTAGCTAGTTCAGCCGCAGGTCTGCTTCTTGCGTGGGGTGCAGCTACCCGTTTTGTTTTTGCATCACCAGTGACAACCAGGGGCTGACGTTGTACATGGTGCACACGCAAGAATGAATGCTAGGCAGGATGCATGTGGAGCCCCTACATGTGCTACTCCTTGCATACATAATCACAGTCATCTCGTCTGTGTCTGTCTATGGCCAACAAGTTGAAATGGCAGCTAAGGCCTGGCCTGGTTTTGTGTCCCGCTCCATGTAATTGATATGTAATGGACCTCACTTCCGCCCCACTCCGGTTGCCGGCGCTCCGGTTAGATGCCAACCTGATGCACACCCCAACACAGCCACTCCGCTTGGATAATGTAACTAAATCCCTGAGATGCCCCCGAGGGCGAAACGCAAGCGCCCCGTCTCTCCCACTCGGAGTGCAGCCGGTAAGCCGAGATGCTCAACGACAGGCTAGACTCCCCCGAAGCTAACTGACGACGCGACGCAGTGTGCGCCACGCGACATTGCGACTCCGTGCATCAAATCCTGCCGTGCGTGTGCTGTGCTTTCCCGTGTCTGCAGCTGCCAGTGGCAGTGGGCAGCAAGTCCAGGGGCAGGGGCAGCCTGTCAAGGTAGTAATTGCAGAGAGGCGCCAGGTCATCAAGGCAGCTCTGCGTGGTCTTGTGGAGGCAGCCCAGCCTGACCTCAGCCCAGCTGAGGTAGACGCAGTTGTGGCAGAGGTCAACAAGCGTATGACCATGGGCAGCAAGCAGTGTGTCCTGGCAGCAGTCATGAGCCTGACAGTGTTGCTCCTGTCCTTCCTAGGTCAGCCCACTCCAGGGTTCCCAGCAGCAGCAGGTCCAGCCCCAGGTCCCCCTCCCCCACCTGACCCAGCCCACCCTCCCTATGCCCACCCCCGCATTCCCACACGCATCTCCCCCCGCACAGCAGCCGCCCCAGCCCAGCTGCCTCCCCCAGTGCAGCTGGGTATCTGGGATCCACAGCTGCTGGCACAGATCAGGGACGCCATGGAGCTGATTGCCAAGGCCAGCGTGATTGAGCACATGATGCGTGGCCCCCACCACCACGGCATCAGGCTGCTGCCCGGTGAGGTGGCTGCCTTTGAGCAGCCCAGCAGTGCCTGGCCGGTGGTTGGGAGTCGGACCGAGTCTGCTCCCAAATAGAAGGCAGGGCAGTGCCCGCAAAGATGAGCTTTCTCGCATGCAGCATTGTATACGTGCACTACCAAAGCAAAGTCTCAATAATGCACGTAACGGCAGTGACTAGGCATCTCATGCTCTTTAACCCACTGACATTGCATTGATGTCTTCCATCCAGTGATGGGTAATACGTGTATCGATACAGGAAATACAAGAAAATACAAGAAAAAACGTGTACTTTTTGTATCGATACAATACAGCGATACAGAGGCAACATGTCACGCGTGAAAGGAGCAGCGCAGCCAGTCTGCAGCCTGTCCTTGATGTCTGGGCAGCACGGCGACGTCGGAAAGTCAGGGCCTCCCAACTCTGATGTTCTTGCATGTAAAACCGGCACATGCGACCGACTGCTCCGGGAGCAGGCCGATAGCTTTAGCCCCGCGCGGCATGCCTTTAGCGCGGACTCTAGTATTGGAAGCAACCAGCAGCTGCATCGAAGGCATCCACGCAACTTGCCGGCCGGCACTTGTATTTTTTTAATACGATACGTGTATTTTTGTATTATACAAAAAATACGTATCGGTATCG
>JASKMD010000031.1:7300746-7389994 GCA_030144725.1 Haematococcus lacustris
CCTGCCTGCTTGGACTTCTGTCTGCCCACAGCAAACAGCATCAGGTCATTCAGGTCTGTCCATGGCTGCCCGTTAGTCATGACAGCACATTCACGTCGCATGTCATGATTCAGCCCTTGCACATACAGTTCACATAAGGCCAGAGGAGGGAGTGATGGCACTTTCTGCGCCAACAACCGGAATGCCACATTGTACTGTGCAACTGACTGCTCTCCCTGCACGCACTCTTTGTTGATGAGCCGCCGGGTTGCATCATGTGTGACTTGCACTGTGTTAACACCCACCAGCTCCTCAAAGAGCGCTTGGGTCTCCGCATTTGGCATCTGGTCACTCTCCACTCCCACCTGCTCAAGCACGGCATACATAGCCTCTTTGATGGGTTCAGCCACGTGCATCAGCACAGCATCACACAGCGGCAAGTTGGCTGCCTTAGCCCAACGGTGCACTTCAAGCATGAACAGCTTTGCGTTACGTCCTTTCTCAGTATCATTCACACTCCACTCTTTAGGAGATGGCATCACAGCCCTAAAGCTGCTCACCTGTGGTTGAGCCCCGCGGGCAGCACCATCCACGCCGTTGCCACCCCCGGCTCCTCCATCCGGGCCGCCAGGGCCCCCAGGACCACCAGGACCGCCTGGCCCACCCGGCCCACCAGGACCTCCAGGACCTCCAGGACCTCCAGGACCGCTAGGACCACTAGGGCCACCAGGACCCCCAGGGCCTCCATGCCCGCCGAACCCGCTGGGGCCACTGCCCCCGGGACCACTGCCCCCACTCGGGTCGCCCGACCCGACACGGTCACCACTGCCAAGGGAGCTGGCCACACCACTGCCGAGGGCTGAACCACTACCACCCGTGCCACTAGGGCCACCGGCGTGCGTAGGGCCACCACTTTGCACAATGACAGCAGCGGCACTGACAGGCACAGCTGAGGCAGGGCTGACATGGGCTGATCCCTGCCGGCGCTGCAGCTCCTGCTGGAGCTCCTCGAGAGACAAACTCGTCAAAGTGCCTTCCGCACGATGACCGGCCCCGCTAGGAGACCTAGGCACCTCTGCAAACGAGACACGTGCAGAGGGCACACCCAACATTGCAAGCACGTCTTTAGTAGAGACATTAGCCTGGTTCAAAGCATGCTGCAATTCAGCTCTCTTAGCTGCAGACATAACTGCAGGCAACAATGTCTTGGGCCTTTGCCCACTGGCTGCAGGCTGCATGCTAACCACGACTAGACAGTGTAAAGTCTATTGAGAGGCGAACACCTAGTGCGCTAAAGCTCTAGCAGGCCATACCCAAATCGAGGGCTGCCAGCTCGGCCTCCGCCATGGTGATTGCGTCCCCGTTCGACATGTAGTCCCTACAGGTAGTGCTGATGTCGATGTCCTTCCAGAAATCGCGTAGCGGGGTTGGTCGGAAACCACCGCTGTTGCGGTGGCACTTCTCTATTCTCGCGGAGTGACTAGACCAATTCAACGGACGAGGGCAGAGATTCGTTAGAGCTGCGCGTGCTAGCACAGGACGTCCGCCTGGGAGTCGAACCCAGCGTTTGACACCGGTCATTGGTCGTCGTCTCACTCTTGGACCGATCGCGAGCGCAGGGTTACCATTACATGGCATGGGAAGCGTTCGTGCCTTGCACCGTAACACTCGACACCCTCCCCCCATGCCAGGCACTGGGGCGCCCTCTGTCCCCAGCCCCTGCCCTGCCCACCCAAAGACCGCACCACGGCCCCCCCTCGCTGCCAGCCCGCTGGGGCTGCCTCCCTCCCACCCCACACCCACCAAGCAGCTGCCAGGCAACAGCTTGATCCGGCTGTCCCCTAGGACGGGTGTTGGGATGCAGCCAGCCCAGGGACCTGGGGCAGCGCCTGCAGCCCTGGCGGCTGGGGCCCCCGTGTCTGGCCCTGACCGCACTCAGCAGGCGGGGCAGTTGGTGCAGACAGTCACTGGCTTCTTCCCAGCTCTGTCCAGTAAAGCCTGTCAGCCGGCCCCGCCCTCTCCCTCACCTGATGGCAAGCTGGCTGGGAGGAAGGCAGAGCCAGCTACAAAGGGCGCAGCAGCAGTCGAAGTGGTGGCCAGCTTGGAGAATGCCCGCTCAGCACCCCTGACCTGTGGAAGGCTGCAGCCTACTGACTACGTCATACCGTGAGTGCCGCATGCATGGCTGCATGCTGTCGGGTCTTAATGCTCCCGTGACGCGCACGGAAAACAAGTGCCATGGGAGATAATGGTGTGTGTGCTTCTTTCCTGCATCCAGGCCAGGAAAGGGCTTCAGCTTTGCCATCATCAACTGAACCTGACTACCTGCCCGGCTGCAAGGCATGGCTGCGCTGTGATGTCAGAGGAAGCCCTGGCACCATGCCAGGTTGGTAGACAGCCCTCCATACGTGGTGCTTCTCATGCATGGTGCCCTGCCAATTATTAAAGGTAACCTCAAGGGCAGGCACCCTAGCTTTGTTCAGATCCAGTTTGTTCCAGCACATGTATTCCCTACAAGTCAGCCAGGACTGTGTTGTCAGATGCCTGACTGATTCCCGACCCCCATCCGGAGGTGGGGCGACTCTTCTTCGCCCGCACACTATGGCAGGTGTCTGACCCACAGGTCGTCACAGGGGCTCCCCCGGGCTGCCTGTGACACCCAGGCCTGTCCATCACTGCTGCATGACAGGCTGTCCATGCCCCAGATTTGTTCCCTTGGTCACGGACAGACCCTGAGGCACAGCTGCTGGTGTCAAGCAGCCAGCTGCCATGTCTAGCTCGTTCTGCCACAGGTGCCATGTCGATCTTGTCTAGCTTGTTCAGCCGCAGGTCTGCTTCTTGCGTGGGGTGCAGCTACCCGTTTTGTTTTTGCATCACCAGTGACAACCAGGGGTTGACGTTGTACATGGTGCACACGCAAGAATGGATGCTAGGCAGGATGCATGTGGAGCCCCTACATGTGCTACTCCTTGCATACATAATCACAGTCATCTCGTCTGTGTCTGTCTATGGCCAACAAGTTGAAATGGCAGCTAAGGCCTGGCCTGGTTTTGTGTCCCGCTCCATGTAATTGATATGTAATGGACCTCACTTCCGCCCCACTCCGGTTGCCGGCGCTCCGGTTAGATGCCAACCTGATGCACACCCCAACACAGCCACTCCGCTTGGATAATGTAACTAAATCCCTGAGATGCCCCCGAGGGCGAAACGCAAGCGCCCCGTCTCTCCCACTCGGAGTGCAGCCGGTAAGCCGAGATGCTCAACGACAGGCTAGACTCCCCCGAAGCTAACTGACGACGCGACGCAGTGTGCGCCACGCGACATTGCGACTCCGTGCATCAAATCCTGCCGTGCGTGTGCTGTGCTTTCCCGTGTCTGCAGCTGCCAGTGGCAGTGGGCAGCAAGTCCAGGGGCAGGGGCAGCCTGTCAAGGTAGTAATTGCAGAGAGGCGCCAGGTCATCAAGGCAGCTCTGCGTGGTCTTGTGGAGGCAGCCCAGCCTGACCTCAGCCCAGCTGAGGTAGACGCAGTTGTGGCAGAGGTCAACAAGCGTATGACCATGGGCAGCAAGCAGTGTGTCCTGGCAGCAGTCATGAGCCTGACAGTGTTGCTCCTGTCCTTCCTAGGTCAGCCCACTCCAGGGTTCCCAGCAGCAGCAGGTCCAGCCCCAGGTCCCCCTCCCCCACCTGACCCAGCCCACCCTCCCTATGCCCACCCCCGCATTCCCACACGCATCTCCCCCCGCACAGCAGCCGCCCCAGCCCAGCTGCCTCCCCCAGTGCAGCTGGGTATCTGGGATCCACAGCTGCTGGCACAGATCAGGGACGCCATGGAGCTGATTGCCAAGGCCAGCGTGATTGAGCACATGATGCGTGGCCCCCACCACCACGGCATCAGGCTGCTGCCCGGTGAGGTGGCTGCCTTTGAGCAGCCCAGCAGTGCCTGGCCGGTGGTTGGGAGTCGGACCGAGTCTGCTCCCAAATAGAAGGCAGGGCAGTGCCCGCAAAGATGAGCTTTCTCGCATGCAGCATTGTATACGTGCACTACCAAAGCAAAGTCTCAATAATGCACGTAACGGCAGTGACTAGGCATCTCATGCTCTTTAACCCACTGACATTGCATTGATGTCTTCCATCCAGTGATGGGTAATACGTGTATCGATACAGGAAATACAAGAAAATACAAGAAAAAACGTGTACTTTTTGTATCGATACAATACAGCGATACAGAGGCAACATGTCACGCGTGAAAGGAGCAGCGCAGCCAGTCTGCAGCCTGTCCTTGATGTCTGGGCAGCACGGCGACGTCGGAAAGTCAGGGCCTCCCAACTCTGATGTTCTTGCATGTAAAACCGGCACATGCGACCGACTGCTCCGGGAGCAGGCCGATAGCTTTAGCCCCGCGCGGCATGCCTTTAGCGCGGACTCTAGTATTGGAAGCAACCAGCAGCTGCATCGAAGGCATCCACGCAACTTGCCGGCCGGCACTTGTATTTTTTTAATACGATACGTGTATTTTTGTATTATACAAAAAATACGTATCGGTATCGATACACGTATCTTGTATTACCCATCACTGCTTCCATCTGAAGGTGTTGTAATAGTCAATACTAAAAGGAGGAAAAAATGGGTTCATCAGGGAGACCTGAACAGCCCCCTTGTCTCTCACTAGGGCCTCCACTTCAGTCGGACCACTAGCAGGACTACTCGAGATGGTGTTTTGGAGCTGTGGAGTTATGTTCTCATGCACATGACACATGCGCATGGACGCCTACCACCTGTCGCGTTGTAAGCGTGCGATGTGACCTGTAACATGTACTCTGTTACAGGTCACATCGCACGCTTACAACGCGACAGGGCCAAGGCTTACCGGTATGAGGCAGACCAGCTGCTACGGGTCATGGCCAATGGCAGCGCCAAGGTTGTGCCAGCCCCAGCCACTCGTGATCAGCTTGTGCTCAACATGCATGGCAGCAATGGGCACTTTGGGGTGCGACGCACTACTGCCATGCTCTTGCACAACCATTGGTGGGCAGGTATCCATGCCGATGTAGCACGCATCCTCAAATCCTGCCATGTGTGTGATAGGGCTAGGGCTAGCTTCAACCTTCGTGCTGCCCAGCTGTCACCCCTGCCAGTGCAAGGACTTTTCTATCGCTGGGGCGTGGACCTGGCTGGCCCGCTTCCCCGCACCCGTCACGGCAATGAGTACCTAATGGTGTGCATCGAGCACCTAACCAAGCATGTGGAGCTAGTGCCCATTCCTGACAAGCTGGCCACCACCACAGCCTACCACTTTCATCACCAAGTGCTGGGCCGCTTTGGGGCTAGCGCCGAGGTCCTCACCGACGGGGGCCGTGAGTTCCAAGGGGAGTTTGCTGATCTCTTGCAGCGCCATTTGATTGACCACCGTGTCACCTCCCCTCACCACCCCCAGGCAGATGGGCTGGCCGAGCGGGCGGTGCAGACTTTCAAGGATGCCCTCCGCAAACACATTGCTGTCAGTGGTGACCCTGCTGCCTGGGACGAGGCCCTGCCCGCCATTGCCCTAGGTTACCGTGTCTCACCACAGGAAGCCACTAAGTGCAGTCCTTACTCTTTGCTGTATGGCCGCGCACCCGTGCTCCCCCCTGCAGTCGTCCAGCGCATGGCGCGCCCGGTCAACCTTGACGACCCAGTGGTGGCTGCCCACGACCTCCTGGAGCGCTCTGCCGTGTTGAGCCGGGAAACAGCTGCCGCCATGGGCAATATCCGCATCGCCCAACACCGTGACACCCTGCGTTATGCCACCACCCACAGCGGCAGCTACAAGCCAGCTGCCCGTCAGCTGCACCCTGGCTCCTTTGTGTGGACACAACGCCCCCAGGCCAACACCTTGCAGCTCGGTGCCCGCCCAGAAATCTACAGGGTGGTGTCAGTGGGTGCTAATGGGGTAGCTCGTCTCATGGGCAAATGCGGAAGGGTTATGGCTGGTCGAGGCTGGGTCGAAAGTTGCAGTAAACGTCGAGGCGTAGCCGAGACGTTTACGCAGCTTGAGACCTGGCCGAGACTGTTATTTGGACGTGAACAGCGCTGGCCGAGACATTATGCGATATCCCTATACATTACGGGCACACGATTTGGAGCCTCGCTGCTATTGCGGCTGTGCTCCACGCGTCGTAGACGACAGCAGAACCAGTGCGCATACCACGCTCTTTCTTGGTGGTTGTGCACTTTTGCTGTAAATGTCTGCGCTTTCCCCGTAAATGTGTGCAAGTCGTGCACTTTTTCAGTAAATGTCTGCACTTTTCCCGTAAATGTGTGCAAGTCGTGCACTTTTCCTGTAATTGTTTGCAAGTCACCCCCTCTTCACTCTTTACTCTAGGACAAACTTCCATCCGCAGCCTCACCCATACCAGCTTGCCCAACAGCTAAAATGCCAGACAGCACCTACACCGTCAGCAGCGGCAGCATTGGCGACGAAGACGACCAGTGCGGCAGTGACAACGACTTCGAGATACCAACATATAACCTTCTTCCTCCTCCGCTAGAGGTCGCAACAGCACGTTTGGCAGCTACGAGGCTCGACGGTGAGACGCGTTGACGGACCTTAGCGTTGACCCCTTTTGACTTCTTGCATCTTTTGACTACACCACGTCTGTTGCGCAACAGGGTCCCCGGAGTTTAAAGTGGCTGGGCAGCCCAACACCGCCGTTGCAGCTGTCGCAGGAGCTCGCTTGGCTGAAGCAGATCGCGTGGCTGCGCCGCTTAAACCGGCCATTGCAGATGCGGCAACGGAGCCTCGGTCCAAGGTTGCCTTGCAACTATCTTATCGTCGTCCCTTGCAACTGTCTAATCGTGGACCGTAACCATTGTGTTGCACCGCCCCGCAGCGACTGCCGAGCAGCAAACGGCGCAAGTGGCAAACGAGGACACTGAGCAGGTCCTTGACAGGTTTCTAAAAGACACGGACATTGTGGACCTGACAATCCGCTGCAAGGCAGCGCCGGCAACCATGATCAAGAATAAGAGTCAGCTGAACACTAGCTACAGCATGTTGGAGTCTGTTCTAGACAGTGGTAAACTCCCCGACAAGCCCTCATGTTTTTCATTGGCATGCCTTGTCATGTCCTGGATTGCTATCCCGCCTTTGCCACCCTCATACTTAGGTGGTGAACAAGCATGCTGCTGCTGCTGCTGCTGCTGCTGCCTTGTTGTTGCTGTAGTTGCCCTCTTGCTACTGCTGCTGCCCTGCAGCTGCTGCTGCCCCGCTACTGCCGCTGCTGCTGCTGTTGTTGCCCCCCTGCTGCTGCTGCTGCTGCTGCTGCCCTGTTGTTGCTGCCCTGCTGCTGTTGTTGCTGCTGCCCTGCTGTTGCTGCTTCCGCCCTGCTCCTGTTGCTGCCCAACTGTTGCTACCCTGTTGTTGCTGCCCGTCTGCTGCTGCTGCCCGGCTGCTGCTGCTGCTGCTGTTGTTGCCCTCCTGCTGCTGTTGCTGTCCCGCTGCTGCTGCTTCCCTGCTGCTGTTGCTGCTTCCCGGCTGCTGCTGCCCGGCTGCTGCTGCTGCCCTGCTGCTGCTGCTGCTGCCCGGCTGCTGCTGCTGCCGCCCTGCTGCTGCTGCCGCCCGGCTGCTGCTGCTGCCGCCCGGCTGCTGCTGCTGCCGCCCGGCCGCTGCTGCTGCCGTTATGCTGCTGCTGCTGCTGCTGCCATGCTGCTGCCACTGCCCGGCTGCTGCTGCTGCTGCTACTACCGCTGTTGCTGGCCTGGCGGCGGTGTCCCTGGCAGTTGGACAGGCGTCGATGCCCTTGGCTGCTGGCATGCAAGCAGCCACCCTGCCCGGGGCTTGGCAGCCCGGGGCTGCTCAATTGGTCGGCAAGGCAAGCGGGCAGCATGTTGCTGCTCCTCCTGGCTACGGGAAATGGCGGCCTTGGAACCCTTATGCGACACCCAGCCGGCTCGTACCCTTGCCGCTCCCTGGCCGTGCATCCCCAATGCACCATGGATTGATCCGCAAGCACTTCCACGCCCACGAAGCAGCTGGCAAGGCTGTGAAGATGAAGCTTCTGGCAGCTGCCGCTATCTAGGGTTACTATAATTACATGGTTCGGGCTGTAGAGCGCCGGCAACTACAACTTTTACCGGCGGACTTTTGCCGTGCTTGCTGTAATTGTCCGAGTCTGTTCAACATAACCGTATAAATCAACAATTACGACAAAATAACAATAAATTATTCTCCCGTAATGTATAGGGATACACGTATCTTGTATTACCCATCACTGCTTCCATCTGAAGGTGTTGTAATAGTCAATACTAAAAGGAGGAAAAAATGGGTTCATCAGGGAGACCTGAACAGCCCCCTTGTCTCTCACTAGGGCCTCCACTTCAGTCGGACCACTAGCAGGACTACTCGAGATGGTGTTTTGGAGCTGTGGAGTTATGTTCTCATGCACATGACACATGCGCATGGACGCCTACCACCTGTCGCGTTGTAAGCGTGCGATGTGACCTGTAACATGTACTCTGTTACAGGTCACATCGCACGCTTACAACGCGACAGGGCCAAGGCTTACCGGTATGAGGCAGACCAGCTGCTACGGGTCATGGCCAATGGCAGCGCCAAGGTTGTGCCAGCCCCAGCCACTCGTGATCAGCTTGTGCTCAACATGCATGGCAGCAATGGGCACTTTGGGGTGCGACGCACTACTGCCATGCTCTTGCACAACCATTGGTGGGCAGGTATCCATGCCGATGTAGCACGCATCCTCAAATCCTGCCATGTGTGTGATAGGGCTAGGGCTAGCTTCAACCTTCGTGCTGCCCAGCTGTCACCCCTGCCAGTGCAAGGACTTTTCTATCGCTGGGGCGTGGACCTGGCTGGCCCGCTTCCCCGCACCCGTCACGGCAATGAGTACCTAATGGTGTGCATCGAGCACCTAACCAAGCATGTGGAGCTAGTGCCCATTCCTGACAAGCTGGCCACCACCACAGCCTACCACTTTCATCACCAAGTGCTGGGCCGCTTTGGGGCTAGCGCCGAGGTCCTCACCGACGGGGG
Organism: Haematococcus lacustris; assembly: GCA_030144725.1. Taxonomy (NCBI): domain Eukaryota; kingdom Viridiplantae; phylum Chlorophyta; class Chlorophyceae; order Chlamydomonadales; family Haematococcaceae; genus Haematococcus; species Haematococcus lacustris. The sequence goes on from JASKMD010000031.1 coordinate 7,309,754, forward strand.
CCGTGAGTTCCAAGGGGAGTTTGCTGATCTCTTGCAGCGCCATTTGATTGACCACCGTGTCACCTCCCCTCACCACCCCCAGGCAGATGGGCTGGCCGAGCGGGCGGTGCAGACTTTCAAGGATGCCCTCCGCAAACACATTGCTGTCAGTGGTGACCCTGCTGCCTGGGACGAGGCCCTGCCCGCCATTGCCCTAGGTTACCGTGTCTCACCACAGGAAGCCACTAAGTGCAGTCCTTACTCTTTGCTGTATGGCCGCGCACCCGTGCTCCCCCCTGCAGTCGTCCAGCGCATGGCGCGCCCGGTCAACCTTGACGACCCAGTGGTGGCTGCCCACGACCTCCTGGAGCGCTCTGCCGTGTTGAGCCGGGAAACAGCTGCCGCCATGGGCAATATCCGCATCGCCCAACACCGTGACACCCTGCGTTATGCCACCACCCACAGCGGCAGCTACAAGCCAGCTGCCCGTCAGCTGCACCCTGGCTCCTTTGTGTGGACACAACGCCCCCAGGCCAACACCTTGCAGCTCGGTGCCCGCCCAGAAATCTACAGGGTGGTGTCAGTGGGTGCTAATGGGGTAGCTCGTCTCATGGGCAAATGCGGAAGGGTTATGGCTGAGAATGTTTGCAACCTCGCACCCTGCCACCTTCCCGACATCGACCCAACTATCGACCACACTCTGGCACGCCCCACTGCTGATTTTCCCTGCTCCATCTGCAAATCCCCCACCGACGCTGACCGCATGCTGCTGTGTGATGGCTGTGGCTGTGGATATCACATGTTCTGCCTTACTCCCAAACTGACCTTTGTACCTGAGGGTATATGGCTGTGCGCAGACTGCACCAACCGTGGCACCACCGCCCTCGAGGTGCAGCGCCGTACCCAGGCCGTGGCCACACAGCCTGCCGCAACTTCCCTTCATGAGGTCTTCACCACCAAGCCGGGGCGGGATCGAGCCGCTGCCGCACAACGGCTGCACGGGCGTGTGGTGCGCCACACTGGCACCGGGCTGTGGGGCGTGCTACGCTTCAAGGGGCAGCAATTCCACCCACGCTTCTTTGCCGTGGACTGGGTGGACGGCACCATCACCGACGCCATGAGCCCCACCATACTGCGCAACCGCCAGTGGCTGCAACCTGAAGGCACGACACTACCCGCAGCACCCCCGCATGACGTCCAACCTAGCCGCCGTCGGTCTACGCGGCTGGGCCCGAGTGGAGACAATGCGGTACTGGCAACCATGGCAACTGTTAGCACTGGGCTGATCAGCATGGCATCACTGTGGGCCTGAGAGCACCAAGGGGCGAGCCAATAGCGACTAGCGCTACCCTTGGCAGCATGCTCTCAGTGTCGCGGGGGGTTCAGGCATGGATGGGATTAGGCCCACCATGTCCTGCCCGTAGCGAGATCCACAGTGCCATGACCATTGTTGCAACCCTGCTGTGACCTGTACCTCTTTAGTGCACTGCTTTTCTGTGCCGCCAACTTGTGCACTGGGGGGAACTCTGTTACAGGTCACATCGCACGCTTACAACGCGACAGCTGTCACAACACATGGCGTGACTAGACACATTGTGTGATGAGGGGTTCTGCCCCATGACATGGACCTTAGCCTAAACTGAGCATTTGAGGTGTTGAGTGTGGCCGACTGCCCTTGAGGGGTTTCCTAAGTTGCGATCTGGGTTGTGATCTGAGCCAAGCAGAGACGTGTCTTGCTGACTCAGTGCATGGGGAAATGCTTGGACTGTGCCGGACTTTAGTATTTGAGCCTTGTTGTGTTGCTGCCTTGGCAGCTTGAGATACCTCACGTCACCCGCATTGTGTCAGCGGCAGAGGCACTCCCCAAGCCCCAGTGTAACAAGGGAACCGTGTGGAATCAGCCCACGTCTTTCCTGTCTGCTCAGCTCCCGGCGCACTCAACCCGGGCCGGCTCGGGCGGCGAAACCCCAGACTATCTCAAGCTAAGTGGTCCGCGCGGCATATGAGCTCAATGTCCGTGGACGGATCTTCCTATGCAGCTGACGCGGCCGGTTCGGTGAACGGCCCCACTATCGGAAGCCGTTTCAGCCCTTCTGCGCCGCCCGTCAAGCACCCTCTGCCATCGTCCGGCACGGTGCTGCTGCCCTATGAGCTGGACCGCTCGTTTCAGTGCGTCCAGAGCTCCCTCCAAGTCTTGTGCAACGATGCGGAACTCTGGGGCGGCAGTGCGCTCCAGCTCGTCCTCCGCAAGCTGCCTAGCCGCGCATCTGCGGCTTTTTCCGACGGCTTTGTCAAGCCCTCTGTTGTCCAGGAGTACCAGCGTCGATACGAGGAGCTTCCCAGCGACCAGGCCTGGGACGCGGACTACTGCATCGCCATGTTCCTTGACATCGTGCGGGACGACCTCTCGGACCCCGTGCTACTGAAGCAGCACGTCCAGGGTGTGCAGCTGGGCGACGTGGGTGACAGCGGCCGCACCGAGGCCCCGCGCTCGCTGAAGGCACGCATGGCACCTCAATTGGTGCGCATGGCTGAGGAGGGTCACCTCAGCCGCCTCTGTGCTGTCAACCTGTTTTTGCATGCCCTTATGCCCCACCCTCGTCACGTGCTCCACAGCCAGGGCCAGCACCTGGTGCAGCGCAGCAAGGTGACCTATGCACGGCTCCCCAAGCCCCCTCACTGGCAGGGCATAGCTCATTAGGGACGCGGGGTAAGCAGCAGGGATTGCCGCCCAGTTGGAGGGGCCGGTACCCGCCTCAGTCACAGGCGCTGCTGCTGATGACTCTGCATAACCACTGGAACCGGATTCTGACACAGCATCCTGCGTGTAGGGCTGCAAGGCAGACAGCTGAGCCGGCGGGGTTGGGTGGGCATTGGTAACGGGGTCAGGGCTGGCCACCAAGGACGTGGCAATCACGCTGCTCTGACTCAGCAGCTGGCCGCTGGACCACTCAGCTGGTGGCTCAAAGTACATGGGCAGAGCATGGCGTGGCTGGGCCTCGTTGTGGCTGAACAGCCGAGGAGCGTAGCTGAGCAAACGACCCACCAGATCTAGCTGGATGCCGTGGCGGAAGAGGATCTCGTTGCCAACCAGCAAGTCATAGGGCAGGCTGGTGCTATCTGCCACGACCTGGAAGCGGTGGCGTGACCTGGCAGCATAGGGTGTGCCTAAGGCAAGGCCCACCTCCACCACAGCCGCTCCTTGCGTTTGGAAGGCGGTGCCCCCGCTCTGGATGATGCGCTGCTGGGAGGGGAGAACCTCGAGCTTCAGCTGGCGGGCCAGGCTGGCGGTGATCAGCTGTGCGCCTGAGCCGGAGTCGAGCATGACACCGGGTAGGGCATGGGGAGTGCCGTGCCTGTCTAGGACACTGAGGCCTGCGCACACGCTGGGGTTGGCAGCAAAGGGGAGGGCACGCAAGCTCGAGGCCGGCTGGGCCGGGCCAGCAGCGGCAAGGGCAGCAGACTGTGGCACAGAGATGGGCTGCTGGGCTGCGGTGCCGGTGGCAGAAGCAACAGCCTGGGCGAGAGGTCGCTCTGCCCTCAGCTGAGCCATGTGGGCCTCCATGACAAGCAAGTTTTGCTGCAAGGTGGACACCTGTTGCACTAGGGTGCGCACGGTGTCCGTAATGTCAGCCTGACCCTCTAGCTGCATGGGTACCTTGCTGCTGCTGCTGCTGCTGCTGCTGCTGGTGTCACGAGGTGCAGCACGTGAGGCGGGCAGGGCATGGGTGGTGGCACCGCCGGGCGCGAAGCTGAGTGGGCGCTCAGCAGCAGCAGCGAGGGCAATGGCGTGGCGCATGGCATCAAAGGCAGTGCTGACGCTGGTGATGGGCATGTTGGTGAGGCTGTGTAGGGCTGCGTCCTCATCCTCATCCTCATCCTCCCCCTCACCCACACCAGGCACGGCAGCGAGGGAGTGCGCAGGCCCGGGCTGGCCCCATTGGGCGGGGCGTAGTTCAGGATGCTTGCTGAAGCACCGCTCCTCGGTGTGCCCGTCTTTGCCGCAGTGGTCACAGCGTGGGCGACCCCGGGATGGCCCGCTTCTTGACTGCACGACGGTGTGAGCGCGCAGTGGCGGGGTAGCAGCAGGTGAGCGGGAAGCCATGAACAACCTGAACTGGCCGGGTCAATGGGTTGCGAGCTGGCGGCTGCACCGTGGGAGTGGGGGTGGGCTGGAGTGGGGGCGGGCGCTGCCTGCGGCTGCTGTTGCTTGAGCAGGTGACATTCAGCAGTGCTGTGACTAGTCCAGCGCTGGTGACCCTCACACCAGGACAGGTGAGGCGCAGGAGGCCTGGTTGGTGCCGGAGGTGCACCCTGGGCGGTGAGGGCGCTGCCAAGCTGCTTGACTAGGCGTTGGGCTGCCTTGACAGCTGTGGGGTTACCTCCCTTCACTTGTCCCAACAGCTCAGCGGCGTTGACGCCCGCAGGTGCGTTGAGCGGCTTCCCAGCTGCCTGCTCCAGCTGCAGCATGCCGATGAGCTCCTCATAAACCTGGGTTGCAGCAGCTTCAGCGCGGCCAAGGGCAAGCTCAACCGAGTCTTGAGAGTGAGGGGGCTTGGGGAGCCGTGCATAGGTCACCTTGCTGCGCTGCACCAGGTGCTGGCCCTGGCTGTGGAGCACGTGACGAGGGTGGGGCATAAGGGCATGCAAAAACAGGTTGACAGCACAGAGGCGGCTGAGGTGACCCTCCTCAGCCATGCGCACCAATTGAGGTGCCATGCGTGCCTTCAGCGAGCGCGGGGCCTCGGTGCGGCCGCTGTCACCCACGTCGCCCAGCTGCACACCCTGGACGTGCTGCTTCAGTAGCACGGGGTCCGAGAGGTCGTCCCGCACGATGTCAAGGAACATGGCGATGCAGTAGTCCGCGTCCCAGGCCTGGTCGCTGGGAAGCTCCTCGTATCGACGCTGGTACTCCTGGACAACAGAGGGCTTGACAAAGCCGTCGGAAAAAGCCGCAGATGCGCGGCTAGGCAGCTTGCGGAGGACGAGCTGGAGCGCACTGCCGCCCCAGAGTTCCGCATCGTTGCACAAGACTTGGAGGGAGCTCTGGACGCACTGAAACGAGCGGTCCAGCTCATAGGGCAGCAGCACCGTGCCGGACGATGGCAGAGGGTGCTTGACGGGCGGCGCAGAAGGGCTGAAACGGCTTCCGATAGTGGGGCCGTTCACCGAACCGGCCGCGTCAGCTGCATAGGAAGATCCGTCCACGGACATTGAGCTCATATGCCGCGCGGACCACTTAGCTTGAGATAGTCTGGGGTTTCGCCGCCCGAGCCGGCCCGGGTTGAGTGCGCCGGGAGCTGAGCAGACAGGAAAGACGTGGGCTGATTCCACACGGTTCCCTTGTTACACTGGGGCTTGGGGAGTGCCTCTGCCGCTGACACAATGCGGGTGACGTGAGGTATCTCAAGCTGCCAAGGCAGCAACACAACAAGGCTCAAATACTAAAGTCCGGCACAGTCCAAGCATTTCCCCATGCACTGAGTCAGCAAGACACGTCTCTGCTTGGCTCAGATCACAACCCAGATCGCAACTTAGGAAACCCCTCAAGGGCAGTCGGCCACACTCAACACCTCAAATGCTCAGTTTAGGCTAAGGTCCATGTCATGGGGCAGAACCCCTCATCACACAATGTGTCTAGTCACGCCATGTGTTGTGACACACCTACACTATTGCCTGACCCCTGTGATAGGGGCTATAGTCTACAGTTGGCATGACATGCATGCATTGATTGTCCCGATGAGCCGATGACAACTCAAATGGGGAGGGGGTGGGTGGGGGGGGGCACACACTGCTGTGCCTCAGCAGGCTGCTGCTCCTGCTGCTGCTGCTCCTGAGCCTTGGGTGGGAGGTCTCGCAGCCGCTTGTATCCCAGTTCAGGGTACTCCTTGCCCTTGGCTGGCAGAGCTGCCTGGTCTGGCCATCAGCATAGCTCCAGTGGCCGCCACCTGCACTCCCCAATGCGCTGCATGTTCAGCGCTGCATTGCAGTCCCTGTCCAGCCACCTGCCTGACTGTGGTGCTGGCTTTGCCTTAGCAGCCTTGCCCTTGCCCTTGCCTGTGCCCTTGGTGGGCTGGCTGGGCTCAGCTGCCTGCTCAGCCTTGGTGCGCTTGCTGCGCTCGGCTAGCGGGGGAGTGCGGGGGGCCATTACTAGGCACCACATCAGGCCCGCACTGGCTGGTCACGCTGCTGGCTCCAGGCTGGGCGCAGCAGGCGGTGGTCCACCTTCCCTGCTGGTGGTTTTCAGTTGCAGGCCTGGTGGGCTGCTCATGGTCCAGCTCCTCCTCACAGTCCTCCGGGCTGCTGGCCATTCCCTGTTGAGCTGACCCAGCTGGTGCAGTGCTCATCCACAAGCACCACCCTGCCCCGCCGCTGGTCTTTGCCCCTGGGCCTGCACACCACCTTGCAGCAGGCCCACAGCACCGCGTCAGCACCCCAGCCTCCCCTGGTGCCAATGCCAGCTGCGCCAAAGAACACCACCAGATGCTTGGCATGCCCATGGCGCTTCATGGACAACTCCGTCATCTGCTTCTGCAACTGCAGGCATGCACACAAGGCACACAGGATGGCTGACGTGGTGGCACCAGATTAGGCATGGCATAGTCAATCACTCCTTCACTTCATGCCATGCCACCAACTCTCAGTACCTTACCCCCCACACCCCACCAGCCGCCCTCACGTTCTTGAAGAATTGCTCCAGCGCCCAGTCCTGGGCTCGTACAGCCTCAGCCGCTGCCGTGCCCACTTGGGGTCCGGGTACACCTCCCACACTGCATCCCAGGTGACCAGGGTGACGGTGATGTGCTTCAGGTTGGCCTCCAGGGAGGTGCCGGCTGCTGCCAGGTGCAGGAGGTGGGGCTTAATCGGTGCTAGCCACCGCTGCGTGGTGCGGCGGGCATTGTTCAGGCTACTTAGGCATGCACTTCAATCCCAGCGCCACCCCTGCTTTTGCTGCCACTCATATGAGGGCTGGCATGTTCCTCGCCATGCGCCAGGCGTGCAAGCGTGCTAGAGAGTATGGGGTCCTGCATGATCCTTATGCCCTGTGTCACCTCATCAGAGCTCTCCTACAAATTAATCCCTGCGTCCGTCCCTGCGTGTTGACCGACCTTGTCCGATCGGGCTGAAAATTTGATAGATGGTGGTTTGCAGAATATAAAACATATTTTTCAGTAAAAATATTTTGAAAAAATCACAGGCGGCTGCGCTGTGGCCCTGTGACTAGAGTGCAGGGATGAGTGCAGGGATAGGTTGCGGGCCACAGCGCAGCAGCTTTTGGATTTTTCTAAATATTTTTCTTGAAAAATATGTTTTATTTTCTGAAAACTGCCATCTATCAAAATTTCAGCCCGATCGGACAAGGTCGGTAGAACGCAGGGACAAACGCAGGGACTAAATTGTAGGAGTGAGCGTTCGTGCTCCCCTTAGGGCTGTATGGCGTCATCCTAAGCCTCCGCCAACGGCAAAGCGAGGAACTCACACTCGTTGCCACGTACTGGCCGTCAGGGAACAATGACGACGCGATCCCATTAAGGAGAAAGATGCAAGAACACATACGAACAGCCACTGGACGCCTGCCCGGCTCACTCATCCTGGCGGGAGACATCAACGCCACGATGAGGGCAGAGGACCGCTCCGAACACACTGAATACCCACAAGACCACATGATGAGGGAGTTCGCCACAGAGCTGCGCCTATCCGAAGCTGACCCCGGCGACCGGGCCTGGACCTACCAGCAACCACACTGCAACAGCCGCATCGACGCCATCCTGACGCGCGACGCGAGACAAGGCCCTAGGCATCGCACGCACGTCGACACAAACGCGTACCTCAGCGACCACAGACCGCTCACCGCCACACTCACCACTACCAGACTGGGCATAGATCTAGCAGCCACACATCAACCCTTAAAACACAGCCACACCATCCTTACCACCCCCATTACCAATAAGGACAGGGAAGCCTACCGCCTGGCAGTGCAACAACCCAGCTCAGGCGCTCCACAACTGCATGCACAACTGACAGCATACCTAGCTCCCATGTACACAGATGCTACCCACTTCCTGACCACACTAGACAAGGCCAACCCACAACAACCACAACGCTTGACACTAGTGGCAGGCCTACCGGCTAGAGAAGCTGTCGACACCGCAGCCACCATGCTCACAACGCTCCTGGAAACCTGCAGGGGAACTGCCATGCAGACATGCAACACCAAGACGTTGACCAGAGGAGGCCAGCATTACCAACGCAGGAGCATGTGCAAGATCAGACAGGCACTAGGGAAAAAGCTCAAAACCACCAGAGAACTCAGCCGGAAGGCTAGAATGTTATACAAACAAAACAGCGTCCACCCGTCTATCGACGACCTACTCCCAGAGACAGACACGATCAACGCGGAGGTAAGGGAGGCGGTGCAAGCACGCCAGGGCGACGGTACAACCGAAAATCACGTGCAAGCCGCGCTCGCCCAGCTGACCAACTCCTACCGCGACCAAATCCACAAGCTAGATGACGACGACTCCGCACTTGCCATCGCACAGGCGCGTCTCAGAATGCAACACCTCATCAGCACCCAACCCAGAAAAGCCAACAAATACATACTACGCCCTTCTCGCACCGACCACAAAGGCCTGCAGGCGCTAGCTGACCCTGATACCAAAACCATATGCACCGCCCCGGCCGACCTCAACCGGATTATCACCGCCGCTTACAGACAAAAGCTCACGTCGCCGACCCCCAAAACAGGCCATTACACAAACACACAAACCAGAAACTATCCCTGGACCCGCCCCAAAGCCGTGGACCCCTTCACGTTGCACACCTGCCAAAACGTACACTGGATGCACACAGCCATCATGGACAAAGCGGGATTTCAAGAATGCATCAGCAGACTATCAGGGGGCAAAGCGCCTGGCCCAGACGGCATTGAAAACGAGATCATCAAGATGCTGCCATGGGAGATGAGGGACACCATACACCAACTGTTCATCATCATGTGGGCCACTGGCTGCACACCCACAACATGGAAAACCAGTGACACCTGCCTGCTCTACAAGGACAAGGGCCAAGAAACAGACCTCAACGCCTACAGACCTGTTGGGCTGGCCAATACCATCTACAAACTCTGGACCAGCCTCATAACCAAGGCGCTGTACGAGTATGCTGAGGCAAACGGGATGTTAAGTAACTGCCAAGCAGGCTTCCGCTCCCACAGGGACACCACACAACAGCTCCAAATGCTAGTCATGGCTCTTGAAGACGCCAAGCTAGCCAAAGTAGACATCTATGCGCTACTGGTCGACTTCACTAGCGCCTTCAACACCACCTGCCAAGACAAACTGCTATGGATCATGCACGACCTTGGCTTCCCCACCGACGCCACCGACGCTGTAAAGGACCTATACACGGGCGCCACAACGCGCTTCAAAACTCCCTACGGCCACACCGACCCCGTACCCGTCGACCGGGGCACCATCCAGGGCGACTCACTCTCACCCTTCCTGTTCCTCGTCTACATCGAACCCCTACTGCGCTGGCTCCAAGTAGGAGCGAGGGGGTACAAATTTACATCCGACACAACCGACAGCGCCGGGCGATTTACAATCGGCAGCATCGACTACGCAGATGACATCGCTATCCTATGCAACTCGATCAGCAACCTACGCTGTCAGGCAGACAAGCTCTCCGCCTACTCGGATTGGGGCCACCTAATCGTATCCCACAGCAAAACCCTCGCCACAGCGGCGCTCCACAAACCGCACCAATCCGGCAGATGCAGCACCATGGCAGAAGCGGAAAAGCAAGCCCGTAGAGAACTGCAAGCCGTAACGCTACAAGGAAAGCCTGTCACCTACCTCAAACCGACCTCCCCCTTCACTTACCTTGGTGTCTTACTTACCATGACGCTCAACTGGAAACCACAACACATAGCCATGATGACACAACTCAGACAGAAACTAGAAAGACTACGACGCTCATTCGCCAGCGCCAGACAAGCCATCCACATCATCAAAACAGCCATCATCCCCAGTCTGGCCTATAGCTTCTGCGTAGCCCCATGCACACCGGGAGACCTAGACCTCTACGACAGAGCAATTAATCAATGTATTAAGAAAAAACTCAGACTCCCACTAGGCACACCCAATGCCGTCGTCAGGGAGGACATCGACAAACTCGGCCTTGGCATCAGCTCAACCGCCAAAGAGTACCATACCAGAAACACTACAGCCCTCCTACACAGCCTCCAGTCCACAGACACCACACATGCCCACATAACCAGATGCATGCTACACAAACACACTCCTACAAATTAATCCCTGCGTTTTTCCCTGCGTTTTAGGCCAACCTTGTCCGATTGGACTGAAATTTTGATAGATGGTGTTTTGCAGAAAATAAAACATAATGTTTTTTGAGAAAAGTTTTCAAAAAACAATATAATAATTCTATATCGCCCTCAACAGACTAACGACCATGGCGACCCAGGACAGATGCCCAACCACAACGGAAGCGAAAGACATCGCAGCCAAACGAGACACCACCCTAGACCGGCCCGCTGCGCAAAGACTAATTAAACCATGGGCCGCGGGCCTGACGGAGCTGGCACCAACCGACGTCGAGGAAGACACAAAACACCGCTACGCTGATATCAGGGCGTACGTGACTGCCAAGAAGCCCACACCGACCGAAGCGACGCACGTGACCGAACATGCAACACAACCCGCAGCCCAGGAGACCATCAAGAGTAGCTCCCGGCTGCTGAGGCGAGAGAACAGGGAAATCCAATCGCCCCCAACGAAACCAGCCCGACCCAAGGCGGGCACGAAACGGAACACTCAGGGCAGACAGATCCAAACCATCCCGAAGGATATAGTGCACACAGCTGGCCTTGACCTTCCAGGGCTCTCTAGCTGGAAGGTGGATAAAGCCTGCCGCTGTAAACCCAAGGACCTAGGCAGCATACTAGGGGCCATGTACGGCCACCAAGAGGCCATCACCAGCATAGATGGATGGCAATGGGACGGCATCAACAAAGAAAGCTACTACAAGGTGCATTGGAAGCCCACAATCATAGATAAATGGGCACTACCACTATGTGCAGAAGAAGGCTATACACCCACACACACAGAACCCATCAGCAGGGAAGACGCTAAAGACGTATGCACATGTGAGCTATGCTGGCTACCAAGAGGAGACAGCCCAATGTGCCACAACTGCAAGAGGGCCTACCACCCAGCCTGCCTTGAGGAAGCCCTCTTGTCGGGACACAAAGAACCAGGCCACTGGCTGTGCCCAATATGCAAGTTTGGCAGCAACGAGTTCAAAACGACTATGCGTCTGTCAGCGCACTCGGACCTTATACGAGTTCATTGGCGCCCCACCCTCGAACCGGCACCTCTCATCACGGCACACCTGGACTACCTGGCGCGACGCAGTGACTATGAAGAGGAGAATAAGAGGATACAAGAAGCTAGATGCGCGCGGCCTGATACGAAACTACCAAGCCACACCCGGCAGGGACTGCCGGACCCGCACACCTGGCTACCCCGGTGCACCAACCTTCACTCGAAGGCCACCTTCCACACATACCCCATCAACCCGCAGACGGACATCGTCGGGACGGGCAAATGCGAAACCTTCCTCCAACTACACCCCGACATGACCACCCCAGCGATGAGCTTCAGCACGGGGGAGCCCATCATGCCCAAACACGACCAAGTGCAACACGTAACGGTCCACGACGAGTCGGGCCGCACAGTAGGCCTCCTGACCAAGCAACAACACCAACACCTACATGCTTGGTTACAACACACACCACACACACGCAACCTGGCCACAGAACTGGTGGCCCTCCTAAGGAGACGGGACACACAGAGCAGCCGCCACCCCATGAGACTGGCACAAGACAAAGCCCTCACCACCCTACACACCACACGATCCTTCACTAGCACTGTCCAAAGGTGGGCTGATCCACTTACAGTTAGGCCTGAAACTACTACCTACTGGAGCCCTGACATCAATGACACGGCCTTTGGGGCACACCACAACTGCCTATTAGTACGCCACACTGGGCTATCCACATGGAACGTACCAGCCGATGATGCGATGGCACTGAAATGCGTCAACCATGCTATACACTCAGCACACCAGGAAGAGGCCATGGCCACCATTATGCTGATCCCTGGTAAGAAGGGCATCTCTTACCCCAAACACATTGACACCCTGAGACGCTACCCAGAGTACTGTCAGCACTTGGCCAGCATACCCCTCAACAATACCAACTGCTCCAAACTTGGCAAGCACGCCACCCTCCTCGTGTACGTCATATGGAATGAAGCAGGGCAACTACTCACCACCAAAGGCAACCCACAAGGATGGATGGCTAGCACAGCCACTGCCCTACACCCGGACAGGGAGACACACCCTTTCCTTCGTAGACCTCACAATCAAAAACAGCCAGCCGCCCTCCCCAGTGGCCACAAACAACACCTCCGCCTCCCGCTGGACAGGGCTCTACCCACGCTGGGGCACACACGCAGCCAACACCAGCTCACGCACCACTCCACCACGCTACCGCGGATGGCCATCACCGAATGGACCACGATAGCGTACACTGACGGCAGCTGCATTAAGACATCCGAGCCAGACCCGGCGCGCGTCGGGGCGGGGGTCTATATTCCGGAAAGCAACGCCCTACTTACCATTGCGATGAACGACCCAGAGAACAACACCATCAACAAGGCAGAACTCACAGCGATACACGCGGCACTGAAAGCGGGGGCCAGACGCATCGCCACCGACAGCCTATGCTCTCTCTATCAGATCCGCCGAGCCCTGGCTAACCCGATGTCCCTCATTAATCATAGACACAACGACATCCTGACGGACATCGCCACCCTCATCATCGCTAGCCCCGTCACGACCCAATTCTACAAGGTCCGGGCCCACTCGGGCATCATCGGCAACGAAGGCGCTGATGCCCTCGCTAAACACGCAGCGCTACACCCGGAGCAGGCAAACACACTAGAGTACCACCCGACCACACCCAAGGAGAGAGGTATCTGGCTCAACCACGGGACCGATAGCGAAACCCTCGCCCCGCTGCCGGACTGCCGACAAAGCGTGCGAGCACACATGCACAGCAAGCACAAGTTAGGTCTCGCCAACCAAGACAGCATCTACTACCAGATGACCCAAGATATCACCAAAGCCGCGGCAAAAGGAGCGGGCGAAAGAGTGATGACCGATGCGACCATCTCCATCCCCGCGCAAAGGACCGCCCTACTCTACCGTACCAGAGGACTATACAACCAGAAACTAGCTATGCGCTGGAAGCAGGCGACAGACGACCGCTGCCCCCTCTGTGGGGAGGCCGACAGTGCCACACACCTGCTCTCGGGATGCAACGAGACCCTGCCACTCGTGCAAGAGAGGCACAACGGAGCTGGCCGCCCCATCGCCAAAGCCATCAGCAAAGGAACCCTGGGCGGATGCATCCGGTTTGCGGACACCGGCAGCTGGGAGAAAGGCGCTAGAGAAAACCTTGACCTCCCTAACGACACACCACGCTACGGGCACTCGGCATGAAACCAACAGCGACCAAAAACACTACCAGACCGGACATTATCATGGTGACGCCACTAAACAAATCACCATCATAGAAATCAAATACTGTGCGGACTCGAGGTGGATGGAGCAACTGGACAAGGCCCTAAACCAACACACAAAACTGGCACACACCATGCGCAAGATAGGCCACATGGTTGAGATCAGACCAATCCTACTGGGTGTAGGCGGTATTACCTATGAAATACACACACGTCAACACCTCATAGCCCTTGGGGTCACTCAAACCAACGCCACCAAGCTACTAAACAAGCTCACGAGACATGCGGTAGAAACAGCCCACACCATTGCCAAAACAAGTTACAGACTTAGAGCTACTAGAAAGGGGGGGGGGTAGGGGGTCGGCTGCTTCTCGAGCTTGATGGTGGGAGCAGGCCGCGCCCCAGGCGGCTGCTCCTCCCTTAATGCACGCCGGTGAATACCGGCGTAGTCTTCTTCTTCTTCTTCTTCTTAGGGCTGTATGGCAGCCAGGTATGGGGCACTGCTTTCCTTGGGCATGGTGTGCAACTCTCCAACCCAGTGCAAACACGCATGCTCAGCTTTCTCAGGTTTGCTGCCAGGGTACGTAGCTCAGTGTCAGGCCTGATGGTGCTGCATGAGTTGGGGCAGCTGCCCCTCCAGCTTTACTGGCTAAGGGCTGCATGCAAGTTCTGGAACACTGCCAAACTTTCCCATAGTGACCTGCTAATGAGGGTCATCAAGGCAGATGTGGAGTTAGGCAGGAGCTGTCAGGCTAGTTGGAGCGCTCAGTTCCAGCTGGCCGCCAGAGAGCTGATGGGGGATGAGTTTACCTTGAGCCCGGACATGGTCCTAGGCACCAAGGCTTTGGAAGTCAAGTGGCTCGAGAGGTGGGGGAGGCGTTGGGTTGGGTTTGAGGGAAACCCTAGACTGCCTGAGACGGTGCATCGGGAGAGATGTTCGTATGCTGCATGGTTCAAGCATGGGGACGGCATTGGCATCAATCACATGGCACCACATCTGCTGAACAGACAGCTCTCTACAGAAGTTCGCACGAGCTTGACTAGGTTCAGGTTAGGCAACAGCGGTCTGGGGGTGGAGAAGGCTCGGTTTGAGGGGGTAACTTTCATTGATCGCACATGCACAAGATGCACAGAGGGGGTAGTGGATGACGCCATGCATTTCATCTTTGAGTGCACTGCCACGAGTTCCATCAGGGAGCAGCCGGAGTTTGCCATGACTTTACAGAACAATAATGAGAACTTGCATGACTTCATGTTGAGCCCATGTGCACCTTTGTTTGTGCACCTTGCTATGAAGTGCGTTGCAGAAAGTCCTGAACCCCTTGAGGGGGAGGGCGGCCTAGCAGCCTAACGGCTGACGGCTTAAGCGGTGTAAGCCACATCATCATCAATCAAGCAATCCGGAGATCCATGGAGTGATTACTTTAACGATCATGTGCACAACGACCGTGAGTGCCACGTGCAGAGCTGCATGGCCCCGAAAGTGGCTGCTTGAAAAGGCCACCGCCCATCGCACTGCTGATGATAGATGCTGGGCGACCTAGCACCCTAATGGCTGACGGCTTAAGTGATGCTACTCATCATGCCAATCATCATCATCTCTGGTTGAACCATCGCTTGGTCAACAACCCTCTTCTCTCTGGCACATCCCAACCACCCTTCTGCTAACAAGAACGAGGGCTATATGTGCATCCACTCAGATAACGCAGCTCCTACCTATCAGTGTGGGAATTATGTGCTGCCCTTTTTATCCCTCTTATCTGAGCCACCCCTCTTATCTGAGCAGCTGTGGCATGGGGTTTTGCATGACAACAGCCTTCTGTGCTGCCCTCCTCTCACACACCTCTGCCTCCTTACACCAACTGCTGACAGAAGGCAGGTGGAGGGCAGGCAGGCAGCGCAGGCAGGCAGGGCTCCACCAGAAGCCTCGACCAGTCTATCCCAACACCAAGCCCATCAGGCCAGCACCCTAGCCACACAGCCTCTTATCACAGGTCATGGCACGTCTCGTTGGTCGACCATGTGCACAACAAGCACGGATTGAAAGCACCCCTCATGAGGGGCATTGGTTAGCCACCCCAGCCCCACCTTATAGCCTTGGCTAGCATGGGACTTAGCCAGTCAGGTAGCTACACTCCCTGCAAAGAAGCTGATACATGTAGGTGTGAGGGCATTCATATGACGCAACCTCATGCAATAACTATACCTGCACATACATCTGCAAGCTAGCTGGTGCTGTGTTATCTGCCGGATCAGCTAAGCTCCCTAGCATTTTTACCTACTCCTAAAGATGATGTACCTGTACTTGAGTGCAAACGTCTAGGGTCTAGGTCATCTGGTCATCATGTCAGTGCCAACGCAGTGGACAACGCAACAGGTCAAGCTCACAGCAGTGTGGATAGGTCATCATCGGACCCCAGCAACCAGGAGCCAACGGTGTTGCCGTCACCAGGCTGAAGGGTGATGCCCATGATGTCTGCGGAGTGGCGGGTCAAGTTGGGCAAGTGGAGCTGACCGCCTGGGCTCCTCACACTTGCCAAGCCCGAACTGGGCAGTGGTCTGGTGAGCATGAAATCTGGGCTCACTTGCCGCAACGGCTGCTCACTGGCAACGAAGTCCCTGGCAGGGGTCATCATGGCATCAGAGACGGCATCTGCCTCGTCGGCTGGCTGGCTGCTGTGCTGCCTCATGACTTGTGACCAGAGTGGTTGGTCATTCTGCCCTGGAGCGCTGGAGCGCTGGCCCTGTAACTGATGCTCACTGTTAAGCACGGGCATGGGGAGGTGCAGGCCTCTCAGGGACAACATGTCGTTCCCGATTTCTTGCTGGAGCTCTTCATGCACCGAGGGCAGAGGCGGCTGCTGCTGCTGCTGCTGGTACGCTTGAGGCCTAGCCTTGCCAGTTTGTGGCTGTCGCTGCTGCATCCACGCTAGCCTGGCGGCAATGCGAGTCTGCTCTGAATGACGTTGCTGCTGCATCAGCTCCTCATATGCCTGCTGCTGTTTGGCAAGCTGCCTCTCATAGACCTGCCGGGAATGATCGACCAGCTGCTGCTGGTGCAACAGCCGCTGCAGGGCAGCCTGCTGCTCCTCCCTCATGCCTCCTCCCTCATAAGGCAGGTGTCCATCCAGCATCAGCATCTCCTCCTTGGTGGGAAAGGCATCAGGAGACATGCAATAGGGGTCCAGTTGCTGGGGGTCCAGTGAGCCCGAGGGTTGCAGCAAGCCTGAGTAGCTGTCGTCGCATGGCGGGAGCCCTGAAGTCCTTGATTGAAGGAGGAACGGCTGGCCGGGCGCGCTGTGGCCAGGCATGGGGCCGCTGCGTGGAGGCCCTGAGCGATAACGGCGCAGCAGTGCCTGGTCCCGCAAGTCTGCCAGCTGCTGGGTGGCCAGTCTCGCTGCCACTGTGCTCTCGTCTGTGCCTGACCAGTGGTCACGAGCTGCGGGCCACAGCAGCGGCCTGTCTGGCATGGCCAGCGATGCGGGAGGGCCAGACCAGCTGTATGTCCCGGTGTTCCTGGATGAGTCGCTGGCAGGCCCTGCCACTCGGTGAGAGCCTGTGCCACGGGTCAGCAGGGGCACCATGTGTGCCTGCACATGCTGCGGGCGAACCTTGTGGCGCCGCTCCAGCTCATCCCACTGCACTGCTTGCTGCCCACTGCCGCCGTGATGGGGCCTTTGATGGAAGAGTGGGTGGGCAGGGAGTTGGCTGGGCGCCAATATCCCAGGCGCTGCACCACAGTCAGCGTGCTCAGCTGTACCAGGAAGCGAGTCATGGCGTGTGAAGGGCATGTGTTGGCTGACGTTTAGCCCACACATGGCAGCTGTGGCCTTGCTGTGGCCGTCTTGGGATGCACGGCACTCCTGCTCCTGTCCAAGGGAATAGCTGCTGTCTAGCCGGGCTTTGGCCAGCTGGTTGAGAGCCAGCGCCTCCACTGCTTGCTGCATGCCTTCGCGGGGCATGGGGTGCACGTCATGGCTGACATGCGCCAACATGCGCCCCTGGCTGCTGCCAGTGGAGGTATGGGATGCCGAAGCCTCCCAGATTGAGCCACGAAGCAGCTCCTCGGCAGGTTGGAGGGGGTGGCTGCATGCAGGTCAGGGTTTGCAGTCTCTTACAATATGGACCTGGATAGCCCCCGTCCCAGCTCAAGTGCAGGCATGACAGCAGAGTAAAAAGGTCGACGCACTACAACCTTCCAGTCTAGTTTGTTATGCCGTAGCTGGCTCTTGCTTAGCTTCCAACTGTTTGTGTCCGACAAGACAGCCCCGTGGGGGTTCGCCACAGGCCAGTTGGGAGGTTGTAAGGGGACCGGCCCGGACCGGGACCGGACCGGGACGGGACCTGACCTGACCTGACCTGACCTGCAGAGCGCATTGTCAAGCTGTACGCCAAGGCAGCCGGGGCCCAGCTAGGCTGGAGCAGTGAAGAGGCGCAGCTGTTCATCAGGATGGCGTGCGGGTATGGCATCAACGCCAGGAGCTCGGAGCTGAAGGCCGCCACCCTGGCCAAGGGGCATGTCCCCCAGCTGCCAGCAGCTAGCAGCAGCAGCAGCAGCCCAAGTGCAGCAGCAGCAGCGGCCCATGCAGTGGGACTCCCACACATAGGCAAGGGCATAGCTGAGACGGGTGAGTACGTGTTTGACCCAGACACCCAGATTGGGGTGGGCATCGACCCCGGCGTCACCCAGGCAGTCAGCTCAACCTCTGGGGTGTGGGATCCGCAGTCAGGCCAGCTGATGGCAGACCAGCTGCGCCGGTGGAAGCTGACCAAGGGCCAGGTTAAGCATGCCAGCGGCCTGAACAATGCCCGCCGTGACACAGAGCGGTGGCTAGCACCGATCAAGCCCCACCTCCAGCACCAGGCAGCAGCAAGCTCAGCCGGCACCTCCCTGGAGGCAAACCTGAAGCACATCACCGTCACCCTGGCCACCTGGGATGCGGTGTGGGAGGTGTACCTGGACCCCAAGTGGGCACGGCAGCGGCTGAGGCTGTACGGAGCCCAGGACCGGGCGCTGGAGCAGTTCTTCAACAAGGTGAGGGTGGGTAGGTGGGTGGGTAGGTGGGAGGGAGGGAGGGTTAGGGACTGAGAGGTGGTGGGTCGGGCACGAAACGAAAGAGTACTTGATTGTGCCATGCCTAACCTGGTGTCACCATGTCAGCCACCATGTGTGTGCCTCGCGTGCATGGCTGCAGTTAGAGGAGGACATGGCGGAGTTGTCCATGAAGCGCCATGGGCATGCCAAGCAGCTGGTGGTCTTCTTTGGCGCAGCTGGCATTGGCACTGGGGGTGGCTGGGGTGCTGATGCTGTGCTGCGTGCCTGCTGCAAGGTGGTGTGCAGGCCCAGGGGCGCAGGCCAGCGGCGGGGCAGGGTGGTGCTAGTGGATGAGCACCGCACCACCCGGGTCAGCTCAGCAGTGAATGGCAAGCAGCCCTGTGAGAGGCAGCTGAACAAGCGCAGGGCTACCAGGCCTGCAGGCTGGAAGCCCCCAGCAGGGCAGGTGGAACAGCGCCTGCTGCGCCCAGCCTGGAGCCAGCAGCGTGACCAGCCAGTGCGGGGCCTGATGTGGTGCCCAGTAGTGCCCCCACGCAAGCGCACCAAGCAAGCGCACCAAGGCTGAGCCGGCAGCTGAGCCCATCAAGGGCAAAGGCAAGGGCAAGGGCAAGGCAGCCAAAGCCAAGCCAGCACCACAGCCAGGCAGGTGGCTGGACAGGGACTGCAATGCAGCATTGAACAAGCAGCGCATTGGGGAGAGCAGGTGGCGGCACTGGAGCTGTGCTACTGGCCAGAGCAGTGAGCTCTGCCAGCCAAGGCCTAGGAATACCCTGGCCTGGGCTACAAGCGGCTGCAAGACAAGCCACCCAAGGCCCAGCAGCAGCAGCAGCCTGCTGTGGCACAGTAGTGTGTGCCCCTACTTTGAGCTGTCCCCAGCTTCAATTAGTGCATGTTGTGTCATGCCAACTCTACGGTGTAGCCCTCTGGGTCAGGCAATGCTGCAGGTGGTAGGCGACCATGACCATGTGTATGCCATGTATAGGCCATGAGCATGCCATGCGATGGGAACACCACACAGAAAAAACGTTGTTTTGTAGTGGTCCACAATTAGTGTGTTCGACTGCAATGAAGGCTCAAGGTTGAGGGCCAAGGTGCTGACACCAGGTTTATGAAGTGCAGCATGCTTGAACTGCTACAGGACTGCCACAGGCCTCCTGCTGGGCTGCTGGACGGTAGCGATGCAGTCCATGGATGTGGGCGCCTGGTCTGGGCGTGTGCAATGCCTTGAGCCGTGCAGCCTTGAGCCGCAGGCACACAGTATGTGGAGCAGGGAATGCTAGAGGACAGGGAAGTGGTATGCACACCTGGGGGGGGCAGGGACAGGCGTTTGGGATGAATGCCACACCATCTCTAGGTCCACCATGTTGAGCTTGGGTTGCAACGCTTCAGGCTCTGGCACGTCCCATTGAGCAGCCAGGGACATCAGCAGAGCATCAGCAGGGTCAGACCCGGGTGCCGGGTCAGTGTAGGCGCCCAGAGGAGCAGAGGACACCCTCTGAGGTGGTCTTTGATGCTCAGGGCGATGCTGCTGCTGCTGCTGCTGCCGCCTTTGGAAACTGTGCTGTAACCTCAAGATATGCTCCTGTCGACAGGAGAGGGGCTGGCTGCCTGGCGGCTGGGCTAGCTCGCCAATCGCCAAAACTCCCTCCTCCATAGGAGCCACATGACTGTCCACATGGTTGGCCACAGCAGGAACAGGTCCAGGTGAGGAGCGCGCTGTTGCTGTCGGTGGCTCACTGGCTCCACGGACAGGAGCAGGACCAGCCGCCTCAGCCGCATGCAGGGAGGTTCCAGGGGAGTCTCCAGACAGGTAGCCCAGGCGGCTGCGTGACATGAGCGCACCCACGCTGCTGAGCTGGTCTGCCTCACTGCGAGGAGACACGGTGTGTGACAGGAAACGCCCAACAAAGGCTGCATCACTGCCATTGGAGGCCTGCTGTGCCAGGTGGGATGCTGAGTAGGAGTCACGCAAGCCAGGGTGGGTCCTCAAGTGGAGGGGCGGCAGGAGGCCCAGCAAAGGGTCCTTGCCTGGCTCTTGGAGGCCATCACTGCTGTAGGTTTCCTCATGGCTGGCTGAGCGGGGCCCGGACAGCAGGTAGCCAACGGATCGGTGGTGGCGCAGCAAGGGCGGCTGCGGGTCATCTGGGGTGCTGTTGGAGGCAGGCTTGCCCGGCAGCCACATGCCTTGGTGAGCTGCCCAGGCCATGCCGGCCTTGGTGCTAGTGAAGTCTTCCGACAAGTCCAGCTGCAAGCCACCACCAGAGCTTCGCAAAGGCAGGGACAGCTCTGCATGGTTCACGCTTGTGCTCCTGCTGAGCACCCGCTTGTGCACTCCACCGTTGGACTGTTGAAATGGGTTGGTGTTGAGGGCCCGGCGGCTCTGACTGGGGCTGTGCACGGGGCTGTGGCCCCCATTTGAGCCCACAACAACTGTGTTGAAGTGCCTGGCACTGCGGGTCCTGACTGTGGGCCGCTGCTGGGATCGCAAGGGGAGCTTGCCATCAGCACCAGCATCAGACAGAACATCAGACAGAGAGGTCAGGCCGAGGAAGGGAGAGGGAGGGGGCTGGCTGGATAGCCCAGGTAGGCTGAGGTCGCTGGGTGCAGCTGCCAGGTCGTCTGCCATGCTGCTTGCCGTCAGCATCAAGTGGCCCACAGCAGCGTCTGTCAGACTGGCTGGGCAGGTGGCGCCCATCATGTGCAGCAGTGGCTCCTGCCCAGCCTGTCCATCTTCAGTTCTGCTCTGGCTGGGCAGCCCAGAGTTGGTAACCAGGTTTGAAGCATCTTCCAGCTTGGGCACGACTTCTGTCATGGGGTAGGGCGGCTGGGTAGGCACATCACTAGCTTCAATGGGCAGCTTGCCATCAGAGGCTGTCGGGGCCTCATCATCATCTTGCTCCATCTCGTCTGTAGCCTGGCTGCGCTCAATCAGGTGCATGGGGACAGAGCCTCTGCGCCTGCGCCGTGCGTTGTGCCTCAGTAGCCGCTCTCGACAGGACCGCTTGTTGCTGTCAAATGCACTGCACCGGCACACAACACCGCACGCAGTGTCAGCGTGGCTGCATCCTGGGTGTAAGGTCAAGGCATACGCCCCTTGAGTGCCCAGAGCCCCTTTGCATATGCAGACATCATGCAGACCGCACCGCATGATAAGCAAGCACCTGGCATGCAACATCTGCAGATAAGCTTTACAATAGGTTCTGAAATGTGCAGTGCAGCCTTAAGAGGAGTAAAGGCGTGTCACCCTGCTCGATGGTAATGGTTGGTGTGTGTAGTTATGTTCCATGTAACAGGCTACAGGCAGTGGCAGCAGCCCCCCACCCCACCTGTGCCAGGGCAGCCAAAGCGTGGCGGGCGTAGGGTAGGTCCCCGGGTTCTGACCTGCCCACCTCCCTTCACCCTCACGCCCATGGCCACAGTGGGCATCCACTTCATCAAGGTGGACAGCAGGGTGTTGCACGGGGTGTGCCAACAGCTGGGGCTGACAAGGGAGACGGCAGACGCGTTCACCGCAGAGCCAGCCCGTAGCCACCATTGGGACAGGCAAGCTGGCCAACCAAGGCTTTGAGTTCGAGAGGACGGTGGAGACTGATGGTGTCAGTGTATGTGTGCACTACACCCGCCCCCTCCCAACCCCTCCTGCCCCACCCCCAGTAGCAGGCCCCTCCAACAGCAGCCCAGCGGCAGCCCCAGGTGCAGCAGCAGTAGCGGCCCATGAGTTGGGACTGCCCCGCATTGGCAAGGGCCTAGCTGAGCAGCGTGACTTTGTGTTCAATCCAGCCACTCAGTTTGGGGTGGGCATCGACCCCGGCGTCACCCAGGCAGTCAGCGCAGCCTCTGGGGTGTGGGATCCGGCGACAGGCCAGCTGATGGCAGACCAGCTGCGCCGGTGGAAGCTGACCAAGGGCCAGGTCAAGCATGCCAGCGGCCTGAACAATGCCCGCCGTGACACAGAGCGGTGGCTAGCACCGATCAAGCCCCACCTCCAGCACCTGGCAGCAGCAAGCTCAGCCGGCACCTCCCTGGAGGCAAACCTGAAGCACATCACCGTCACCCTGGCCACCTGGGATGCGGTGTGGGAGGTGTACCTGGACCCCAAGTGGGCACAGCAGCGGCTGAGGCTGTACGGAGCTTAGGACAGGACACTGGAGCAGTTCTTGAAGAAGGTGGGGGTGGGTGGGAGAGAGGGAGGGAAAGGGACTGAGAGGTGGTGGGTCGGGCTCGAAACGAAAGAGTACTTGATTGTGCCATGCCTAACTGTGTGCCACCATATCAGCCACCATGTGTGTGCCATGTGTGCATGGCTGCAGTTGGAGGAGGACATGGAGGAGGTGTCCATGCAGCGCCATGGGCATGCCAAGCAGCTGGTGGTGTTCTTTGGCGCAGCAAGCATTGGCACTGGGGGTGGCTGGGGTGCTGATGCGGTGCTGCGTGCCTGCTGCAAGGTGGTATGCAGGCCCAGGGGCACAGACCAGCGGCGGGGTAGGGTGGTGCTAGTGGATGAGCACCGCACCACCCAGGTCAGCTCAGCAGTGAATGGCCAGCAGCCCTGTGAGAGGCAGCTGAACAAGCGCAGGGCTACCAGGCCTGCAGACTGGAAGCCCCCAGCAGGGCAGGTGGAACAGCGCCTGCTGCGCCCAGCCTGGAGCCAGCAGCGTGACCAGCCAGTGCGGGGCCTGATGTGGTGCCCAGTAGTGCCCCCACGCAAGCCCCCACAGGCCCCACGCAACAGCCAGGAAGCCACACCGGCAACAGCTTCAGAGCCAGGGCCCAGCACTCCCCGCCAGCCGAGCGCAGCAAGTGCACCAAGGCTGAGCCGGCAGCTGAGCCCATCAAGGGCAAAGGCAAGGGCAAGGGCAAGGCAGCCAAAGCCAAGCCAGCACCACAGCCAGGCAGGTGGCTGGACAGGGACTGCAACGCAGCGCTGAACATGCAGCGCATTGGGGAGAGCAGGTGGCGGCCACTGGAGCTGTACTATTGGCCAGAGCAGTGAGCTCTGCCAGCCAAGGGCAAGGAATACCCTGGCCTGGGCTACAAGCGGCTGCGAGACAAGCCACCCAAGGCCCAGCAGCAGCAGCAGCAGTTTTGTCATGCCAACTCTACGGTGTAGCCCTCTGGGTCAGGCAATGCTGCAGGTGGTAGGCGACCATGGCCATGTGTATGCCATGTATAGGCCATGAGCATGCCATGCGATGGGAACACCACACAGAAAAAACACTGTTTTGTAGTGGTCCACAATTAGTGTGTTCGACTGCAATGAAGGCTCAAGGTTGAGAGCCAAGGTGCTGGGGTGTCTAGAGGTGTAATGAGGAGGACCAGCAGACCACTGACCTGAGGGGATGGAAGCGGCCACACTGCTGACAGAAGCGGCACTCTTCATTGTCGCGCACTATCACATCCATCTTCAGGTGCACATCGCAGATGCGGTACCGCTACAAAAGAGGAATGGCAGTTTGCTCTCTTCATCAGAGCTTGGCAGTTGGCATGAGCCAGACAGCTGTACATGACAGTGTCCTCATGTGTGAGGGGCCTGTGCTTGCTCTTCAAACCGTATAGTGATTTGGGCTCGTGGCTTGAGCCGAAGCCAGACTGCACCACCCTCTAGGGATCTATCTTGAACTGGGGCTATATAAGTCTCCCTGAACCCTAATCTGCACGCAGCCAAACTCCCCAACCTGGGTTAACTTGTTATTGGGCCATGGGGGTCGATGTTGGACAAGACGCGCAAGGAGGGTATCCCCCAGCCGGGCACGTTAAGCCCGACAGGCTGCCTGGCAAGATGGTGCCGGTAAATGAGCACTGCACCTGCAGGGTCAGCTTCTACGTGAACCCGCCCTGCAAGGAGCAGCTGGACAGACGCAAGACCACTAGGCCTGAGGGCTGGAAGCCCCCAGCAGGGCAAGTGGACCTCTGCCTGATGCGCCAGCCTGGAGCAAGCAGTGTGACCAGCCAGTGCCGGGCCTGATGTAGTGCCCCCAGGTGCCCCCACACCAGCCCCCACAACCCCCACGCAATCAGGCAGCAGCCTCCAAGCCAGGGCCCACTGTCACCCCACCAGCCAAGCGCACCAGACAAACGCACCAAGGCTTAGCAGGCAGCTGAGGCCTCCCAGCCCACCAAGGGCAGGGGCGAAGGCAAGGCTGCCAAAGCCTAACCAGGACCGCAGCCAGGCAGGTAGGTAGACAGGGACTGCAACACAGGGCTGACCATGAAGTGCATTGGGGAGACCGAGTGGCTCCTACTGGAGCTGTGCTCATGGCCAGACCTGTTAGCCAAGGGCAAGGAGTACCCAGGCCTGGGCTACAAGCGGCTGCGAGACAATCCACCCAAGGCCCAGCAGCAGCAGCAGCCTGCTGAGGCACAGTAGTGTGTGCCCCCACTTTGAGCTGTCATCAGCTTTCAATTTGTGCATGTTTTGTCATGCCAACTCTACAGTGTAGCCCTCTGGGTCAGGCAATGCTGCAGGTCGTAGGCGACCATGACCATGTGTATGCCATGTATAGGCCATGAGCATGCCATGCAATGGGAACACCACACAGAAAACTGCAAGGATGGCTCAAGGTTGAGGACCAAGGTGCTGGTGACCAGATCAGCCTGATACAGGCAGGAAATACCCTACCCTGGCCTACAAGCAGTTGAGAGACCAAACACCCAAGGCCCAGGCCCAGCAGCCTGCAGTGGTGCCCCAGTGTGCCAAGTTGAAGCTGTGTCACGCCAAACTGGCCGATTGGCCCGCAGGGGTTCAGGCAGCAGTGCAGGGGGTAGGCTTCTGCGGGCCTAGGGACACTACTGTGGATGTGGCGGATCCTGGGCCTAGTTGCCTGAGCTCTGTAATGGCCTCAACTGCCCGCACAGGCACATGCTGCAAGGGACAGCACAAAAGGCACAGTATCATCTACCTGTGCTTTGCACGTTTTTGTGCGTCATGTGACATGCAGTGACTGTCCCCAGCACTGCACCTACATCTCAAGGAAGTCGATGTCATGACGTAGTGAAACATCTAGTGCCCATTTACTCCAGCAGTGACCACACAGCATTGCACAGTGCATGACGCACACAGGAACAGTGTGAGTTAGCTATCATTGCAGTCTGATGTCAGATAGTTCACTGTGCTGCTGATGCTTACTTTGCTGCTGAGGCAGATCTTCTAATCACACGCACATGCTGTAGAAGCTGCTAGGGAGGGATGGGCCTTGACACCATGTGACTGTGCCTGAACATGCCAAGGCCAACCTGAACCGAGTAGGGTCAGTCACTGTTGCTGCAGCTGGATCGATACCCGTGCACCGGGAGCATGCACGAGTGTGCAAGCCACACCCATGTGCAAGCCGTTCAGTGCGGCATCGTACCTGATGGTACTCGCGCAGCACTGCAAGGTTTGCGGTACATTCGGGTACCTGTCAAGGGACAAGCGGTTCGTCATCTCGGCGGTTTGCGAGGACCCAAGAGGCATTGTTCGTTAGTGATTGCTGCTGGGTGCAGGTGCTTGCGCTAATGTGATTATGTAGAGTGCGCTGCGCCCACCTGGCACTGCAGGGAGGAACCTGGCCGGAGTTTTTCCTGTCGGCTCGACATCGCATTGTGGGGCGGTGCCCTGCAAGCAATGATCGCAGTACTGTGCGATTCGGCCTGTAGCACTACGGGCTCGCGGTCCCGAGATTGGCATACATGAGGAGGGATAGGCAGAGCAGTCGCTCGATGCTACCCAGGTATCAACATCTCGCTTCGCGACATCAAGGGAGATGCCCAAGCTAGGTACAGGCTGTGGGTTGTTAGGGAAACATGAACCTGCTGGTATATCCAGTACGTCGCTGCTTTCGCAGTACTGCTTATAGTCGTGAGCGTCTTAAATAATTTGGTGGCGGTCGTTTCGGTTGTCTAAAACGAGAACGGATCGTTTCCAATGTTTTATCCAATATCGCGATCTCTCGAGTGCGTACCGCACTGGCTGCTTCTGCCTGGTTGCGTCGCGCCCATCAGAGCCATCAGAGTTTTCATGTATTAGAGTCCACCCAAGGCACAACCTTTGACAGACCAGGTGTTTATATTTCTCTGGATGGTGTCATCGGGGGTGCCCCCTACCGCAGCCGACATCTTTTTTGCTCATGCAGCAGCAACGCAGCATGTCTGACTGACACCCCGGCCGTTGGACCCGCCAATCCGTGCCAGGCCTGCCGCTCACACCACGCGCTAGTGAAGGGTAGCTGAGGCTATCGCGATAATTCACGCGCGCTGAAACTCGCGTTTTGCCCTAAAGCCTTGTCCCAGATCACCGCCCGCCACCAGGTCGAAACTTGAGGTAGCGACTGGACCGGACCGGACCGGACCGGACCGGACCGGACCGGACCGGACCGGACCGGACCGGACCGGACCGGACCGGACCGGACCGGACCGGACCGGACCGGACCGGACCGGACCGGACCGGACCTGACCTGACCTGACCTGACCTGACCTGACCTGACCTGACCTGACCTGACCTGACCTGACCTGACCTGACCTGACCTGACCTGACCTGACCTGACCTGACCTGACCTGACCTGACCTGACCTGACCTGACCTGACCTGACCTGACCTGACCTGACCTGACCTGACCTGACCTGACCTGACCTGACCTGACCTGACCTGACCTGACCTGACCTGACCTGACCTGACCTGACCTGACCTGACCTGACCTGACCTGACCTGACCTGACCTGACCTGACCTGACCTGACCTGACCTGACCATGCATTCGATCTTTAAGTGCACTGCCACGAGTTCTATTAACAGGCGGAGTTTGCCATGACTTTCCAGAACAATAATGAGAACTTGCATGACTTCATGTTGAGCCCATGTGCACCTTTGTTTGTGCACTTTTGCTTTGAATTGCGTTGCAGAATTTCCCGAACCCCTAGAGGGGGAGGGCGGCCAAGCAGCCTAACGGCTGACGGTGTAAGCGGTGTAAGCCATCATCATGACAATGCTCAGGCATAGACCTAGGCCAACCAAGCAGCCCATACACAGCGCCATGCAATCACCATCGTGCCCGTCAATGCAACCCTAGCATAAGATCCCACCTTATGCCCCACGGCACCTGCCTGGCCCACAGAGCATGTTCGTGAGCACCCTGGGGCCATCTGCCGAGCACCGAAAAGTGATGAGTGTAGGACAACGCACTATGGTGATAGAGACCTAGCTCAGCTACCGCCATGCTTGAGCTAAAGCCTGCCTCTGCTCCTGCCATGCCCACTGCTCCTGCCGCTGTGACTCCTTGAGCGGCCTCAGTGGCTTGCTGCTGGCCTCTCACTCCTTGGTGCCCGGGCGCCTGAACGGAGACTGCTTTCCGGCGAGGAGGCATTCCGGCTGGTCATCCAGGTGAGAGCTAACACTCATACACCTTGGCCAAGGCAAGGAGGAGATGGCTCACACTCCTCAACCCGTCAGTTAAGAGGCTGCTTGGCCGCCCTCGCCTCCAAGGGAGCGGGAAAGACGCATCCTGTTTCAGCTGTAGGGGCCGGGGTGCAAGGCAAGGTAGCGTGCGGGGGCTTGCAGGGGAGGAGAGAACAGAGGAGCTCTTTCTGCTCTGTCAGCAGCATGCGAGCCAGTGCAGACACGGGCACCAGGGCCTCAGGCCACAGGTCTCAGGGCCCCTGTCAGCACTTCCTTGCCCCCATCTTGTGTGAGCACCGCAAACTGCACCCCCTGCCCCCCTGCTGACATGGCGCTGGCGGCAGAGGTGGGGGGGTCCCAGGCAAACTGCAGGCTGGCGGGCAGCAGAGTGGGGCGTTTGAAGTCAGCGGTCAGCGCTACTGGGTACGACAAGGGCTGCACACCTACAGGGCACACCAGCAGCAGGAATGGGTGGGGTAGGGGACTAATGGGTGGGAGACCGTGCGCGTGCGTGCGTGCGTGTGTGTGTGTGCGTGTGCGTGTGTGTGTGTGTGTGCGTGTGTGTGTGTGCGTGCGTGTGTGTGTGAGGTGTGGTAGAGTAGCAGCTGATGGCGCACAGCAGGCGGCTATTGTAGCTCAGTGACTGATGCACCCAGGCCATGAACCCTATCCATGACCCCCAACCATATGACCACTGAAGGTCACACACCATCCCTCATGACACCGTGGACCTCGTGCAGTGACTCCCGATCTGGTCACACCACTCCCCGACAAGGTCACACGCCCACATTGCATATGAAAGGTGCAGGACTTCAGCCATTCGTTGCTGGCCGCGGCAATGGGTGTCGCAGAGGGCAGCTCCACCTCACAAGGACACTGGCCCATGATTGTTTCCTGACCCTCCCTGACCCCACCTTGCCGCCTGCACCTCCCTGACCACCTCCCCTGACCCCCCTGACCGCCCCCTGGCCCCGTCCCTGACCACCCCTGACTCACCTTGTTGTCTCAAACTTGCTTCCGCCCGTGCCACCAGGAACAGCGCGTGGGCAATGGGCCGCTTGAAGCCGAACAGGCGAGATGTTGCTGGGTACAGGTGGATGGGGTTCAGGTCGCCGTTCAGGAGGCCATAGCTGCGGCCGGTGCTGCTGCTTAGCTGCCATGTGGCCACCACCTGCCGCTGGCTGCCGCCACTGGGGGCATCACTCTGCAGCACCAGCAGCGCCACCAGCAGGCAACACCAACACCAGCTAAGGCGGCTAATGCAGCAAGTAAGGCTGTGGCGGTGGCAAAGAATACACCAGAGGTCACACCAGAGGCCACACCATTGATAGTCACGTGGGGCTGTGCTGTCTGGACCAGGAGGTGGGGCACTACCGATTGGCGTGGAAAGACATGCTGGTTTGTAAGCAACAGCCTCAACACGGCACACTGCAGGCTGCAGGCTGCCGGGCTGCTGGGCGCAAGGGCAATGCCACGTCCACAGAATAGCACTGGCATACAGCTGTTGTCGGGTTGCCTGTGCTGTAGGTGCTCTGCCGAGTGTGATGGGTCTGCTGCTCTTGCTGCAGCTCTGCTCGTCTCCACGGCTGGTGTGCGGAGCAGCCTGTCCTGGCTGGTGGGGCCACAGCAGGAGGTACGGGGGGTGGCGGCAGGGCTCCGCTACCAGAGCTGTCAAGGCCTCCACCCATACCTTGGCTGCTGCCTCGGCTCCTGCTGTGGAGGACGGGGGCTGCTGGCCTCTCTTTGAACTGCGTGGGCATGGGGCGCAGCACCACTGCATGAGGAGGGGAGGGCCTAGGGCGGGAGCGCAACGGGGCAATGCAGTATGGGCTGCAGCAGGATGGGGCGGCAGGATGGGGCACAGGGGTGGTGCATCATAGCAGCAGCAGCAGCAGCAGCAGCAGCAGCAGCAGCAGCAGCACGCTTGCACACATTTAACTGGAACCCTCGGATTGAGACCTGCCTAAGCCTCGGATTGAGACCAAGGAGTGCCCAGGCCTGGGCTACTAGCGGCTGCGAGACTGAGCGCGCACGGCCCAGCAGCAGGAGGAGCCTGCTATGGCACCATAGGATGCCATGTTGAAGCTGTGTCAGCTTGCATCAGTGCATTTGAGCCATGCCAAACTGGCTAGTTGACCCCAGGGGGTGAGGCAGCAGTGCAGGGGGGTGGCCTGCGCTGCCTCAGGGTTACTGTTGTACATGCAGTAGATCCTGGGGCTGAACAGAGCATGTGCTGGGCAGAGCATGTGCATGCCTGCGGGTCCTGAGCTTGCGCTGACCCGAGTATGATGACAGTGGTGGTGGAGCGCCACACCGCCACGCCGTCAGCTGCAGACACGGCCTGGCAGACCAGGTCCACCTCCACATGGCCCTTGGCGGTTGTGCGGCAGGCGCCCGTGTCTATCTGCACGCTGTACCGCACCAACCAGAACAGGGGTGGGGTGGGGTGGGGTGGGGTGGGGTGGGGTGGGGTGGGGTGGGGTGGGGTGGGGTGGGGTGGGGTGGGGTGGGGTGGGGTGGGGTGGGGTGGGGTGGGGTGGGGTGGGGTGGGGTGGGGTGGGGTGGGGTGGGGTGGGGTGGGGTGGGGTGGGGTGGGGTGGGGTGGGGTGGGGTGGGGTGGGGTGGGGTGGGGTGGGGTGGGGTGGGGTGGGGTGGGGTGGGGTGGGGTGGGGTGGGGTGGGGTGGGGTGGGGTGGGGTGGGGTGGGGTGGGGTGGGGTGGGGTGGGGTGGGGTGGGGTGGGGTGGGGTGGGGTGGGGTGGGGTGGGGTGGGGTGGGGTGGGGTGGGGTGGGGTGGGGTGGGGTGGGGTGGGGTGGGGTGGGGTGGGGTGGGGTGGGGTGGGGTGGGGTGGGGTGGGGTGGGGTGGGGTGGGGTGGGGTGGGGTGGGGTGGGGTGGGGTGGGGTGGGGTGGGGTGGGGTGGGGTGGGGTGGGGTGGGGTGGGGTGGGGTGGGGTGGGGTGGGGTGGGGTGGGGTGGGGTGCCAGCTCCAGCACCTGCCCCATGAACATGAAACACGCTGCTGTTTGCAGCCACTGCCACTGCCGTCAAACGCACTGCTTTTCGAGCAACCTTCTGACCTTCCAGAGCATCTTCCAGAGCACCATGGTGTTCAGCCACTAACCTGTAAATCAGTGGCTGCTCCGCTGTCATGGCTCGGTACACGGTCGTGGTGTTGCGGGCCAGCACTGAGCCCAGCACGTTGAATGGAAAGTCTGGCAGCAGCATTGCCTGCACGCAAGCACCGTGCAGCACCCACAAGCCTCCACCTCCATGCAAGGCAGTAAAGTCGGCAGCTCTGTAGCCACAGTGGCTGCCTAGCGAGCATGAAGCAAGACCAAGGGAGTAGAATCTGCTTAGAACAGCGACAGCATAATCAGCAACAGCAGCAGCATCAACAGTATCAATTGCAACAGCAGCAGCATCAACAGCAAGCACAGCCTACTGGGTTCAATGTCTTTGCAGTCACGCAGGCCCTGGGCCACCCTGCCTTGCCCTGCCTTGCCTTGCCTTGCCTTGCCTTGCCTTGCTGCCTTGGATCGCTAGCCTGGACCACCTGCCTTGCTAACCCTGGGCTGTGCTAAGGGTTGTGGTCCAGGTCAGGGTGAGACAGCTGTAAAGCTCCCGCTTCACCAGCAGGCCTGCTCCCGTCCTGCCCCTCGCTCGTGAACCCGGCCCCTGAGGACTGATGTGTGTACCCCCTCCTTGCCGACCAGCGCCCCACACGCCACATCAGCTCCTCTCTTCTCCCCTCCCCTGCATGCCCTCGCACGCTGCCTTGCCTTGCACCCCAGCCCCTACAGCTGAACAGGATGCGTCTTTCCCACTCCCTTGGAGGCGAGGGCGGCCAAGCAGCCTCTTAACTAACGGGTTGAGGAGTGTGAGCCATCTCCTCCTTGCCCTGGCCAAGGTGTATGAGTGTTAGCTCTCACCTGGATGACCAGTCGGAATGCCTCCACTATGGGGTAGCTCAGTGGCAGGGGCCCTTGGCTGCTGTTGAAGCCGGCCAGCTGCAGGAACGCCGCCAGCCGCTGTGGGCAGCAAGGTGTAGGCTTGGTCACAGCCACCTGCAGCCACACACGCACACACACTAACACACACCCCTGCCGCACGCACCTCTCGACATGCACCTGTTGGCAGGTAACACCGATGATGATCACACAACAACATGCGTACATCACACAACATGGACATGGGCAAGCCTTGGCTTGGTAAGCAAACAACGCGGATGGCAGCCCTCATGGCAGGCCCCTCTTAAAACTTGACGACGGAACTCTGTCCTCGATGTCCCTGATGCAGGCCGGCAGCCAACATGACGGTGGTCAAGGCAGCACCGGGTCAATGCGCTGGTGGGTGCAGGTGCCCTTGGCTGCTGATCCGATGTAAGTTCAATCGCGATGTAAGTCCGAATCGTAAGTCACGAGAGTGAGAGTCGTGAGAGTGGCCATGGTGGCCATGCTGGCCATGGTGTGGGCCACGACGGTGCCTAGGCTTGTGATCATCAGCAGTAACGCTATTGGTTGCATCGGAGCCAGAGGCTGGCAGCGGGTAGGGATGATGGCAGCACAGGGACCCAGCAGCCCTGCCAGCTGCCAAGGCTTGCTGCAGCGAGCCAGCAGCCAGCCTGCGACCCAGCCTGCGACCCAGCCTGCCAGATGCAGCCAGAAGCAGCCAGCTGTCATCTGATCTAGAGCAAGATGTAAGCTGTCCGAGTATTGGCTGACCCAGGAGCTGCAGATGCCCAGCAGGGCGGTGCCTAAGGGTGGCAAGGGTGTGGGGATGGGGAGGGCAGCCCACCAGGCCTGAAGGCAGCAGAGCTAAGGCAGGGCTAAGGCAGGGCAGGCGGACCTCGGCCTGGTGTGCCAGCCTGGAGCAAGCAGTGTGACCAGCCAGTGACCAGGCCTGATGTGGTGCCCCTAGGTGGCCCCACACCAGCCCCTACAACCCCCACGCAATCAGGCAGCCAGGCAGGCAGCAGCCTCCAAGCCACGGCCCACTGTCACCCCACCTCATGTGGTGCCCTGAGCTGGACCAGGCTACCCCTGGGGACCTTGGCAAATGGGTGGACAGGGACTGCAACGCAGCCCTCAACATCGAGCGGGCAGGGGAGAGCAAGTGGCGCCCACTGGAGCTGTGCCGGTGGGGATACCGAGGAGCGGCTCCAGCGAAGGGCAAGGAGTACCCAGCATTGGGCTTCAAGAAGCTGCGAGACCGAGCACGGAAGGCCCAAGCCCAGCAGCCTGTAGCACAGTAGCATGTGTGCACCAGGCAATGCTTAAGCTGTTGCTTACATCAGAGCATGTGTTTCATGCCAACATCTATCGTCCCATCCACGCAAGGGGGTGTGGGTAGGAAACTAGGTATTGGTACTGGCTGTAGGTCACAGACCCTCAGTTCGGATTACAGGTAACGCAGCTCCTACCTATTAGTAGGGGAATTTTGTGCTGTCACCCCACCAGCCCCAAGCGCACCAGACAAACGCACCAAGGCTGAGCAGGCAGCTGAGGCCTCCCAGCCCACCAAGGGTAGGGGCGAAGGCAAGGATGCCAAGGCCTGACCAGCACCGCAGCCAGGCAGGTAGGTAGACAGGGACTGCAACACAACGTTGACCATGCAGCGCATTGGGGAGAGCAAGCGGCGCCCACTGGAGCCGTGCCAGTGGCCAGTGCAGCTGAAGCTGCTTAGCAAGGGCAGGGAGGGTTACAAGCGACTGAGATACCGAGCACTTGCGGCCCAGGCCCAGCAGCCTACTGTGCCACCACAGCATGCCATCTTGAAGGTGTGTCATGCCAAAACGGCTTTTTGCCTCCCAGGCGTCATGCAGCAGTGAAGGGGGGTGGCTCCTGCGGCTTCAGGGAAATCAATGTAGACACAATGGATCCTGGGGTCGGAGAAGGGGATGGCAACCCTGGTGGTACTATGCAGTTGGCCAGTCTCTGACCTGCAGTATCTTGAAGCCCCTTCCCTTGCTTTGCGTGGTCTTGGATGACTTGGGTTTTGTGAGCAGGGTCAGGGCAGCTTGCGCGTACAACCAGGCAGGCGAGGGCCACGCTGAGAGCTTGAGGCTGGTCCCACTGGGGCGCATGGAGTACACGATGCAGAAGGCGAGGAACAGGCTGCCTAACACGGCAAGGGTTGATACAGCCATGGACACCGGCGACATGGTCTGCAAGCCTTGGACGGGCTCGCTCTGATGCGACGCGTCGTCCAGCGCAGGTCAAGTCGCTGATGGAGTAGGCTGCGCGCGTCAAGCAACGCAGCGACGGGAGTGGGACACAGTGCGCGTAAGGCGCTAACGTACGCCTCCCGCCCGCGACCGCACTGCTTTGTTATGTGGCACTGAAGCTTATGCGTATACACTGTAACACTCAACTTTGCTGCAAAACGCAATAAACTCCACGTGTGACGCGTAAACTGAGCTTGCACACAATCTTCACTGCATCTTGCCCTCTCTTGGACATGGGTGGGAGCGGGGCAATGTGAATGGGAGTGTGGACAAAGGGCAGGGGGCGTGTCAGCATGGCATGATGAACATGCCTGACGAGGCCTTGTTGCGCAAGTGGCGACGCAAGTGGCCAGCTACAGCCAGCTACAGCTACAGCCAGTCAACGCCAGCATAGGTGAGATGGGCGAAGCTGCAGTGGGCCTCAGGCACGCTAGCAGTAAGCTTTACATGGACAGGCGCGTCAGCATTTTGTCACATGCACGGTCATGGCATGGGTGTGATCTTATCTCTGCCTCTGGCCACAATGCCTTTCAGCTCTTGACAGGTAAACATCATCAGGCACGGTCTTAAGCTAAGCCCTTGACAGCAGAAGAGGGCGAGAAGCTGATGTGCAGCTTTGAAAGGCCCACACCATGTGCCACAGCTCCACAGCGACCTTGACAGTCATCTGCGCACACTGTGGCTGTGGCTACGTCCACGTGATAGCAATAGCCCAGCAATCACAACTCCAGCATTCACAACTTCAGCAACTCCTCCACACATCAATACAACCAGAGCCAGGTGGTCAGTCATGGAGCACCAAGCTTGGTCATGCAACTTTTGTAGCGGAGACCACATACCTGCGCACAGCGACAAGCAGGCAGGGGTCGCACACATTCGCTGGCTGTCCATCACACCCTGCACTACCCCCTGTAAGGCACAAGCAGCAGGTTTTGTGCCGCATCGAGACAGCCCCCTTGTCCCTCACTAGGGCCTCCAATTGAGCCGGACCAGTAGTGGCCACTAGCAGCCACTAGCGGGAATGTACTAGTGGGCAATAATGGCCCGACTCAAATGGTGTTATTGGGCTGTGTGGAGTAAACCCAGTGCACATGGCACATGAGCGCCTACCACCTACACTATTGCCTGACCCGTTAGGGCTATCGTGTAGAGTTGGCATGACAAAACATGCACTGATTGTGAGCTGATGACAGCTCAGATGGGGGGGGCACACACTACTGTGCCTCAGCAGGCTGCTGCTTGCTTCCTTGCCCCCATCTTGTGTGAACACTGCATCGAGACAGCCCCCAGTGACCCGCCCTGCAGTGCAGCTCAGGAGCATTACACGTGCATGGTGCATGAACAATGATGATGCTGGTGCAATACAGCGATTAAAATGTGCTAAGCCCAGCATTTGATGTGCGGTCAGGGCCAGACACGGGGTCCCCAGCCGCCAGGGCTGCAGGCGCTGCCCCAGGTCCCTGGGCTGGCTGCAACATCCCAACACCCGTCCTAGAGGACAGCCGGATCAAGCTGTTGCCTGGCAGCTGCTTGGTGGGTGTGGGGTGGGAGGGAGGCAGCAACATCCCCACACCTGTGCTAGGGACCTGCCCTGCCCTGCGCCTTACATAGGGTCTGAGCGGAATCCCAGCTTTGGGGAGATATCCGCGGCTGTGGGAGCCGTGAAGCCTCCGGGCACTGAGTAGTGGAAGTAGGCGCCTACTATCCACACCTGCGCAAGCAGCAGCAACCTTTGCTCAGGCTGGGTCATGCGCAGTGGTGCAGTGGTGCAGGCAGCATGCATCTAGGACTAAATATCAGGACCATGCTGCCCCCTCCCCCTCCCGCTCCTCCCACTCCTCCTCCTGCTCCAGCTGCCCCTCTCTGCTCACACTCCTACTTCTCCTCCCGATCCCGCTTTCCCTCACACTCCCAGTCCGTTCCTCCTCCGGGTCTCCCTCCCCCTCCCCCTTCCGTTCCCCCCCGCCCCTAATACTCGACCCCTGCCCCCTTCCCTTGCCCTACTGCTCCTCTAGCTCTGCTATGTGTCCATCGGCCTTAGCTGAGCCTCACGTGGTCAGGGTCAGCCGTGGCCGTCCACAGCTGAATTGCCTTGGTAGGAAAGCACCGGTTGCTGCAACAACAGCAGCAGCAGCAGCAGCAGCAGGTCTGACGTGCTCAGGTACAGCATCAAGCCATGATGCCAGTCTACAGGTGTGCAGGGCAACACTCTAGCGCAGCCTAGCAGTAAGGTTGGCAAACGCCCGGAGATCACGGTGATGATAGAGCTGATGATGATGGGGAGAAGGATGCCCCTGGCTCAGTGCATGCTTAAATGGAATGAGCCCCTCCCCTCCCCTCCCCTCGTCTGCCTTCCCCTATGAGGCGTTGCTGGACTGCTGGACCCCTGGCCTGAGGTGCTCAGGTGCATCCAGGTTCAAGGGCCAGGGTCAGGGTTTGATGCACAGCTGCTTCGTGGCCTCCTACTGCAAGCCAACCCATATTTAGTAGATTTTGACTGTTATCTCAACATACAACTTTAAATTTTGACTATGTACTTTACATCTAACCTGAGCCATGTGTCCAAGTAAGGTCGGGCTATATACTTTAGGGTATGAACCTGGGCCATGTCATTTTCAGCTACCATTCACACCTAAAGAAAAACACTGGTGGGAAGGCATGGAGCAGGCGATGACCAGGGGCCCAGCATCCCACCTGAATGACATCATGGCCGTGCCGCCTGGCTTCAGCACTCTGTGCATCTCCCGGAACACCTGCATGGAGCAGTGGATGACAGCACAGCAGCGCAGGCGCAGGTGCCGCAGGTGCCGCCAACACGGCAGCACAACACACCTGCGAGCTGACAGGTGCATGCCATGCCATGCCATGCCATGCTGATGAGGATGCTGGCGAGGATGCTGATGATGATGGCGAGGATGGTGATGACAGCACACCTGCAGGACGTAGTTTGGGTGGGAGAGCAACAGGGTCAGGCTGATAGGGGAGGCAGGGCCTGAGGCGCCACTGCAGACAAGGTGAGGGGTGAGGAGAGAAGGAGGGCGGGCGGGCGGGTGGGGTGGCAGGGCTTGCGCTGTGGGCCAGCTGTTGCAGCTGCGGCTGCAGGCTCACCTCCAGTGGTTTGTTCAAGTAGTCTACCGACACCACGTTGGTGACCACATCGAACGTGTTGTCCGGGTAGGGCAGCTTGGGGTCCTTGTTCAGGTCGGCCACAAGCCTGTGAGGAGCAGGCATCACACCCACAGGGTTAGACGGCAGGTGAAGGGCACCTAGCTGGGCTGGCACTTCTAGGGTTGCGGGTACACCAGGTGCCAAGGTGGTAGGCGGCAGGATGCAGGATGCAGGATGCCAACAGGGTGATGACTGTGGATGCGGCTGTCACGGCTGCGCGGTGCACGTTTACGGTGCACGTTTACAGACGAATGCAACGATGGTGCCTCGTGCTTAGCCCTCCCCCTGCCCTTCCCCCTGCCCCTGCCCCTTTGCTGTTGGCACAGTCACCCAGTCCATCATCCCACAGCCCGCTCACCAGTCAGTGAGCTGGGGGTTACGCTTCAATTCATCTGCATTCATGCCCAGACCTGCAGGCACAGCGGCCGCCACAGCCCTGCAGGTGCCAGCCTGGCGCCACCAACACAGCTGACGGCCCCCACCCTCACTGCAGGCAGCCAGCCCCATGCCCAGCCCTGAGCCCACCGCGCCTGCACACCGCACCAGGAGCTGTGCTACAAAGCAAGGCTGGTGGGGGGCGGGGGGCTGCAGGGGCTCGGACCTGCGAGCTGAGGTGGCACAGCTGAGGTGTGGTTCCACAGCACTGGTAGGTGAGGGGCACAGGGAGCACCGGCAGCCAGGGTCCAGGCTGGACCGCCCCCTAGGTGTGGTAGCGCTGGTAGGTGAGGGGCAGAGGGGAAGGCCTGTGACAGGGGGTCACCGCCAGCCAGAGTCCAGGCTGGACCGCCCCTTAGGGCTGCTGGCACCTGCACCTGGCCCCACCGCCCACCTGACACTTTGTCTGCCTTGTAGCCGTCCGGGTAGTGGCTGACCCAGGAGCTGCAGATGTCCAGCAGGGCAGTGCCAGGCGTGCCTGAGGGCGGGAAGCGCTGCGCATAGTGCCTGGAGTGAGGTCGACAGCAGCAACAGCAGCGCTCGGTGGTTGGTGGTGCCCCTCAAGGTTCAACGGTGCGACCATGATGACAGCACCAGCAGCACCAGCAGGCAGCAAAGGAAGCAGGGGCATCAGCAGCGGAGGGAGCAGCAGTGGCTGTGAGAAAGGTTGTGGGTGCGGCAGCAGCAGGAGCAGCAGCAGCAAATGCGGCAGCAGCACAGGCTGCTCACTCACATACTGTGGCGTGCTGTCTGAGGCAGGTGTGAAGAATGCCGTGTTCGTGGTGGTGGCAGCACACACTGATGTCAATAAGGTGTCAGTAGCAGGTGTCAATGTCATGTGTAAGTATCAGGTGCCAATCATATGTGTCAATCATAAGCGTGTGACAAATCAAAGGGATGGATGGAGGACGCACTTTGTCAGTGCGGAGATGGCATAGTCGTCGATGTGGGTCACGAAGCGAGGCTGGCTGTAGAACTGAGTGTCTGGCTGCTCGTCATAGCGCTGGAAGTCAGATGGCTTGAAGGGCCACTGGGCTGGCCACTTGGGGTCCTCCAGCACCTGGGGCAGTGAACCACCACCACCACCACCATCACCACCACCACAACCCATGTCCATTGTTGCAACCTTTACTACCAACACCGTCACCAGCACCAGCAGCAGGAGCAGTAGAGGCAGGTGCATAACCGGTACAGCACCAGCATCACACCTCGCTGCGGCTTGGCTCCTTAATGAGAGCAGCGTTGGGTGGAGGTAGGGTGGGGGAAGGGCAGGGGATGCTGTTCACATCTGGTTGGCTGCTGGGCGCAACTGGGACGGTAAGGCTGGCGGGGGGTTGCAGGCTAGCCTAGCCACAGCCACTGCTAGGCTAGCCACAGCCACAGCCACAGCTAGCCTAGCCACTGTCAAGAGCAAGGGGACAAGGCCAGGGGTGACAGCCTGCATTTAGTGGGACAGCTGGCTTCACAGGGCTGGCTTGGAGTCATCAGCCAACACAGCAAGGCAGGCAGTCTTGAACTGCCAAGGGCTGCAATGAGGGGGTTAGGCTGGCCTCACTGTCAATGACACGACCAAACAGGCTACAGCGTTTAGCACTCTCTAGGAATGACACAACGTATATGGATGTTTGTGATTGCGTGGCAAGTTGTACCCAGGCCTGGGCTGTACTTACTTGTGAAACCTTTTCATGCAAATTGGGTAGCATTGGCACTGGGGGGTGGCTGGGGTGCTGCGTGCCTGCTGCAAGGTGGTGTGCAGCAGTGTTTTTTTTTACCGCCCGGATGCATGATCTGCATGATCATACCCCTGATTTTATAGCTCGACCTTACTTCAAAACATCGCTCAGGTAGAACATTTAACGAAAACTACGCTAACATACGCAAAATCTCAGGGTAAATCGCAATTTTCATAGCGCAGTGCGAGGTAGTGAAGCTCGAAAAGCGACCATTTCATAGCGCAATAGGACCCCTGAAATGTCGCTTTTTATAGCGATCGCTATATATAAGGCGAAATAAAACACTGGTGTGCAGGCCCTGGGGCGCAGGCCAGCGGCGTGGCAGGGTGGTGCTAATGGATGAGCACCGCACCACCCGGGTCAGCTCTGCGGTGAATGGCCAGCAGCCATGTGAGGAGGAGCTTGACTATGTGCAGCCCACCAGGCGTGCAGGCTGGAAGCCACCAGAAGGGCAGGTGGACCTGCGCCTGGTGCGCCCAGCCTGGAGCCAGCAGCGTGGCTAGCCAGTGAGGGGCCTGATGTGGTGCCCGGTAGTGGCCCCCCGCAAGCCCCCACAGGCCCCACGCAGCAGCCAGGCAGCCAGCCAGCCTGCAGCCTCAGAGCCTGGGCCCAGCACTCCCCTGCCAGCCAAACGTAGCAAGCGCACCAAGGCTGAGCAGGCAGCTGAGCCCACCCAGCCCACCAAGGGCGAAGGCTGCCAAAGCAAGGCTGCCATGGCAAGGCCAGCACGACAGCCAGGCAGATGGCTGGATAGGAACTGCCATGCATGAGGCCCTAGTGAGGGACGAGGGGGCTGCCAAGAGCATAGCAACAGGCTGCAAAGCGCCATCGTCATCGCCCACTAGGACAAATGCCACGCTATGTATAGACACTATAGGAGACACCAGCTGTCTCTGTGCCGCTGCTGAGGAACACATGCTTAAACGTGCGTCTGGGCAGGAGCCTTCGCATATCGACCCGTATTGCTAGCTGTCCCCACCTTCTCTATCTCTGACGCCACGGCTGCAGTTGCAACCCCTCGCAGACCTCCAACAGGCATCAGCACCGCGCCCAGAAGGCCTCCAGCAACGAGCACGCTACGCTTCAACAATCCCGTAGGAGGCGCGGAAGCGTGTGATGCAGCAATGTGGCGATGCGATCGACCGGACCGGACGTGGCCCTGTGCAGATAGGCTAGCGCAGCCACGTCGCAGCATGGCGTTTGCGGCAAGGTAGAGAGCCGCGGCTAGGGACTATTTGCTGCTTCCAAAGCCTCTTTACTGGCATGTGTATCCACCTTGCACCTTGGACATGTCGGGGGGAACCTTTTGCTGGTCCTGCCTCCCACAGCCAATCTAAGTGGGCCAACTGGAGGAAGCTCGGTCCCGTCCCAAGCCAATATGAAGATTAGCTGAACATGCGGCGTAATGGGGAGAGCATGTGGAGCCCACAAGAGCTGTGCTGGTAGCCAGAGCCAGAGCCAGAGCCAGAGCCAGAGCCAGGGCCAGAGCCAGAGCCAGTGCCAGAGACAGAGACAGAGACAGAGACAGAGACAGAGACAGAGACAGAGACAGAGACAGAGACAGAGACAGAGACAGAGACAGAGACAGAGACAGAGACAGGAAGCTCTGCCAGTCAAGGGCAAGGAGTACCCAGGCCTGGGCTTCCAGCGGCTGCGATACAAGCCCTCCAAGCCCAGCAGCAGCAGCAGCAGCAGCAGCAGCAGCCTGTTGAGGCACAGTATTGTGTGCCCCCCAGGGCTGTGACTATACGGGTAAGCTGTCACAGTGCAGACCTGCTTAGGCACATGGCTGAGAGACGCTGATGATGATGGCTGATGGTTGTTGGCTGGGTGTAACATGCTGAGTACTACACACTCGGAAGTAGATAGGCACCACCTGCCCCTTTCGCCTGGCCAGGATGAGATAACAGGCGGATACTGGGGAAACAGGGTTGGCGGAAGCAAGGAA
Source organism: Haematococcus lacustris (assembly GCA_030144725.1). Taxonomy (NCBI): domain Eukaryota; kingdom Viridiplantae; phylum Chlorophyta; class Chlorophyceae; order Chlamydomonadales; family Haematococcaceae; genus Haematococcus; species Haematococcus lacustris. The sequence continues at coordinate 7,351,269 of JASKMD010000031.1, forward strand.
GGCGGGAGGGGAAAGGCGAAAAAGATGCCCCGCATGCCTACATGGGCCCCCTTACGGCGGAACTTACGGATCGGTTAGGCGGAACCTTACGGGTGTGACCACGTGGCCCGGTTCGCACTCGATTCGGTTTTCGATATTCGATGTCGTTGGCGGTTATCTGGTGAACTGCCGCGCTTTAGTTGGCTGGCTTCGCTGATGGGCATCGGCGAGGCCTGCTGCGGTTAAATCTGCGGGGCCTGCAACATCTGTAGCAACTGAGCCTGAGTAGTTGCGTCCGAGCCTGCGGGGCTTGCAACATCTGCAGCTACTGGGCCTGCTGTAGTTGCGTCCGAGCCTAAGGGGCCTACAACATCTGCAAAAACTGGGCCTCCTGTAGCTACGACCAGATATGAGGGGCCTGCTGCGTCTGCGTCTATGCTTGCGCTTGTAGAAAGAGACGCCTGCATCTATGCCAGAGTTGGCGTGTTGGGGCTGTTGTGCTAGCATCGGCGAAGCCATTGGCGAAATTGTGTGCGGGGCTTGCGCCTGTGCTTGAGCCTGTGCTCGAGCCCGTAATAAGAGTTGTAGCTGAGCGTGACCGGGTTGACCTGCTGCATTTGTCGCCGCTGCTCGGCTACCCTGCTCGAAAGATACCATCACCTGAAACCTGATTCAACTGACCCGTCATTCTTCATCATTCTAGCCCCGATTCAAACGCGGCGAAAACAGTTAGGTCTCCCGGTTACACATGGCACGTTTTTGGGTAACTTGAAGAAGACGAAAAAGGGAAACATGTCCCAAGTGGGCCCCGTCTGTTCCGCGTAGCCCAGCTAGCCATCGCACAGTGGAAGCGGGCTCACAGCGGCGATTCCGGTGCCGGCCAGGCAGGTGAGCCAGCCTGCTTGGGCGCACGTCAACGCTAGGCACATTGCGTAGTTGTCAGCTCTGCGCACGCCAAGCTGGGCCACTCAGTACAATCGCCGCACAGCCAAGCAGCGGTTGCGGCAGGCGGTTGTAAATGGCTTGCACGCTGCAGGTGCGCAATGTCCGAAAGGGCTAGCTCCGTTATTAGAGGCTGAACCACTGTCAGCGGGGTGCCAGTTTGCCCAGGAATAGACACGCCAGCACCCAGGACTGGACGGGGACGTCGTGACCAGTCTCCACCGCGCGCGAGAACCCCGACGCAGCGTACCATTAAGCAGAAGTCAGACGGGCAACAGCCTGACCACTGACACTGCAGGGACATGGACGGGCTGTAGTGCATGAGCAACAGAAGCAGCAGCAGGCTGTAGTGCACGAGCAGCAGTGCATGGGCAGCAGCAGCAACAGCAGCAGCAGGCTGTAGTGCACGAGCAGCAGCAACAGCAGGCTGTAGTGCACGAGCAACAATGCATGGGCAGCAGCAGGCTATAGGTGTGTGGCAGTGCATGCTGCAAGTAGCAGCAGGCTGCAGGTGTGTCGTAGTGCATGAGCAGCAGCAATAGGCTGCCTAGCACGTGTTGCAGTGCATGAGCAGCAGCAGCAGCAGGCTGCAGTGCATGTGTTGCAGTGCATGAGCAGCAGCAGCAGGCTGACATGCATGTGCCGCAGTAGATAAGCACTAAGCACCAAAGCACCAAACAGCCTGAACTATGCATAGGAAAGCACCAATGCAACAGCCTGAACTCCACCCTCTCCCCTGCCCTCTGACCTGTTCACCAGCCTAGGGCTGTAGCAACAGCAGCAGCTGCCCCCTACCTTGCCCTCCGCCCTCTTTACTAGCCCAAGGCTGCAGCAGCAGCAGCAGCCACCTGCATTATCCTCTGCCCTGCCCAGTGCGTGAGCAGCAACAGGAGGCTGCGGTGCATGTGTTGTAGTGCATAAGCAGCAGCAGCAGGCTGCAGTGAATGTGTTGTAGTGCATGAGCAGCAGCAGCAGGCTGCAGTGCAGGAACAGCAACAGCAGCAGGCTGCAGGTAGCAGCAGGCTGCAATGCATGTGCTGCAGTGCATGAGCAACAGCAGCAGCAGGCTGCAGTGCGTGAGCAGCAGCAGCAGGCTGCATTGCAGGCTGCAGGTAGCAGCAGGCTGCAGTGCATGAGCAGCAACAGCAAGCCGGAGTGCATGTGCTGCAGTGCATCAGCAGGTAGCAGCATGCTGCAGTTATGCAGTAGTGCATGTGCTGTAGTGCGTGAGCAGCAGCTGCAGGCTGCAGTGCATGTGTTGTAGTGCATGAGCAGCAGCTGGCTGCAGTGCATGCGCAGCAGCAAGAGTGTATTGCAGTGCATGAGCAGTAGCAAGCTGCAATGCCGGAACACGGCTGCAATGCCGGAACAGCAGCAACAGCAAGCCGGAGTGCATGTGCTGCAGAGCATCAGCAGCTGCAGTGCACGAGCAGGTAGCAGCAGGCTACGAATGTGTTGCAGTGCAAGTGTGTTGCAGTGCATGAGCAGCAGCAGCAGGCTGCAGAGCAGGTAGCAGCAGGTTGTAGTGCATGTGTTGCAGTGCATGAGCAGCACCAGGCTTTATGTGTGGCAGTGTAGGCTGCAGATTGCATGTGTGTTGTAGTGCATGAGCAGCAGCAGGTTGTATAAGTTGTAGGGCAGCTCTAGCAACCATGTTGAGTTTTCAATATGTGGTAGGCATCATGTAAGAGATGTAAGAACGACGTCATGCCTTCAAATTAGTGACAAAGAACAACGAGAACGAGCAGTCTCCTTCTGCATCCTATAACTCCATCCATGGTAGTGCATGAGCAGCAGCACAATGCTTCGTCAATCAACAAGACCTGCCATCAACGAATCAACCAAGCCTGAAGACCATGATGTAATGATACATGCAGTGGTGATCATTAGCCGTGTATCCTCTTCACAATTGATACCTACGCCCCTTGTATGGACAACACCACCACGCGGTGATGCGCTAAGGCCGCTAACGTGGTAGCCACCCGCTACATACCCCCTTTGCATGTATGCATCACGGCCATGCTTAGCAAGTGCAGGCCTGGCAGTGCTCCACACCCAATGTGTCACAGCTAGCTGGACTACGGATGGTACCTATAGTCGAGGCTCATCAGATCCAGCCACATGTTAGGGTGTGGTGCGCCACATGCCCCTTGTATGGACAACACCACCACGCGGTGATGCGCTAATGCTGCAAACGTGGTAGCCACCTGCTACATACTCCCTTTGCATGTATGCATCACGGTCATGCTTAGCAAGTGCAGGCCTGGCAGTGATCCGCACCAAATCCAACCATATGGCACCACGCGGTATTACATCAATGCTGCAACTGGCACGGTCAAGGACGCTAGGTCTATTGTAGACCTTAATATTCGAGTTGCAATTGCCCATCACCGGGGATATTGTCTTACACAACCAATGTGGTGTCCATATGCGGCTATACAAGCAATGGCATGGTTGAGAAACCTCAAATTGCATGCCTTTAATTGCATGGAGCTACCAAGACCACCGCAGACCATGCCAGATCTATGCCTTGAAATGAGCTTGCATGCAACCATACACATACCGCACATGTTGCTGTCCTTGCACTGCTGGTCATGCATTACAGCCTGTTGCTGCTGCCGCTGCTCATGCACTGCAACACACCGGCAACCTGCACTGCTACACACCTACAGCCTGTTGCTGCTGCTGCCCATGCACTGCTGCTCATGCACTACAGCCTGCTGCTGTTGCTGCTCATGCACTGCAACACATGCACTGCAGCCTGCAGCTGCTGCTCATGCACTCCTGATGCTACCTGCAGCCTGCACTGCCACACACATATAGGCAGGGCAGGGCAGGGCAAGGTAGGGCAGGGCTGGGCAGGGAAGGGCAAGGCAGGGCAGGCAAGGGAGGGGCAACGCAAGGCTGGGAGGGGGTGGGGCAGGGCTGGGAGGGGGGTGGGGCCAGGGCTGGGAGGGGCAACGCAAGGCTGGGAGGGGGTGGGGCAGGGATGGGATGGGGTAGGGCAGGGCTGGGATGGGGTGGGGCAGGGCTGGGAGGGGCAACGCAAGGCTGGGAGGGGGTGGGGCAGGGATGGGATGGGGTGGGGCCAGGCTGGGATGGGGTGGGGCAGGGCTGGGAGGGGGTGGGGCAGGGCTGGGCAGGGCTGGGAGGGGCAACGCAAGGCTGGGAGGGGGTGGGGCAGGGCTGGGCAGGGCTGGGAGGGGCAACGCAAGGCTGGGAGGGGGTGGGGCAGGGTTGGGAGGGGGTGGGGCAGGGCTGTGCAGGGAGGGGAGGGGCGGCGCAAGGCTGGGAGGGGGTAGGGCAGGGCTAGGCAGGGAGGGGCAACGCAAGGCTGGGAGGGGATGGGGCAGGGCTGGGAAGGGAGGGAGGGGCAACGCAAGGCTGGGAGGGGGTGGGGCCGGGCTGGGAGGGGTGGGGCAGGGCTAAGCAGGGAGGGAAGGGGCAACGCAAGGCTGGGAGGGGGTGGGGCAGGGCTGGGCTGGGGTGGGCTTGCTCTGCTCCTTTTGGATCAAGCATTCTCTCTGCAGCTCCTCAAGACGCTCTCTTCAGCTTCTCAAGCGACACACCTGCAGCCTGCTGCTACTTGCAGCATGCACTGCCACACACCTATAGCCTGCTGCTGCCCATGCATTGTTGCTCGTGCACTACAGCCTGCTGTTGCTGCTGCTCGTGCACTACAGCCTGCTGCTGCTGTTGCTGCTGCTGCCCATGCACTGCTGCTCGTGCACTACAGCCTGCTGCTGCTTCTGTTGCTCATGCACTACAGCCCGTCCATGTCCCTGCAGTGTCAGTGGTCAGGCTGTTGCCCGTCTGACTTCTGCTTAATGGTACGCTGCGTCGGGGTTCTCGCGCGCGGTGGAGACTGGTCACGACGTCCCCGTCCAGTCCTGGGTGCTGGCGTGTCTATTCCTGGGCAAACTGGCACCCCGCTGACAGTGGTTCAGCCTCTAATAACGGAGCTAGCCCTTTCGGACATTGCGCACCTGCAGCGTGCAAGCCATTTACAACCGCCTGCCGCAACCGCTGCTTGGCTGTGCGGCGATTGTACTGAGTGGCCCAGCTTGGCGTGCGCAGAGCTGACAACTACGCAATGTGCCTAGCGTTGACGTGCGCCCAAGCAGGCTGGCTCACCTGCCTGGCCGGCACCGGAATCGCCGCTGTGAGCCCGCTTCCACTGTGCGATGGCTAGCTGGGCTACGCGGAACAGACGGGGCCCACTTGGGACATGTTTCCCTTTTTCGTCTTCTTCAAGTTACCCAAAAACGTGCCATGTGTAACCGGGAGACCTAACTGGGCGAAAAGGAGGCTAGAATGATGAAGCGTGACGGGCGGGTACTGTCGTTAAAGTGCACGAACCGACGAAACCGATCGCCCCTCGCTGTCTCCTTTTGGGCTGCTGAGCAGCTCCCCTGGCTGCTGTCAATGCGGGATGTAGTCGTGCTGGGTCAATACACCCGGGGACGCAGCCACTGGCTCTGAACGACATAAAGTGCGTCGGTTGGCCGCGAATAATTCAAAATACAAAAATTGCGAGTGCGAACCGGGCCCGTATTACGGTAAGTAACGTAAGCGTATCCGTAATCCGTATCCCCGTATCGCACAGCCCTGGTGCCGCAGCAGCAGCAGCAGCAGCAGCAGCCTGTTGAGGCACAGTAGTGTGTGGCCCCCCCCCCCCCCATTTGAGCCGCCATCAGCTTACAATTAGCGCATGCAGGTCATGCCAACTCTAGATCGTAGCCCCTGTCACAAGGGTCAGGCAATGGTTTAGGCGGTAGGCGCCCATGCCATGTGCATGTGCTATGTGCATGGGAACACTCCACACAGCTCCTGAACATCATCTTGAGTAGTCCCGCAAATGGTCCCTAGTGGTCCGACTCAAGTGGAGGCCCTCGTAAGGGAAGAGGGTAATGACCTGCCCTTGCCCTTTCGGTGTTGGCCACCTGTCTGTCACCTTACTAATGTTGGACCTCTGCCCCTCCCACTCATGCCCCTCCCACTCATGGTCTGAAGGCGTGCCAGCCATGGGCTAGTACCCATGCCCTGTGCTGTTCCTGTCTCCGGCTCGTCGCGCCATCGGGCTCGTCGCGGTCGCCCTCGTTGCATGCGCCCTCAAACACGCGAGTCGCATGCAGCCAGTCCAAGCCGCCCGGTATCACACATCTCACTGGATGTCAGGGGCTGATAATTCAGAAACGGAAATCCGGTGGCTACGTGCTCCGCCGCTACAGCAAGCATGAGGCAAGTCAGACGAGGCTGCCGCCATCCCTTACACAGGTCCATTAATCAGCTAAAGCTGCGATGACCGCGTGTGCATGCAGGTCGATGACGACCTTGCTGCTGGCTGCGATGGTTGCTCTAGCAATCTCCGGGGTGTCCGCCCAGGTTAGTTGCGGCCGGGGTGACGGCCGGTCCCAGCCTGCACGGCCTTTCCGACCGGTACTAACAAGCACCCACCCCTCGCTGCAGAGTGACTCCGTCGCCGTTTGCCCGAGCTTTTACATCAACGCCGACAATGGATTGACCACCCAATGCTGCGCCAGCGCCAGCACCCAGTCTTGTGACAATTCTGGATGCCAAGCCAACAATCTAGGCGCGAATTTGGTGGGTCTGACCACTAGGCTGCTTGCGTCATCCCTGCACCAATGGCCGTCGTCATATCCACAGCTGGCAGCTCTCTGCACCATCTTTTGAGTGTGGCAGTCACTGCGGCATAACCACACTACGAAGATGAAATGGCTGCCTCAACCGGACACAATGCCATGCAGGGACATGACCTGCCACACACACTGCACCACACCATACCTGCTGCCCCAACACCCCTGCTTGGTGCCCCCACTAAATCCCTGCCATGCTGCCCCGCTCCCATTGCCCTGCCCTACTGCCCCCTTCCCACTGCCATTGCCCCACTCCCACCACCACATCCCTGCACTGTGCTCAGGTGCTCTGCTCCCAAGGGGGTGTGTGTGGCCCCGACCTGGTCTGCGTACCCCTGCGCTCAACCTGCCCGGTCACTGGAAGCAGATGCCTGGGTAAGTCGCATAAGCAGTGGAACTTTGATTTTGCACAGGCAGGGTGAGGGGTTTGGCTGCACCATTTGGTTAGGTCTGATGAGCAGGGGTTGTGCATGTGAGTCAGTGGCCAGTGTGTTACCTGCTGACCACAGTCTCGCCATCCCATCCTATGACATGGTGGAGCCACAGTGTCCTCACTCTGATGCAATGCCATCAGCTGCTACACCGGGCCCACAGCCAGCCTGCTTGGTCATCATTGCTGGCCTGCTGCCCTGCCGTGCTGCAGGCTTCACAAGGTGCACCAGTGGGAGCAGCAGCTGCGGGCCCTCCAACGAAGCCATACCCGCGAACACAACCTGCTTGTATACGGGTAGGAAACGTGGCACATGTGAATACCATAGTTGGCAGATTCCATAGTTAGTAGATACCATAAGTGCGATAAGTATTTGTGACTAGAAGTCATGAGGCGCAACAGGTCGTAACAATGAAACAAGTAAAAACACCCTGGGGTCAAGCATCGAGGGACAAGGGTGGATGTGAAGGTGGCCCCTGCCCACCCCTTACCACCACTGACTGCATCACTACCTGCCTCAATCCCCTGCCCTTTTGCTAGAGACGCTCCTGACTGTTCCGCTCCTGGCCTGCATGCTGCCTGCACCTTCCCCCGCTCCACCCTCCACCCCAGTACTGCAGCCCCTGCACTGTGGCACCTGCAGCACCTGGGCACAGCCACACAGGTAGGCTGCAGTCGATGTGTCCTACCAAGGGCCCTGTGCCTTGCCTGCGCTGTTGTCACCCTACCCCACCCTGGCCTCGGCTGCTGCCACTGACCCCCTGATGTGCACTGCTGGCGTCCCACCCCTGCAGGGGAATCCTTGACCTTCAGGGTGTGCGGTGGTGAGTGGCCACCCATTGGGGGGCTGCCTACTTGGGGTGCTGCACGTGCTTCACGCTGATGTTGGGTGCCCAATGGGGTGCTGCCACTCTGCTCCTTCATGCTCTCCAGCCCCTGCCTCAGCCTCAGCCTCTCCTGGCATGGCCTGTGTGAAATCCTTCCGCATGAGTGACTGCTGCATTGCTGCTAAACCCCATGCATTTTAACGACAGCTTTGCAGCAGTGGGTGCCTAGCCCGCACAGAGCACTGCTCTGCATACTGCAGCCGTGACATCCTGCATACAGTGACAGTCAGCCGCCTGACCCAGCCAGCATCAAACTGTCAATTCACCCAGGGGACCTACATGTCCATGCTGCATTGTGCCTGACAGGCTGCCTGCGACAGATCGCGGACAACCCTCCATTCTCGGATAGGTGTCGCTCACGAAGCCCTCCCCCCCCCAGCCCTCCCCCTCCAAGCCCTAGCCCGCCCCCACCCCGGCCCCCACCTCCCAGCCCTCCCCCCCCCAGCCCTCAACCCCCCAGCCCTCCCCCCCCCTCCCCCCTCCCCCCAAGCCCCAGCCCGGCCCCACCCCGGCCACAACCTCCCAGCCCTCCCCCCCCCAGCCCTCAACCCCCCAGCCCTCCCCCCCCCTCCCCCCTCCCCCCAAGCCCCAGCCCGGCCCCACCCCGGCCACAACCTCCCAGCCCTCCCCCCCCCAGCCCTCCCCCCCCCAGCCCTCCCCCCCCCTCCCCCCTCCCCCCAAGCCCCAGCCCGGCCCCACCCCGGCCACAACCTCCCAGCCCTTCCCCCCCCAGCCCTCAACCCCCCAGCCCTCCCCCCCCCTCCCCCCTCCCCCCAAGCCCGAGCCCGGCCCCACCCCGGCCACAACCTCCCAGCCCTCCCCCCCCCAGCCCTCAACCCCCCAGCCCTCCCCCCCCCTCCCCCCTCCCCCCAAGCCCCAGCCCGGCCCCACCCCGGCCACAACCTCCCAGCCCTTCCCCCCCCAGCCCTCAACCCCCCAGCCCTCCCCCCCCCTCCCCCCTCCCCCCAAGCCCCAGCCCGGCCCCACCCCGGCCACAACCTCCCAGCCCTCCCCCCCCCAGCCCTCAACCCCCCAGCCCTCCCCCCCCCTCCCCCCTCCCCCCAAGCCCCAGCCCGGCCCCACCCCGGCCACAACCTCCCAGCCCTCCCCCCCCCAGCCCTCAACCCCCCAGCCCTCCCCCCCCCTCCCCCCTCCCCCCAAGCCCCAGCCCGGCCCCACCCCGGCCACAACCTCCCAGCCCTTCCCCCCCCAGCCCTCAACCCCCCAGCCCTCCCCCCCCCTCCCCCCTCCCCCCAAGCCCCAGCCCGGCCCCACCCCGGCCACAACCTCCCAGCCCTTCCCCCCCCAGCCCTCAACCCCCCAGTCCTCCCCCCCCCTCCCCCCTCCCCCCAAGCCCCAGCCCGGCCCCACCCCGGCCACAACCTCCCAGCCCTTTGCCCCCCGGCCCTCAACCCCCCAGCCCTCCCCAACCAACCCCCCCTCCCCCAAGCCCCAACCCTCCGCCCCCTTCCCCCCCTCCCCCCAGCCCCAGCCCTCCCCCACCCAGCCCTCCACCCCCAAGCCCCAGCCCACCCCCACCCCAACCACCACCACCCAGCCCTCCCTCGCCCAGCCGCTCGCCTCGCCCACCCAGCCCCCCATCTCCCCGCAGATCCCCCCGCCCTCCATCACCGCAACCCCGTCCAGTGAGTGAGAGCCCCTCATGTGTTCATCCGCCAAGGCAGGCACTAGCTAAGCAGCCATCACTGGTCAAAGCCCAGTCACCCTGCAAGGCGCAGGCACCCTGCTATTGTTGTCATGCACGCCCACATTTGAATAACACCGCATGATGATGCCATGGTGTCCATGGTACTGCATGGACATGGCTCTGCATGGCCATGGAACCGCCAGCACCCCGACCCTCACCAGGGACTGCAAACGGTGTGTTGTCTGTGCAGAGTTGTGTTCCCATGCACAGGGCATAGGCACCTTCCACCTACACTATCGTCACGCCAGTGCGCCACAGGCTAGCGTGCCTGGCCATCTCCTTGCGCACCAGCAGGGCCCCCCTCAACCTCAACCAGGGCCTGGCCTAGCACTGATGTCTGCATAGGGCGCAGCTACACCCCACTGGCGTATCACAGGTCGCCCACCACCCACATGGGCCAGGTGCTGAGGCAAACACGCTGCCTGACGTTGGGTTTGTCTATGGCTGCTGCTTGCAGCCTTCCCCGGCGCCGCCCATCTGCCCCGTGCCCCCGCCCGAGTTCATCTGCCCCCCCCTGCAGCCCTGCGAGTGCGATTGCGAGTGCCTGGCGCCAGAGTGTGGGGAGGCTGCGGAGCAAGCGGTGCAGCTGGACTGACACGGCCCCTCTGGCGCACCAGCAGTGCCATGCTACTGCTTTGGGTCAGGCTGGCAGGGTGGGTGTGTGGGCTTGAGGATGATGGGCAGCAGGAGAGGGTGAGGGCAGCAGCAGGGGTCTTGCCCTCATGCTGGCGGGGCAGCGCCACTAACCGCCCAATCTGGGTACAGCAGCCCACTGACTCCCTCAGCCTCGTGCATGCTCACCCAGCAGTGCCAGATCATCCTAGGGGTTTTGACGAAGTACTGCACACAGCGTCATGAGCACAGTTGACCTCAGCACAAAGTTGACCTCAGCACAGGGTTATGCTTGTTCGTTGCTCGTTGCTCGTTGCTTTTCAGTGAATCTTCAATACCAGGCCTGCACTGCACACAGTTGTACTCGCTGCATCATGTCTGACCAGTTGCATTGGAAAAGGCAGCTAAGGCCTGGCCTGGTTTTGTGTCCCGTGGTGAATGGTTGAATTCTCGCTGTGTACTTGTCGGCCTGTTGTGCCTTAGTCTTAGGCTAGGCCTAGGCTAGTTGGCTTAGGTTAGGGTCAGGGTGGATGGGGGTCAGGGTCAGGATCTGGGCAGAGCAAAATTGATTGATATGTATACCCTTTTCCCACTGGCGCGGCGAAATGTATTTATTTGAATTAATAAGATTCCTCCCGGTCGACTGGTGCCACAGCCGTTCCCGCACGTCCCGCTCGTACCGTTCGTCCCGTTGATTGCTGATTGGCCTCTCAGCCACGCCAAATGGATGCGCTGCTGGGTTTTGCGGCTGGCTGGAATGCTATGGATGTCGATGGGGATAGCGATGACGAGGAGCTAATCGCGATTCTGCGATGGCGTGAGGTTGTAAACATCAGCTTGCTGACCTACCTCATGATTGCGCGTGGAGCAGCGTGAGTTCCTGGTTCATGATACCCTTCCAGCCGCACTCGTGCCTCCCAACAACACGCGACATGTTCATGACATGTTCGTGACATGTTCGCAGGCGCATATGGTACACTCGTCCCAGGATGGGATGCTTCTACGAGCACGTCATGGAGCCGCACTGGTCTGACAAAGAGTTCCGCAAGGCAGTTCGGCTCAGCAGGGCTTCCTTCATGTGGCTTAGAGATGAGCTGGCTCCGCACATCACCAAAGAGACTACTCCTTTCAAACGTGGGTTGGTGGCTGGTCAGCGCTTGGCCATGGCCCTTTGGTACTTGGCCTCAGGAGGCACCCTGCAATCAGTTGCTCACATCATGAACTGTGGAACCACCACTGTTTGGGCTGCTGTTCATGATGTGTGCAATGCCATAGTCGAGAACCTTCGCCACATCATTAGAATGCCGAACACTAGGGAGCAGTTGCGTCATAATGCTGAAGAATTCTTTGAGATGAGTGCACGTGTGGCTGGCCCAGGGGGCATCCCACAGATCGTTGGTGTGGTGGATGGGACTCATGTTGCAGTGGAGCACAAGGGGGGTGACAGGCGGCTGTTCAACAGAAAAGGGTATTGCAGCCTGAATGTGCAAGGGGTGTGTGATGCTTCAGCGCGGTGGATAGATGTTCAGGTGGGCAATGCAGGTAGCATGCATGATGCACGTGCCTTCCATGAGAGTGATCTATACAACAACATGAGGCACGGTCCCCTCGGTCCACTGTTGTGGAGCTCAGTGGAGGATGTAGGTGGGGTAGTCATGCCATATTCAATTCTAGCTGATTCAGCATACATGTGTGAGACATTTGTGTTGCCTCGTCTGTGTCTGTCTATGGCCAACAAGTTGAAATGGCAGCTAAGGCCTGGCCTGGTTTTGTGTCCCGCTCCATGTAATTGATATGTAATGGACCTCACTTCCGCCCCACTCCGGTTGCCGGCGCTCCGGTTAGATGCCAACCTGATGCACACCCCAACACAGCCACTCCGCTTGGATAATGTAACTAAATCCCTGAGATGCCCCCGAGGGCGAAACGCAAGCGCCCCGTCTCTCCCACGCGGAGTGCAGCCGGTAAGTCTAGATGCTCAGTCATCAAGGGTGCGACCGAGGATGCTACAACATGTTTGTAGTAGCTGAGTGAGATTACCCACAGGCCGACATGTTGTTCCCTGTTGAATGAGTTTTGTTGGCCTGACCAGTTGCATTGCATCAGTGACTTCTCAGGACAAATCTCATTGCACCAAGACCTCAAAGGGACTGCTTGGATACTCAGGACAGGAATGCACCTTAGTAATCATCATAGACAGCATCATTGCTTTCTCAGCCAACGGAATGTTGAACAAGCTGATGTTGACTGGCTTCTCCCTTCTGTAATTCTTCCTGCATCTCGGTAGCATGCTACTTCCTAATGCAGCTGGCGGGTGCGCGACCAGCTATCAGCATCTTGCCTGTCACGTATGTCAGTTAGCCATTGGCACTTGGCAATCCAACTAAAGCAAGCAATGCCGAATGCCCAAAGCTCGCGCACCCAGTTCTCGTCCGGCAGGCTTCAGTGTGTCGCCTTGGCAGACGCGCAGCGACAGGTCCGCGATTTCGCCCCCTGATGTGTTGTACGAGACCAGGGCCGTCGACCTTGTGAGACCACACGCAAAGCGAGCGTCCGAGGACTTGCAAACCCAGCGACCAGCCACTACCCGCCGCACATGTGCCAGCAGCCCAGTCACAGGCAACAATCAAGAGCAGACGTCAACGGAGCGTAGCTCAACCGCGCAGCGGGCTTGGCCAGTGCCTGAGAGGCCTCCCACAGCAGGGCGGTTTGTGGGTGGGGTGAGAGTGAAGGGCGCCCCTGTCAGCAGGCAATGGGGCGAGGACAGTGAGGAGGAACTGCTCACAGCCGCAGCCGCTGCTGTGTGCCGCCAGCCCACCCCAGTGCCGCCACCGCAGCCAGCAACCCCCACAGCATCTGCACCAACCTCTAGCTGCCCCAGCCCCGCTGTGGGCAAGGCCCTGCATCTGCACCCTGCCAATGGGGCCAGCAGCATGGCAGCAGGTGGGGAGGGAGGTGCGGCCCCCAGCTGTGTTTCACCGCTCAAGGGTGAAGGCGTGTGGGGTGGTGCTGGGGAGGTGGCGCTGCAGGAGGGCTCTGCAGCCACCAGGGCGCTTGAGGCAGCGCTGCTGTCCGCCCAGCAATGTGCAGCAGCAGGTTGTGTGACAGAGCAGCAACATACACATGTCAGTGCTGGGATGGGGATGCCTTGGGAGCAGCAGCAAGAGGTAGCAGGAATGGAGGAAGAGGAGGAGGAGGAGGGGGAGGAGGAGGGAGAGGAGCAGTGGGAGGAGGAGGGAGAGGGGGAGGATGAGCAGCCGGACACACAGCCAATGTGGCCCAGTGCAGCCAATATGACCCGATGGGTCCCTCGGAAGGAAGGTGCCGTATCCCACTCTCTGCTGCCGCAACCAGCATTGCCCCACCCTCTGCTAGGGGATGGGACTGCGGTGGGGGGGCTGTGCAGGCTGGGTGTCCTGGCGTCTGGTCAGCTGTCCGGCCACTTCATGGAGCCTCGCACGGGCCGCTGCCTGGGGGTGATGGGCAGCAGGGTGAGGGTGCAGGGCCAGTATGGGGTGCCTGGCTGAGGGCTAGGTGGTGAGACGGAGCCAGCAGGGGGTGTGCTGGCACCACCACGGCAGCCTGGTCAAGCCCCATACCTTGATCAACCGCCACACAGCCTGCACTATGGCAGGTGCAGCTTTGCTCAACAGAGGGAAGGGCAGTGGCTATAGGGCTGGGGAAGGATGGGAGGGGCTGGGGGTGCACGGGTCAGGTATGTAACGGATGAATGGGTGGTAGGTTGGTCTGGTGGGGAGTGCCAGTTGGTTGCCTGGTCATGCCAGCAAGCTGGCCTGGTGTCACCTGCTGCAACTGCCCTGGCCACATGCTTCAGCCTGCATAGGCACAGTTCCCTGGTTGCTGCGCTCTTGTTGACTTGCCTGTTGACTTGTTGACGCAGGTAGGCTCCGCCGCTGGCAGCTGTCGTGGAGAGGTGGAGGACTGGAGCCTCCTGCGCATCACCCTCATCAGCTTCGCCCCGCCTGCGTTCGCCCTAGCACCAGCTGCCCCACCCGCCATGCCAGCTTCCCACCAACTACCAGCAACAGCGGAGCCACTCACCACTGAGCTGCTGCCACACGCAAGGCGGTGGCAGCTGCAGCAAAGCCAGGGTCCTGAACCAGAGGAGCCAGCGCCACCGCAGGGTCAGGAAGGGCACAGGCCAAGACTGACCTGTGTGCAGCAGGGGCAGCAGCAGGGGCAGCAGCAGGGGCAGCAGCAGAGGAAGCAAGGGCAGCGCTGTCGGCAGGAGCAAGGGCAGCAGCAGGGGCAGCAGCAGGGGTGCCACCCCCCTGCCCAGAGCCCCAGAGAGGTGCACTGCCTGGTGGTGGCCACGGGGGGAGACATGGCCTCGTGGCAGCCCGCCAGCAGGGACGATGTGGCAGACGCTGCCCTGGCTTTGGACCCCCCCACCTTAGCTCAGGCGCTGCCCCAGCAGCCAGCCAACAGGTTGCAAGGTGCAAACCCAGCTCACCCAGACCATGTCACCTCACGTTTGGGCAACACACCCCTTACTGACCACCCTGAGCAACCTGTCCAGCCCACTGCTGCTGGGGTCCTCCATGAGAATAGGCGTTCAATGCCAGCGTCTCAGCTGGGCAGTGCTCCGGGTAAGCAGGGCGGGCCGGGTGGTGCTGGACCCCCCTCCCCTTCACAAGGGCCAGGGGCAAAGGGGGGGGATGGGGAGATGGGGGCTGAGGACGCTGCAATGCTGCTGTGGCAGTCTGTGGGAGCGGCTCCTGGGCATGCTGGCACCACGCTTCAGGTGAGCATGTGGGATGGCTGACCATACTCAGCTGCTCTAATGGTATTGTCGGATGTGAGTCGCTTGAGAAATGCAGGTGCCCACTGCTTTGGTGGGAGGGTTAAGTAAGCGGGGGCCTCGGGGCAAGCAAGCGCGCCAGTAAGAGTGCTGAGCTGTGTAGCTTGTACTCGCTATGGATGCACCACGGTGCCGGCGCCGCGTGCTGTGAGCTTCCCGGTAACTCCTTGGCGCAGGTACGCTTCGCGACCCATGCCTTACTAGACGGTCCTGCGGCGGATCTGCAACTGCGCAGCTGGGCGCCGAAACTCGTCAACCGCGGAGCTTGCGTAGTCAGCGGTGACATGACGCTTGTGGGTTTGCCACCAGGCTTCCTTTGACGCCAGACAAGCGGGCATACGTACGTCCGAGTCCGTGCGTGTCTGCGTGTCCCGGTTGGCCGTGAAACCCAATAGCCTGGTGACTTTCTATATGACGATGCATTGCTGTGGGGTGCGTGGCCTGTGGGAGGGCGTGGCCCTGTGCTGTTCCAGCTGCTGTGCTGTGTGCGAACATAATCTCCAGTTCAGGGTTGGCACCTCCCTCAAACTTGACTCTTGCCAAGTCAACTAGGAAAGAGGGGTGACTCAAAGGAGGGTGCCGCACCGCACTTCCTGCTGCCGCACCCAGCACTGCCCCACCCAGCTATTCATTGCCGCCAAGTCCTGAGTGTTGTGGGAACAGGCCTAGGCCACCCGCACCCGTCTCTGACCTAAGTGTGAACTAGTGTGAGGCGGTGTACTTAAGCTGTGCCTTGGGCCTACGACGGTGGGCATTGACGTGCCCCCTTCGCAGGTATGGTGGTCGCTCTTGCAATAGCACATAGGGCATCCGACGTGGCAGCCGTAGTGCACCGCTATGCATTTGTACTTGTTCTTAGATCGTGGACTCTTTTGTAAAGGGCATTGACGTGCCCCCTTCGTAGGTTATGGGCCCACGTCACTTCCGTGTGCAATTCCGACATCGAAAAGTGCAGTCCGTTTGAATCAGCAGCGCTGCGGCGTGCTTCCGGTGAGCCCGTTCCAATGATGGCGGTGGCTGTGCGGGAGAAGCTAGGCCAGCCCGGGGTTCAGTTCGAAAATTGGGAATTTGAGATGAAAGCGTTGCTGAGGCAGCACGGGCTCGGGGCAGTAGTCAAAGCGCATGTGGGGTTGGAGGGAAATAGTCGGCTAGGGTCGGTCTCAGCTGCGGCTGCGTCACCCGCGCGACCGGTCGGGGTTGCGACCCCGGCCATTTCGCCAGCTGCAGCCGTGGCTGCGGCTGCGACTGCTGCTGTGGCAGCATCCCTAACACCTGAGCAAGACGAGAAAGCCCATGCCATCATCTGCAGTTCTGTTGACCCAAACAAGTACAGGGCCTTGTGCAACCGGCATGAGTCAGCCAAGGCTCTGTGGCAAGCCTTGCGTAGCATGCACACCCAGCAGGTGCATGCCAGCCGTCAGCAGCTCATCATTAAAGCTGGCAGGCAAAGCATGCAGTCAGGTCAGTCGGTGCAAGAGTATTGGGCTGAGGCCCAGGACTTACACGAGCGCATCAACTCGACCGGCGCTTACTCCGACACACTCTGTCAAGCTCTGCTGGGCTTGCCACCTGATTACCAGCAGCTTGTGCAGTCCATTCTTGAGCAGCCCCTTGATGAGCAGCTCACCTTTGAGCAGATCCTCCCTAGGCTGCTCCTACGGGAGCAGCTGCTACAAAACAGCCAACCCCATGCGGTCGCTCTCGCAGCTCGGTCGGGCGGGGGCAGGGGTAGGCCGGGCAGCAGGGGGCAAGGGGATGGTAGCCAGGGGCGGGGCAGGGGTCAGGCCAGGGGCGGGCGTGGGTTTCAGGGGGAGTGCTGGCAGTGCCACCAGAGGGGGCACCAAGCGCACCAGTGCCCGAACCGCCCTGTCCGCCCTGTGCCACGCTCGCCCTCGCCATCATGGCGTGGGGTTCCTTCATCCCGCTCGAGTGGGGCTGCCAGGCCTCCCACCCCGGGGCCTGGGGGGGGTGCTGCATCTGGTTGGGGCAGCTCGGCTCGTGGGCGTGACTCAAGCTCTCCCAGCCGGCACCCTGGCAGCATGTCACGCAGCAGCATTGCTTACTCCGTTGTCTCCAAGCCCCTTCTCTTTGGGGAGTGGGTGATAGACTCTGGGTGCTCGCGGCACCTCACGCCACACCGCGAGCTGCTGCACGACTACCATCCTCTGCATGAGCCGCACCACATCATTGTGGCCAACGGCAGCAGGATTGAGGCGCAGGGGCAGGGGGTGGTGTGCTTTGAGGGGGCTGGGGGGGCCATGCAGCTGCTGGACGTCCTGCATGTTCCCGAAGCGGACGGCAGCCTTGTCTCAGTGGGGAAGGCCACCAGGGCGGGGGGGAGTGTACACTTCACTCCGTTTGGCTGCTCCATCAACATGCCCGGGGCTAAGCACAGCATCAGGGGCACTCAGGTAGAGCAGGACCTGTTCCTGCTCGACAGCAAGCCTGTCGCCGGCGGCTTCAGCCTTGCAGCCCGCACCTGCAGTGACCCTTTGGTCCTGCACCACCGCCTGGGGCACCCGGGGTATCGCCAGCTGGCTCGGCTGCTGCGGGAGGGCATGGTGCGGGGCACCTCGGTCACTGCCGCCCAGTGTGAGGCAGCAGCTAGTGAGCTGTGCGAGCCCTGTGTCATGGGCAAGCAGACCAGCCTGGAGGCAAGGCAGCATGCGGGGCTGGGGGTTACCGTTACGCGCCCGCTGATGCTGGTGCACAGCGATGTCTGTGACGTCACCGGTCAATACGCCTGATGGCATGCGCTACTTTGTCAGTCTGCTTGACGAGTTCAGCGGGCTGGTGGCTGTTGTGCTCATAAAGCACAAGTCAGACGCGCCGGCAGCCCTCCGTGACATGGTCACCCTCTTGCAGCGTCGGCTGGGGCACAAGGTTGTCTACCTGCGCACAGACCGGGGGGGGGAGTACATCGGTGCTGAGACACAGCAGTGGTTGCGCAGCGAGGGTATCACGCACCAGCAGACAGCCCCCCGCAACCCCACCATGAATGGCAGCGCAGAGCGTGTCAACCGCACAATCATGGAGTGCGTCCGTGCTATGATGCTGGCCTCTGGGGTGCCAGCCTACTTCTGGGGTTTTGGCGTGATGGCAGCAGCGCACGTGCACAACGTGCGCCCAGTGGCAGGCAAGCCCTGCACACCCCATGAGGCCTGCTTTGGCAGCCCCCCCGACATACATCACTTGCGCGTTTGGGGCTGCCCAGCTTGGGTGCACGACAGCGAGCCGAGCAGCAAGCTGGCCAGCCGGGGCATCAAAGGGGTCTTTGTGGGCTATGAGGAGGGGGGCAAGGCATATCAAGTGTGGGCAGAGGGCCGGCTCTATGTGAGCAAAAGCGTGGTCTTTGACGAGCAAGCAGTACTGCGCCGCTTCGCTCCCGTGTCATGCGCGCCTGCTCCCAGCGACCTGGTTGCCCCGCCCAGTGCTGGGGCGCCCAAGGGGGGGGATAGTGCAGCTGGGGAGCAGCCTAGGAAGCAGGGTGGGATGGAGCAGGGTAGGATGGGCAGTGGGGGAGGGACCCCTGCTGTCACCCCCACCGTCACCCCCGCCCGACACAGCGCAAACCGTGGCGGGGGAAGCAGCGACAGCAACAGCGGCGGTGGGGGACAAGCGGGCAGTAGGGGTGGACCCCCTGCTGCTCCAGATAGCTCAGGTGGGCTCCAGATAGCTCAGGTGGATAGCTCAGGACGGTGTAGGGGCAGGCGGGGCTGGCGGTTTGGGCAGTTTAGGGGGGATGGAGACTGGCACCCCCGACACCGTGCCCGCGTTGCGCCCAGCTCTTGTGCCACCCGAGCGGCGCCGTTCTGAGCGCGTGCGCAAGCGCGTGGAATTCCCCGACTTCGTCACTTTGTGCTACTCCGCTCGATACGAAAGCAACAGCAGCAGTGGCAGTGAGCGGGAGGGTGATGGGAGCAGGGGGAGCAGGGGGAGCTCTGGGGGTGCTGCCAGCCAGCCTGCTGAGCCTCGCTCCTTCAGCGAGGCCATGTCCAGGCCCGATGCTGAGGAGTGGGGCCGTGCCATGGATGCCGAGATGGCCAGCCAGCACGCCAATCAGACTTGGGTGCTGGTCAGCAGGCAGCCTGGCATGTCTGTCCTGCCAGGCCGTTGGGTCCTAAAGGTCAAGTGGGGCTCAGACAGCAGCATTGTCAAGTACAAGGCTCGCTGGGTGGTGAAGGGGTTCAGGCAGCGGGATGGGGTGGACTACTTTGAGGACGCTGTCTTTGCCCCTGTGGTCATGCACACGACCCAGCGCCTTATCTTTGCCTTGGCAGTGCAGAAGGGTTGGGGCCTCTGGCAGATTGACTTTAAAACGGCCTTCCTGAACAGCAAGCTCACGGACTCAGACCCGCAGATCTTTGTTGAGCAGCCAGAGGGGTATGAGGTGGGCAGGGGGCTGGTGTGCCAGCTGCAGCGCACAGTGTATGGCCTCAAGCAGGCCCCTCGGGCCTGGTATATGTGCCTGCGTGAGCAGCTGGAGCAGATTGGGTTCCGGGCTTCAGAAGCAGACCCCAGCCTGTTCAGCCTGCGCACAAGCAGCGGAAGCGCGGTGCACATGCTCGTGTACGTCGACGACTGCATCCTTGCCAGCGCAGACGAGGCAGCGGTGCAGGAGGTTAAGCAGCAACTGCAGCAAGCCTTTGACGTGCACGATCTCGGACAGGCAGCCGACTTTCTGGGGATGCGCATTGCCTTTGACCGCGCAGCCGGCATCTTGCGCCTGACGCAGCAGCAGTACATTGAGCAGCTGCTGCAGCGCTTTGGTCTGGCAGAGTGCAACCCCCGCCAGCTGCCTCTCTCCCCTGGCACCCAGCTGGTGAAGGAGGGTGAGCAGCTCAGCGAGCAGCACACGCTGCGCTACCGCGAGCTGGTGGGCGGCCTGCTGTGGCTGTCCACCTGCACGCGCCCCGACATTGCTTTCGCAGTGGGGCAGCTAACGCGCTACATGCAGGCGCCCACGCGGGAGCATGAGCAGGCAGCGCAGGGGGTTCTGCGGTATCTCAGGGGCACAGCGGGGCAAGGGTTGGTCTTCAGGGGCAGCTGCAGTGGGGAGCTGGTGGGGTTCTGCGACAGCGACTACGCCAGCTGCAAGCAGTCTCGGCGCAGCACCACAGGCTATGTCTTCATCCTGTCCGGTGCCACCGTGTCGGTGCGCAGCAAGCTCCAAACCACCGTGGCCACCTCCACCACCGAGGCTGAGTACCAGGCCGCCGCTGACGCCACCAGGGAAGCGTTGTTCTTGCGCAAGCTGCTGCATGAGCTCTGTGCAGTCACTGGCCCAGTCCCCATCCTGTGCGACAGCCAGGGTGCGGTAGCCCTGGTGAAGAACCCAGTGGAGTCGCAGCGCAGCAAGCACATCGCCGTCATGCACCACATGGCGCGTGAGCGTGTGTGGCGTGGCGAGGTGGAGTTCTCTTACTGCCCCACGGCGGACATGGTGGCTGATGCGCTTACCAAGGCGCTGCCTGGCCCCAAGTTCGTGTCGTGCAAGGCTGGCATGGGCGTGGGCTAAGCTAGTTTGAGCTCTGTGCTTTGACTGTGTGGAGTCCGTTCGGTGCTTTCCTGCTTGTGCCTGTCTTGGCACGTGCCTGCCTGCGTCTGTCCGTCTGCACGCATGAGCTACATGTGCTTTCTTTGTCTCCATGCATCTGTACTTGTGCATCTTCTGTTGACGCTTAGCGCATTAACTTTCTGCTTTGCTGGCCTGGCCTGAGGGGGAGTGTTGTGGGAACAGGCCTAGGCCACCCGCACCCGTCTCTGACCTAAGTGTGAACTAGTGTGAGGCGGTGTACTTAAGCTGTGCCTTGGGCCTACGACGGTGGGCATTGACGTGCCCCCTTCGCAGGTATGGTGGTCGCTCTTGCAATAGCACATAGGGCATCCGACGTGGCAGCCGTAGTGCACCGCTATGCATTTGTACTTGTTCTTAGATCGTGGACTCTTTTGTAAAGGGCATTGACGTGCCCCCTTCGCACTGAGTTGATGTCGCGATACCTAGGCCGGCTTTTGCCCACGGTTACCATTCTTCTCCTCTGGCAATTTCCGGGCAGCTACTGTGTTGACGATGTGCACGTCTGTGCTCCCTGCTCGAGGCGGACAGGTCTGGCAGCAGCGGGTGTCCAAGATGACGGCGTAGCTCCCGACCATTCATACACCGCTATAAACGTTGACTGTGCTATTCAAAACCCCGAGGTTCAAGTGGGCGTCGGCAGCATCCGTTTTGTTTTACAGGCAGCACCGCTAGGAGATGATCACACGTATGCATCGCGCCGACTTTATATTCAGCCGTGGTTGAGACCTCAACATACCATTACATCACACTGCACACTCTTAGCGCGCTCACGCAGGAGCTACTTTGGCCAGGGCTTTGCCTAGAACTTCCGCGCCGGTATCAATCTCCGCATCCGTGATCACCAGAGGCGGCACCAGACGAATGACGTCTCCTTTGCCCGCTGTGATTGCCAGGATGCCCATGTCGCGGGCCGCGTCGACGACGCCACCAGCTTGCATGTCGAGCTGGACGCCCACCAGCAAGCCCACACCGCGCACTTCCTTGACGTGTGGGTTGTTGCCCATCTTCCGTCTCAGCGCTGCAGGCAAACGCAAATCACAAAGCTGGTCTAAACCGCGACTTATCTCAAGCAGTGGCGCGGAGCTGCTAGTCGATTTGAGCACACAACCTACCACCACAAGGTTTCATCACAGCTGCAATCTTTCATGGATCGACGCACCTGCCCGAAGCCGGTCGCCCTTGGCATTTACAGATCTCAAGAATGACGGATCCGCGATGACGTCGAATACGGTGCAGGCAGTGTGGCACACCAGCGGGTTGCCGGCAAAGGTTGATCCGTGGTCACCTGCGGCGTTTGTCACAGGGCTATGACAGGAATGATGCTGTCAGGCCAGGGTACAAGCCACCATGGCAATACCGCAGAGCGCCCCAATCTTTCGCATAAACAGCAGGCAATCCCTTGCAACGAAAGCAGATGGCGCACCAATGTGGAGGAATATGAGGCTGCTGTGCTGCTTTACTTTCTCGAGGCTCACTTCATACCTGGCTTCATCACGTCTGCCACATGCTGCTTGAGTAGCACTGCGCCCACAGGCAACCCTCCAGCCAGCGGCTTGGCCAGGGTCATCATGTCTGGCTCCACCCCGTACAATTCATGGCCCCACAGTTTGCCTGTGACCAGCAGGAGCATCACTGGGCGGTGGGAAATGGCAGCACTGTGGCTTGTTGCTGGGGCGGCATCGAGATGAGGCTGCTGGGTCAAGATGAGGTCTAGCTGAGTGTCTGGACGAAGCTAACGCCTGAACCCGCATATGCATGACAAGCAAGTGAGCCCTGTCTGTGTGCTGTGAATGGATGCTACACATTCAGATGTGCTGACACCTTTCTGGCCTGAATTCCTGTGCAGACTTCCTAGTCCCTTCTATGCTGACTTCCTGGCGCAGTGGTCACCCAGCTGGCTGAGTCCACTTCAGCAAAGCACTCAGGGTCCCAGACTGCAGCTTCCCCACAGGACCCCAGTGCAGCCTAAGGCACTGTCAGACTTGGACCCAGCCATTGCAAGAGCTCAGGGTCAATGGTGGCAGTGAGGCTGGCGAGGGGGCCCTCACCTGTCCGGCCCAGCCCGCACTGCACTTCATCATACACCAGCAGCGCGCCTGCCTCATCACACAGCTTGCGCAGGCCCTTCAAAAAGGCTGCCGTGGCGGGCGTGACACCGCCCTCGCCCTGGACTGGCTCCACAAACACTGCCGCTGTCTTACCCTTTACAATGACCTGTGGCGAGTCCAATCAGGAAGCAGAAGAGGTTTAGGAGCGAAGCGTGAAAGTCAAGTGTGTCTGCGACAGTGAGTGGTAGTTTGAAGGAGACAGATGAGGGTGCCGGAGGTGCTGAAAACCCTGCAGCAGGCTTAAGACGTGCCTGCACAGATGCTGAATGCCTGACAAGCACCGACGGATCTAAAGAGATTGGCATCCTGGGCGCACAAGCTCACAAACATGCTGTTAGCAGCTAGCACTGCTTCCTGCCCAATGCTGCGCATGGCATCGAAGAACAAAGACATATGCCTGGACCTGGACTATAAGCGGCTGTGTGCTTAGTGTGTCGCTCATTGCCACGGTGATGCCAGCTCCTTCAGGCTTCAGGCCTGAGGTGAGACAATAGCTCAGGCATGCAACCCCCACTCTGCCCCAAAGCATGGGGTCATATGCATGGCAGCAACCATTACCATGTGACGAAAACACTGAACACAACAACGGTCACTACTATGTGCTCCTTTGCCCCCCAGCCACACAGCCTGACACTGCTGCTAGCCTCCTGCTTCTACTGCCGCGGTTTTGGAGGATCTGCCATGTCACACCTTGGCAGCTGACTCCAAGTCATTGTAGGTAGCCAGCTGGCAGCCAGGCATCATGGGCAGGAAGGGTGTCCTGTACTGCTCCTTGTAGGTCAGGGCCAGGGCCCCCATGGTGCGGCCATGGAAGCAGGAGCTGAAGGACACAAGCTCATGAGGGGCGGTGGCGGAGGGGTCATAGGGGTCAATGCCCGCCTACACAGTAGGGGAGGCAAACACAGACACCCAAGCTGGAGCAGCTAGGGTTGCAAGCACGCAGGCAGCAGCAGCAGGCCCTACCAGAGGAAGGTGGGAGGGGTGCAGCAGCAGTGGGAAAGCATCAGGAGTGGTTGGTGTAAGGGAGCCCAACCTGACATCACTGCATTGGCAGCAGTGTGGCTACATCTGATCCTTGTACGTGGCACATGTCTGTGAGAGGATGTGCCCAGCATGCCACCACCGGGAAGGGTGTTGCTTGTCACCGTAGCTATTGCTGGGTTGCAGTGGGCATATGGGTTGACAGGGTCGTTGAGCTCCACGCTGCGCTTACCCAAGCAACGTGGCTGGGGCTGGTCCTACAGTGAGTCAGTGCCAGCAACTCAGCAGAGGGCGGCAAACCCATCAACCTGTGTGGGTAGTGGCCTGTCCCAGGTGCAATGACCCACACAGAGGCCCAGCTTGGTGGTGCCGCCCTGCTGCTGCATCTCC
This sequence comes from Haematococcus lacustris, assembly GCA_030144725.1. Classification (NCBI taxonomy): domain Eukaryota; kingdom Viridiplantae; phylum Chlorophyta; class Chlorophyceae; order Chlamydomonadales; family Haematococcaceae; genus Haematococcus; species Haematococcus lacustris. Next base: position 7,375,363 of record JASKMD010000031.1, read on the forward strand.
CTGCCCTGTCTTGTGCTGTCCGCACCTGTACTCGCGCCCACTTGCGCGCAAACTTGATGGCAGCTTCGTTGGCTTCTGTGCCAGTGTTGCAGAAGAAGGTCTTGTCAGCAAAGGAGTTGGTGACCAGGCGCTTGGCTAGCTCCACCTGCTCATAGGAAGAGCCAGCCATCAGCAACCAGACCTTGGCTCGACACAAACATGCATCAGGGGACTACTCCCTAACTCCTTTACCCCATCTAGCCTTGCCTGCAATCACTTGCCCAGCTGCCTCACGCTGCTGCTAGGAACAACAAGCCCACAGTGTCCTGTCACACCGCAGGTGTACAGGGGCTGTCTTCTAAGCTATGCAGCCCTGCTCCTGGAAAGGAGGGACAACCCTTGCTCCAGGCAGGCCTCAGCCCAGGGAGTCAGGCTCCTTGGTCACGGCACTGTCAGCCCTGGCAAAGGGACAACAGGGGACGAGCAGGCCCTAGTGCCCAAGCCCTCTCTACTGCCGCCCTCCAAGGCCCTGCTGCCAGCTGCCAGCTGCCACCCAAGCCAACCCTACCACCTGCCGCCCAAGCCCTCCTTTCTGTTGGAAGGGTGCCCAGCTGCTCGCCTGCTCAGTAATGGCAGTGATGATGATGGTGGTGGTGGTGGCCCCAGTAGGCTGCATGCCTGGTGCAGCTGCAGCTGAGAGTGCGGCACACCTGCGGGGCTGTGTGGTACAGGTTGCTGGTGTGTGCCAGCTTGTCCGCTTGCTCCACCAAGGCTGAGGCCCAGCGGGGGTCACTGTGTCCCAGCGCATTCACAGCAATGCCCGCGGCAAAGTCGATGTACTCACGGCCCTCTGTGTCCCAGACCTTGCTGCCCAAGCCGTGGCTCAGCACCAACGGGGCACGCGCATATGTCTACAGGAGCGCCAGCGCATGCATGTTCGACCAGCTGAAGAGGGATATTAACACGGCTGACAGGCAGGAAGTTCGGGGAAAGGTGACATATGGGAAGGATCGCATGCAGAGTGGTAGTAGGAGGACAGGAAACCACTCTTACAGCTGCCATGCTGCGCACCCAGTGTGCCTTTGCCTGATGCACGAACAGGCTATGCCCATAATTTGCGACCAGCGAGTGCTTTGACAAGAGGGAGAGCAGCGACAGAGAGGCAAGAGCAGGTCAGGTAGCGGAGAGATGTTGGCATGAGTATCATTGTGACAAGAGCATGGACTACAGGCATGAGAGGATTACAAAGTAAGCCATAGGGTCTGTACAGCAAACCAACAGCCCTGGTACTCCGAGGACTAACCTGCAGCACATACTGTGCCTCATCGGCCATGATCTTCTTCGCATACGACGCATCATGAGTAGCCGGGCTAGGCTTGAATAGCTTTTTTAAGAATGCGGTCGGGTCCACAGCCAGCGCATTCCGCACAATGAGGCTTTGCCGGCCAGGGCTGCAAGAAGAAGCGCAAGGTGTTGTGGGGGCAAATGACGGAGGCACGCCTGGTCCTTGCGCCGCTCTATCGCAGCTCACCGACAGCGGCTCCGTGTGGGTCCGCAGGCCGCAGTGTGAGGCTTCTTAGCATTCAACATGGTTTGGCCTGAGCACGTGGGAGAAACGTGAGGTGAAGGAGAGGGGTAGCTACCACACGGCGTCTGCAGAACGTCGAGATGAGACGATTGAGTTATCCGTGGCAAAGCTCGGTCGCATAAACAGGCGCGTTGCTGCTTTCAATCTTCCGCAAACGCGTCGCGACTCACCGCCGATGTCGCTAGTGCCGCGACTCCTACACCAGCGACGAGATGTTCGGCTCAAGCCCAATTGTAGCTAGAATGAGCCGTTGTCAAGGAATCAGACAACCTTTCATCTACCTGCAGCGACTCCAAGAGGTGAGCTTGCATGCATGGGCACGTTGTCAAAGCCATTTTCATGTCACAGATATGAAATGCTCTAAAAAAGACACTATTCCGTACATGGAAAGGGCGACGAAACGGCAGTTGTACAGGTCGTAGTGGGGCTCGCTTGATGAAATGAGCTCACGACAATGGTGTTAACTGCCGCTTACAAGAATACCCAGGTATGGGCTGTCAACAACCAATGCTGCGCATATGTGCATGAAAGGGTAGGCAAGGTCACTCTTCTACTCCGCATACTCCGCAGTTGAAAGATAAGCAAGAGCCAGCTACGGCATAAGAAACAAGACTTAAAGGTTGTAGTGGGCGGATGACAGCTACTCATGCTTCCTACAATCCTCACTAGCTGGCTCACTGGACCCCCAGAAACTGGACCCCTACTGCATGTCTCCTAATGCCTCGCTCACCAACGAGGAGATGCTGATGCTGGATGGACACCTGCCTTATGAGGGAGGAGGCATGAGGGAGGAGCAGCAGGCTGCCCTGCAGCGGCGGTTGTACCAACAGCAGCTGGTCGATCATTCCCGGCAGGTCTATGAGTGATGTCCCTGAGAGGCCTGCACCTCCCTGCCTGTGCCTAATAGTGAGCACCAGTTCCAGGGCCAGTTTCGGACCTTACACAGGCTGCGAGCCCATCATTGTAATGGCTACTGCTAGCGTGCCTCATGCCCACTGAAGCTCTGCCTATCTAGTGTGTGTGCCTCCATCACTAGCTAGAGCTTCTGCACCTCTTGCCCACACACAACTCTTTTGTGACGGGTTCAGTACTTCATGGTGGGGATGAGTAGCTGTACCTTCCTATCATCGGCGATCATCAACACTGATCATCGACACTGATCATCAACACTGATCATCAACACTGATCATCAACACTGATCATCAACACTGATCATCGCCACCTGCGCCGTCGCTTGGGCAGCAACGCTTTGTCGGGCACGTACACCCACTCCTGGCCTGGCCTGCACGGCTTTGGCATGGCTGGGCGGCCATCCCATCTGTATCAGTGTTGTGAATCTTCAGATTTTCAGATTTTCAATTTTCAGATTTTCAATGAAAATGAAAGTGTTTCATTGGAAAACTGAAAGAGTTTCATCGTCAGTGAAACTGAGCGGATGCCGCTGGTTCTCAGCCTATCCTTTCAAACGCGACTTGTTTGTAGGCCTGCACTGTTTGAAATGCAGAAATACTTAGGTTGCCAAAGGTCAGACATGCAAGCCATTTTAAAAGATGCAAGCCGTCCATGCTGTCCGTGGATCCGCCATCTGTGGCGTTTTCTGGCTTGCGCTTCTTCCGCTGTGGCTGTAGCGCGCTGGCGCTAGCCAAGCCAATCGCAGCACAGCCAATCACTCTGCAACACCCGATCTGCGATCTGACCGGGGGCAGCACCCGGCACTTTCAGATTTTCAGTGAAGACGTTCAGATTTTCTGTTTAGCCCAGTGGGACGTGGCCCTGGGCCGGCTGCACAGCGGCAGATGTTGTCAACGGGAACGCTCATGTCCTTAACTCCGAACTCCTTCGTTCAAATCAACACTATGCTGGCGCCAACTTTATGTCGGCAACGAAGCGTCTAACGACTAGTATAACCTGCTCACAAGCAATGCATGCGTGTTGGCAATATGAATTCCCCTGTGTGTTGCGTATGCAAAGCGCCTATTCAGGGGTGTGGTCATTTGAAGTCTCCATCAAAGCTGGTGAAGCCACACAGCCTGAAGACATGGAAGTACGGCTTCTTCTCCAGCCTGCACATCATGGCACAGTCATTCCCATGCAGCCATGAAAGTCTTTGTTGGGGGCTTCCACGACAGCTCATGCGCTCACCTGGCACACCAGTTCCAGGCGCTGGTCAATCGGCCATCCACACATGACCCAGCGTCAAAGAAGTTGTCAGCTCCTGCACTCATATAACACCAAAGAGCAGCAGTAGCAAAAGGCATGTGTTATGCCTTGCTACCCCACCCTGCTCATGTGCCACCTGCACCATGTTACTCAAGAAGCACGACTCAGTACTGAGAATCTGTCATGCAGCGATGATGAGCCTGTTGGGCTACCTTTCATCTCCTGTGGCAGCAGAGGGATCTGGTGACAGAGCATGCTGCCAGTCTGCATGGTGACACTGTTCAGCTTCTGCCTTGAACAGGTTTGGATACTCACCACTGCCATCAAAAGCATGGCGGCAGAAATCTGTCATGATGGTGAGCTGGCAGTGCTCCACGCTGCCAAACGCGTTGTCGATGTACAGCTTGACCTCAGGGTCACGGTACAGCTTGGGCAACTCATCCAACACCAGCACCACAGGGTTGAGAATGCGAGGCACCTGCCAGGCACGCACTCAACAAGTAGGCCCAAGGCGTCAGCCATGCATGCAGTCTACCCCTGGCAGGCATGCCCCAGCCACCCTGGCCAGGGTCTGTGGTGAGTCCAGCGCCTGGATGCCGCACCTGGATGTACTTGTCCATGAACATGAGGGCGTTGGGCACATTGTGGTCTCCCAAGTGTACCACGGAGGAGCCCACCCAGGTCCCAATGCGCTCCTGGCATCTGCAGCCACAGGACACGCGGCAGGCACCTGGCTTGACCTGGACTGGAGGTCTCAGCAGCCAGCTTGACTTAGCAGGCACGCTCGACTCGACCTGGACTGGAGATCATAGCAGGCAGGCTTGACTCAGCAGGCAGGCTTGGCTTGACCTCACCAGGAGGTTTTAGCAGGCAGCCTGACTTAGCAGGCAGGCTTGACTTGGCGGGACTGGAGATGAGATGCATGCAGTGGTGGTGCAGGCAACAACAGCTCTGGTGCGCATGCAAGACAGCACGGGCTGGTTGGCAAGGATGAGTGGGAGGTGGGGCATGGTGCCTTGGTGCTGTGCAAGGTGGTTGAGAGTGCAGTATAGCGTAAGGTTTCAAGCCTGCTACCAGACAGCTGGAGCACCTCTGCTGTGGCATGGTCTGAGTGCACGTAAGGAAGCATGCTGCGCACCTGGCCAGGATGCCGTGCATTGCTCTGCTGACGCATGGAGCAGGCTGCACACGGTTCAGGCCCTGGCCGGTGTCTGTGAGGCGGTAGCTGTTGCCCTCCCTCAGCAGGTCTGCCTCTGCCAGGTACCACAACTGGCAGGGTGCAGCCAGGCACACAGGCAGGGTTGGCGGCAACTGGAGGCAACAGGAGGCACTGGAGGCCACCCCTTGCCCACCTACCCTCCTGGCCAATGCCTCCACCTACTCTAAACTTGAACTGACACACACACTAGGCGCGTATGCTGCCCCTATGCATGCACCTCATTACTGCGTAATGACAAACGCACGAGGCCCTTGTGACGTTGGTGGTGGGGTGCCAGGTGAAGCTTTGGGATGTGTGACAGGCATTCTGCCAAGACAAGCATGCGTGGTCTACTGCCTCCCTTGCCTTGAACATGTCAGTGCTGACCTCCCTCCACAGCGTGAGGGATTGCAGCACATAGTGGTACTGCCTGGCAGACAACACACATGCACAGAGGATGAAGTCAGGTCACGAGGCTGGATAGCACCAAACAAACTATTAAGGACCCATCGCTTTGCAGCTATCTGTGTGCTTTCAAAGTGGTAAAAGAGCAAGGGCATCGCAGGAGGTCAGGGAGCAGCACCTTCACTCCACACCAGTGCTGGGCGATTCGCCAAAGACGTATTACTCAGTGTAATAAAAAACATCAAAACAGGAGTTTTTTATTACTTTTAATATATATTAATTAACTAATTAATTGTTTATTAAATATAAATCAAAATAAGTTAAAATAAATCGCAAAAATCGCCATTTGAGTCTAAACAATTACAGCATACTCCCTTGTGATATATCCCACATATGCAATATATCCTACATAGCCCCACACCCCAGCCCTTGTGGGTCAGCATGCAACAGGCTAGGCTGTAGCCCCACACTCTAGCCCTAGTGGGTCAGCATGCAACAGGGCTGGGCTGTAGCCCCACACCCTAGCCCTAATGGGTCAGCATGCAACAGGGCTGTAGCCCCACACCCTAGCCCTAATGGGTCAGCATGCAACAGGGTTGTAGCCCCACACCCTAGCCCTAATGGGTCAGCATGCAGCCCTAACCCTAGCATGCACCCTAACACTAGCCCTAACCCTAGCATGCAGCCCTAAACCTAGCCCTGTAGCCCCACACCCTAGCCCCACACCCTAGCCCTAGTGGGTCAGCATGCAATAGGCTGGGCTGTAGCCCTAGACCCTGTGCCCTAGGTAACGGCCCCTGGCAGATGCCCCAGCCATCCAGTAATCAATGGCCTCTTTGTAGGGGAACGTCTTGAGGGTGAAGGTCTTGCGGAGGCGGAGGATGCGTCGAAGAGGTGACAAGAGGCTCACCCAGCGAGTTGGAACCCTCCTGAGCACCTTGACATCAGTCCCAAGGAGGTTGCGGGAGATGGCCCGCAGTTCACCCTGGCGCTTGGGGCTGCGGCAGAAATAGTGGGCTAAGGTGGAGGAAAGGCTGTTGAGCTTGCTAATGACAGGGGTGTCTTCAATTGCCTTGCCAGCCAGCTGGCCGCGGTGCGCATGGCACCACACCCCTTGAACAAATGGGGCCACCTTGGTGCGCAGTTGCACCACCACGCCAGTGTGGGCGCCCTGCAGCACAGATGCCCCATCGCAGCCAAAGCTGACAAGCTTGCTGCCCAGCTGCTCCATAGACAGCTGCAGCTTGCTGCCAACAGTTGCAAGGAGGAGGTCAAGGAGGTCATCCGCTGTAGCGCCATCAACAGGTGGCAAATCCACAAAGGTTGCTTGGCGCACGAAGTCCCTGTCCATGGAGTGCATAAAGATGCACATATAACCCTTGCCATCGTATAACCCTTGTCTCTGGGTCGGCTGCAGCTTGCGCATAGCTGTCTTCAAGGGTCATGACACGACAGCCAGCAGCCTCAACAGCTGATAGCTGCTGCTTGGCGTGTCTCATGGCAATCTTGTCCACCCTTGCTGTGCCAGCTGGGCTGAGAGGGAGGGCCGCTGGGCTGAGAGGGATGGTACCAAAAGGACGGCCGCCAGGACTGAGCCCAGCTGCCTTCACTGCGTTAGAGTGCTTGACGGAGGCTGCATGCGTATCGACAGTGGCCTTGCGGGCTTGTATCGACTGAGGGTGGAGGCAGAACCGGCAGCTGACACGGTCGGGGCTGCCAAGGATAGGCTTAATCCAATGCCCATGGTCCTTGCGCATGCTGTCAGTGATGCCATACTTCTGCTTGCTGACCCAAGCTCCATCACTGCTGCCTTTCTTCACCTTGCTCTGCAAGGACAAGATCCTATTGGGAGCTCTTCACAACCTGGGCATCTTGCTGTATACCAACCTTGGCAGGTCCATTCTTTTCCAAGTCCGCATCATCATCGCTTGCTACGCTCTGCACCCAAATATACTCATCGCATCGCGTTGTTGACATGCTGCGTTGACGGACATGCTACGGTTACTGACCTCAACGCCTTCGTCATCGGCACTTGTTGTTACAGAGCGTTGGGACGCTATGTGGTTGTACTGCGATGGATGTTCGGCTGTGGTGGGCAGCCGCCCGCTTTGGGGTTTGCGGAAGATGGGATACATTGTTGGGGGATAAGTAATAAGCGGAGTACCAAACGGGCGGTGGAGCTATTACCGATGTAATAAAGTTCACTCATTTTGAGGACGGTTTTTTCGACTTATTACCGGTTTTTGCGCTGGATTATTACCGACTTATTACATTATTACCCAATCGCCCAGCACTGCTCCACACTAGTTGTGTGGGCCCGTGCAGCCGGCCAGCTTTGTCACACGTTATCAAGTCTGCGGCCTGACCAGGCCAGATGCAAGGCAGTGCCACTATGTTTCCCGCTCTGTGAGGGCGTACCTCTCGTGGTTGTGTGTCAGCCTGGCCCCCCCTTTGCCGCCTTGGATAGCCAGGCTGAAGTCTGGGTGCCGCGGCCCCTGGGGGGAGAAGAAGGTGGTGAAGTAGGTGATCATGCGGTCAATGGGGTCCCTGCACAAACACTCAGTGAGCTGGCAAAGGCAGGCCAGGGATCTTGGGGCTGGCAAGGACACAGTCCATGTGGGGGTGGGAGCCCATCTGCCGCACATGGTGACTCATGGTAAGACCCCAGCCGTGATTGCCCAGCAACTCTCACTACCATTATTCACACTGAGCACCATTTGCCTGGCCATTGATCTTGTGTGATGTGTTGCAGCGGCGCTGGCCCCAGTGTCATGCTGCTGGTATGCTGCTGTTGGTTTTAACCGCTAAGATGCCAGCATGGTATGGCTGCTGAGCATGGTATGGCCTGGGCCTGGTATGGCTGGTATGGCTGCTGGGCAATGCTGATGACATGCACCACCTAGGCTGCTTGCCAGCGACATGCCTGACAGCAGCATTGTATCACCTGCACTGCACAGCTACTTAGTAAGCTGCCACAATAAGCTAGGCAGCAGGCTCCCATGCAAGCTTGCACATCTGTCGACAACACTGCAGGCTGGCAGACACTCCATGGCAGCTAGCAGTGTGCAGCACTTGCCTGTTGAAAAGCAGGTAGGAGTTGTTGTCGCTGAACGAGTAGATGGCGGTCAGGATCTCCTCCTTGGTGATGGCACTGCTGCAGTACTTCTTAGCCAGGGCATCACGCGCTCGCTCCTTCACCTTGATGTCGCGCTGCACATCATACCGCTGACGCCCATCTGCAGCCAGCGCATGCTGGGGCGGTGGGAACATAGCGGTGACAAGGCATGCAAGCAGAGGCACAGCACAGCGCAGGAACAGCTTGAGTGTGCCAGGAGCCATCCTATCCATGCCCCTAGCGCCCAGCAACCACCCTTTGCAGCACACAACTTGCCAGCAGTGCCAGGAGCAGGCAAGAGCAGTAAGCCATGCCTGATAAGGTCACGACTCATGGCTGAGATGCCGTGACATGAGGTCGACGACTTCGGTTGAAGCTGCCGTGGGCTGTCAACAACCATGGTTGTACATATGTACATGAAAGGGTAGGCAAGGTCACCCTTTCTACTTCGCATACTCAGCAGTTGGAATTCTTCTACATACACTGGCAGGCGGGCGACAAGTGCAACAAGCAACAAGGGTCAGTACCTGTGCCCTGTGGCAGGCCCAGGGGCCACTTGCCTGACACGATCTCTGCAGTCGCTGCTGTCATCAGTCCATCCTCCAGCAGAGCTCCTGCTCCACGTTCTTCAAGGAACGAGGCCACTGTCTTAAGTGGCTTCACACATTTGAACTCAAGCAGGTCCTGGGTGCGGAAGGAAGACAGAGGAAGGCAGGCTGTTACACACGGACACGCCAGACCAACTCTTTGGCTGTCCTCCAGCAGATGTGGAGCCCAGTCAGTGCAACCACTCTAAAGCGGATGCCAGCAGGCGGCTGCTAAGTATTTGGGGTGTGCACAACGGGCTGGCTGGGGTGAGGAGGCATCTGGCCACTGCCTGGTGTGCATCATCTGCTCACCTGCACTGCTGGGTCTGCACTGTCCATGAGCAGGTACATGAGCTTGCCATACTCGGACCGCATCTTGTCTGGGTTCATGATCTTGTACCTGGGACACAGAACCCGAGTGGTGAAGCACGCAGGCAAGCCGGTATGACTAGCCAGCCATACGAGGTGCATTGCCACCTTAACTCAAGAAGTCATTGCTCAAACTTTGTGTGGTCAGTGCACCCTGATCTGAGCCACTGACTGCTCAGCAAGCTGGTAGGACTGGCCAGGTACAGAGGATGTGCATAGCACCACGACCATGGCAGTTGTGAGCAAGCAATGCACAACCCAGGCATATGGTGCACCTCATATGACTGGACAACCCATGTACTGCAGCCACCTCTTGCAAATCAGCATGGGCGCAACATCTATGGGCAACAACCTTGTACTATACTACATTTGATTTATCATCCCTGCCACATGACAGTGCATATGGGTGTGGTGGCACATGATAACACAGCACGCACCAGCCTTCAAGCTGCAGTCGTCGGGCCAAGCTGTTAAATTGCCTCATTGCAAGCCACTACAGTGCACAGCAACCTCCTCACAGCAGCAGCCAAGCGTCTCCACATCCTGTGACGCCTGCCCCAGCTGCCCCTCACCTGCGCCCAACTTCAAACACTGCCTGGAAGAAGTCTGCGTTTGCTGCAAACTCCCGGTCCCTCACCAGCTCTTGGCCCTTGCGGTAGTCCTGGGCGACCACCAGGCCAGACAGGATGGCGCTGTGCACCAGCACAGTGGCACGCCACAATGCTGCGTTACAGTGTGTCACACCATGGTCTTGCAGGCTGCAACACTTGACGGGCGGCCACAGTGCAAGGGTAGTGACACAAGTGGTCGGGTAGCCATCTCGCAATGCCAATGCCCTGGCACCTTAGGCACAGCATCAGGGACGGCTGGTGACAGGTGTGGCACAGCACAGGGTGGCTGAAGTGCAGTGCAGGGCTGGGTGAGGCGCTGCAGCTCCCACAGGGCTTCCAGCACAGTAGTCAACCGGCAGCAGCCCAACCCCTGCTGTGCGCTAGTACCCCAGATGGACCAATCCATGCAAGGGCCAGCTATGCGCACCAGATGTCCTTAATTTGTGTGTGGATGCGGGCTGTCTTGTGACGCCAGACGAGGACATCCACCTGCAAGGCGGTCAAGGACAGCTCTCACACTGTCAAGGGGAGGACAGGCGTGTGTCAGGCTCGTAGTTGACAACCAGCTGGTGCTCCATCCTTTTGACATAACCATACTTTGCACCCTATCGCTGCAAGTGGGTTGCAATACCCATGGCCAGCAATCAGCTGCAACGATGACTAGTGGTGATCGTGAAAGTGTACCATTTGATACTTGATACTGCCTTTCGCCCTGCATCGTGCTGCTCCTAGCGACTGCTGCAGACAGCTCTCCCATAACCACCTTGTCTGTGTACTCGGACACGTTCAGCGCAGCTTCTAGCAACCGCAGCAACCGCCGCTCTGCTGCTTCCAGCCTCATGGGAATGTACCTACAGCCATACCACCGCACTGCCTCCTGAAGCCACTCCCTCACAACACCCTGATTGCAGCAATGTCCATCGTTGCTGCTGCTGCTGCATGTGCCTCTGACAAGGGCTGTACAAATTGTAGTGCCAAGGATAGGGGCCTGCCTGAACCCGTCCTTGCATGTGGCAGCATGGCCTAGCGGGCCATACCTAGCACGCTCGGCAAAGCTGGTGCTGGTGCCATTCGCTCTGCTTGCAAGGCTGCTGTTGCCATTGAGGTTGAGGGCTGGAGGAGGCCCGTTGGTGACAGGCAAGGTTGAGACAGTCTCTGCGCCAAGCACAGCCTGGGAAGATAGAAGACAGCAGCACTCAGTTTATAGCAACGTCTACCAGCTTTCTCCACATCGGACATCAGGCTGGCATGGAGTGCTGAGGGGTTGGGGAACACAGTGGAGGAGTGGCTGTACTCTGCGTCTTATTGACAGCTGTGGCTCCAAGGCCCACCTCAGCTGACTCAGTTGCATCCCCATCTGCATCAGATGCAGAATCTCTGTGTCGCTTCATCTCGATGTCATCTTCAATGCCAGCCTGCATTGAGGTGACCTAGTGTTGATGTACCCTCTTCCTAACCGCTTTGCCCCAGAAGCCCATTGAGTGTGCATGGGGTGTTGTGGTCAGCAGCTATACTCACCTTGTGTGAGGAGCGTTTCAACTTGTCTGCATCTGCTTGTGCTTCTCTGGCAAGAGCAGTTGCTTCCAGCGCACTTTGCTGCAGTTGCTCTTGTAGCAGCAGGAGCTGCAAGAGAGTGAGCTGCGCAGTGAGCCACGCAAACCGGGCGGTCAGCTGTCACATGAGCAGCAGGCACTCACTTGAGCGACAGCTGGCTCAGTCGAGGAGCCATTGCTCTCTTTGAGCAGCTGCAAAAGCTGCTGCGTGACCCCGAGGGAGGTCTGCGCGTCTCTGGCTTTGCTGCCCGCCCACTCCGACAGCTGCTCCTGAGCAACGCGGAGCCTGTTTACAGCGTCCTCAGCCCGCGCCTCTGCTCTCTGGCGCATCATGTCATCCTCATAAGCCCGATCATCGCCGCACGTAGTCTCCAACTGCATGGGTTGCTGATCGAGAACTGCGTTCAATTGCTGAGAAGCTGCGGGACGCTCCATCGCTGAGGTCAGCGCCCTCGTTAGAAAGGAGCTACCACTGCATATCAGTTTTGGCCAGCAAATGTTCGGCCAGCAACCCGAAAACATACTCGAATGTGAACTTACCCAATTTGCATGAAAAGGTTTCACCTTCCTCACCCGGTCACTGCAGCCAACATGTGCAGTGCAGCAGCAGACAGCGGCGGCAGCAGGCAGAGCTGAGGCGACGGAGGGAGCTTGGACTTAGAGAGCGCCTTGGCTAGCTCATGTCCCAATCAGGCATCCAGACTTCGTGCCTACTATGGCCGTCATCGCTTTCATGCATTTATATGTTTCAAGCATGTCAGCTGGAAGAGGGGCCGTAACCAACCCTGTGAGCAAGCAGCGGCACAGAGACACCTTGTGTTTTCTGCAATGTTTTACACTGCGGCTGGCATGCCAGGGGTGTATAAACAACAGCAGGTCACCCCCAGTTAAGTCTCCCGGTCACACACATTCCTCCCAGGGACATCTGAGCCAATCAATCCTCTCGGTAAAATGTCAACCGACCTCAGTCGACATTTTGTCACGGAGTTATGTTGACATTTGCAACAGGCACCAAACAGCTAATGCTGCATCAACGCTGCATTCTCTCAGTATTCGCGTGCCGACTGTAGGCCAAATACTGCGATCGACGCTGCCACCCAAATATGTGACCGCTCATTCCCTGCCAGGCCGGACTTGGGCCCCTGTTGCAGTTGATGTGTGTTGATGGAGAGACTTAGCGTGAATCCGAACGCACCAAGCCCGTCTCCAAAGCAAGCGAATAGGCCGCAATCCTCCAGTTCGCAGAGCTTTGAATCTTGGCGAGGCTAGTTAGCGGCTAGCAGAAGACGACTGAGCGGACGACCCAGCAGGCGGTAACGACTCTGACCCAGCACCACAGCCAGCAGGTTCCAGCTGGAATCACAGACAAGTACCCTCATTCAGCACACCATCATGATAACATATTCTTCTTTGCAGGCCGCATGCCCAGAAGGCCAGGAAAGAGTGCAGCAAAGAAACGGGTGAAGATACCAGCGGCAGAAGAAGCGGCAGAAGAAAGCGCCAGTGCAGCATCCTGGACTCCACCCCCTCCCAGACTCACCCATTTGCCTTGCCTGGCTTGTCCCCTGCCATGCTCACCAGCCCAAGGCTGCAGCATCAACAGCAGTAGCCACCTTCCTTTCCCTCTGCCCTTCTTAGCAGCCCAGGGCTGTAGCAGCAGCAACAGCCACCTCCTGCCTTGTCCCCTGCCATGCTCACCAGCCCAGGGTTGCAGAAGGTGTGCCCCTCCCATCCCTGCCCAGCCCTGCCCCACCCCCTCCCAGCCTTGCGTTGCCCCTCCCCTCCCTGCCCAGCCCTGCCCCACCCCCTCCCAGCCCTACCCCACCCCCTCCCAGCCCTGCCCCATCCCCTCCCAGCCTTGCGTTGCCCCTCCCTGCCCAGCCCTGCCCCACCCCCTCCCAGCCCTGCCCCACCCCCTCCCAGCCCTGCCCCACCCCCTCCCAGCCTTGCGTTGCCCCTCCCTGCCCTGCCCTGCCTCTCCCTGCCTTGCCCTGCCCTGCCCTGCCCTGCCCTGCCCTGCCCTGCCCTGCCCTGCCCTGCCCTGCCCTGCCCGTAAGTGTCGCAGTGCAGGCTGCAGGGTAGCAGCAGGCTGCAGGTGTGCTGCAGTGCATGAGCAGCAGCAGCAGGCTGCAGTGCATGTGTTACAGTGCATGAGCATGAGCAGCAGGCTGTAGCGCATGAGCAGCAGTGCAAGGACAGCAGCAGCAGCAGCAGGCTGTAGGTGTGTGACAGTGCAAGCTGCAGGTGTGCTGCAGTGCATGAGCAGCAGCAGCAGGCAGCAGTGCATGTGTTGCAGTGCATGAGAAGCAGCAGCGGGCTGTAGTGCATGACCAGCAGTGCATGGGCAGCAGTGCATGAGCAGCAGCAGCAGCAGCAGGCTGTGTGGCAGTTTAGGTAATAGCAGGCTGCAGGTTTGCTGCAGTGCATGAGCAGCAGCAGCAGCAGTAGGCAGCGGTGCATGCGCTACAGTGCATGAGCAGCAGCAGCAGGCTGTAGCACATGAGCAGCAGTGCAAGGACAGCAGCAGCAGTGTATGGGCAGCAGCAGCAAGTTGTAGGTGTGTTACGGTGCATGAGCAGCAGCAAGAGCAGCAGGTTGTAGTGCATGAGCAGTGCATGGACAGCAGCAGCAGGCTGTAGGTCTGTGGCAGTGCAGTCATAGCCTAGTCAGTGCCCATCAGTCAAAGCCCATCAGTGCAGTCAGAGCCCATCTGAGAAGAATGTTGCATGGTTCAAAAGCTGTCAAAAGCTTCCGTTCAGTTCCATGCCACACAACGTGATTTGTAAGTTGTGAATGGTCAAAATGTAATGAAGAAAACGGTGGTGGTCATTAGCAATGTATCCTCGTCATATATGATACCTTGTATGGACAACACCACCACGCGGTGATGCGCTATGGCCGCAAACGTGGTAGCCACCTGCTAGATACCCCCTTTGCATGTAGGCATCACGATCATGCTTAGCAAGTGCAGGCCTGACAGTGGTCCACGCCCAATGTGTCACAGCCAGCTGGACTACGGATGGTACCTATACTGGAGGCTCATCAGATCCAGCCACATGCTAGAAGA
>JASKMD010000031.1:7390494-7477236 GCA_030144725.1 Haematococcus lacustris
TTCCGCCTGCCCAGCCCCCCCCCCCCTCCCCCTGCCCAGGCTCCACCTCCCCCTGCCCCTGCCCAGGCCCCCCCCCCAGCCCCAGCCCAGGACCCCCCATGCCCCTGCCCCAGCCCAGGCCCCACCTCCCCCTCCCCCAGCCCAGGCCCCCCCGCCCAGGCCCCACCACCCGCTCCCCCAACCCAGGCCCAGCCCCTCCCTGCAGCACCTGGCCCAGCCCCACCACCCCAGCCCCCCCAAGGGGGCAGGTGGCTGGACCGGGACACCAACGCCTGTCTCAACTTGCAGCGCATCGGGGAGAGCAGGCAGCGCCCCGTAGAGCTGTGCCAATGGGATGACCTTGAGGCTCTGCCCCCCATTGGCGGCGAGTACCAGCAGCGCTACAAGCGGGTCAATGACCGGCTGCCCAAAGGCAGGCAGTGGTTGCACCGGGCTGCTGAGTACCGGCGGGGCATTGATGGTCGGGCCCGCAACAATGCATAAGGCCCTAGTAGTTTCACACAGGCTGTCAGCCTTACAAAGCATAATGCTGTTAGTTTTGATGAGGAGCCCAGTGGTCTGTCCCGGGAAAGTGCCACCAGAGTGGGGTTTGCAGTCATCAAGGGTGCGACCGAGGATGCTACAACATGTTGGTAGTAGCTGAGTGAGATTACCCACAGGCCGACATGTTGTTCCTTGTTGAATGAGTTTTGTTGGCCTGACCAGTGGACGTCTCGGCAACGCTATTGAAGCGGAGTGGCCGTGATAGGGTGTACATGAGGTCGCCATCCAACCATTTGCCGCGCGAGGAAGTGTATGTACACATCATGTGTCAGCCAGCGTGAGAGTGTCCATCTATGACAACAGCTCCAGTAGCGCTAGCCGCCGCCGCTGCTTCCCTTAGAGCATGATGCTGCTTACATCACACATACATACCTGATCAACTGCATGACCATCACTAGGCTCGGTTGGCAGCCAGCATGTGCATGCAAGATCTGGAGTAGTAAATGCTGATTGTGTGACCCTTAACCAAGGGTCAGGCGCTCATGCAGCAGGGCATATTATGCACACAAGCATAGTCACAGGCAAGGCGAAGCAGGCTCAGATAGCAGTCTCATGCACTCGACCATCTGAGTACTCGAGTCATGTCAGTGCTCAACTGCGTTGTGCAGAGGGAGGGAGGGAAGGGGGAGGGGCAGGCAGTGTCTGTGTACATCAGTCCCTTGCTTCAGCGTTCAGGGAAGGGAGGGGCAGGTGACTGCTAGGCCCGAGCCACAGGTCAGGAGGCCGTGGGTGGTGATCATGGGTGGCTGGCTTAGAAGGGTGTGTATGCCATGTTTGCTGCGGCATGGCTGCGCTGGAGCAGCTTGTGAACGCGGTCAATGTGAGCGGGGGGATCCAGGTCACGCCCTGCCGTGCTGGAGCCAGCAAGGGCCTTCCCGATGGCTTGCCTAAACAGGCCATCTAGGCGTGTGATAGCTAGGTGGGCGTGCTGCCGTGCCTGCCAAGCCTGGGTGCGTGTGGAGGGCGGGGGCGCAGGGGACCGGGTGGAAGGCACGGGCTTGGACTCCTCCTGCATCGTGGTCACCAGACAGGAGCAGCACGTCTTGCAGCTGCCCTGCAATCTGCTGCCCTGCAGTCTGCTGCCCTGCAGTCTGGGGTAGGCGACCATGGCGACCTCCCTTGACTGCCTAGGGCTGCCCGATAGGGAGCTGCCCTGTTTGCATTGTGAGGGGCCCTGCTTCACGATCTGGGGCTCAGCCTGCCCAAGCAACACTAGCACCTGCTGTTGTCAATGCGACCTGCACAGATGGTCAGTGTCCTAGCGCCGCAGTGAAACTGATTGTAAAAGGAAGGGCTTGCTAGTCATGGCCATTCAAAACTAGGTTCTCATGGGTGCACCTCAACTATGACTCATCTACTCATGAGGCTTGGCACAGTGCATGACATGAGGCTAAACAGAGCCATTGCTCATCCTGGTGATAAGCCAAGGTAGTGCACCGCGGCCTGCCCTCCTTAGCGGAGCCACTTGCCTGCAGTGCTTCAACAAACTCGTACAGGTCCTTGCCCACGTAGTCCCACAGTGCCCTGGCCGTGGCCACAAACACGCGGGCCTCGAGGTGCTTGCACAGGCTGTGCAGCGCGTCACCCACACCCAGCAGCACAGGGCGCAGCAGAGCCTCCACCCACTGCTGCTGGAGCGATGCCACGCTGACCTGCAATCCGAAGGACACTGAGCGACCATTCTAACGCACCGCACGTGATGGCAGAAAGTTGACGGCAGGCCAAGCGAAAGGATGCGAAGCGGATGGTACGGCTCGCCAAACATGCAACCATTGGTGAGGGCATCCATTGCAGAGCTGACGCAAGGCACGCACCTGCTGTGTTGACAAGACTCCGCCTTGCCGGAGCAGCGCGTCCCGGCTGGGCAGCGGCGCGGCCAACACCAGCGCGATGCTGCTGGGCTCGTAGCTGCGCAAGTGCTCCGCCAGACGGCCAGCGCACGCTGAGACGCCCGCGGAGTACTGGCTGCGTAACTCCTTGACCAGCTGAGTCAGCCAGCAACATGACAGACGTCGAGCGCTGATGCTGCCCAGCATGCCGCTGCTGTTGCTGCTGCTGCACCTCACCGCCTGCATAGAGGTTGACTTGCCCAGCTGGCATGGCTGATGTGGTACGCTGGTGTGACCCGCCCTGGCCCTGGCCCAAGCCACTGGTGCCAGCGGAGTACCCAGCGGATACCCCAGCGCCCGGCCCCCTGTCACTGCCCCCAGTGCTGCTGCCGTGGCTGTTGGCGCCAGAGTTGATCTGCGCCTGCTGGCTGTTTGCACCACGGGCCAGGGCGCTGTCACCAGCAACGCGGCACAGGGTGAGCAGGGCACTCAGCACCTCCCGCAGCACACAGCACATCGCAGCTTCCAGCGGCTGCCCAAAAGCGGGCCAGTGCTCCACGACCCGCTGGTAGCACCCCAGCTCCCGCTCCACGGAGTCAAGCATGGTGGTGACCAGCGGGGCCGCGGCGCCAGGCACGGACCCTAACAGCAGGGCGGCTGCAGGCTGCGGGGGCAGACAGGGGTGGGATGGGGTGTTCGCCAAACCACCAACAGCCACTGCATCTTGACACGGCGCCGACCTCTATGGTGGGATACAGGCTACTACCCCCTGGCTGTCCCCTCCCTGGCAACCCCCAACCCCCAGATACTTTGCATCAAGCTGCACCCCCCTGCACGGCTGCGTGGCGCTTACTTTGGGCCGTCCGCCATTGTTTGCGCCAGGGGGGCCAGGCTGCCCAGGCACGAGCTGCAAGGCTGCGCACTGCTCAATGAGACGGTGTTGGGTTGCGGCAATCCAGGTGTTGACGTGGGGCCGGAACAGCTCCAGGGCGTCCAGGTGGGCGCGCTGCTGGCCGTCATGGTTGAGGGAGGACACTTCCAAGTAGCTGGGGAGGGCAGAGGGGGAGCAGAAGGGTAGCGAATTGTGTTGACAGCAGCAGGCAGTGTGGTCAATGGTAGGCAGTGATGCTGAAGCAAGCTTGCCCTGGCTCTGAACTCATGGCTCTAAACCCCTGGCTCTGAAATTGCTCTGATTTAGTCCTGATGGCCCTCTAAAACACCCCTCATTCAGAGCCCCATGAATCAGTGCGTAATCAGTACTGAATTGACTGCTATGAAACACCTCTGGTACGCCGCGTACCAGCGACCGCTGGAATGCCTCATAATTTCAGCTGCTAGATTGCGGCTCATTATAAGTCCGGAACTTTCCGACGGTTCCTGGCCGTACGGGTGGGTGAGAGCATCGTGTTTATTGTGCTGCTGCCAGATGGGAACGCTAACGTCCAGGGATTACTGAGGATTGTACTGCATTACAGTCCTGCCTGGTCGGCCTAAAGACATGAAAGGATGAGATCGTGACAACATAGAGAAGTAGCTAAGAATATGAAACACCTTAAACACCACTAACGTGGCTACATTTCTGACATGCCTGTCAGTTCTAGTCAGATAGCATGCTGCTGGACGAGCGACGCTCAGCAGCATGCTCAGATCAACACGTCTAGTAGGGCGGGACTGAGGCGAAGCTGCTGATGGGGCAGAAGCCATTCAGGCCAGTCGTGTCGAACGGAGCAATGGTACAGGAGCCTAACCCGAAACACAGCCGGTCCAACCTGCAACAGGCACACACACAGGCCACACCTCAGCTGCTGAAGCTCATCATCCGCATGTACATTACATCTGCATCATCACATCATGCAGCTGGGCTATGCTCCCTGCTCCACCCTGGTTCACTTACGTGCATTGCGAGGTGAGCTCGAAGGTCAGGGTGGCTTCCGTGCCATACGGGATGTTCAGGTTGGTGTACTTGAGCACAGGGCGGCTGCTCTCCCAGGTGCGGTACACTGTCCGGGAGTCCAGCATGGCAGAGCCAGCCACAGCTTGGCGACAGTTCTTGTTATCTGCAAACAGGTGTTGCTGCACACTTTTGCTGCACCGGTATTGCTGCAAGCAGGTGTTGCCTCAGCCAGCAGGCATGAGCCTAGCCATAGGTTGCCATGAGGGCGGGTAGTGACCCACCAGCAGCAAACTCCAGCTTGAGCATTGGCCTCTTGATCGGGGTCTGGGCATCAACAACCGGGTCGATGAAGATGCGCAGGCGGACAATGGAGCCACCAGTCGGCGTTGAAGTCACGCTAGCAACAGCCGCCCTCCAGGCCAACAAGCTTGAGTTCCTCTCGCACCTACAGGCAGGGCATGGTAACAATGCAAGAGCTTAGGTAAAGGCCAATGCCTGGATTGCTGCAATGCAAGGTTGAAGAAGTGCAGTGAAAGCGTTGCAAGCGGCAAGGAAATGCTGTGTTACACTGTCAACCACAGGCCGACCGGTCACTCACTTGCAGTATGGGAAAGGAGTCTTGACAGGAAATGGTGAGGGTGTTGGCGGAGGGGGGGCGACATCAATTACTGTTTTGGGGGACGGTGGGGACGGTGGGGACGGTGGGGGTGGCGATGGTGGGGGTGGGGGTGGGGGTGGGGGAGGAGGGGGAGGGGGAGGGGGGAAAGGAGAAGGGGAAGGGGGAGGTGGTGATGGAGGGGGTGGGGAGGGAGGGGGAGGCTTAGGAGGAGGAGGTCCTGGGGGAGGGGGAGATGGGGGACGAGGAGAAGGGGGTGGGGGTGAGGGGGGAGGAGGGGAGGGAGGGGGTGGGGAGGGAGGGGGTGGGGAGGGAGGGGGAGGCTTGGGAGATGGTGGAGGGGGAGAGGGGGGCTTTGGGGAGGGGGGAGGGGGTGAAGGGGGGGGAGGGGAACGTAATCCAGTAATGCCAACTGGGCAGCAATCAATAGATGAAGCAGGGGAATTGAAGATGGCGTAAGTGATGCTTTCGCCTCCGATGGCAGAGAGAGAGGTCAGAGTAGAACCAATTGGAACAGTGAAGCAGGCTCTGATAGAGCCCCCTGCGCACGCCAAAACAATGCGTGTCATGTAATGCACTCCTTCAATGGAGCGACTTGACCTCACCCCCATGTTGCAAACACAAGCGCTCTACCTGGTGCACTCGCCACCGCTGCTTGGGTGACGCTGAGCTGAGTGAACTTGATGACGCTGCGCGGCGGTGGGCCAGCGTGCCAAGACATCGCAATGTTGCTGCCATTGAAGGTTCCCCTTGAATTGAAGCGCGGCGCGCCTGCGGCAGGTGAAAAAACAGCTGAGATGCGTACCGAGGAAGTCCCAAGCCGCACAGAGTCGGCACAGGAAAAGCAGGAGACCCACCGATGTCGAACTCAATCTTGTAGAGGTCCATTGAATAGCAGGGGCTGGGGTTAAATGGCACGGCGGCCAGAAACAAGTCGAAGCAAGCGAACTGCTCAGAGCCAACGATGGACATGCCAACATAGCGCAGAGCGAAGGGCGTCACTGTGGTGCGATCGCAGTTGCACCACGGGAAAGAAGGATAGCGGTTCCAGTCCACTTGCTTCAGAGTTCTACAGGAGCAGTAACGCGGGCAATGCTAGACCCGATGCGGGCTGAGGTACAGAATGGAAGCTGGCACAGGCGGGACATAACTGTACCTTCCCGCACTCTCGAGCTGCTGGCCAGACACTGCAGTGCAAAGTGCAAGCAGTTAGCATTAGGGCGCCGGAATGCGTAAAGCACAAGGCCGCTCTGAAGTCTTTGCGCCACTCACCTGCAGCCACAAGGGCTAGCAGGACCAGCACCGGCATACTCATTGATGATACACCGGCCAGCGCTGAATCGCAATGCCCTTGGTTCAACAAAGCCAGCAGGATAGGCGAGCTGCTGAGGCCGTGAACGAGAATCTCAGCAAGGAAAATCTCAGCAAGCCGGTCCTAAAACGTTACATCACACTAAAACTTCATCTCTCACTAATCCTAAATAGGATAATCTACAATGTATCCGGATACAACTTCAAATTACCCGGGTCTGAACGTGCCCATGTTACAAGGTCCCACTCCGGGAAATCGAGGTTGAGACGACTGTTTCCGCTGAGGTATACCGCGGATAGTCCTTCGCAAGGCCGACCCATCGCCGTCAATAACTCCGTCTAACTCGATGTGGTTGGACTGTAACTGCGCCCTCAAAAAGGTGCTACAAAACCTGCGCAGGGTCAGGCCTGACCCTGCGGTAAGTTTTCTTCGCCTCGCTTCACGTCCATGTATGATCAAGTGCATATCAAACACTAGGCTTGGTTGGCATTCTCAGCCAGCATGTGCATGCAAGAAGTTGAGTTGAGAATGCTGATTGTTTGACAAAATGGTTAGGCGCTCATGCAGCAGGGCCCACAATGCACACATGCAAAACCACCGGCAAGGCCAAGCAAGCTCAGCTTGCAGTCTCATGCACTCCGCCATCTACACAACGGTGTTTAGCAGAGGGAGGGAAAGGGAGGGAGGGTCAGGCAATTTGAGAGAAACTCTTGCACAAGCATTCAGGAGGCCGTGGGTGGTGATCATGGGTGGGTGTCTTAGAAGGGTGTGTATGCCATGTTTGCTGCAGCATTGCTGCGCTGTAGCAGCTTGTGGACGCGGTCAATGTGAGCGGGGGGCTCCAGGTCACGCCCTGCCGTGCTGGAGCCAGCAAGGGCCTCCCCGATGGCTTGCCTAAACAGGCCATCTAGGCGTGTGATAGCTAGGTGGGCGTGCTGCCGTGCCTGCCAAGCCTGGGTGCGTGTGGAGGGCGGGGGCGCAGGGGACCGGGTGGAAGGCACGGGCTTGGACTCCTCCTGCATCGTGGTCACCAGACAGGAGCAGCACGTCTTGCAGCTGCCCTGCAGTTTGGCGGCAGTCAATCATGGCGACCTCCTTGTTTGCCAAGGGCTGCCCTATAGGGAGCTGCCCTGTTTGCGACCTGCACAGATGGTCAGTGTCCTAGCGCCGCAGTGAAACTGATTGTAAAAGGAAGGGCTTGCTAGTCATGGCCATTCAAAACTAGGTTCTCATGGGTGCACCTCAACTATGACTCATTTGCTCATGAGGCTTGGCACAGTGCATGACATGAGGCTAAACAGAGCCATTCCTCAACCTGGTGATTAGCCAAGATAGTGTACCATGGCCTGCCCTCCTTAGCGGAGCCACTTGCCTGCAGTGCTTCAACAAACTCGTACAGGTCCTTACCCACGTAGTCCCACAGTGCCCTGGCCGTGGCCACAAACACGCGGGCCTCGAGGTGCTTGCGCAGGCTGTGCAGCGCGTCACCCACACCCAGCAGCACAGGGCGCAGCAGAGCCTCCACCCACTGCTGCTGGAGCGACGCCACGCTGACCTGCAATCCGAAGGACACTGAGCGACCATCCTAACGCACCGCACGTGATGGCAGAAAGTTGACGGCAGGCCAAGCGAAAGGATGCGAAGCGGATGGTACGGCTCGCCAAACATGCAACCATTGGTGAGGGCATCCGTTGCAGAGCTGATGCAAGGCACGCACCTGCTGTGTTGACAAGACTCCGCCTAGCCGGAGCAGCGCGTCCCGGCTGGGCAGCGGCGCGGCCAACACCAGCGCGATGCTGCTAGGCTCGTAGCTGCGCAAGTGCTCCGCCAGACGGCCAGCGCACGCTGAGACGCCCGCGGAGTACTGGCTGCGCAACTCCTTGACCAGCTGCGCTAGCTGTGCTCCGATCAACGGCCCGCCCACGTCCTCTAACAGCCCGGTCGCGCTGGGGAGCTGCTTTTCGCCGGCAGTGCGTGCAACATCATCCAAGGCCTTGCCGCGCTCGCTGCACCAAGCCAGCAGATTGTCTTCGAACTTGGGCACGAACCCCATGAACACGACCAGCGCATTGAGGAGCGCAACTTCGCGCATGTACAGCTGGCACGGGGGCGGGGGCGGGGCACCGGGGGCTGGGCCACCTTGTTGATTGGACGGCTGCTGCTGTTGGAAGCCTCCAGCTGCAGTGTTGAGTTGGCCCTGAGGCCCGGGGCTGCTGTGTTGGCTGCTTAAGCCCATGCTGTAGGGGCTGTTGAAGCCTGACCGGCTGTATGAATCAGGGTGTGTCTGAGGGCTGGCTGCAGCGCTGGCGCCGGGCGGCAGACCAGGGCTGTGTTGCATGCGAGCAGCTGCAGCCAGAGGGCCCAGCCCACTAGGGGCCTGGCAGCCTGCTGAGTCAGCCAGCAACATGACAGACGCTGAGCGCTGATGCTGCCCAGCCTGCCGCTGCTGTTGCTGCTGCTGCACCTCACCGCCTGCATAGAGGTTGACTTGCCCAGCTGGCATGGCCGAGGCGGTACGCTGGTGTGACCCGCCCTGGCCCTGGCCCATGCCACTGGTGCCAGCAGGGTGCCCTGCAGTTACCCCAGCGCCCGGCCCCCTTTCACTTCCCCCAGTGCTGCTGCCGTGGCTGTTTGCGCCAGAGGTGTTCTGCGCCTGCTGGCTGTTTGCACCACGGGCCAGAGCGCTGCCACCAGCAACGCGACACAGGGTGAGCAGGGCGCTCAGCACCTCCCTCAGCACACAGCACATCGCAGCTTCCAGCGGCTGTCCAAAAGCGGGCCAGTGCTCCACGACCCGCTGGTAGCACCCCAGCTCCCGCTCCGCGGAGTCAAGCATGGTGGTGACCAGCGGGGCCGCAGCGCCAGGCACGGACCCTAGCAGCAGGGCGGCTGCAGGCTGCGGGTGCAGACAGGGATGGGATGCTGTGTTTGCCGAACCACCAACAGCCACTGCATGACCATCTTGACACGGTGCCGACCTCTATGCTTGGATACAGGCTACTACCCCCGGGCTGTCCCCTCCCTGGCAACCCCCAAATCGCCAATACTTTGCATCAGTCTGCACCCCCTGCACGGCTGCGTGGCGCTTACTTTGGGCCGTCCGCCATTGTTTGCGCCAGGGGGGCAAGGCTGCCCAGGCACGAGCTGCAAGGCTGCGCACTGCTCAATCAGACGGTGCTGGGTGGCGGCAATCCAGGTGTTGACGTGGGGCCGGAACAGCTCCAGGGCGTCCAGGTGGGCGCGCTGCTGGCCGTCATGGTTGAGGGAGGACACTTCCAAGTAGCTGGGAGGGGCAGATGGGGGCAGCACGGGAGCAGCAGGGTAGTGGAATTGTCTTGGCAGCAGCAGGCAGTGTGGTCAATGGTAGGCCGCGATGCTGAAGCAAGCTTGCTCTGGCTCTAAACTCACAGCTCTAAACCCCTGGGTCCATGGGTGACACCACGCAACAGCATGGCTGTGATCTCTTTGAGACAGGGCTGTGACGGGGGTGTGAGTAGGGGAGCACCACCCCGCAGCGCTCACGTCTGCATGCGGGCTACTGACACCAGCAGGTCCACAGCCGGCTCAGTGGGCAGCAGGGGCGGGTACCAGCGCAGGGTGATGCGCAGGATGCTCAGGAACTGCTGGCAGTAGAACTCCGCAGTGGCCTGGGGCAGCTCTGGGGTGGCGGGCAGGAGGCCATCCAGGTTCTGCGGCCAGCCCAGGGTGGCCATACTGGGTAAACACGGCAGGCTGACAACAGAATAGGGACGCTCTTGTGGAGGTAGGCATTCACACAGACACGGTCATTCACTCAGACATTCTCTCACACAGACACGGTCATTCACTCAGACAGTCTTGTCTGATGTCCTGTGGCGCCTGCTGCACAGCGTGGTTGCTCCGCTGGAGCCTTGGCAAGTGAGGAGTGGTGGGCAATATGTGGTGCAGTGCAGCAGATGTCATCTGCCCTGTGGCCATCCACCCTTCACTGCCCACTCTGGCATGGCCTGCTCTGCTGCCTGACCTGGCCACTGCCACTAGGACGGTACTGGTAGGGCTGCTGCTGTCAGCAGGAGCTAGGGGCAGGGGCCAGGGAGCATGATAGTAGCAGTCGCCACTATACCATTGTACTCCTCCCATGTCCCGGATCCCGCAGCTCCCTGCTATGCCCTGTGACGGGCCCTGTGAGTGGGCCCTGTGAGTGGGCCCTGTGAGTGGGCCCTGTGAGCACGGCCCTACCTTCAGCGCCAGGGCAAAGGACAGGTCCTCCTGCATGAGCTGGCACACGTACTGCACAGAGCGGTACACCTTGATCAGCTTGGAGTCAGAGGCGTAGCCCTGTTGCTGCGCTTGCTTGCGCATGTCCCGCAGAGCCGCTTGCTCCCGCTGCTGCTGCACGATGTTATGCCTGCGCAGGCGCGGGCATGGGATGTGGCACAGCCAAGATGGGTGCTGCGGCAAACCGGAGGAGTGATCAGCAAGCCCGATCAGCTTGGCCTGTGTGACAAACAACATGCAGTGCTGGGCAGGAAGGGAAGCAACGAATGCCACGCCCTGATGCAGGCAGGGGGGGATGTCTCTTTGGTTTTTTTCCATTGACACTGCTGGAGCATGTAAAGGAAAGGCATACACCAGGAAAGCCCTGATAATCAGCCACTGAGCCAAACCAGCGGTTTGCCCTCAACCAGCCTAGCTGCACCTCACCTGTGCTGGCGCAGCGATGTGCCTTGGAGTGCCCCAGGCTGCTCCCCTTCGGCTTCACAGGTGACCAGGTCTGACCCAGTGCCCCCTGAGCCCCCTGCCGCCTCCTGCTCCTGCTGCTCAGCTGCCACTGCCGCTGCCAGGGAGGCCAGCAGCTCGGGCTCAGCTGACTGCCACTTGGTGCGCAGCACCACCCACTGCTTGCGTGCAGCAGCCTGCCAGCGGCTGGCAAGCCAGTCATGGGCAGTGGGGCTGAGCTCGGGGGCCACCATGTGGTACAGCAGAACAGCAGTCTGCAGGCAACACAGCTGAACAGATCAACCAGGGCCTGCTTATGCCGCATATGGGTGAGTACCACATAATGCAAATGCCGATGCTGGCAAATGACCAGTCAACTATGCATATACGCCACCTGCTGCAACCACCTGGACTGCATATTGCTGGCTGCACAAGTGAAATGGCTTGTTGCGGTTTTGGTGCAGCAGGCAGGGCACTGGCTTGGGTCATGGGGCACAGGAACACACCAACAAGATCCTTGCAACCGTGCAAGAGGGCACTTCAGCCACTCACCCGCAGCGGCTGCTCTTCTGTGGCTTCAAGAGTACCATCAGGTAGATTGCTGACCAGGCTCGGGTACATCTCAAATGCCATCTGCGACACGAGAACTGACAGGTGTGGCTGGTGAGGGTGACCCTCGCCCTGCTCCGCCCCTACTGCTCCTACCGTACCGCACTCACCCGCAGGAGCTCTTCCACGTCCCGAACAACGCGGATCATGAGAGCGGACTCTTGCGCATTAAGTTGCGCCCGGTGTCGGCTGAGGATGCCCATTTCCCGCAAGATCAAGATCAGGCATTCCTTTTCCGTCGAGGCAACGCCGGGTTGCAGCATCCACCTGAGCACACATCGCCCACGCTATGCACACTGAGCAAGAGCACCAATAGCGGCCCTGTTGACCCGCGTGCATTCCGCAGCCGCTGCAGCCCGCGACTCACTGTAGGTGGGACAGGATGCCGTAGTAGCGTCTAACGCCGTACAGCTCTGCAAAACTGTACAGCAGCCAGTGCCACGGCCCCGTGACCTCAAGCCTGTGCGATCCGCAGGACTCCGCCGCCAGCGCCGCCCGCAGCGCGCAGCGGTACGCCGCATACGCACTCAGCTTCACGCTGCCGGTAGTCGAGCCTGCCCCCTCCAGTTCGCTGTCCTGCAACTCGGCTGTTCCTAGTGCGTTGCTTCCAGGGTTGCCGTGATGGCGAGCGCCCAATGACCTGTGGCCGCTTAGGCCATCTTGTCCCATCCAGCCTCCTCCGTACGTTGCACCCACCAGCTCGTCATCATCCAGAGCCTCCTCCTGCTCCTCAGCCCAGCCCCCTGGAGCCCAGCGCTGCTGAGCCTGCAGCATGCTATTCCCGCTGCACACCAGCACTTGCACCTCCCCAATCTCCTCATGCCGCTCCATGGGAGTCAGCTTGGCAATGGCCACCACTGTTTGTGGGTCTGACCCCTGCCCACTGCTGGCTTTGCCTCCTTGCTGCTGCTGCTTACTGCGGTCAGGAGCACCAGTCGGAAAGTTGGTAGGTGCCTGTCCTCTACCTCCCGGCCAACCGCAAGGGTTTGCCACAGGAGGCCCTGTGGAAGTTCCCCGTCTGTGCTGTGTGGCGGCCTCCAGCTGGGCTTGCATGGCCAGCTGCCACAGGCGGTGCAGCTGGATGGCACCCGCCGCCAGGGGCCCTTCTCTGCCTTTCACCTCCAGTCGAAGGCACCCAGCATCGGGCTGTGCTGCTTGCTGCTCAGGCAGCTCTACCCACTGCTGCTGGCTGCAATCTACCACTGGCTGCCCCCTGGCATCGACTGGGCAGCGCAGCAGCTGCTGGCCATTGGGTGCTAGCAGGTACATGACCAGGTCATGCTGGCTGCCCTCACCGCTGCCGCCTGAGTTGGCACCCGCGCCAGTACCCGCCCCGGCGGCACCACCTGCCGCCCCAGCCCGGCGGGAAGCCCAGCGCTTGATGCGATCCAGCATGCCGCTACCTTTCAGTGACAGCTGGCCCAGCTGTAGCCGCAGCACTGGCCCTGGAGCCTTGCCTGACTGAGGCCGGCCTCTTGCTGCCCCGCCTGCAGCTAAGCCAGGGTTGGCAAAGCCATCGTCTTCACCCGCAATGCCCTCACTGCCAGCGCCCCAGGGTGCGGCCTGGTCCCACATGCCAGGGCCTGGACGCTGCTGCAGACTGGTGGGTCCGGAGCCCAGGGGCCGCAGGCTGGTGGGCAGTGCCGCTGCGGTGACTGCCATGCTGTCAGGGTCTTCCCAGCAGATCTCTGAAGCGCTGGGGGCGGGGCTGCTGAGGCCTCCGGACATTGTCACCGGCGCCAGCAGCAGGCTGCCAATGCCCAGGTCAGCCCGGAGCCTGGCAAAGCCTGCCTGGCTGAAGTGGAGGGAGTTGGGGTGGGATACATTGGCGAAGCAGACCTGCAAAGAGCGGTGGCAGGGGGAGTCTCATGCAAGCCCAGGGAGTGCTTCTAGTAGCCATGCACCGCCCACTACATTCCTACCTGCCACATGCTGTTTATGAGAGCCACATGCAACAATAGGGGGGCGGGTATACCTGGATGCAGCCTTCGAGCGCTGCAAAGCGTGCCCACGCATCCCGCTGGCTCATGCGGACCACCACAGGGGCCGCTGCAGGTGCCATCTGTGTCCATGGGTTGCTGGGCGGCCCCCCTCCACCTGCCTTGGCACTGGGTTGGCCTTGCCCTGGGGCGGCGCCTGGCCACCCCTGGTCCTGTGGCAGGTTTGTCTGCCAGTTCTCTGCCTGGGGTGGAGGGGGTCCTGGGGGGTTATGGTGAGGGGCAGAGTGCTGGTGGGTGGCTTGGGTTCGAGACAGGCCGGGCTGTGGCATCCGATCGGAGGAGCTGGTGCTGGTGGCACCCCAGGTGTCACGTGTGTCTCTGGGAGGGGGTGGGGCGGAGGGCGGTTGGGTGCAGGCTGCAGGCTGAGCGGCCCACAGGGAGGGCGAGCGGGACACTGGCTGCTTGGGTGCCTGGTTGTTGTATCGAGGGTGGCCTACGTGTGTGTTGCAAGGGACATAGTGGGTGACAGAGGAGGCTGTCTCTGCAGGGTCTGGTGCTGTGGGTGTGGGGTGACTAACAAGAGCTGCAGGTGGCACAGCTGCCAGTGCACTGCACTCACCCTTTGGCCACCCATTGCTAGTGTCGCGTGGCAGCTGGTCTGTGTCATAGCCGGCATCTCTGCCATTGCTGTTGCGGCCAGGGATCTGCAGTGAGAAGCATGTGCCCAAGATGATTGGCATGTTATGAAGTAGTTGAATGCAAGCTTCACGTGCCCTGGGTTCTTGTGGCCACCGACAGCTTGCGCAATGGCTCCTAAACTCATGCAGTAAGGCTGCATTCAGGCTGGCCTGATGTTTGTTGGCCTGGGCTGACAGTCACCCCCCCCCGTTTGAGCTGTCATCAGCTCACAATCAGTGCATGTCAGTCATGCCAACTCTAGACTGTGGTCCCTGTTACAGGGGTCAGGCAATGGTCTAGGAGGTAGGCGGCCACGCTATGTGCATGTGCCATGTGCATGGGAACACTCCGCACAGCCCCTCAACACCACCTTGAGTAGTCCCGCTGGTGGTCCCAAGTGGTCCCTAGTGGTCCAACTCAAGTGGAGGCCCTAGTGAGGAACGACGGGGCTGACACCTACCTCAGGGTAATAGATTGGGCTGCAGACGTCATAATCTTGGGCTGGGTAGGGCTTTGGGGCATTTTGACGCCGCTGCATGCTGTTTTGGTCCTGGAGTTCTGGGCCTGCTGGCCTTGCATAGGAGTAGTCGGGCGCTCTGGCTGCTTGCCGTTGGTGCCTCCCGGGTCCAGCTGGTGGTCTGCCCTGCCCTAACTCACCCCTGGCACTATCCTGCTGGGGCAGATAGTCTACGTAATCTACTGACACATCGTCCATTGAGGCATAGCGGCAACTGTCTTCGCCAGGAAGCCAAGCATCGCCGGACATGGCACGCCAGCCGCTTGTGGTGTGTCACCTACACCAGACGCGGGGCACGCACTGTCACGTCGTGGAAACAATGTTCACAGAGCATTGCCCGGGACGTACCTTGGACTTGTTACGGGCCTCTTTACCCATATCCTGTACACATTTGCATAAGCTTTCACACGCAAAGCGGCAGTGTAGTCCGCAGCACTGCGCAATAGTTTGACCTCCCCTAATGTTGACTGCATGAGGGTCATGAGGATATAAATTTTTTATGGGGGGGACTAGTAATCGTTGCGCTATCTGTAATCCAAGCTCTCGGTACTTATAACTGGAATAGCTGGCACCAGTACCTAATTTCCTACCCACACCCTCAGGCCTACATGCAAGACCCTAGCGCTGCGGACATTGCGTACGTTGAAAAGGAGATACACACCAGATTGCATAAGGGCGAAGTGGTGTGAGTGGCGTGCTCCAGCTCGGTTGCCGTACTTGTTACAAAGGCGACGCGACTGCAAATACTTGGGAATCATTAGAACACATGACACACTAGAACACAGGACATTCTCCTTCACGTAACTGAGGTCTGTAGGTCTGCTATAAAATACGAGATAGAGCATATCATATGTATAGCGCAATGCATGGATTGGTTGCTTGGGCATCTGTTCTAAAAGCTGATGGGGCAGCAGCTGTGAGGAGATGACCAGCTGACTGCTGTGATCAGGCGACCAGCGGACTGCTGTGCTGTGTGCGGGGATGGCTGAATGTAAGATGAACATATTTCCCGTCAAGAAGCAAGCATGCGGTCGAGGAAACGCAGAGGGCAACGAACAGGTGGTATAACCGGGGTCGTAGCAGGGTGCGGGCGCCGATGGCGGACACCGGCGACGGCACTCTACACAGTGCTGTCTTGCGGGTAAGTAACATTGATTGAGCAGTGCAGACCGACCTCACTGATGAGCATATCCTACATGACCTACTTGCGTGTGCACCAGGCCAACTCCAAGTCGTTCTTCTTAGACCTGAAAAGCAACGCCAGGGGTAAGTACGAGCATCAACTATCAATACGGCACGACACTACATGCAACGCGATACACATGACAATCACTATATCAGCAAGAGCAAAAGGCACGAGTGGAGCTGATGTGAGCTGTGTGCACACCCGTGGTCATCGTCGGCACGTGGCGCAAGCTAGGCCGCCGATGCCCGATGCAAGTCTGTCCACACGCATGCGCTTTCCCAATATGACCATGAGCCCGTCCACAGGCGGTTCACTCTAGCATACCACACTTCTGTCCCAGGTCGTTACCTGAAGATTGCCGAGAAGGGCAGGTATAGAGCTAAAAGTTCAATTGTGGTGCCCTCCAGTGGGCTGTCCCCCTTGATTGCAACCTTTAGATACTACATTGACGAAGACGCTGCTGGCAGGTGAGAGGATCACATAGTGACAGAAATCATGCACAGGTTTGTAGCCATGCATGCTTTTGGCTTCTGCATAAGGCTACCTGTAAATACACAAAGCTCTAAACACTTGTTGTCCCTGGCAGTTGCCTAACCCACAGGGCTATTTTTTTTTGCTAGGGTGCTCGGTGCCTGTAGCAGCCTGCAAGAAATGCTGAGGGTGCTACATCACCCTAGTCTGCCATGACAGGGTGGGGGGACCAGCTGACATCATCGTGGACAGCAAAGTGTTCAGCTTCAGCGCCGGCAGCAACGAGCGTGGCCACTTCCTTCGCATCTTCGAGAGCGGCGGTGGCAACCCCACAGGCGGCACCTCCCTCATGGTCCCAGCAGGCTGGGCCAACACCCACTGGTCAGTTGCCCCCATCGGCCTAACCAAACCCCACCCAGCACATCAATCGCGTAGCTTTGCAACTGCCAAAGCACACACATGGTCAGTGGGGTGGACTTGCTGCTGCTGCTGCTGCTGCTGCTGCTGCTGCTGCTGCTGCTACTACTGTTACTGGTTCTGCTGCTGTAGATTTAATCCATTCTTTTTCCAATTGACATCAGGACAGCCATGCAGGCTTTTATGCCACTATGCCCACATCAGTGTCCCTGAGCCTGCAGAAGCCACCCCCCTGCACTGCTGCCTGACCTCTAGGGGGGGGGCCACAAGCCAATTTGGCATGACACACATGCATGGATGTAAGCCTGCTCAGTCTTGGTGCGCCTGCTGCGCCTGGCAGGGGGTCGTACTAGGCCCTGGCTCCATGGCTGCTGCCTTTGTGATTGCCTGGTTGCGTGGGGGTTGTGGGGGCTGGTGTGGGGGCACCTGGGGGCACTACATCAGGCCCGGCACTGGCTGGTCATGCCACTGGTTCTATGCTGGCTCTATCCTACCTGCCCTGCTGGGGGCTTCCGGCCCTCAGGCCTAGTGTGCTGCTCATGGTACAGCAGCTCCTCAGAGGGCTGGCGTTTTCCCACAGATGAGCAGACCCAGGTGGTGCGGAACTCATGCACCGTCACCACCTTGCCAGGCAGCCTGTCTGGCTCTTGCTTGTGCCTGATGGGCCTCCCCAGCACCTTGTTGCAGGCCAGGAGCTCCGCGTCTGCACCCCACCCCACTCCTCAGTAGCCCATTGCTCCCTACGCTCTTGTTGCTTCTTGCCTGTCGGCGAGCCAGGCCCGTCATCTGCATAGGCTAGTCACCTGCAGTCGGGAGCGCTCTAGCAGTGTGAAGGACAGTGCAGAGCACAGGTTCGAATTTGGGCAGATAGGCGCTGCAGCCTCGTCGTGCTCTGGGGCCGCCCTCCACTTTGACGCGCCCGGCTGGGTGATACCCTCCTTGCGCTTCTTGCCCGACAGTGACCCGCGTGGCCCAGCTAGGATGCAACCCAGGCTGGGGGGGTTAGCTGCATGCAGGTCAGGGTCAAGATCGTAGGGGAGAGGCAGGACACTTGTCTTGCCTGATGCTCCGCCCTTACCAGTGCAGCCTAGCACCAGCTTAGCCTCCACCACACATCAGAATAGTGCACATAGTGTAGCAGGCACACTAGGGTCAGTGAGGTGGGCTTGCTGCTGCTGCTGCTGCTGCTGCTGCTGCTGCTGCTGCCGCCGCCGCCGCCGCTGCCGCTGCCGCTGCTGCTGCTGCTGCTGGACCCGCCCTGACATAGTGCCCGAGGGGGCCTTGCCTTCCCTCCTGTAGGACCAGCCCCTGACTTTCCTCCTCCCACAGCCACGCCCAGCTCCACACCATGCCAGCCCAGCTGCCAGGATAGCTATGCAGCCTACTGCACTCGTAGAAAACTAGGTAAGCACAACCAGAAGCTTGGGCTGCTGTTGTGGTTGCTCTGCAGGAAGCTGTTCCTGAGTGCGTTGGAAAGCATTGCACGCGAGCACTTCAGTGATGTGAGTGTTGCCCTCCACTCCCCCCCGGGCCCTCCTGGCCCCCTGGCCTTCCTTCAATGCAGGCAGCTGCAACAGACAGGTAGGCTCAGGGTCAGCATCATCATCAATCCCTCTCTGCTCCACCAGTTTAAGGCGTGGCTGGCTCCTGCATTTCTTCTTTGCGGCATTGAACCACACATGCGAACAGCAGGTCATCCAAGAACGCCATCTGACCATTCAAAATGTATTCATCGATGCATGCTCCGACTGCATGGGGTTTCAAGCCGACGGGCAACCATGGCTTGCTGCTTGTCTGGGTGCTGCAGGTCATTGACCTGGAGGCTCTACTGAGTGGGGACCCTGCCGCCAACATCAGCAGCACCCTAGGGGCCTCCGGCGCAGATGAGGCTGTCCTTACCACCAAGGAGCTGGGCCCAGTGCTCAGTGTGGGCGGCAAGTGCGTGTGGTTTCAGTGAGGCAGGCAGCAGGGCAGGGCGGGCCAAGTGATAGGGATGGCAGTGAGGGATGGCAACAGCAGCTTGACCCTCACTAGGGCCTATGGACCAAAGGTCTGCGGTGTTTTCTCTGTGTGGAGTGATGTTCCCATGCACATGGCATGGGCGCCTTTTACCTACACTATTGCCTGACTCCTGTGCCATGGCTATAGCCAAGTGTTGGCATGACCTGCATACACTAACTACAAGCTGATGACAACTCAAGCGAGGGGCATTCACTACTGTGCCTCAGCGGGCTGCTACTGCTGCTACTGCTGCTGGGCCTTGGGTGGCCGGTCTCGCAGCCTCTTGTAACCCAGTTCAGGGTACTCCCTGCCCTTGGCTGTCAGCTACACCTGGTCTGGCCACCTGTACAGCTCCAGCGGTCACCACGTGCTCTCCCCAGTGCGCTGCATTGCAGTCCCTGTCCAGCCAGGGATGGCGATAGCGCAGTAGGGCTGCTTAGGGCAGACGAGGTGGGCCACTGGTGCTGCTGGTGCTTGCAAAGGATCAGAGTTGTGGGTTCGTAGTGGGTCGCCAGCATTGGCTATGGCAGGCTGCATGCACTCAGCAATCACAGGCTGCAATGACCACCTGGCCGCTGCCCCTGCTGACCGCAGGCACTTCTTCTTTGAGATGCGTTCCAATGAGCGGGGTGCTTACCTCAAAGTGGGTCGACCGGTGCACCTGTTCACCTGCAGGCCTGCTCGCTTGCTTCCATGCTGCTGCTGCTGCTGCCGTTCAGTGCAGTCCTGCCTGTGCTGCCTGCCGGGTGGCACCTGGCTGCCCGCCTGCCCCCTGTGGCCATGCCCTCACCACCAGGGGTGTAGAGGCAGGTAGGTCCTCAGGGTCCAGCCCGGCCTGGCCTTACCCAGCTGAGTGGGAGTCCGTCTGCCTCCCTTGCAGGTCAAGGAGCTGAGTGGCAACATCCGCAACATGCTGGTCATTCCGCTGCATGCCATCGCCCGTTTCCAAGAGGCAATCTCCCTGGCCATGCAGCAGCAGCCCATCCAGGATTCAGCCAAGGCCGAGCCAGTGCCACCAGGCCCACCCGCATCCTCCGACAGGGAGCCTGGTGGCAGTAGCAGGGCTGCAGCAGGTCCTGGTGCAAGAGACTCCACATCCGGCAGCGCCAGTGGCCTGGATCGCACCACTGCCACGGCCAGCATAGCTCGGCAGGCAGCCAGGCCGACACCTGGCCCTGAGCCACTGCGGCACAACATCGGGACTCGGGCAGGGGCACTCCCGCAGCCACTCCCAGCTCACTCTCCGCTGCACCCAGGCTTTCAAGCTGGACCTGCCAGGGGCCTGAGGTCCGCACCTGGCCAGATGGGCTCTGACACACAGCGCGCCGCAGGCGGCCACCACATGCCTGCCCCCAGCCACCTGCACGCCCAGCAGTTTGCCCCTGGCCCCAGGGTTGGGATGCCAAGTGGTGGCATGAGTAGCAGCCAACTGCCCCTGAGTGCCAGGCCGTCGGCAGGGCCTGGGGCTGGGGCAGGAGTGGGGCCGTCGCAGTCAGCACATCACGGCGGGCAGTACCCAGGTCCGCACCTGTTCACCCAGGGGCCCCTCCCTCACTCTGCCACGATGGGCCTGGGCCTGGGTCTGGGTCCAGTGCCCGGCCCTCCTCCTGGATTGTATGCTCAGCAACAGCCCCTGTACCCGGGCAACCAGCGCGTACTGCAGCAGCAGGGACATGGCCTGTACATGGGCCGCTGACAGGCACATGGCCTGTGTCAGCTGGCTTCGCCTACCCCTTGTGCAGCTCATGGTGCCTGCACCCTGGTGCTGCAACTCCCCTGGGCATGGGCGACCTTGCATGACTTCTTGCGTGACCTCGTACATGACCTTACATGATTAAACTGGCTGGCCTAGTCGAAGGTAAGCTTGGCTTGAGCCTAAGCCTAAGCCTCCCGGGTGCTCGCTATGCCATGGTCGTGAGGGATAAAAATGGCTGGCAGGGCTGTGTTTGATGGTGCCTCACCTCACCCTGCTCATCATCCCAGGTGTGAAGCAAGTGGAGTAGTGGGACGGCGTAGGGCCTGACAGCAAAGATAGCTACTGCACTGCTCATGCATGCCACCGCAGCGTTGCGCACGGCTGATAGGTAGCAATCAAAAAGCAGATGGCCTGCTCATCTCACGGTAGCCATCGCATAGCATGAAGACCCTCACTGGCAGTGCTTGCTGTGGTGATGAGAAGGCGTAGTGCACCATATTGATGGTGGGTTTGGCCTAAAGCAGGTATCTAAAGCACTTGATGAGCACCCATGACACATACGCCATGGGCAGTAGTCTCCAGAGCTCCACTACTTGTTCAGTGGGAGCATGCACTCTATGTGCTTGATACACATCTTTTCACACAACTGCACAATAAAACATGGTCAATCACTCGGCCTGTGTCCTGGCTGCCCTTGAATTGCTGTGGAGCCAGCAAGACAATAGCATTGTGGTGGGCATGGGTTGCACTTGATGCAGCTGGCTCTAGATTGAGGGATTGCGTCATGATAAAGCTCCGGCTATGTGCAGGCAGCAAATGAAGCACACACTATGTGGCCCACCTGAAAATGTCGCAGGTCCCCTTTTAGGTGGAGAGGTGGGCTAGAGTGTACTAAACAGTGCCGCTGTGATCAGGCAGCACCGCACTTACAGTTGGACACGTGATAATGTTTTGAACTGGCATGCATGCATTGGATTGGCAGGTGGTATTCTGCAGGGCGCATGCCTATGCATGGCAGCAGCAGAGGAAGGGGTAGAAATGCGTGCTTGCAGTTGCTTTCGTCGCATGGCTGCTGTGGTACTGGGCCTGGCTTGCTGCTCATCCAATCACTGTTGCGTAAAGGTCAAGAAATGGTGCTCAGGGTGCGGTTGTAGTAGCATGGGCGGTGGTGTGAGCTGTCTGCCCTGTTTAAGGGTCTGTGATCACGGCTAAAGGCTTTCAAGTAGAGGACATGGCGTGCCAGTGTAGGCATGCAGCCCTTGCCAGTCAGATATGGCGGCCATGGAAAGCCTGGCAAAGTCCTCTTCCTCCTGCTCCTTCTGCTCCTCTGCCTCCCTTGGCACAGCGCTGCTGACTGATCCTCTGCGTCTCTGCCACGGTTTGCCTTGCCCCTCTTGTAATCCACTATACCGACGGGCCACTGTACCGACGCGCTCCGCTGCACTTCACTGTAACCGCTGCAGGTCTCAGGACAGCACGCTTGTAGTCCAGGTCCTCCTGTCAGGACCTAACTAGCAACTAAGGACGTGTCCTCAAATGCAACGGCTGTCAAAGGACGGACACGCGCACAGTGTGACAGCGGACAGTATAAAAGCTGCATTCCCCCCAAATTGTCATCTTACTTGGCGCAGGCATACGTGCCTGCGCCGATTACCGCGCGGACCCCAAGCAGTCAGCCCCGGTGTGGGCCACGCTGGAGCCATCGCTTATGCTTCTTACATGATGAAAAGGGGTGCACAACGGATGAGTACTTAGCTATTGTTAATCCAAGCAGATCACGCCAACCTTGCGGACGTGCACTATGGCTTGGCCATAGTGGATAAGTGGTTTGGTGATGCAACCAGGTGAGACAGTACCTCCACCCCACCCCACCCCACCTGACCTGACCTGACCTGACCCCACTATGTACAGAAAGGTGCCCATGGAGTTTGTGGACGAGGTGATGGAACCCCGTGGCCTGGTGGCGCAGGTATGGCTCAAAGCTGCCACACCTACAGTCTGTTCAGTGCCTTCAAGTTCATTTGGAGCGACCGGCGCTCACGATTGCTGCTAGGGCGCATGTGGATCATGTCCTTTGTGTTCTTCAACACACGGGTCATGACTCGCAAGGAGCATCACGCATCAGCTGAGGCACAAGAGGAGTGGGAGAGCTTCATTGCAGCCCAGGTTGCAGCCCAGGTGTTGGATGCCCCTCAGCTATAGCATGCACATACACCCCACAGTGGTATTGCAAGACAGGGCTTGTGATGCAGCCTGGAGCGGGCAGCCTGTAACGCGTAGCCTCAAGCTGGATGGTTTTGTTGTGTTGTGTGTTCTTGTGTTGTCTTACCTTGTTGTAGAGGTAGGTATAGCATGGTGCCAGACTTGGTGTGGCCAGACTTGGTGTTGTGGTGACTTGTGGTGACTTGGTGTGGTGTTGTGTGGTGTGGTGTTGACTTGTGTAGTTGCTTGTGCAAGTATCCCCGTCTTGACTCAGATGAATTGGTCGGTAGGACCCTGCATAGGGTCAGTAGGACCCTGCACAGCCAGTACTGGTGGGACCCTATACATGGTCGGTAGTTCTTCTATCAGGGCTCCTGGTGTCATTAAAGGTTGTCTAAGGATGACCCTACACAACTCTCAAGATGTCGGCTGAAGAAAACGAGCCAGTGAGGAGAAAAGCTGGTTGTAATTCCCTGTAATTACATGTAATTTACGTAGTAGATAATGGTGTCGCGGGTCGTTTTAAGTGGTTGTAAAAGGCGAGGTCGAGGCGCTGGAGCGTAACAGCTCGAGACCGAAGCCAGCAGCCGCGGAGCGTAGCGACGCGGCCGCTGGCTGAGGTCGAGAGCTGTTACGCTCCAGCGCCGAGACCGAGCCTTTTTCAACCACTTAAAACGGCCCTGGCGACTCCATTATCTAGTGTAATTGAGTTTTACGTAGGCGAAGCTCTATTGGCGCGGCGAAGCCGCGCAATGTGATGCTTCTTGTCACCTGCGATGGTGTTGGCCGGCTGTTACGTGTTCGTTGGGAGCACTTTTTGTTAATACACCAGGTCGCTGCAGTTAACGATTCTTAAAACGAGGTCTATTAACGATTACAACTGAGTAAAACTCAATTACATGTAATTACATGTAAATTACATGTAATTACACGGCGTAAGTAAGTAAGTAACTTTGTAACTTTGTAATGCCGCATCACTGGTCTCTTCCCATGTCGCATGGCCACCGCATTGCACCACATTGTAAGCCATGGAGCTGTCGAGAGAGGTGATATCCGGTGGCTCTGGTGGGCCATGTACCAGTGGAGTCCATAGCAGCTTTGCACCCTGTTTACAAGAGACCTTATTTAACCTGACCAAGGGTCGCACCGCCTCAGCATCTGAATCAAGTGCCGCAACGACCAGTCCGCTACCTGCCATGGCTGCTGCACAAGCACGCGTCGGGTGTCCCCTCTGCTTTCTCCCAGCAGCCGTGAGTTTTCGGTGGCAATGTGCACGTACACTGGCAGTAACACTGTGCGTCGTACACACTGCCCAGATGGCCGAGGATTGGCAGCTTTGGTCGTCAGTGTAGAGGCACTGCCCACCAGGCGCCAGGACCAGCCAGCCACGCACCGCCTGATGTTAGGCGCCTGCAACATGTAGCTGGCGCAATAAGGAGGGTGCGGCTGGCCAGGAAAGGGGCAGGGTGTGGCTGGCTTGAAATGGGTGCATTTGGGGGGGATGCCTGGCTGGGAGGTGGAGGGTTGAGGCTGGACCTCAGTGGGGGAGGGTTTGAATCAGGGTCACTGAGCTGGGGTTGCAGTGGGAGGGAGGCCGTATGGCTGAGTAGAAAGCACATGAAGGAGAGTGACAGTCAGGCAATGATTTTGACACGAGTGTATGCAACCCGTGGATGCTGACCTGTGTGATTGCCGGACACCTGTGGGCGAGTGGCTCACGGCTATAACTGAGATGCGCAACCTATAGCAATAGTCACAGTATATCAAACGAGGGCAAGCGAAGGAAACAAGGCATGAACGGTCGGAAATCCTCATCCGAAACCAACTAAACGGATGATGCCCGCAATGCTGCGATGAGGACGCCTCAGCGCTACCGATGTCTGCATAGAGGTGCCCGCACTTCAAAGCGATGCTGTCATCGGGCAGATGCAGCCAGCCACGCAGCTTTGAGCCAGCGTCCACCAGGACTAAAAGTCGTGGAGCAGACCCCCGGGTTCATGTAGCCTGTTTTCGCCACAAAACAGATACTGATGCCTTGCCATCCTCACTGCTGGTGGACCGACGAGCTGCCGTATGCCTCCTTCTTTCCATCGGAAGCAGCGTCACAGGCGCAGTCAGAGCCGAGGTCGAGCCCGCAGGGACACCGGCAGGCTTCACAGAGCCTCAGTCAGTGACGGGACAGACTGCCCCAGCGGAGCAGGTGCGATGGCCATCGTGACCAGGGGCGCGGCAACTCTCCCACACATAGTATTCATCGAAGTAAGAGCTCAGCTGCCCAGGGCTGCACTCCATTTACCCCCCAGCACCGCCCTTCCCTGTCTCTGCCAGTCAGAGCCCCTGGATTACCCCTCCATGTTGTGGTAGGCCCATGTCACTGCCTTGCCGCCCCACCCCACCTAACTGTAGTGACGCCAGCATTGCCAAGGAACAGCTGCGGCCTGGTGGTCCCTTCATGTTTAGAGGACCCTGCCCTAAGGTCAATGGCAGTCAGCAGTGCTGCTCCACGTTATCACCAGCAGCAACAGCAAGCAATGGCACTCAGCCTCACTCTCGCTCCTCACACCAGCCAGGCCATGCCGCCACTGCACTTTCCCACTGTGCCGACACCTGCGAGCGAATGGCTCAGCATCACGGTCATGAGCCAGACGTGCAGCCTGCAGCAAAACACAACAGTATGCTGAACCAGGGCAAGCAAAGGACGCTAGGTGTGGGTGAGACCAGGCAGGCCATTTGGCCCCTGCACTGGTCAGCAATCTGAAGTTGTCTCTTTCCCAGCTGCAGGCCATGTAGCCCCTGCACTTCTCAACATTCTTAGACTGCTCACATGGCCCTGCACTTCCCACCACGCTCCTCTCAGCCTGAGCAGTGGCCCCTACCAACTTGTGTTCCGCCTGGGCCATGCCCCAGCACCCAATACTCCCCTCACA
This sequence comes from Haematococcus lacustris, assembly GCA_030144725.1. Taxonomy (NCBI): domain Eukaryota; kingdom Viridiplantae; phylum Chlorophyta; class Chlorophyceae; order Chlamydomonadales; family Haematococcaceae; genus Haematococcus; species Haematococcus lacustris. Next base: position 7,416,031 of record JASKMD010000031.1, read on the forward strand.
CCTGCTGCTGCTGCTGCTGGCGCCTTGAACCCCTCAGGTGGACTTGGGGCCACAGGGTGCAGCCCAGGAGGCTCCGCTGGACAGCCAGGCCCCTGCAGCAGCAGCAGCAGCAGCCAGCCCCCCCCAGGCGCCAGGCCCCCCCAGCCCAGCCGTGGATAGCCCTGCCATCTTCCGCTACAGCTTTGCCTCCAGCCTGCCCAGCAACCTGCGGGTGAAGGAGTACTGGGCGATCATCAACAAGAACAGGCCCCCCTGCTGGCAGCGCATCGCAAGCCTGATACAGGGCAGCCAGTTTGCAGGTCAGTGGCGGCCTGGCAGCAGGGCAGCAACGGGGCCCCAGCAGGCTGCTGCTGTCTGGCCCAAACACCCCCCGGCCTGCTCAGCCCGGGCAGTAGCGTAGCCCAGTATTGGCAGGGACAGGAGGGTAGCAACCATGGCCATAGCAGGCTGCTGCCTTGCCCTAGACCATCCCCGCTCCTTACTGCCCTCATGGCTGTGCCTGGGCAGACGCTGGGCAGCTGCTGACCCTCACCTGGGTGACTGCTGCCATGTCCCTCCTCGCACTTCACTCGCACTGCCATCATGCTTATCATCATGCTCATCATCATCATGGCGTGGATGAGGGGAGACAGAGGCCGCGAGCGCCTGGCATATGACCAGCAAAGCAGCACCCAGCCAGCCAGCCAGCCAGCGTTGCTGCGTCACAAGGGAGCGTCTATGACTCGCTGGATCGCCACCCCTCCTCCCTCCCCCCTCCCCCCTCACCTCCCCCCACCACTCTTGGTCGTGAGCATTGACTCTGCAAGCCACATGTGAGCCAAGCCCAGGGACACCAAGCTCTGACCTAACCAGGATGGCAGGAGTGATGTGGTGCATGCCAGGCCGCCATTAATGGTCTGCTCAGGGATTAGTCAGGGTCTAGCCAGGGTCAGGGGAGGGTCTGGCTGCTGGCAGGTGCTGCAGGTGAGCCAGCTGTGCTCTGTCCGTGACGCAAGCACCCGGCCAGGGTGGGGGCTGCGGGGGCTGCCAGGCTGGCTGGCAGCGGGTCCCGTCCCACTCCTCCTTGCGGGGTGGGGTTGAATACAGCACCAGGCGGGTCAGCCCGCTGTTGCTGGGTATCGTGGCAGACATTGTTCAGGCCGTTGGCCTGCTGCACCTAGCCCTGAGCAGCTTCCTCCTAGCTTCCTTATAGACAGCCTCTCTTGCCATCAAGCCAGCTCCCTGTCCCACTCCCATGAGGCTGTCCTGACTGCCATGCCTCAATGGGGTATCATCACAAGTCCAGGCTGGTCAGCAAAAGCCTCGCCAATGCCTGGCACATCATGTGCTCCACGGCTCCTGTGGGGCTGTGGGGCATGTCAAACGGTCAGCTGCTGCTGCTGCTATTGCTGCTGCTGCTGCTGCTGCCGCTAAGCTGCTGCCACTGGAGGAGGCTGGCTGGGGTGTGACAGAACTGTTTGAGCAGCCTGCTGCTGGGTGGGGGTGAAGGGTGGGGGGTGGGGGGTGGGTCGGGTGGGTCGGGTGGGTCGGTGTTCACAAAGTACATGCACACGCTGACACTCCTGAGTGGCGGACCATGCTGACACTCCTGCTGCTGACGGCTGAGCGTTGTTAGCAATGCTGCCTGGCTTGGCAGAAGTAATTGAGCAGCCTGCTGCTGGGTGGGGGTGGGCTGGCCTGGCCCACCTGCACCTCAGGCGACCTGGACCTGGCGGTCTTACACTGTGGTCAACCCCAGCCTGCTCTGCTTGCTTGGCCTTGTGCATCAACAACTTGGGCATGAAAGTGACCTAAACTGAGTCAAGTCCACACCTGGGGCAACAAGATGACATTGCGGCTGCGGCAGGTGTAAGTGCTAGCCTGGTAGGCTCTCTTGGCCTTGTCGATCAATCACCTGGGCAATAGAGTGACGTCATGGCTGCGGCAGCAACCGCAGTCACGTGCCCAGAGCAGCGTCTGCCTCCTCCCGGGATATTCCCTGCAATCGCTAGCAGCCGCTAGCACAGGGCAGGGTGTGGCCGCCTGGGCTGTGCTGCTGCCTGCTGGCCTGGCTGCAGAGCTGTCAGAGGAGCTGAACCAGGGCATGTTCGCTGACATGCGCTACGCCACCCTGCACATCCCCTGGGCGCTGCTGCAGCGGGATGACTTTGGCGCCTGCACGGAGGCCCGCAAGGCGTTCAACGAGTTCAACGAGCATGTGCAGGTGCAGCTAGGGGGCAGCAGGGTGGCAGCAAGGGGGAGGGAGGGGGTAATGGTGGGTGCAGCTAGGGGGCATCAGGGTGGCAGGGTTGAGATGGGATAGGATAGGAGGGAGAGGGCTGAGCAGGTAGGTTGAGCAGGCTCATGCAGCAGGGTGCCGGGGTGTAGGGGGAGCAGTGTAGGCAGGCGGGATGGTGTGCAGGGGGTGGTGTGCAGGGGGTGGTGTGCAGGGGCTGTGCTGGGCCTGTACCTTGCCTGACCCATAGAGTGGTGACTGTTACAAAGTGTGCACCTGCCCACCGGGAACATCCCCTGAAAACACATGTGTGTGGCTATGACAGCTGCACAGGGCTGTGTGGCCCGCATCAGCACCACTAGCGCTGCCACACAGCCACGCACACACATGCGCACAGCCGCACTAGCACTAGCAACAGCAGCGGCAGCAATGGCACTGGCACAATCAGCACCAGCCCCAGCGGCACTGCAAAAGCAGCGCCGACGGGCAGAGGGGTTAGAACAGGCCGCTAGACAGAGGCCTGACTCAGTGTTCAGGGAGAGCTGCGCTCTGTCTGGCTTCTGCCCTGCCCCTTGGCCCCTGGGCCCCTCATTTGTGTGCGTCTGGGTTGTGAGGGGCGTGGAGCTGCAGCCACATATGTAGAGCTCCACAGGACCGTAGGGGCCCTTACTCATGGTGCCTCGACCCGTCATGTGGGCGGGCACCTGATCTGGACTGAGGAGGGCGTGGAGCTGCTTGGCTGAGGGCAGGCAAGCAGCTGGGTACGTATGTTCTGGGCTGCCGGATATCCTTGTCAACGTTTGGTCTAGGATGCTAGATGTGCATGACGCTTATCCTCCCACCTCTGCCCACCGCTGCCCCTCTGCCTGCCGCTGGGCATGAGTGCAGGACCTGCAGGCGGTGGCCGTGTCGGCTGCAGCGGGAGATGCGGACGCTCAGCGGGTGCAGCAGGCCTTCATCCTCATGTCAGCATCACTGGACAGGTGGGCTCCTCCTCACCATGACCACCCTCCCCCCATGCCCACCCTCCCCCCATGCCCACCCTCCCCTCTTGCCCACCCCTCCCCTCCTGCCCTGCCTCGGCCTCCACCAACTGCGCCACTCCTGCCTGCCCCCACCTCGCCTGCCTATGACTGCTGCTGGGTAGGTGGCGGCGTCATCAAGTGCTTTTGACAGGCGGCCCCTTTACCCACCCTGCTGCTGCTGCCATCAACTAACCTCGCTTGGCGTGTGCTGCTATGAGGGTGCAAAGGGAGTTGCACCTGTTGTTCTTTGCATTACACAGCTTGCAGCTCTTTGAGCAGAAGGTGGTGGCATGTGAATCTGCTGGCTGTATGGCTGGCAGTACTATAAACAGTGTGACGACCATGCGATACAACTGTTCACATTGCCCGCCCGCCTGACTACATTTGTGTGCCTGCCTGGCTGCCTGCCTGCTCGACCCCAGCTTCCTGACCACTGTGCCCAACTCCTACCTGGGTAATGGGCCTAAGGCATGACCCGCATGCTCTGAACACTTTCCAAGATACTTCAACATGGTCCCGGGTGCAGCCAGCGGACCAGCCTCAAGCCAGGCAGCAGCAACAGCAGCTGCGGCAGCAGCAGCAGCAACAGCAGCAGCAGCGGCAGGCCAAGCCGTGAGGCTGGAGCTGCAGCCTGCTGCATGCACCTGGGCAGCCAGCACTGTGTATGGGTGGCTGAGTCAGGGCGGGCCTGCCTACACCACCCGCCACCCTCACCCAGCTGGAGTGGGTCAGGCAGCAGTCGGGCAGTCGGACAAGGCAAGAGGGAAGGAGAAGGGCCTGCTGCCAGGCGGCCTGGGTGATGGGTCGGCAGCAGTTTTGACGTGCTCGCCAGCTGCCGGCCCAGCCTTGCCCAGGCCCCCAGCTGCTGTCAGGGCCATCAGCATGGCTCAGGGTTGCCTGGACACCGGCAAGCCAGGGCTGTGGCCAATGCCCGGTGGCGCTGCAGCAGGCCTGGCCCCGTCAGGTCCCCCACAGCTGGCCTGCGCAGTGCCGCTTCAAGGATGGGGTTAGTGTGAGCATGTTCGGGGTAGTGGATATTACAGTGTTGTGGCCGGCCTGGCCCTCGTCCACATCTATTGGCCAGTTGCCCAACGTTGCATGTTGTTGAGCAGCCGGTGGCAGTAATGTGCCCGCAGCTGGTGGTGCTAGCTGGTGGTGGCAGGAACTGAAGCGAAAATCCACAGATATAGTAATAGACGTGCTGCTGCATGTGCATGGTGGCCGTATACAGCGCATAGTTCCCATGCTACTAGGAGATGTGTTATCTGTAATCCGAATTGAGGGACTAATGCGTAGGGGCTGCGTTATCTGTAGTCCGACGTGTGGGTCTGTGACCTACAGCCGGTACCAATTTACGGGGGTGGGGCGATCGATGTTGGCATGAAAACCATGCTCTGATGTAAGCAACAGCTAAAGCATTGCCTGGTGCACACATGCTACTGTGCTACACAGGCTGCTGGGCTCGGGCCTTGGGTGCTCGGTCTCGCAGCTTCTTGAAGCCCAATGCTGAGTACTCCTTGCCCTTGGCAGGAGCCGCTCCTCGGTGTTCCCACCGGCACAGCTCCAGTGGGCGCCACTTGCTCTCCCCTGCCCGCTGCATGTTGCAGGCTGCGTTGCAGTCCCTGTCCATCCGTTTGCCAAGGTCCCCTAGGGTAGCCTGGTCCAGCTTGGGGCACCACATGAGGCCCCGCATTGGCGCCTTCAACCGCTTGCTCCAGGCTGACCGCAACAAGCGGTGCTGCACCTGACCTGGTGGATACAGCGGCCACACAGCTGCCAAGCAATGCCTCAGTCTTGGGACTGTGAGGTGTGCAATGGGGCCGCCTGAAGTGACGGAGGCAAAAATTGTGGTTTTGGTTTTGTGTTTTTGGTTTTGTGTCCCGGGGGTGACCAGATGCTCATGCGCCTAGCGTCCCGATAATTGATATGTAATGGACCTCACTTCCGCCCCACTCCGGTTGCCGGCGCTCCGGTTAGATGTCAACCTGATGCACACCCCAACACAGCCACTCCGCTTGGATAATGTAACTAAATCCCTAAGATGCCCCCGAGGGCGAAACGCAAGCGCCCCGTCTCTCCCGCGCGGAGTGCAGCCGGTAAGCCGAGATGCTCAACGACAGGCTAGACTCCCCCGAAGCTAACTGACTGACCTGACCTGACCTGACCTGACCTGACCTGACCTGACCTGACCTGACCTGACCTGACCTGACCTGACCTGACCTGACCTGACCTGACCTGACCTGACCTGACCTGACCTGACCTGACCTGACCTGACCTGACCTGACCTGACCTGACCTGACCTGACCTGACCTGACCTGACCTGACCTGACCTGACCTGACCTGACCTGACCTGACCTGACCTGACCTGACCTGACCTGACCTGACCTGACCTGACCTGACCTGACCTGACCTGACCTGACCTGACCTGACCTGACCTGACCTGACCTGACCTGACCTGACCTGACCTGACCTGACCTGACCTGACCTGACCTGACCTGACCTGACCTGACCTGACCTGACCTGACCTGACCTGACCTGACCTGACCTGACCTGACCTGACCTGACCTGACCTGACCTGACCTGACCTGACCTGACCTGACCTGACCTGACCTGACCTGACCTGACCTGACCTGACCTGACCTGACCTGACCTGACCTGACCTGACCTGACCTGACCTGACCTGACCTGACCTGACCTGACCTGACCTGACCTGACCTGACCTGACCTGACCTGACCTGACCTGACCTGACCTGACCTGACCTGACCTGACCTGACCTGACCTGACCTGACCTGACCTGACCTGACCTGACCTGACCTGACCTGACCTGACCTGACCTGACCTGACCTGACCTGACCTGACCTGACCTGACCTGACCTGACCTGCAGGTGGTGAATGGGATGAAGTGGGTGTCACGCCACCACTACCACCAGGAGAGGGGAGTGGCTGTGTTCTTGGGAGTAGGCAACTTTAGCCAGGGTGGGTGGAAGGCGGGGGCGGTGCGGGCGGGGTTTCGCAAGGTGGTGGAGCAGCCCAGCAGGCCCAGCACAGATCCCAGACCTGACAGGCTGGTGATCGTGGATGAGTTCCGCACCAGCCGTGTCAGCTCCTCAGTGCATGCCCGCCAGCCTTGTGAGCTGCACCTGCCACCTAACCAGCCCAGGCCAGCAGACTGGGTACCCCCAGCAGGCCAGGTCAACCCGCGGCTGGTGCGCCCAGCCTGGAGCCTGCGGCATGCGAAGTATGTGCGGGGCCTGTCGTGGTGCCATCAGGTGCCGCCCCCCCCCCCCTCCCCCTGCCCCAGCCCAGGGCCCACCTGCCCCTGCCCAGGGACCCCCTCCGCCTGCCCAGCCCCCCCCCCCTCCCCCTGCCCAGGCTCCACCTCCCCCTGCCCCTGTCCAGGCCCCCCCCCCAGCCCCAGCCCAGGACCCCCCTGCCCCTGCCCCAGCCCAGGCCCCACCTCCCCCTCCCCCAGCCCAGGCCCCCCCCGCCCAGGCCCCACCACCCGCTCCCCCAGCCCAGGCCCAGCCCCTCCCTGCAGCACCTGGCCCAGCCCCACCACCCCAGGCCCCCCCAGGGGGCAGGTGGCTGGACCGGGACACCAACGGGTGCCTGAACTTGCAACGCATCGGGGAGAGCAGGCAGCGCCCCATAGAGCTGTGCCGGTGGGATGACCTTGAGGCTTTGCCCCCCATTGGCAGCGAGTACCAGCAGGGCTACAAGCGGGTCAATGACCGGCTGCCCAAAGGCAGGCAGTGGTTGCACCGGGCTGCTGAGTACCGGCGGGGCATTGATGGTCGGGCCCGCAACAATGCATAAGGCCCTAGTAGTTTCACACAGGCTGTGAGCCTTACAAAGCATAATGCTGTTAGTTTTGATGAGGAGCCCAGTGGTCTGTCCCGGGAAAGTGCCACCAGAGTGGGGTTTGCAGTCATCAAGGGTGCGACTGAGGATGCTACAACATGTTTGTAGTAGCTGAGTGAGATTACCCACAGGCCGACATGTTGTTCCTTGTTGAATGAGTTTTGTTGGCCTGAAGTGACGGAGGCCTCATGTGGATGCCATAAGCAGGCAACAAGGTCATGGCCGCCAAGGTGTGGACGGCTGCGGCATCACAGGGAATGTGCTGAAACGCCGACAGGGGCAGGGGCTGGGAAGAGCAAAAATGCCCTGCTGTTTGCCAGTGTCGTGAGAAGCCGAGAATGCCTGGCTATAGCTCGTATCTGGGTTGGTGGCCATCATGCGAGCTCCAACGCATACAACCTTGGTAGTAAACTTCAGCATAACATTAACGAGTATTGGGTCATACCAGCATGTGACTAGGAAGGGGCAACTAGGAAGAAGCAACTAGGTGTGTCATCAGCACTGCAGCGTCGCGCTGCACATCGCTGCACGCGGGGCACACACACCAGCGTGACATCCAGTCATCAACACCCGAAGCATGCCCCCCTGTACTGCCTCTCCCGCCATTCCGTGACTGTTCGGACCGCTGCCCCCGTGCATGCGCCTTTAAACCGCGCACGCCTCAATCTTCACCACCCTGCGCCCGACTCTTTGTCCGTAGACTAGCAACTGCCTAGCCGCTCTGATGCCTGACGCCCACCCCTCTAGCACCACCACCTTGGGCGACACATTTGCTGCACCGGCCAGCGCTGCGCTCGTTCAAGTGATAACGGTGGGCTGCTCGCGTCCAGTCAACTGCTTCAACTGCGACAGCTCTAGCGCGATCTGCACAGCGCGACGAACGCAACACGCCAGCAAGGCCACAACCTTCAAAGTGGCTCAGACATGAGGTGGGAGGTGAGCTCGCCACAGCCCAGCGCTCACCAAGAGACATAGATGCAGCACGCCTATGGCGGTTGCAGCGGTGTCAAGCCAGCTGCATCAACTGCATTGATGCAGCACACACCCTCACACCCACACATGGGGGGTCACACCTTAATAATGGGTCCCAGGGCCTTCTGCGCATCCTCCTCCAGCTTGGCTGCATCAGCAGAGTACTGCTCAATGTACAGCCGGATGGTGGCCCCAGAGGAGCCGGTGCCTGACAGGCGGAAGATGATCCGCGACCCATCTGCAGGGGCAGCAAGGGAGGAGGAGGGGGCCTGGGCAGCAGGGAGGAGGGGGGTCGCCAGGCAGGCTGGGCAGCTGGACAAGGAGCAGGAGCATAGAGGCAGGGCTGGCCAAGGGGCTGAGACTGCGGTGACAGCAAAGGGACGAGCAGGGGGCCACGTGCAGTGCGCCACACAGGCAGCAGGTCATTGCGGCCGCAGGGAAGTGGCAGGAGGCTGTCATGTGCGCATACACAGTGATGATGTGCGCCAGAGCCAGGCCCTGGGCTGCACTGCCCTGCACGCCAGACCACCAGCGCAGCTCGAGGCTGCAACACAGCTGCTGCTGCTGCTGCTGCTGCTGCTGTAGTAAGGTCACCCCCCACAGCAGCTAGCACTGCAACCCATGGCAGCCAGGGGACATGCTGCCTTCAAATCCTTAAGGTTGCAAGATGATGTAGGGGGTTGCAACTCAGCACGCTCAGGCTGGTGAGCAGGGGGCAGCAGCAGCAGGGAGCAGCAGCAGCAGCAGGGAGCAGCAGCAGCAGCAGGGAGCAGCAGCAGCAGCAGGGAGCAGCAGCAGCAGCAGGGAGCAGCAGCAGCAGCAGGGAGCAGCAGCAGCAGCAGGGAGCAGCAGCAGCAGCAGCAGGGAGCAGCAGCAGCAGCAGGGAGCAGCAGCAGCAGCAGCAGGGAGCAGCAGCAGCAGCAGGGAGCAGCAGCAGCAGCAGGGAGCAGCAGCAGCAGCAGGGAGCAGCAGCAGCAGCAGGGAGCAGCAGCAGCAGCAGCAGGGAGCAGCAGCAGCAGCAGGGAGCAGCAGCAGCAGCAGGGAGCAGCAGCAGCAGCAGGGAGCAGCAGCAGCAGCAGGGAGCAGCAGCAGCAGCAGCAGGGAGCAGCAGCAGCAGCAGGGAGCAGCAGCAGCAGCAGGGAGCAGCAGCAGCAGCAGGGAGCAGCAGCAGCAGCAGCAGGGAGCAGCAGCAGCAGCAGGGAGCAGCAGCAGCAGCAGGGAGCAGCAGCAGCAGCAGCAGGGAGCAGCAGCAGCAGCAGGGAGCAGCAGCAGCAGCAGGGAGCAGCAGCAGCAGCAGCAGCAGGGAGCAGCAGCAGCAGCAGGGAGCAGCAGCAGCAGCAGGGAGCAGCAGCAGCAGCAGGGAGCAGCAGCAGCAGCAGGGAGCAGCAGCAGCAGCAGCAGGGAGCAGCAGCAGCAGCAGGGAGCAGCAGCAGGGAGCAGCAGCAGCAGCAGGGAGCAGCAGCAGCAGCAGGGAGCAGCAGCAGCAGGGAGGAGCAGCAGCAGCAGGGAGCAGCAGCAGCAGCAGGGAGCAGCAGCAGCAGCAGGGAGCAGCAGCAGCAGCAGGGAGCAGCAGCAGCAGCAGCAGGGAGCAGCAGCAGCAGCAGGGAGCAGCAGCAGCAGCAGGGAGCAGCAGCAGCAGCAGGGAGCAGCAGCAGCAGCAGGGAGCAGCAGCAGCAGCAGCAGCAGGGAGCAGCAGCAGCAGCAGGGAGCAGCAGCAGCAGCAGGGAGCAGCAGCAGCAGCAGGGAGCCGCAGCAGCAGCAGGGAGCCGCAGCAGCAGCAGGGAGCAGCAGCAGCAGCAGGGAGCAGCAGCAGCAGCAGGGGGCAGCAGCAGCAGCAGGGAGCAGCAGCAGCAGCAGCAGGGAGCAGCAGCAGCAGCAGGGGGCAGCAGCAGCAGCAGGGAGCAGCAGCAGCAGCAGGGAGCAGCAGCAGCAGCAGGGAGCAGCAGCAGCAGCAGGGAGCCGCAGCAGGCGTGTCCAGGGCCCGCCCTGACCTGTGAACACGAAGCGCAGGCCCTGCTTGGAGGCCTTGCTGCCGTCAATGGGGTCAGTGTACTCAAAGTCGTCAGCAAAGTCCACCTCAAACTCGCCAAACTTGGTGCCCTGCAGCAGCAGCGACAGCAGCAGCACCAGCTGGCCACATAAGCAAGAGATGGGGCACGTGGGCTGAGCTGTGCTGTGCAGCCACCACCACCAGCGTCATGCTGCTGCTGCCAGCACCACCACTACTATCACCATCATCACCACCACATGACGTCACGAAGCGTTAGGGTGCACTCTAGAATCAGAACCAGGGGTGGGGAGAAAAGAATGGGGATTCGCCCGTGCGTTGAAGTGCTCCGCCCTGCTCACCTTGGGCGAAGCAGCCACGACCGCACGCACGGTGTCCATCACCTTGGCAGCGTCTTCACTGGACACCTCCTCGTAGTCATAGCGGCTGCAGGAAATGTGGACTCAGGCTCAGGCTCAGTTTCAATCTCAGACTCAGTCTCAGACTGAGACTCAGGCTCAGGCTCAGGCTCAGGTTCAGGGATTGCAGGTACTCGGGCAGACCTGGGGGAGAGTGAGACGAGGACGGTAGCAACGCATGATGCCAAGCTAGGGCAGCCATGGCTGGTTCGTGTGCTAGCTGCGACGAGTTGCAGTCAGCAGGTCTCCAGGGCCCTCAGCCTGGGTCCTGTCTAATGCCCCTGCCCCTCTCCCCACTCCTCTTCTCCCGCTGCCCTCCCGGTCACCTGAAGAAGTTGCGGCCGTACGTCTTCCAGTGCTCCAGGGCCACCTCCCTCACGCCCACCAGCTTGCTGCCCGGGGCTGTGTCCTTGTTCTTGGCGGCCAGGATGCTCAGCCAGCTCAGCACAGCAAAGATTCCGTCCTTCTCCCGGATGTGGTCACCGCCGGTGCCAAACGACTCCTCCCCACACACACTGCACTTGCCTGCAAAGGAGTGGGCCAGAGGGGGGGGGGGGGCAGCGAGGGGGGGAGGGGTGAAGTGCGGCAGGGACCACGTCAGAGGAGGATCAGGGGGGTGCAGTGAAGGGGGAGACACGCTGTGGCTGCCAGGAGGGGGGGGCCCTGGGAGGGGTGGGGGCTGGTGCAGGTGGGGAGAGCAAGGGGTGGGGCTGCGGCCAGCAGTGGATGGCCACATCAGGGTGGAGGGGATAAGGGGGCCATGATTGGGGGTCCATGGATAGGGGGGGTGCTACAGGCAGGCAGCAGGCAGGCTGCAGGCAGCGCGCTGCAAGTGTTCAGGGGGAGGCTGCTGAGGTGGCTCATGCTGACCTGCAACACACCTCTAGGGGGGGCTGCAGGCAGGCTGCAGGCAGCAGGCAGGCTGCTGAGGTGGCTGCAGGCTGCTGAGGTGCAGGCTGCTGAGGTGGCTCATGCTGCCCTCCAACACACAACCTGACAGCTGGCTCATGTGCCCCTCTCTGGTCATTGGCGGATGAGTGCAGGCCAATGAGGCAGCAGAGGGCAGACACAAACTAGTCAGGGAACAAGGGGTGCCTGTCCCTTGCCCCATGTTCCTGCCCCTCCCCCCTCCACCTGCCTGCCTCCTGGCCCGCCCTGCCTTCTGTCCCTGAGATGCCTGATCAGACCCCCTCCCTGACCCCTCCCTGCCACCTCCTAGGCCCCCTCCTGCAGCCTTCCTGATCAGCCGTGGCCCTGACCTCACCGGCATCCATCAGGTTGCCAAAGAATTTCCAGCCAGTGGGGGTCTCGAAAAAGGGCAGGCCCTGCTGCTTGGCCACGCGGTCCAGGGCAGCTGAGGTGGGCATGGAGCGCGCCACGCCCTGACCAGGGGCCAGGCAGGCAGCAGCTCAGGCAGGGCTGGCAGGGGGCCGCATCATCATCATCATCATCATCATCAGCAGCAGCAGCAGCAGCAGCAGCAGCAGCAGCAGCAGCAGCAGCAGGGCGCCTTGCCAAGAACAACAAACAGAGGGTGACGCAATGGCCAAGCACATGTAGGCGGCGTAGCAACACCATGTTTGGCGCTGCCACTAGTTGAAAATGGTTGGGGTGGTGGTGGTGATGGTGGTGATGGTGGTGATGATGAGGGTCCAGGTGGCCAGCGGTGCCGCAGCTGGAGAGCCCCCTCACCACCCCCCACCTCACCTTGAGGCCAGACCTAAAGTACGGGATGGTTGACCAGCGGTGCTGCAGCTGGAGATCCCCCCACCACCCCCCACCTCACCTTGAGGCCAGACCTGAAGTACGGGATGGCGCTGGCGTTGGCGGCAATCATGGCCACGCTGTCTGAAGGTGTGATGAAGAAGTTGTTGCCCAGGATCATGTTGCGGTCACCATCGCCGTCAGAGGCGGCGCCAAAGTCAGGCGCGTCAGGGGAGAACATGATCTTCACCTGCACAGCCACCGCCCGGGCGGGAGGGATGAGAGGCAAGGCGGATGACAGCAGGCAGCCAGGCGGGAGGGGACAGGCAGGAGTCAGGCGGCACAGGACTGTACGTCTCCTGCCTCCGTACCATAATACTCCCTCGGCCTCCCCTTGCCCCTGCCCCTGCCTCCCATCTGCCTGGAGGCCAGCAGCCTCCCCTGCTCCTGCCTCCCTTGCCTCTGCCTCCCCTGCTCCTGCCTCCCTTGCCTCTGCCTCCCCTGCTCCTGCCTCCCTTGCCTCTGCCTCCCCTGCTCCTGCCTCCCTTGCCTCTGCCTCCCCTGCTCCTGCCTCCCTTGCCTCTGCCTCCCCTGCTCCTGCCTCCCTTGCCTCTGCCTCCCCTGCTCCTGCCTCCCTTGCCTCTGCCTCCCCTGCTCCTGCCTCCCTTGCCTCTGCCTCCCCTGCTCCTGCCTCCCTTGCCTCTGCCTCCCCTGCTCCTGCCTCCCTTGCCTCTGCCTCCCCTGCTCCTGCCTCCCTTGCCTCAGCCTCCCCTGCTCCTGCCTCCCTTGCCTCTGCCTCCCCTGCTCCTGCCTCCCTTGCCTCTGCCTCCCCTGCTCCTGCCTCCCTTGCCTCTGCCTCCCCTGCTCCTGCCTCCCTTGCCTCTGCCTCCCCTGCTCCTGCCTCCCTTGCCTCTGCCTCCCCTGCTCCTGCCTCCCTTGCCTCTGCCTCCCCTGCTCCTGCCTCCCTTGCCTCTGCCTCCCCTGCTCCTGCCTCCCTTGCCTCTGCCTCCCCTGCTCCTGCCTCCCTTGCCTCTGCCTCCCCTGCTCCTGCCTCCCTTGCCTCTGCCTCCCCTGCTCCTGCCTCCCTTGCCTCTGCCTCCCCTGCTCCTGCCTCCCTTGCCTCTGCCTCCCCTGCTCCTGCCTCCCTTGCCTCTGCCTCCCCTGCTCCTGCCTCCCTTGCCTCTGCCTCCCCTGCTCCTGCCTCCCTTGCCTCTGCCTCCCCTGCTCCTGCCTCCCTTGCCTCTGCCTCCCCTGCTCCTGCCTCCCTTGCCTCTGCCTCCCCTGCTCCTGCCTCCCTTGCCTCTGCCTCCCCTGCTCCTGCCTCCCTTGCCTCTGCCTCCCCTGCTCCTGCCTCCCTTGCCTCTGCCTCCCCTGCTCCTGCCTCCCTTGCCTCTGCCTCCCCTGCTCCTGCCTCCCTTGCCTCAGCCTCCCCTGCTCCTGCCTCCCTTGCCTCTGCCTCCCCTGCTCCTGCCTCCCTTGCCTCTGCCTCCCCTGCTCCTGCCTCCCTTGCCTCTGCCTCCCCTGCTCCTGCCTCCCTTGCCTCTGCCTCCCCTGCTCCTGCCTCCCTTGCCTCTGCCTCCCCTGCTCCTGCCTCCCTTGCCTCTGCCTCCCCTGCTCCTGCCTCCCTTGCCTCTGCCTCCCCTGCTCCTGCCTCCCTTGCCTCTGCCTCCCCTGCTCCTGCCTCCCTTGCCTCTGCCTCCCCTGCTCCTGCCTCCCTTGCCTCTGCCTCCCCTGCTCCTGCCTCCCTTGCCTCTGCCTCCCCTGCTCCTGCCTCCCTTGCCTCTGCCTCCCCTGCTCCTGCCTCCCTTGCCTCTGCCTCCCCTGCTCCTGCCTCCCTTGCCTCTGCCTCCCCTGCTCCTGCCTCCCTTGCCTCTGCCTCCCCTGCTCCTGCCTCCCTTGCCTCTGCCTCCCCTGCTCCTGCCTCCCTTGCCTCTGCCTCCCCTGCTCCTGCCTCCCTTGCCTCTGCCTCCCCTGCTCCTGCCTCCCTTGCCTCTGCCTCCCCTGCTCCTGCCTCCCTTGCCTCTGCCTCCCCTGCTCCTGCCTCCCTTGCCTCTGCCTCCCCTGCTCCTGCCTCCCTTGCCTCAGCCTCCCCTGCTCCTGCCTCCCTTGCCTCTGCCTCCCCTGCTCCTGCCTCCCTTGCCTCTGCCTCCCCTGCTCCTGCCTCCCTTGCCTCTGCCTCCCCTGCTCCTGCCTCCCTTGCCTCTGCCTCCCCTGCTCCTGCCTCCCTTGCCTCTGCCTCCCCTGCTCCTGCCTCCCTTGCCTCTGCCTCCCCTGCTCCTGCCTCCCTTGCCTCTGCCTCCCCTGCTCCTGCCTCCCTTGCCTCTGCCTCCCCTGCTCCTGCCTCCCTTGCCTCTGCCTCCCCTGCTCCTGCCTCCCTTGCCTCTGCCTCCCCTGCTCCTGCCTCCCTTGCCTCTGCCTCCCCTGCTCCTGCCTCCCTTGCCTCTGCCTCCCCTGCTCCTGCCTCCCTTGCCTCTGCCTCCCCTGCTCCTGCCTCCCTTGCCTCTGCCTCCCCTGCTCCTGCCTCCCTTGCCTCTGCCTCCCCTGCTCCTGCCTCCCTTGCCTCTGCCTCCCCTGCTCCTGCCTCCCTTGCCTCTGCCTCCCCTGCTCCTGCCTCCCTTGCCTCTGCCTCCCCTGCTCCTGCCTCCCTTGCCTCTGCCTCCCCTGCTCCTGCCTCCCTTGCCTCTGCCTCCCCTGCTCCTGCCTCCCTTGCCTCTGCCTCCCCTGCTCCTGCCTCCCTTGCCTCTGCCTCCCCTGCTCCTGCCTCCCTTGCCTCTGCCTCCCCTGCTCCTGCCTCCCTTGCCTCTGCCTCCCCTGCTCCTGCCTCCCTTGCCTCTGCCTCCCCTGCTCCTGCCTCCCTTGCCTCTGCCTCCCCTGCTCCTGCCTCCCTTGCCTCTGCCTCCCCTGCTCCTGCCTCCCTTGCCTCTGCCTCCCCTGCTCCTGCCTCCCTTGCCTCTGCCTCCCCTGCTCCTGCCTCCCTTGCCTCTGCCTCCCCTGCTCCTGCCTCCCTTGCCTCTGCCTCCCCTGCTCCTGCCTCCCTTGCCTCTGCCTCCCCTGCTCCTGCCTCCCTTGCCTCTGCCTCCCCTGCTCCTGCCTCCCTTGCCTCTGCCTCCCCTGCTCCTGCCTCCCTTGCCTCTGCCTCCCCTGCTCCTGCCTCCCTTGCCTCTGCCTCCCCTGCTCCTGCCTCCCTTGCCTCTGCCTCCCCTGCTCCTGCCTCCCTTGCCTCTGCCTCCCCTGCTCCTGCCTCCCTTGCCTCTGCCTCCCCTGCTCCTGCCTCCCTTGCCTCTGCCTCCCCTGCTCCTGCCTCCCTTGCCTCTGCCTCCCCTGCTCCTGCCTCCCTTGCCTCTGCCTCCCCTGCTCCTGCCTCCCTTGCCTCTGCCTCCCCTGCTCCTGCCTCCCTTGCCTCTGCCTCCCCTGCTCCTGCCTCCCTTGCCTCTGCCTCCCCTGCTCCTGCCTCCCTTGCCTCTGCCTCCCCTGCTCCTGCCTCCCTTGCCTCTGCCTCCCCTGCTCCTGCCTCCCTTGCCTCTGCCTCCCCTGCTCCTGCCTCCCTTGCCTCTGCCTCCCCTGCTCCTGCCTCCCTTGCCTCTGCCTCCCCTGCTCCTGCCTCCCTTGCCTCTGCCTCCCCTGCTCCTGCCTCCCTTGCCTCTGCCTCCCCTGCTCCTGCCTCCCTTGCCTCTGCCTCCCCTGCTCCTGCAGACCCCCTGGGCATTGAGGTGCCTGCCGCTCCCCCCAGCCCTCCCAGACCCACACCTCACAAGCCCGCCAGGCAGGCTGTCTCTCACTGCCCACTACCCACCCCTACCCACCCCTGCTACACTCCTCAGCTGCAGCTCAGCACCGCCACCTCAGCTGGTCTGGCTTACACACAGCCTGTGCAGCCTCCCAGTGTGTGCATGTGCAGCCTCACACCTCCACCACTGCTAATGACTTGGCATCACCGTCGCTACTGGGCTGGCTCCAGGGCTGACACGGCCTGGACTCTGATGACCCCTCCTGCTCCGCCCCCCACCCACCAGCTCCTCTGCATAGGTCAGGTTGGGGTCAGGGTGACCGCCGTTGAAGGTGGGCGAGGGCACCCCGTTCATGACAGAGCTGCTGGGGGCGCCCAGCTCCTAAGGGGTCAGCAGGGGGGGTGCGGGGGACTAGGAGCAGGGGAGAGCAGGAAAGGAGCAGGAGCAGGGGGCAGGGGCAGGGGCAGGGGCAGGGGCAGGGGCAGGGGCAGGGGCAGGGGCAGGGGCAGGGGCAGGGGCAGGGGCAGGGGCAGGGGCAGGGGCAGGGGCAGGGCCGCATTGACCACCTAAACTGGGGCCGTGGGGGCTGCAGCCACTGTCCCCTGTGACCAGCCTCCCCCCAGGCTGTGGGTGTCTCTGGGCATGCCTGCTGCTGACCTGCTTACAGCAGCCCCACCTCCCTGCCTCTTGCACCTGCCCACCTGTCGCTCCCTGCCACACCCCTGGCCCCTCACCTTGACCAGGATGCGGTTGGCGTACGGCCCAGTGACCGCGTGCATGGCGTCAAACACCAGCTTGAAGTCTGGTCGGGAGATGAAGGCGCGCAAGGCGGGGAAGTCAAACACCTCCTGTAGCACTGCCAGGTAGTCCTCCACCTCATCCACCACCTCCACCTCGAACTCACCAAACTGGGTAACACCCAGCTGCAAGGGCAGGAGGGGGCGTGAGGGAGGAGGGCATGGCAGCGGTGGATAGGGGCTGGAGAGGGTAGGGGTTGGGGTCCGTGTGGGCAGGTGCAGGGGAGGTGGTAGGGCGGAGCGCAAGGCAGGGGTAGGTAGGGTGGGGGGAAAGCAAAGTGAGGGGCATAGGCGGAGTAAAAGAGGCATAGGAGGGGGAAGGGCAGAGGAGGAGGAAAGGCAAGGGGGGGGGGACAGGCAGGGGAGGGGGGACAGGCAAGGGAGGGGAAGAGCAGGGGCATGAGGAGGTCCAGGGGTATGAAAGCACAGAGTGAGGTGCAGTCCGGCCCCACCCAGCCTGCTTGGCCTTGCAGCCAGCAGCGCAAGCTGGCCCAGGCCCTACACCCTGCCCAGCGTTCTGCCAGCCACCTTGGCCCCGCCCACCTTGGCCAGGTCAATGTCTGGCAGGTCCGCCATGTTGAGCACCGCCACCTTCTGAGTCTCCCCGTAGATCTTGTCAGTGATGCTCTCTGGGGCTGGCTCACCGCCCTTGTAGTTAAACTTGATGCCAAAGTCGTTGTCGGGGCCGCCGGGGTTGTGGCTAGCGCTCATGATGAGGCCACCTACGGATCCAGTCAGGGGGCAGGGCAGGGCTGGGCAGGGCGCGAGGCCGGTGAGTGGGTGAGGAGGGCAGGGCATGAGCAGGGCAGGTGGGCAAGGCAGGGCGCAATTGCAGAGACAGGGTCAAGGGCAGCAGCGGGATACAGGCGGGGAGGGGTGGTTGGGGCACAGGGCAGCGGCCAGAGGGCTGGTGCGATCAGAGTAGGTGCTGCAGAGTAGGTCAAGCGAGCTGGGTCCTCAGCCTGGCTTGCACCAGCAGCACCCGCCCAGTGGACAGCAGCATGAAGCCAGGTCAGCCCACCCTGAGTAGAGGGTGAGACAGCCGCTGACCCTGTTGAGCTGTTGACCCACACGGTACTACCCCTATGCTCTGAGGGGTTGATTGTCTGCCTGCTGGTGGCAGCGGAGCACAGCCCGCCCTGCCGATCAGCTGTGCTGCAGTGTGCCAGTAGCAGCAGCAGGTGCAGGCCACGCACCGTAGAGCTTGCGGCGTCGGATCATGGCTGACATGGCGGGGGTGGCCATGATGGCGTCCCTGCCCACTACCACCTTCTTGAAGCCGTTACCTGCTGCCAGCTTGATGATCTGCTGCGCCGCCTCCTTGCCAAAGTAGCGCCCGTCACCACCCAGGCCCAGAACCTGGCCCTGCACCTCACTGCCTAGGGCACTGAACAGGGATTGCACCCAGTTGCCCAAGTAGTTGGGGCTCATGAACTCCTGCGGAAGACAAAGCGACACAGCACGGCTGGCAGGCACGCACAACATGGCTTGCACGCTTGCTCCCTGCACAGCGAGCGCTGTCAATAGCTTGACCAGGAGGGCTCACCTTGGTCTTCTTTCGCAGGCCGCTGGTGCCCGTCTTCTGGCCATCGATAGGCTTGGTCGGGACTTGCTTCACGGTCACGCCTTGCACCTACAAGGCAGCAGCGTGCACCGCACGTTAGAGCAAGCTGGCACCTAGGTGCGATCTAGTGCCGGATCTTTCCCCGCACCGAGGTCGCCATCGCAAGAGGTTGCAAAGCTGAGCGGGACCAGGGAGCACAGGTTCCTGGTAATGAGCGGAATGCGAGGGAGTAAGATGACGACCTGCAGGATGGGATAACGAATCGCGAGGTGTGAGGCGCACGCCCTCGTAGAACGCAATGCGAACTTCGCAGCTCAGGCCGCCGACACCGCGCCTGCTGTGGTGCTGCTGTGGTAAGCGGCACTTCCCTACCTGTGAGCCACCGGTGCGCGCATTGCATTCCTTTGGCTGACGATTGGGACCTGCATTATGGCGGCTACAATTAGGGCGAAGAGCACAACACAATCCCGACCCCGGCCGCAGGTTAGAAACATTGTTTAAAGCGACATGGTTCTTGGCATTCACTAACAGGGCCTGCTTGGTGCTGCAAGGCTAGCAACCTACGCAACACGAGTGAAAACTAGGGTCAGCAGGATGAGAAGGACCCCTCTACGAAACTGTTTGACGCTGACAGCACTGATATGCACAACGCGCATTACACTCGTGACAAGGATACATCCAAGCAGGCTACAGCGTTTAGACTGTTTAAGATTGCGGGGCCGGACCTGCCAGCTCTGCCACTGGCAGACTGCCAGCCAAGGGCACGATGTACCCAGGCCTGGGCTGTAAGCGGGTGCCCAGCAGCAGCAGCAGCAGCAGCAGCAGCAGCAGCAGCAGCAGCGGCAGCAGCAGCAGCAGCAGCAGCAGCAGCAGCAGCAGCAGCAGCAGCAGCAGCAGCAGCAGCAGCAGCCTGTTGAGGCACAGTAATGTGTGCCCCCCCCCCCCCCCCCCCCATTTGAGCTGTCATTGGCTTACAATCAGCGCATGCAGGTCATGCCAACTCTAGATCGCAGCCCCTGTTACAGGGGTCAGGCAATGGTTTAGGTGGTAGGCGTCCATGCACATGTGCATGCGCCATGTGCCTGGGGACACTCCGCACAGCCCCTCAACACCATCTTGGGTAGTTCCGCTATTGGTCCCTAGTGGCCCCTAGTGATCCGACTCAAATGGAGGACGTAGTGAGATTCTCAGATGCACCCTGGCGTGACAGACGCGGGACGCTGAAGCGCAAGGCATAAATTACACAATTAAGATCGACACACGAACCATGCAGCTCACGTGTAAACACGCACTTTGCACATATCGCTTCGCGGGTATGCATTTACAGGCAGACCGACCATTGGCCGCACTTCAAAGGCGAACACCGCATGGCCAGACCCGGTGTAACGTTCACGTTAGCCGGCCCTTAGTGTCACTACCCGGACAAGCACGTAAATGGCCAGTGCTTGTCCGTGCCACTGCGGACGAACAGTTGGACGTTCGCAGGCTCTCAGACATCATCACCTCAGAGCCCCTTGACGCCGAAGGTGCGCTTTCATCTTTGACATCGTGTGGTCCAGCATTTGAAGGGGGCAAGCACAGCACAACGTGAAGAAGCCACCATTTCATCGGTGGCAAAGCATGTGCTGCATGTTGGCATTTCTTCTGCTGAAGGCCGTGACTCTGCATGCAGCCGACTTCTATTTTTACCCCCACATAACTGTGATGAACAGCCTCATGCACTGACATTGGTGGCGGTGGGCTGTTTGCTGCCACTCTTCTTGTTGGCACAATATGAAAGCAGCAGCACCATCGACAACCCTCACAGCCCACTACTGCCAGTTTGAGTCAAGCTGGCTGTGCTGCCCTGCTGGGCAACGCAGAACGTTTCTCCCTCGAACGTCTAGCCAACACTCTCGATGTAAGCATGGGCACCATCAAGGCCATGGCCTTCAAACGCAAGGGCCTGCTGAATCTGACCCCAGAGGAGGTGCACTCCAAGCTGCAGCGCATCGCAGACGTGGTAGAGGTGAGAGTTATGACTGGGCCTGATGCATCAGGAAGGAGCACACACAGGGCTACACTAGGGGCACTGGGGCTACACAAGGCATAGCACCTCCTCCTCTTCCTCCTTCTCCTCCTCCTCTTGCCCATCTTGCAACTTGACACTGCAAAGCTGTCATCCCGCCCCCAGCACCAGCTTGGCATTGCCCCTGCTCGGCTGCTGCTGCGCGCACACACGTGACTCAAGGCCTCTGCCCTCCTCTCCCCCGCCCACCCGCTGTTTGGAGCCTGTTCCAGCCAGGGGACTCTCACACGCCTGGGTAGACCATTCGCAGGTCCTGTTTAGGCCCAGCTGCATTCAACCTCACAGCAAAGCTTGCATGCTGCAGTCATTGCCCAGACTTTCCCAGGGTCTCCTAGGCTACTCCGGAGGCTCTCCTGGGTGCTGCCCTGGCGCTGCACTGGCTTTGGGCTGCACAGCAGTGACCCACCAACCTGCAGGATGTGTGCTGCTGGACACCACGGGCTTGCCCTATCCTGAGGCCCTGCCCTGATCCCTGAGCGCTGCTGTGGGCCATGGCTGCAGGTGCCTGTGGATAAGGCGCGCCAGATGGCCATCATCCAGCCCGGCCTGCTGATGGAGACGGAGAGGACGGCAGAGACGTTGAAGGCTGGTATCCGCTCCATAAGCTATGAGCTCGGGGCGCCAAAGGATGAGGTGGGGTCCGCTCTCCCAGGCGGGCGGGCAGTCAGAGCATGCAGGTGTGGATGTTGGTGGGGTTAGGTGGGGCTGTGGTTATTGGACAAGCTGGGGCCCGATGTGGAGGCTGTAGTTGCTGCAACCAGGACATACCACATGGCACTGTGGCCACATGACTAGCCTGGACAACCAGGGGTGGGAGCTTTTGTTGCATACTTGTAGTCGACGTCTGCTCCACGGCTGGGCTTTGCTGACAGGTAGTGGAGCTGATCCTGACCAACCAGAGCGTGCTGCACGGGCGAGAGCTGCGGCTGTCAGTGGCGGACATGGCACACCTGGCCATGCTGAGGGAACCCAAGGGGCGGGTAGTGGACTAGAGCAGCCACCTTGAGTTCACAGCTGCAGGGGTCGCTTGGCAGCTGCAGGGGTCGCTTGGTGGCTGGAGGGACCAACATGTCGGAGGCACAACTGCCAAGCCGCAAAGGGAGACGGCTCTCAGTGGCAGCTCCCAGGCTTGTTGGCGACAGCGTGCAGTGGGCGCTATAGCTATGTTGCTGGCCTGCCTGCAAAGCGCTGCTTGCCTCAAGATGGCCGCAAGCAAGGGAACGAGCGGCTACCCAAGGCGCCAGGACAATGAAGGCCAAGGGAAGTGCTTCACGCTGCGACTGCAAGATGGTAGATATCACAGTGTTGTGGCCGGCCTGGCCCTCGTCCACATCTATTGGCCAGTTGCCCAACGTTGCATGTTGTTGAGCAGCCGGTGGCAGTAATGTGCCCGCAGCTGGTGGTGCTAGCTGGTGGTGGCAGGAACTGAAGCGAAAATCCACAGATATAGTAATAGACGTGCTGCCGCATGTGCATGGTGGCCGTATACAGCGCATAGTTCCCATGCTACTAGGAGATGTGTTATCTGATGGTGATGTGGCTTACACCGCTTAAGCCGTCAGCCGTTAGGCTGCTAGGCCGCCCTCCCCCTCTAGGGGTTCGGGACTTTCTGTAACGCATTTCATAGCAAGGTGCACAAACAAAGGTGCACATGGGCTCAACATGAAGTCATGCAAGTTCTCATTATTGTTCTGTAAAGTCATGGCAAACTCCGGCTGCTCCCTGATGGAACTCGTGGCAGTGCACTCAAAGATGAAATGCATGGCGTCATCCACTACCCCCTCTGTGCATCTGGTGCATGTGCGATCAATGAAAGTTACCCCCTCAAACCGAGCCTTCTCCACCCCCAGACCGCTGTTGCCTAACCTGAACCTAGTCAAGCTCGTGCGAACTTCTGTAGAGAGCTGTCTGTTCAGTAGGTGTGGGGCCATGTGATTGATGCCAATGCCGTCCCCATGCTTGAACCATGCAGCATACGAGCATCTCTCCCGATGCACCGTCTCAGGCAGTCTAGGGTCTCCCTCAAACCCAACCCAACGCCTCCCCCACCTCTCGAGCCACTTGACTTCCATAGCCTTGGTGCCTAGGACCATGTCCGGGCTCAGGGTAAACTCATCCCCCATCAGCTCTCTGGCGGCCAGCTGGAACTGAGCACTCCAGCTGGCCTGGCAACTCCTCCCTAATTCCACATCTGCCTTAATGACCCTCATTAACAGGTCACTGTGGGATAGTTTGGCAGTGTTCCAGAACTTGCATGCAGCCCTAAACCAGTAAAGCTGGAGGGGCAGCTGCCCCAACTCATGCAGCACCATCAGCCCTGACACTGAGCTACGAACCCTGGCAGCAAACCTGAGAAAGCTGAGCATGCGTGTTTGCACTGGGTTAGAGAGTTGCACACCATGCCCAAGGAAAGCAGTGCCCCAAACCTGGCTGCCATACAGCCCTAAGGGGAGCACGAACGCTCTGATGAGGTGACACAGGGCAAAAGGATCATGCAGCACCCCATACTCTCTAGCACGGTTGCATGCTTGGCGCATGGCGAGGAACATGCCAGCCCTCATATGAGTGGCAGCAAAAGCAGGGGTGGCGCTGGGATTAAAATGCATGCCTAAGTACTTGAACTCTCTCACCACAGGCAGGATCTCATGCTTGTACCCAATGCAAGGTGCTGCAGTTTGTGAGTTGCCATTGAAAACCATCACCTTTGACTTGCCCACATTGACTGTAAGGTGTTTCCTATCTGCAAAGCCTTGTAGCTGGCAGACCAACCGCTGCAGCCCGTGGGGCGAGGTGCTCACCAGGGTCAGGTCATCAGCATACATGAAGTGGGTGACAGGTGTGCCTTGCACCCTCACAGCATCAACAGGGCCTAGGAACTCCTTACTAATGTCGTGAACATAGAGAGCAAACAGGAGTGGGCTGATGGGGCAGCCTTGCTTGACACCTTGGTCAGGAGTCACAGGGGGGGTGCGGTGGGGGCCATCTAACAGCACATAGCTATCATCCCTATACAGACCCTCCAGGCAGGCAAGCAAGGGCTGTGGCAGCTTGATCCCAACCCGCAAGTGCTCCCACAATTGTTGTCGAGGTATGTGGTCATAGGCCTGTTTGAAGTCAATGAAGGCAGTGAAAAGCTTGCGGTGCTTGGCATCTGCGCTGGCCTTTTGAGCGTGGACAAGATGGCGCAGAATGAACATGGGTTGCATGGTGCTGCGTCCCGGGATGAACCCAAACTGCTCAGCTGGCAGCACTTTGTGTGTCATGCACCAGGCAGTCAGCACGTGCCGTAAGACGTTAGCATACAGGCGGTACAACACACTACTCACAGCAAGCATTCTGTACTTGTTGGGGTCTGTGGGGTCTGTGTCCTTGAAGAGGGGGCTGATTCTAGCTACCTTCCAAGCCGCTGGGATAAACCCAGTGCGCATCATGCTGTGAAACCATGTGGCAAGCAGAGGGAGCAACAAGTATGTGGTAACACCCTCCTCAACTGTGCGGGCGTGCTTGATAAAGGGGGCTGGGAGCCCATCCAGACCAGGTGCTGTGTCATTGTTGAGATCACGTAGTTGTGCTTGAACAATAGATGTGATGTTGTCAAGATGGGGCAGCTCATAGGCAGGTGGATGTGTTGTGACAGGGGCAGGGGCAGGGACAGAGTGAAGTCTGCCTCTCCCAAGAGGGACGGCTTGCAAATGGGCAGGCACAGCTTGCCTGGTCCTAGCTGGCTCAGGGATCACATTGGGTGCGTCATGTGTCGTATTAGTGGTTGTGAAATAGGCCTGCAGATGCTGATGCCACTTGTCGATGGGAACCATGGACTGCTGGCGTGCGTGCTTGACTCGGAGCATCTTGAGTGCATCCCCAGGGTTGTGCTTGAGCATGTCTAGAAGCTTGGCAGCTCTATGCTTGGACCACGCAGACTTAGCTCTAGCAACCAGCCTCCTATAGGCCTGCTTTCTAGCCCTGTAAAGGTGCAAGGCCTCCCCGCTACGCAGAGCCTGCCAGAGTGCGGCTTTAGCCTCCTTGCATGACCGGTCAAACCAGGCAGGCTTAACTGTGGTGTGCTTGTCAACACGTGCTAGTGGGCAGAGCCTTGGCTTAAGCATCCCCGCACTGCCCGCAGCCCGTGATATGATGTCATGCACAAAGCGGTTGATGGAGTCAGGGTGTGTGCCCTGCTCAACAGCCTGCTTGACAGCCATGACCTCCTCTTCCAAGTCGATAAGGGCACCCACATACCGAGCAGTATGATCTGGCTTCCATTGGAACTGTGGGCCAGTGTGGCAGTCATCATTGCAGGTGTGGATGGGTGTAGTGGCTTGTGCTGGTGCCTTGAAAGACAGGGTAATGGGGGAGTGGTCAAACTCATGGCAAGCGTCCGGGAAGGAAGAAGTGTGGCTCAAAGAGTACACAGACTCACTCATGATGATGTGCTCCGTGCGGGTGCTAGCTCTGCAGGTGCGCTGTCCCATGTCCCCATGTCCCCTACCGGTGGTGGCAACAAGGCCTGTAGCTGATAGCACGTCAATCAACTCCCTGCCCGCTTGGTTAGACTTGGCCGGGCCAATCCTAGGCACGCAAAGCTCCGGATGCTGCATGGACCAGCCATGGAGGTCACCTAACTCGCTAAGCTTGCCTAAGTGAGAGTTCAGGTCACCCATCAGGAGGACATGTGGTGTGTGTGATGTAGCCTCCTGGAGCTCTAGCAGCAAGTGGTTGAAGTGCTCGGAGACATTGTGGGCGGGGGGTATGTAGCCCACACCCAGCAACACATCACCCTCAAGCCCACACACACACCCTGCCAGCCTGACCCAAAGCAGTTGCAAGGCACTGCTGGTGCGCCAGAGCCTGGCGTGCCTGGCTAGCTCCTTGCGTAGCAGAAGGGCCACCCCCTGACCCGGCACCCCCTGGCGTGAAACAGATGTGTGAAAGGCACTATGGGTGGGCGCATGCTGCATGAACTCCGCTATCCTATTGCTGCGTGTCTCGCACAGAGCGATGACATCATGCTCGGCCACCAGCCTCCTAATGGCTGTGAACTTGACTGAGGTAGTGTCATGCTTAAGGCCATTCACATTGTGGACCGCTAACCTGAGCTCTCGGGGGGCGAGTCCCTAGCCCCGACCCTCTCCCACGCCCTGAGCCCCCACCGCCCTGAGCTTACCCGTAGGAGTCTCCCCAGACGCACCCAACCCCGCTTGATGTCTTGTGCGGTGATTCCCCAAAGGGGGAGAGAGTGGGCGACTCTTGGTTGGTGAGCCAGGGGCCGAGTGGCCGCCCCCCCCTTGTGGGAAGGGCGGGGGGGGGGGCAGATGGCTGAGGGCTGCTGCTGTTGCTGCTGCATTGCGCTGTGTCTGGTTGGGCAGGGTGGGGCGACCTGGTGCCACAGTCTTGGTTGTTGTCTGGCTGGGGCCTGCTGCTGCTGCTGCAGCTGCTGCATTGCGCTGCACCTGGTTAGGCGAGGCGGGGCGGCTGCCCGGCGCAGCTGTCGTCCCCGGAGCCTTGCCAGCTGGTGCCTGGTTCGATCCCCCTGCTGCTGCTGCTGTTGCTGCTGCTGCATTGCGCTGCACCTGGTTAGGCGAGGCGGGGCGGCTGCCCGGCGCAGCTGTCTTCCCTGCAGCCTTGCCGGCTGGTGCCCGATTAGGACCCCCTGCTGCTGCTGCTGCATTGCGCTGCACCTGGTTAGGCGAGGCGGGGCGGCTGCCCGGCACAGCTGTCTTCCCTGCAGCCTTGCCGGCTGGTGCCCGGTCAGGACCCCCTGCTGCTGCTGCTGCTGCCCTGCGCTGCGCCTGGTTAGGATCTGCAGGCTGGTTGTCCTCTTCCATTGCTGCGGCAGCCGCTGTCGCACCCTGCTGCTGCTGTTGATGCTGCTGCTGCTGTTGATGGGTGGCGAGGGACCTTGGTAGGAGAAAAGCTGCAGGCTGGTCCGCAGCCGCATACTCACAGGCTGCCTCGATGCTGCACTCATCCATGCTCTTCAGGTCTGGCTTGCTGAGGTTGCTGAGGTGGACAAACAGGGGGTAGGTAATCTGCTTCCCCTTCCAGGTGGTGATGATGGCTGTGCGTGATTTGTTGCACTCAAAGCGCATGCCATGTACAGGGGATCGCACACTGCTCTTATCTACAACTGCCTGCAGCTGACGGCGAGCTGGCCACACGACCCGCTGTAGCGGACCCTTCCCCAGGTCTGCTGGGAGTGCGGCCTGCTGGGCAGCAGCCAGAACGCTGAGGGCTGAGGCATGGGAGCCGACACTGACCTTAGCGATAGTCGGGCTAGAGTGCATCACCCGGGCATCAGTGACGCCGACGCTGGTGCACAGAGCCTTGATGGCTACCTCATCAGGGCGGGGGGCAAAGAAGACCACCACCCCCGCATTGCTGCGCTGCTCTGTTGCTAGCTGGATGTTGAAGGCCATTGCTGCCAGCTGCACGCTGCAGCGCTGCTCCACTGAGGCCATCTCTGCCCGCACCTCCCTCGTTTCTCCCTCTAGCTCAATGTGCGCCACACTCAGTTTGGCTACGTCATATTGAACAATCTGCAACTCGCTCTTGACTGTCTCGATAGATTTGTTGATGGCAGTTAGCTGCGGCATGACTGTGTGCTGCAGCGTCTGTGTCAGAGTCTGTGTCAGAGTTCGCGCCAGTACCTCCTGGAGCCGGGCCTCAGTTATTGGTGAGGCCCCTGCCCCAGTTGGCTGCTGCTGCTCCTGCTGTTGCTGCTGCTCCTGCTGCTGCTGCTGCTGCTGCTGCTGCTGCTGCTGCTGTTGGTGCTGCTGCTGCTGCTGCTGCTGCTGTTGCTGGTGCTGCTGCCGCTGGTGCTGCTCCCGCTGCTCGTTGAGAAAACGCTCTGTGAGCTGCTCAGATAGAGCAATGCGAGCTGCCTCCTCCAGAGTGAAGTGGTCGGCACCCCGGGCTGCTGTTGCCGCTGACTGCTCTGTGGGGGGGTGAGACCGAGGCCTGAAAGAGGCGAGGGCAGCGAAGGAGTTGCTGAGGGGGGTAGGTTTGGCCATGTCAGGCGCGGGGCTGAATAGCACAGGTAACTGCCGGAGGCGCCGCAAATGCGGCTTGCGGCTTATGGCTTGCACGGCTTGCACGGCTTGCGGCTTGCGGCTTGCGGCTTGCACTACTGCTTGCGGCTTGCGGCTTGCGACTTAAGTTACGGATATACGGGTGGTAACCCGTACGTATGTATAGGGACTCTGTATCCCTTTAGTAATGCCTTTAGTAATCCCTTTAGATGTGTTATCTGTAATCCGAACTTTCAAGTAGAGGAGGACATGGCGTGCCAGTGTAGGCATGCAGCCCTTGCCAGTCAGATATGGCGGCCATGGAAAGCCTGGCAAAGTCCTCTTCCTCCTGCGGGCGCGCTGTGGCCAGGCATGGGGCCGCTGCGTGGAGGCCCTGAGCGATGGCGGCGCAGCAGTGCCTGGTCCCGCAAGTCTGCCAGCTGCTGGGTGGCCAGTCTTGCTGCCGCTGTGCTCTCGTCTGTGCTTGACCAGTGGTCATGAGCTGCGGGCCACAGCAGCGGCCTGTCTGGCATGGCCAGCGATGCGGAAGGGCCAGACCAGCTGTATGTCCCGGTGTTCCTGGATGAGTCGCTGGCAGGCCCTGCCACTCGGTGAGAGCCTGTGGCACAGGTCATCAGGGGCACCATGTGTGCCTGCACATGCTCTGGGCGAACCTTGTGGGGCCGCTCCAGCTCATCCCACTGCACTGCCTGCTGCCCGCTGCCGCCGTGATGGGGCCTTTGATGGGAGAGTGGGTGGGCAGGGAGCTGGCTGGACGCCGATATCCCAGGCGCTGCACCACAGTCAGCCTGCTCAGTCAAGTGCATGTGTTGGCTGCCGTTTCGCCCACACATGCCAGCTGTGGCCCAGCTGTGGCCGTCTTGGGCTGCACTCATATAGGGTGCGACTGAGGATGCTTTAATTCGGTTGTAGTGGAGCGAGGTTATCCACGGTCAACAAGTTATTCCATGTTGAATGAGTTTTGTTTTGTCTGCAAGATGGTCGCCGCTCCATTCTTGTCCCCAAACACCTACAATGAGCCGTAGGGTTCCTGCAGCTGCCAAGGGTGTCCCCGAAATTGGGGCTGGGCAGCTGAGGGGTACTGGTCAACTTGCGCATCACCACATCCTTGATCCGGATCAGCCTCGCTTGTGCTCGTGCATCGTAAAGGAGTGACAGGGCTAAGATTGCCTGCGTCTGGAACTGGCCACCAATGATCCAGGGCTGTCACCCACACTGAACTGGCATGAGCCCCAGGCTGGCAGCCTAAGTAGCAGGTGAGCCAGTCTGGCAACCAGACCGAAACAGGACAGGCGGTTAGTATCATAGCAGCACCAGCACAGCACCAGCAACAGCTGCATGAAAAGCAGCAGCAGCGGCAGCAAGTAGTGAGCTGCCACGCCTCCTGCCTCGCCCTTTGGCCGACGCCATGCCCCATCTCCTGCCCCTGCCCCACTACCTACTCACAGCCCCGACAAAACTCATTCAACAAGGAACAACATGTCGGCCTGTGGGTAATCTCACTCAACTACTCCAATTAAGTTGTAGCATCCTCGGTCGCACCCTTGATGACTGCAAACCTCACTCTGGTGGCACTTTCCCGGGACAGACCACTGGGCTCCTCATCAAAACTAACAGCATTATGCTTTGTAAGGCTGACAGCCTGTGTGAAACTACTAGGGCCTCATGCATTGTTGCGGGCCCGACCATCAATGCCCCGCCGGTACTCAGCAGCCCGGTGCAACCACTGCCTGCCTTTGGGCAGCCGGTCATTGACCCGCTTGTAGCGCTGCTGGTACTCCTTGCCAATGGGGGGCAAAGCCTCAAGGTCATCCCATCGGCACAGCTCTATGGGGCGCTGCCTGCTCTCCCCGATGCGCTGCAAGTTCAGGCACCCGTTGGTGTCCCGGTCCAGCCACCTGCCCCCTGGGGGGCCCTGGGGTGGTGGGGCTGGGCCAGGTGCTGCAGGGAGGGGCTGGGCCTGGGCTGGGGGAGCGGGTGGTGGGGCCTGGGCGGGGGGGGCCTGGGCTGGGGGAGGGGGAGGTGGGGCCTGGGCTGGGGCAGGGGCAGGGGGGTCCTGGGCTGGGGCTGGGGGGGGGGCCTGGGCAGGGGCAGGGGGAGGTGGAGCCTGGGCAGGGGGAGGGGGGGGGGGGCTGGGCAGGCGGAGGGGGTCCCTGGGCAGGGGCAGGGGGGCCCTGGGCTGGGGCAGGGGGAGGGGGGGGGGGGCGGCACCTGATGGCACCATGACAGGCCCCGCACATACTTCGCATGCCGCAGGCTCCAGGCTGGGCGCACCAGCCGCGGGGTGACCTGGCCTGCTGGGGGTACCCAGTCTGCTGGCCTGGGCTGGTTAGGTGGCAGGTGCAGCTCACAAGGCTGGTGGGCATGCACTGAGGAGCTGACACGGCTGGTGCGGAACTCATCCACGATCACCAGCCTGTCAGGTCTGGGATCTGCGCTGGGCCTGCTGGCCTAGCACTAGCTGGGGGAAGTGCTTCTTCATGGTCCTACTGAACCCCTCCTCCACTACCCCAACCGCTTTGCACCACCAACGGATGAAACGCCCTGGGTACCTGTAGAACTCCTGGATGCTGGAGATGATCGTGGTGGCGTTGGCATTGAGGGAGTTGCCGTCCCCTGTCAGATGCTCCTCGTCCAGCTGCTGGAGCATGGCCACCGGCCAGGCACTGCTGGGCTGTTCAAATGCAGCCACCTCACCGGGCAGCAGCCTGATGCCGTGGTGGTGGAGGCCACGCATCATGTGCTCAATCACGCTGGCTTTAGTGAGCAGCTCCATGGCGTCCCTGATCTGTGCCGGCAGCTGTGGGTCCCAGATACCCAGCTGCACTGGGGGAGGCAGCTGGGCTGGGGCGGCTGCTGTGCGGGGGGAGCTGCGTGTGGGAATGCGGGGGTGGGCATAGGGAGGGTGGGCTGGGTCAGGTGGGGGAGGGGGACCTGGGGCTGGACCTGCTGCTGCTGGGAACCCTGGAGTGGGCTGACCTAGGAAGGACAGGAGCAACACTGTCAGGCTCATGACTGCTGCCAGGACACACTGCTTGCTGCCCATGGTCATACGCTTGTTGACCTCCGCCACAACTGCGTCTACCTCAGCTGGGCTGAGGTCAGGCTGGGCTGCCTCCACAAGACCACGCAGAGCTGCCTTGATGACCTGGCGCCTCTCAGCAATTACTACCTTGACAGCCTGCCCCTGCCCCTGGACTTGCTGCCCACTGCCACTGGCACTTGCAGACACGAGAAAGCACAGCACACGCACGGCAGGATTTGATGCACGGAGTCGCAATGTCGCGTGGCGCACACTGCGTCGCGTCGTCAGTTAGCTTCGGGGGAGTCTAGCCTGTCGTTGAGCATCTCGGCTTACCGGCTGCACTCCGAGTGGGAGAGACGGGGCGCTTGCGTTTCGCCCTCGGGGGCATCTCAGGGATTTAGTTACATTATCCAAGCGGAGTGGCTGTGTTGGGGTGTGCATCAGGTTGGCATCTAACCGGAGCGCCGGCAACCGGAGTGGGGCGGAAGTGAGGTCCATTACATATCAATTACATGGAGCGGGACACAAAACCAGGCCAGGCCTTAGCTGCCATTTCAACTTGTTGGCCATAGACAGACACAGACGAGATGACTGTGATTATGTATGCAAGGAGTAGCACATGTAGGGGCTCCACATGCATCCTGCCTAGCATTCATTCTTGCGTGTGCACCATGTACAACGTCAGCCCCTTTCATTTCATGCAATGCAATTCCAGACCCTATCTCGATGCAACCGGCGTCCATTCC
Source organism: Haematococcus lacustris (assembly GCA_030144725.1). Classification (NCBI taxonomy): domain Eukaryota; kingdom Viridiplantae; phylum Chlorophyta; class Chlorophyceae; order Chlamydomonadales; family Haematococcaceae; genus Haematococcus; species Haematococcus lacustris. Next base: position 7,447,171 of record JASKMD010000031.1, read on the forward strand.
TGTTCCCTAGCTGGGCCAGCTAGGTCAAGAGGCAACAGACAAGGGCAAGGCTGGCAATCAGCCGGTCACAGCCACTAGGATACTCACCCCTAGTGATTAAACTGCCACTGTTCCACACTACATTTTCACATGTTACTGAGCAGCGATACATGTCTTCTGTAGTGGTGTTGCAAGGCGTTTGAGATTCGATACATGTATTTCTGTAATGATTTTGCGTGACATGTGCCTGCTGAAGTTGAGGAAGAGGGTTGAGGCACCACGGCACATGTAACACTGAAAGCCAGAGCCATCCCGAGCCATCCCGACAACCTATTCCCAAGTGATGATGTAGCGCTGTCATAAGGCAGCTTACATTTGCATAGAGTCATGCCGCAACGTAAGTGAGGTAAGGGGTGCCAGCTGGCTGACTTGTGCGCAAATTCACGAATTATATGCTCCATGCACTGACATGCAAGCAGGCGTACTGCACTTGTGCCGTTGGCTCACGGCGTGCGTAGAAGGATTGCCAGCCTCGCCTTATGATGTGCGTGAGTCTTTTAGGAGCGGAAAGCACAGGTCACGTTTGGGCGGGCGCCGATCTGAGCTAGTGTTTTGCGGACGGTGGGTGCCGCATACACCTGTTACACCCGACTGCGTCAAAACTTTGTCGCGAGCTACACGGAGATTCGCGCCCCAGACCGTCTCACATTTGCGGGGCCAATGGCGGGGGTGACAGTTAAGTCTCCCGGTCACACACATCCCTCCCAGGGACATCTGAGCAGCACCTGAGAGGGATGCCACCTCCAAACGGCTTCCCTTGCGCCGTATAGCCTAGCCAACTATCGCGCAAGCCATCAGCGTCGAAGGCGTCGCTGTAGGTGCCAAAAAGGCTGGTCAGCCTGCTTCGCGGCTCGCAGCCTGTACCCACATTAGCCACAGGTAAGGCATGCACTGTGGTGCAAGCTTAGCTACATCAGTCGATGGCATCGCAGCCTAGCAGCAGCGGTTACAGCGGTTATGAATGGCTTGCACGCTGTCTGGGGCCGTGTTCAGGACCGTGTTCAGGGTAGGCCCGTTGTTGGCGTTGCACCAGTGCGCCCCGGATTCAATACTCCAGCTCCCAGGACAGGCCGATAATGTCGTGACCAGTCTCCACCACGCGCGCACACCACAACGCAGCGTGCTGCAAAGCAGAAGTAAAACGAGCACCAGCCAGAGCAGGAACAGGAGGAGCTACGGGAACAGCAGGAGGAGCAGCAACAAACGCGACAGCATGAGCGCCAGCAGAGGCAAGGGAGTAGTGTTTGGGGAGGCAAGAGCAACAACATGAGCTTGCTGGTGAATGTGTAGGTGGCGATGGCTGGCACGAGCAACATTGGCGAGAAGCGTCTGGAGGAGCTGAAGAAAGAATGCATAGCTTCGTCCAAACGGGTCAGCAAGTAGCAGGTGCTGCTGCACCCACCGGCACACAGCCTCTGGGTCCAAAGGGTCAGCAAGCAGCAGGTGTTGACACACCCACCGGCACGCAGCCTCTGGGTCATCAAGCAGCAGTTGCTGGTGCACCCACAGGCACGCAGCCTCAGGATCAGCAAGCAGCAGTTGCTGGTGCACCCACAGGCACGCAACGCCTGGGACCATGGGCAGCAGCTGCAGGGGCAGCCACCGGCAGGCAGCCTCTGGGTTAGCTAGCAGCAGTTGCTGGTGCACCCACCGGCACGCAGCCTCTGGGTCAGCAAGCAGCAGATATAGGGAGTGTATTGGAAAGGTGCAACAGCAGGTTGTCAGCTTAGGGTAGAGGGTGCAGCAGGGTACGTGCCCCACCCCTTCCCAGCCCTGCCCCACCCCATCCCAGCCTTGCGTTGCCCCTCCTCTCCCTGCCCAGCCCTTCCCAGCCCCACTCCCTCCCAGCCCTACCCCAACCCCTCCCCTCCCAGCCCTACCCCACCCCTTCCCAGCCCTACCCCACCCCATCTCAGCCCTGCCCCACCCCCTCCCAGCCTTGCGTTGTCCCCTCCCAGCCCTTCCCAACCCCATCCCATCCCTGCCCCACCCCATCCCTTCCCAGGCCTGCCCCACCCCCTCCCAGCCTGCCCCACCCCCTTCCAGCCTTCCAGTGAAAACAATTGCGCTATGTATGTCTTGGGCTTCTTGACTTCCTTGTTGTGTGGATAGTAGCACCCACAGATGATGACGAGACGTTGGGCTGCTTGGCTTAGTGAATGGCATTGAGAAGGATCGGGGTGATGTGTGTCATGTACTTGCCATGCATCATAACTTTGGCTCCTGAAAGATCATGTTGAGTATGCAACATCATGTTGATGCAAGCGTACGACACAAAGCCTTGAAGTCTCAATGATACCTAGTATTCTAATGAAATAGTGGGAGGGTAGGATGTGTTGTGTAATGCTGACAACCGGTTAGTGCATGGATGGCCCGCTTGTACGGATAACCCATCTTCGCAACGTTCTCGTGTTCTTGCCCTTGCTAGCATAACGTGCCTTACCAAGCCTTGATGTAATGCACTACTCACGAGACGCAAGTGATAGCATGGTTTGTAGCTGCAAGCCTGCTACCCCTAGTGTCGCCCTCATGCACCGACCACATGCACACACTACATTGTTATGGATGCGTCTCCAGGACCTAGCTGTGTGTTGTTGTCCATACAAGGGGCATAACGCGCACCACACCCCATGTGGCTGGATCACTGCCAGGCCTGCACTTGCTAGGCATGACCGTGATGCTTACATGTAAAGGGGGTATGTAGCAGGTGGCTACCACCTTTGCAGCATCAGCGCATCACCGCGTGGTGGTTTTACCCATACAAGGGACATGTGGCGCACCACACCCAAGCATATGGCTGGATGTCGTGAGCCTCCACTATAGGTACCATCCGTAGTCAGGCTAGCTGTGACACATTGGGTGTGGATCACTGCCAGGCCTGCACTTGCTGAGCATGGCCGTGATGCATACATGCAAGGGGGGTATGTAGCAGGTGGCTACCACGTTTGCAGCATTAGCGCATCACCGCGTGGTGGTGTTGTCATTACAAGCGGCATGTGGCTCACCACACCCTAGCATGTGGCTGGATCTGGTGAGCCTCCACTATAGGTACCATCCGTAATCCAGCTAGCTGTGACACATTGGGCGTGGATCACTGCCAGGCTTGCACTTGCTAAGCATGACCGTAATGCATACATGCAAAGGGGGTATGTAGCAGGTGGCTACCACGCATGCAGCCATCACCGCGTGGTGGTGTTGTCCATACAAGGGGCGTAGGTATTATGTATGACAAGAATACACGGCTAATGACCACGACCGTTTTCTTCATTACATCTTGACCATTCACAGCTTACAAATCACGTTGTGTGGCATGGAACTGAACGGAAGCTCAGGATGCCTACTGCTGCTGTCCATGCACTGCTCATGCACTACAGCCTGCTGCTCTTGCTGCTGCTCATGCACCGCAACACACCTACATCCTGCTGCTGCTGCTGCTGCTCATGCACTGCACCACATGCACTGCAGCACATCTAATGCAGCTTGCACTGCCACACACCTACAAAAGAATAAGAAGAAAACTACTCCGGTATTCACCGGCGTGTAATAAGGGAGGAGCTACCGCCTGGGGCGCGGCCTGCTCCCACCAGTGCCACACACCTACAGCCTGCTGTTGCTGCCCATACACTACTGCTGCACACCGTTTTCTTCGTTACATCTTGACCATTCACAGCTTACACGTTGTGTGGCATGGAACTGAACGGAAGCTTAGGACAGCCTTTTGACAGCTCATGATCTGCAGCACACCTGCAGCCGGCTGCTACCTACACAGCCGCACACCTCCAGCTTTCTGCTGCTGCTGCTGCCCATACACTCCGCTGCTGCCCATGCACTGCTGCTCATGCATTACAGCCTGCTGCTGCAGCTGTTCATGCACTGCAGCACATGCACTGCTGCCTGCTGCTGCTGCTCATGCACTGCAGCACACCTGCAGCCTGTTGCTACCTGCAGCCTGCACTGTCACACACCTACAGCCAGGGCAGGGCAGAGCAGGGAAGGAGGGGCAACGCAAGGCTGGGATGGGGTGGGGCAGGGCTGGGAGGGGGTGGGGCAAGGCTGCGAGGGGGTGGGGCAGGGCTGGAAGGGGGTGGGGCAGGGCTGGGCAGGGAGGGGAGGGGCAACGCCAGGCTGGGAGGGGGTGGGGCAGGGCTGGAAGGGGGTGGGGCAGGCTGGGAGGGGGTGGGGCAGGCCTGGGAAGGGATGGGGTGGGGCAGGGATGGGATGGGGTTGGGAAGGGCTGGGAGGGGACAACGCAAGGCTGGGAGGGGGTGGGGCAGGGCTGAGATGGGGTGGGGTAGGGCTGGGAAGGGGTGGGGTAGGGCTGGGAGGGGAGGGGTTGGGGTAGGGCTGGGAGGGAGTGGGGCTGGGAAGGGCTGGGCAGGGAGAGGAGGGGCAACGCAAGGCTGGGATGGGGTGGGGCAGGGCTGGGACGGGGTGGGGCACGTACCCTGCTGCACCCTCTACCCTAAGCTGACAACCTGCTGTTGCACCTTTCCAATACACTCCCTATATCTGCTGCTTGCTGACCCAGAGGCTGCGTGCCGGTGGGTGCACCAGCAACTGCTGCTAGCTAACCCAGAGGCTGCCTGCCGGTGGCTGCCCCTGCAGCTGCTGCCCATGGTCCCAGGCGTTGCGTGCCTGTGGGTGCACCAGCAACTGCTGCTTGCTGATCCTGAGGCTGCGTGCCTGTGGGTGCACCAGCAACTGCTGCTTGATGACCCAGAGGCTGCGTGCCGGTGGGTGTGTCAACACCTGCTGCTTGCTGACCCTTTGGACCCAGAGGCTGTGTGCCGGTGGGTGCAGCAGCACCTGCTACTTGCTGACCCGTTTGGACGAAGCTACGCATTCTTTCTTCAGCTCCTCCAGACGCTTCTCGCCAATGTTGCTCGTGCCAGCCATCGCCACCTACACATTCACCAGCAAGCTCATGTTGTTGCTCTTGCCTCCCCAAACACTACTCCCTTGCCTCTGCTGGCGCTCATGCTGTCGCGTTTGTTGCTGCTCCTCCTGCTGTTCCCGTAGCTCCTCCTGTTCCTGCTCTGGCTGGTGCTCGTTTTACTTCTGCTTTGCAGCACGCTGCGTTGTGGTGTGCGCGCGTGGTGGAGACTGGTCACGACATTATCGGCCTGTCCTGGGAGCTGGAGTATTGAATCCGGGGCGCACTGGTGCAACGCCAACAACGGGCCTACCCTGAACACGGTCCTGAACACGGCCCCAGACAGCGTGCAAGCCATTCATAACCGCTGTAACCGCTGCTGCTAGGCTGCGATGCCATCGACTGATGTAGCTAAGCTTGCACCACAGTGCTTGCCTTACCTGTGGCTAATGCGGGTACAGGTTGCGAGCCGCGAAGCAGGCTGACCAGCCTTTTTGGCACCTACAGCGACGCCTTCGACGCTGATGGCTTGCGCGATAGTTGGCTAGGCTATACGGCGCAAGGGAAGCCGTTTGGAGGTGGCATCCCTCTCAGGTGCTGCTCAGACAATCAATCCTCTCGGTAAAATGTCAACCGACCTCAGTCGACATTTTGTCACGGGTCACCCCCGCCATTGGCCCCGCAATTCACTTTTTGGCACCGTCTTTGATCCGCTGCATGTAATTCTTCCACCATTGGGCTCTACATCTCACAACGGTGTCGCTAGCAGGTTAGGCCCTCTTTTGTCGATTGTACTGCATTGTCTCGACGACTTGATTAGTTTCGCAATGTTATTCTCCATCTGTTTATATGCGTGTCGCAACAGGAGAGATGAATTGGTGGCCGGGGCATTTCCGTGCCGAGCAACCTTTGCTGCCGTTGGACTGGGCAACTCGCGAATACATCTCAGGTAAGCACGGGGTGCTGTTTCTTAGTGCGTTTTGCATACAATGTCAACACATGCAACCAAATCTGCTGACCTCCACAGGTGCTTGGCTGTTGTGAAGATCAGCATCAAACCCACAGCAGCCCAAGGCTCTTCCAAGCAGGAGTGCAGCAAGCGAATCAGCTCTTGAAAACAGTGAGCAAGAGGTGAGTAAGGTTGTAATTCACCTCACTCAGTCCGGGTCAGTTTGATGTTCACGCGCACACTTGCGCAATGCATGACCGGCATGAACTGGTGAGGGTAGCACACAACAGTCACCTGCCCGACTTTCATCTCTTATTATTTCTTATGAACGACGCTACGCCTCAATATGTTGAGCAAACATGTTTATGTGTTTCTGTGCGCAGGATGCCGTCGACATACTACCACCCTTATCTCAATAGTCCAACAGCCAGGGATGAGCCCGATGCTAGACTGTGTGCTGTTTGTGGACTCACAAGTGCAGCCAAGAGTAGGAATGGGTTTGTGACGGTTGAGAGAGTGGGGGAGGATGCGTGCCACGGCCGCTACCAGGTTGTCTTTGGCCGCGCTAGCGTGTTGATGGGCTGTGTGGTAGATGCATGCCAACGTGCAGGGCTTGCCCCCCTGGCGCATAGAGATTGCGTCAGGATGCACCAGAAGCAACACCCCCCTCCTCCCTCCCCACCCCGGCAGCCACCTCCTCCTCCCCCCTTCTCCCTCCCCCCCTCCTCCCTCCCTCCCCACCCCCACTCACCCCACCTCCTCCCTCCCCCCCTCCTGCCTCCCTCCACATCCTCCTCCTCCCTCCCCTTCCTGCTACTACCGAGGGTGAGCTCATGTGGTCAATGACGGCATGTGCTTGTGGTGCACGCATGAGCAACCCCCCTCAGCCGTGTGGTGCACAGTGCCGTGGTTCGATGCCTCTTGAGCCAATGCCCATGCTGCTAGACAAGGAAGCTGCTAGGCAAGCTGCTTTGAACGCAGAGTGTATTAGGCTCATGCGCTTGGACAACCCTGGTATGCCTCAATTTGATACACTGAACAAGGACCTATTGAAAGCATGGTGCAAGCACAATAACATCAGAGGGTTTTCTAGTAAATCAAAGAATGAGTTGCGTGACATGTGCCTGCTGAAGTTGAGGAAGAAGGTTGAGGCACCACGGCTCATGTAACACTGAAAGCCAGAGCCATCCCGAGCCATACCGACAACATAGTGCCAAGTGATGATGTTGTGCTGCCATGATGCAGCTTGTATTTGCTTAGAGTCATGCAAAGACGTAAATGAGGTAAGGGGTGCCAGATAGCTGACTTGCGCGCATAATTGCAAATTATATGCTCCATGCACTGACATGCAAGCAGGCGTACTGCACTTGTGCCGTTGGCTTACGGCGTGCGTAGAAGGACTGCCAGCCTCGCCTTATGATGTGCGTGAGTCTTTTAGGAGCGGAAAGCACAGGTCAGGTTTGGGCGGGCGCCGATCTGAGCTAGTGTTTTGCGGCTGCGGGGTGCCGGATACGCCTGTTACACCCAACTGCGCCAAAACTTTGTCGCGAGCTACACGGAGATTCGCGCCCCAGACCGTCTCACATTTGCGGGGCCAATGGCGGGGGTGACCCACGGAGTTATGTTGACATTTGCAACAGGCACCAAACAGCTAATGCTGCATCAACGCTGCATTCTCTCAGTATTCGCGTGCCGACTGTAGGCCAAATACTGCGATCAGTTAGGTCTCCCGGTTACACATGGCACGTTTTTGGGTAACTTGAAGAAGACGAAAAAGGGAAACATGTCCCAAGTGGGCCCCGTCTGTTCCGCGTAGCCCAGCTAGCCATCGCACAGTGGAAGCGGGCTCACAGCGGCGATTCCGGTGCCGGCCAGGCAGGTGAGCCAGCCTGCTTGGGCGCACGTCAACGTTAGGCACATTGCGTAGTTGCTAGCTCTGCGCACGCCAAGCTGGGCCACTCAGTGCAATCGCCGCACAGCCAAGCAGCGGTTGCGGCAGGCGGTTGTAAATGGCTTGCACGCTGCAGGTGCAATGTCCGAAAGCGCTAGCACCGTTACTAGAGGCCGAACCACTGTCAGCGGGGCGCCAGTTTGCCCAGGAATAGACACGCCAGCACCCAGGACTGGACGGAGACGTCGTGGCCAGTCTCCACCGCGCGCGAGAACCCCGACGCAGCGTACCACTAAGCAGAAGGCAGACGAGCAACAGCCTGACCACTGACACTGCAGGGACATGGACAGGCTGCAGGTGTTCTGCAGTGCATGAGCAGCAACAGCAGCAGGCTGTAGTGCACGAGCAGCAGCAATAGCAGGCTGTGGTGCACGAGCAGCAATGCATGGGTAGCAGCAGGCTATAGGTGTGTGGCAGTGCATGCTGCAAGTAGCAGCAGGCTGCAGGTGTGTTGCAGTGCATAAGCAGCAGCAATAGGCTGCCTAGCATGTGTTGCAGTGCAGCCCCTCCCCTCCCTGCCCAGCCCTGCCCCACCCCCTCCCAGCCCTGCCCCACCCCTCCCAGCTCGGCCCTACTCCCTCCCAGCCTTGCGTTGCCCCTCCCTCCCTTCCCAGCCCTTCCCCACCCCCTCCCAGCATTGCGTTGCCCCTCCCCTCCCTGCCTAGCCCTGCTCCACCCCCTCCCAGCCTTGCGTTGCCCATCCCCTCCCTGCCCAGCCCTGCCCCACCCCCTCCCAGCCCTGCCCCACCCCCTCCCAGCCCTGCCCCACCCCCTCCCAGCCTGGCTCCACCCCCTCCCAGCCCTGCCCCACCCCCTCCCAGCCCTGCCCTGCCCCACCCCTCCCAGCCCTGCCCCACCCCCTCCAGCCTTGCGTTGTAGTGCATGAGCAGCAGCAGCAGCAGGCTGCAGTGCATGAACAGCAACAGGCTGCAGGTAGCAGCAGGCTGCAGTGCATGTGCTGTAGTGCGTGAGCAGCAGCAGCAGGCTGCAGTGCGTGAGCATCAGCAGCAGGCTGCAGGTAGCAGCAGGCTGCAGTGCATGTGCTACAGTGCATGAGCAGCAGCAGCAGGCTGCAATGCAGGCTGCAGGTAGCAGCAGGCTGCAGTGCATGTGCTGTAGTTCGTGACCAGCAGCAACAGGCTGCAGTGCGTGAGCAGCAGCAGCAGGCTGCAGTGCATGAGGAGCAGCAGCAGGCTGCATTACAGGCTGCAGGTAGCAGCAGGCTGCTGTGCATGAGGAACAGCAGCAACAGCAGGCCGGAGTGCATGTGCTGCAGAGCATCAGCAGCTGCAGTGCACGAGCAAGTAGCAGCAGGCTACGAATGTGTTGCAGTGCAAGTGTGTTGCAGTGCATGAGCAGCAGCAGCAGGCTGCAGTGCAGGTAGCAGCAGGTTGTAGTGCATGTGTTGCAGTGCATGAGCAGCAGCAGGCTTTAGGTGTGGAAGGGTAGGCTGCAGATTGCATGTGTGTTGTAGTGCATGAGCAGCAGCAGGTTGCTTAAGTTGTAGGGCAGCTCTAGCAACCATGTTGAAGTTTCAATACGTGGTAGGCATCATGTAAGAGATGTAAGAACGACGTCATGCCCTCACATTAGTGACAAGGAACAACGAGAACGAGCAGTCTCCTTCTATAACTCCATCCTTCTATAACTCCAGCAATGGTAGTGCATGAGCAGTAGCACAATGCTTCGTCAATCAACAAGACCTGCCGTCAACAAATCAACCAAGCCTAAAGACCATGATGTGATGATAATTACAGTGGTGATCATTAGCCGTGTATCCTCTTCACAATTGATACCTCCGCCCCTTGTATGGACAACACCACCACGCGGTGATGCGCTAAGGCCGCAAACGTGGTAGCCACCTGCTACATACCCCCTTCGCATGTATGCATCACAGCCATGCTCAGCAAGTGCAGGCCTGGCAGTGATCCACACCCAATGTGTCACAGCTAGCTAGACTATGGATGGTACCTACAGTGGAGGTTCACCAGATCCAGCCACATGCTAGGGTGTGGTGCGCCACATGCCCCTTGTATGGACAACACCACCACGCGGTGATGCGCTAATGCTGCAAACGTGGTAGCCACCTGCTACATACCCCCTTTGCATGTATGCATTACGGTCATGCTTAGCAAGTGCAGGCCTGGCAGTGATCCGCACCAAATCCAACCATATGGCACCACGCGGTATTACATCAACGCTGCAACTGGCACGGTCAAGTACGCTAGGTCTATTGTAGACCTTGATATTCGAGTTGCAATTGCCCATCACCGGGGATATCGTCTTACACAACCAATGTGGTTTCCATATGCGGCTACACAAGCAATGGCATGGTTGAGAAACCTCAAATTGCATGCCTTTAATTGCATGGAGCTACCAAGACCACCGCAGACCATGCCAGATCTATGCCTTGAAATGAACTTGCATGCAACCAGACACATACCGCACATGTTGCTGTCCTTGCACTGCTGGTCATGTATCACAGCCTGTTGCTGCTGCTTCCCATTCACTGCTGCTCATGCACTACAACACATGCACTGCAGCCTGCAGCTGCTGCTCATGCACTCCTGCTGCTACCTGCAGCCTGCACTGCCACACACCTACAGGCAGGGCAGTGCAGGGCAAGGTAGGGCAGGGCTGGGCAGGGCAGGGCAAGGTAGGGCAGGGCTGGGCAGGGAAGGGCAAGGTAGGGCAGGGCTGGGCAGGGAAGGGCAGGGTAGGGCAGGCAAGGGAGGGGCAACGCAAGGCTGGGAGGGGGTGGGGCAGGGCTGGGATGGGGTGGGGTGGGGCAGGGCTGGGCAGGGCTGGGAGGGGCAACGCAAGGATGGGATGGGGTGGGGTGGGGCAGGGCTGGGCAGGGCTGGGAGGGGCAACGCAAGGCTGGGATGGGGTGGGGCAGGGCTGGGAGGGGGTGGGGCAGGGCTACGCAGGGAGGGGCAACGCAAGGCTGGGAGGGGGTGGGGCTGGGCTGGGAGGGCTGGGAGGGGCTCCTCAAGCACTGCAGCCTGCTGCTGCTGCTCCTCACGCACAGCAGCCTGCTGCTACCTGCAGCCTGTAATGCAGCCTGCTGCTGCTGCTCCTCACGCACTGTAGCACATGCATTGCAACCTGCTGCTACCTGCAGCCTGCTGCTGCTGCTCATGCACTACAACACATGCACTGCAGCCTGCTGCTGCTGCTTATGCACTACTGCACATGCACCGCAACCTCCTGTTGCTGCTCACGCACTAGGCAGGGCAGAGGTCAATGCAGGTGGCTGCTGCTGCTGCTGCAGCCTTGGGCTAGTAAGGAGGGCGGAGGGCAAGGTAGGGGGCAGCTGCTGCTGTTGCTGCAGCCCTAGGCTGGTGAACAGGTCAGAGGGCAGGGGAGGGGGTGGAGTCCAGGCTGTTGCATTGGTGCTTTCTTATACATTGTTCAGGCTGTTTGGTGCTTGGTGCTTATCAGCCTGCGACACATGCATTGCAACACATGCTAGGCAGCCTATTGCTGCTGCTTATGCACTGCAACACATGCTAGGCAGCCTATTGCTGCTGCTCATGCCCTGCACCACACCTGCAGCCTGCTGCTACTTGCAGCATGCACTGCCACACACCTATAGCCTGCTGCTACCCATGCATTGCTGCTCGTGCACCACAGCCTGCTATTGCTGCTGCTCGTGCACTACAGCCTGCTGCTGTTGCTGCTCATGCACTGCAGAACACCTGCAGCCTGCACTGCCACACACCTACAGCCTGCTGTTGCTGTTGCTGCTGCTGCCCATGCACTGCTGCTCGTGCACTACAGCGTGCTGCTGCTTCTGTTGCTCATGCACTACAGCCTGTCCATGTCCCTGTAGTGTCAGTGGTCAGGCTGTTGCTCGTCTGCCTTCTGCTTAGTGGTACGCTGCGTCGGGGTTCTCGCGCGCGGTGGAGACTGGCCACGACGTCTCCGTCCAGTCCTGGGTGCTGGCGTGTCTATTCCTGGGCAAACTGGCGCCCCGCTGACAGTGGTTCGGCCTCTAGTAACGGTGCTAGCGCTTTCGGACATTGCACCTGCAGCGTGCAAGCCATTTGTAACTGCCTGCCGCAACCGCTGCTTGGCTGTGCGGCGATTGCACTAAGTGGCCCAGCTTGGCGTGCGCAGAGCTAGCAGCTACGCAATGTGCCTAACGTTGACGTGCGCCCAAGCAGACTGGCTCACCTGCCTGGCCAGCACCGGAATCGCCGCTGTGAGCCCGCTTCCACTGTGCGATGGCTAGCTGGGCTACGCGGAACAGACGGGGCACACTTGGGACATGTTTCCCTTTTTCGTCTTCTTCAAGTTACCCAAAAACGTGCCATGTGTAACCGGGAGACTTGACTGCTGCGATCGACGCTGCCACCCAAATATGTGACCGCTCATTCCCTGCCAGGCCGGACTTGGGCCCCTGTTGCAGTTGATGTGTGTTGATGGAGAGACTTAGCGTGAATCCGAACGCACCAAGCCCGTCTCCAAAGCAAGCGAATAGGCCGCAATCCTCCAGTTCGCAGAGCTTTGAATCTGGGCGAGGCTAGTTAGCGGCTAGCAGAAGACGACTGAGCGGACGACCCAGCAGGCGGTAACGACTCTGACCCAGCACCACAGCCAGCAGGTTCCAGCTGGAATCACAGACAAGTACCCTCATTCAGCACACCATCATGATAACATATTCTTCTTTGCAGGCCGCATGCCCAGAAGGCCAGGAAAGAGTGCAGCAAAGAAACGGGTGAAGATACCAGCGGCAGAAGAAGCGGCAGAAGAAAGCGCCAGTGCAGCATCCTGGACTCCACCCCCTCCCAGACTCGCCCATTTGCCTTGCCTGGCTTGTCCCCTGCCATGCTCACCAGCCCAAGGCTGCAGCATCAACAGCAGTAGCCACCTTCCTTTCCCTCTGCCCTTCTTAGCAGCCCAGGGCTGTAGCAGCAGCAACAGCCACCTCCTGCCTTGTCCCCTGCCATGCTCACCAGCCCAGGGTTGCAGAAGGTGTGCCCCTCCCATCCCTGCCCAGCCCTGCCCCACCCCCTCCCAGCCTTGCGTTGCCCCTCCCCTCCCTGCCAAGCCCTGCCCCACCCCCTCCCAGCCCTACCCCACCCCCTCCCAGCCCTGCCCCATCCCCTCCCAGCCTTGCGTTGCCCCTCCCTGCCCAGCCCTGCCCCACCCCCTCCCAGCCCTGCCCCACCCCCTCCCAGCCCTGCCCCACCCCCTCCCAGCCCTGCCCCACCCCCTCTCAGCCCTGCCCCATCCCAGCCTCGCCCCACCCCCTCCCAGCCCTGCCCACCCCCTCCCAGCCCTGCCCCACCCCCTCTCAGCCCTGCCCCACCCCCTCTCAGCCCTGCCCCATCCCAGCCTCGCCCCACCCCCCTCCCAGCCCTGCCCCACCCCCTCCCAGCCCTGCCCCACCCCCTCCCAGCCCTGCCCCACCCCCTCCCAGCCCTGCCCCACCCCCTCCCAGCCTTGCGTTGCCCCTCCCTGCCCTGCCCTGCCCCTCCCTGCCTTGCCCTGCCCTGCCCTGCCCTGCCCTGCCCTGCCCTGCCCTGCCCTGCCCTGCCCTGCCCTGCCCTGCCCTGCCCTGCCCTGCCCTGCCCTGCCCTGCCCTGCCCTGCCCTGCCCTGCCCTGCCCTGCCTATAGGTATGTGGCAGTGCAGGCTGCAGGTAGCAGCATGCTGCAGGTGTGCAGCAGCAGCACCACCACCAGGCTAAAGTGCATGTGCTGCAGTGCATGAGCAGCGGCAGCAGCAACAGGCTGTCATGCATGACCAGCATTGCAAGGACAGCAACATGTGCGGTGTGTGTTTGATTGCATGCACAAAGCTGGAGTGGCAACCCAACACTGCTGCGACAGGGAAGCTCATTTCAAGGCATAGATCTGGCATGGTCTGCGATGGTCTTGGTAGCTCCATGCAAATAGAGGCATGCATTTTGCGGTTGTTTAACCATGCCATTGCTTGTGTAGCCGCATAAGGACACCACATTGGTTGTGTAAGACAATTCCCTCGGTGATGGGCAATTGCAACTCGAATATCAAGGTTTACAATAGACCATTAGCGCATCACCGCGTGGTGGTGTTGTCTATACAAGGGGCATGTGGCGCACCACACCCTAGCATGTGGCTGGATCTGATGAGCCTCCAGTATAGGTACCATCCGTAGTCCAGCTGGCTGTGACACATTGGGCGTGGACCACTGTCAGGCCTGCACTTGCTAGGCATGACCGTGATGCATACATGCAACGGGGGTATGTACAAGGTGGCTACCATGTTTGCAGCATTAGCGCATCACCGCGTGGTGGTGTTGTCCATACAAGGGGCATGTGGCGCACCACACCCTAGCATGTGGCTGGATCTGATGAGCCTCCAGTATAGGTACCATCCGTAGTCCAGCTGGCTGTGACACATTGGGCGTGGACCACTGTCAGGCCTGCACTTGCTAGGCATGACCGTGATGCATACATGCAACGGGGGTATGTACAAGGTGGCTACCATGTTTGCAGCATTAGCGCATCACCGCGTGGTGGTGTTGTCCATACAAGGGGCATGTGGCGCACCACACCCTAGCATGTGGCGGTGATTGAGTGTTTGCTGCAAGGTTGAAAAAGAGTTTTGCGGCCCTGACACGACGCTCCAGACTCCTACACCCGACCCATCGGAACCAGCACGAGAAAAGAGCCCAAGAGATATGTGGAGTGCGACGACCAATACCGCGGGCACCCTCGCCCTTATCAGCCACTGCATCAACCTCCGTGGTAAGCACAACACCACTAGACATATTCTCATTGTGGCCATCTTGCTGACAGCTCTGTTGCAGACAAATCGCAACAGCGCACCGACAGCTTCAATACAGCAGCTATGGCCTACAGATGATAGCATCGAGGCTAAGCAGAGCTGCTTGCTGCGGTTACGAAATGTCGAGGTAGATTCGTCTGCAGGATCGTGTAGAGCTCCCCAGCGCAAGTTGACGCACCCAACTCCGCTCCTTGTCTTGCTTCCTACGGGCAAACTGACGTACTCAGCCCCGGCCCCTGTCTTGCTGTCCTCGGGCAAACTGGTGTACCCAGCCCCGATTCTGGCCTTGCTTTCCTCGGGCAAACTGGTGTACCCAGCCCCGCCTCTTGTTCTGCTTTCCCCGGGCAAACTGGTGCACCCAGCCCCGCATATCGATTGGCTCTCCTCGGGCAAACTGGAGTACCCAGCCCCGCTTCTTGTTCTGCTCTCGTCGGGCAAACTGGTGCACCCAGCCCCGCTTCGGACCTTGCTTTCCTCGGACAAACTGGTGCACCCAGCCCCGATCTTAACTTGGCTTTCCCCTGGCAAACTGGTGTACTCACCCCGGTTCTTTAAATTGCCGCCGCCAGATGCACCAACACCGCCTCATAATCTGCTCTCACCAAGAGGACAGTGGCACACACCCTTGCACCACCCGTCGTTCCTAGATGAACAGCCGCATATAGCCCCGCCTCCCACTCTGCAACCATGCACCTGTCCTGTCCATGGCAGTGGAGACTCAAGACCCTGGCCCGGTGCTGACAAACACACCCCCACATGCCGTGCTGCCCCTGGTGCATCACATGCAGGGGAAGCAAGACTGAGGGCCATCCTTAACAACACGACGTACATCAACAAAACCATGCGAGGAGCCCTGCTGACTGGCACCCCGTATAGGGGCTCAACATCCACAGCGCAGCACAGCAGCCAGCGCAGGGTGGACGCCAGGTTTGCAGACATACCAGCCACAGCCCTGTCTGGCTGCACTGAGGGCCAGCTGGTAGAAGCAGCTCTCCTGGGGCACATCGTCAAGACTGTGCTAAACTGCCCAGGTGGCCAGCTGCCAAACCTTATGTACAGCACCAGCCCGGAAGCAACAGCCGTCAGAATCCAGCTCTGGCTAGAGGAGAAGAACATAGAAGGGGCCAGCACAGTCACCCACTGCCCTATGCGTCATTTCAGCCTAGGACAGACAGGGTACACCTGCCACCCCTACCAGTACAACGTCAAACTCCCCCCTGCTAGCATCAGCCGCTTCCTGGAGGCATATGAGACAGACCCCCCCCTTACAGACATCGCCACAGAGAAAGGGGTGGTGCAGGGCAGAATGCAGTGCACCTTGCTGGAAGAGCACCCTAGGAACAGCTCTCACACAATGAGGGTGCAAGCACACCTGCAGCTCCTGCCGGGTGCAGACTGCCTGGGCATTTGGCCACCTGAGCACATGCAGGGTGCTCATACACCGCAAGCCATCAGACAGGTCATGCACATCCTGGGCTGCGTCCTGGCTCTGTCAGATATGGGAGCCCCCCCCGGCAGCCTGGAGGCCTGGCGAGCATACGCAGCGCGAGTGCCCCTTTCTAGCCTTAGGCTGATGCAAGCCCTCAGCGTCAACGCCGTCACCCAGGAAAGGGGCCAACAAGCAGGCGCATACACAGCGCACAGCACCACGCCAGCTCTAAGGGAGATGCTCACCGCCTGCCACAGCCTGGTGTTTGAGCTAGAGGGAATCCTCACCCTCCGGCTCAGTGCGGCGTCCCCCCCCCCCGCTGCCCCCCCATTGCATCGCCATCGGCAAGCCCACAGGCGGTCCTGTCAGCCCATCAGAACTCTGTGACGTGCTATGGGCCCTGCACGATGCTCACCACCCCCCTGATGCGGTGGCTCCTTTGGTCAGTGCGCAGAGTGCTGAGGGGCAACGCTTGCGAGATATGTTGGCCCAGGGAGCCACCCTGCCTCTCTCCTTTGCCAACTTCGCTGGGGACATGCTGACCATGAAGCAACATGGATCCAGCAAGATGCTCCTGACTACCATCAAGGACCCCCTGACAGACCAGGCAAGCACTAGCACATACATTGCCACACCCTGTTCTAACATACAATACGCACAAGAAGTCGCAACCCTGAAAATGGCCCACACAATGGACACAAGCTTGCGACCGACTAGAACACATCAACACCATACATATGCTACACCCAAAACATTGTTTGCTTGTGCTATACAGGTGATTGCCAACGAGCATCCATTGGGCACGGTGGCCAGAGCTATCACAGCGTGCTGCACGCCAAATGGCCTGCCCCTCAGCAGCCACGGGGTCAGGGAGGCCCCCATCCTCTACCTCACGCCGGCCAGCAAGCAAGCCATGGTCAGCGCCCTGGCAGCCGCCCAGGACTTGGGAGGGGTAGTAGAGACGCAGCGGGGGCAAGTATGGATAGGAGTACCACGCAGCCTGGCAGGTGTCAGCGGCGGCATCAACCTCCCCATCTGGTTGAAGGAGGTGGGGACCCCCGTGGATGCGGCAGACCCGGCCACCCGAGCTAGGATTGCGAGCAGGAACACACGCTACACAGGCCTCCAGCATGTGCCGGACCAGGCGGCCCTCACCTTCAGGGCTATCGCAGCCGTCACAGACGGCATCACCATGCAACAGGTGGTGGGGGCCAACGCGGCCTATGAGCTACAGGGCAGGGCCACCACCTACCTGGTGGAGGCACGCGTCGTGGACCACAGCGATGCCAAATACACCCCAGCTGTGCTACGGGCCCTTACCCATGAGGGCAGCACACAGCCCACTCCCCAGCCGGCGGCAACCAGCAGGGGATGGGGAACCAGGGCTGTTGCAGTAGCGACTCAGCTCCAGGCCGCCCCGCCCCGCAACACCACCGCGACCACAGCCCCCATCCCACCCACCGGAGGCGCAGCGGCAAGGGCCCCTGGCAGGGGAGGGGCGGGAGGCCGGGGCCGGGGACCCAACTCCGTCCCAGACCCATCAGGCAGAGGCACCAGCAGGGGTCCCTCCCCCAACCTGGTGAGGGGCGCCTCGTCAGGGGCATGGGCTGGCAGAGGCACCAGCAGCAGAGCCAGCAGCGACAGCAGTATCGCGGCTTTTGACGAACTCGCCATCGAGGCGGGCTTCCTCTACACTGCACAGGTGACACACTGCACACAACCCGCAGAGCAGACCCACCAAGTGCGCAGCAAAGAGTACATGCACACACACTACGGAAGAACACACACGATTGACAATCAACACCCTACCAGCCTGCCGGAAGGGCCACATCAACCCCACAATCCTCACACATTGCCATGCAGGCCCCTACCAATGAGACCGGAGGCAACGACGGGGCAACCCTTGAGAACAACGCAACGCTGGTGGACCCCCTGCCCCACACAACAGGTGACAGCAGCACCCACGAAAACACGCTCCCCCACTGCGCTAGGCTGCATGCCCTCAAGGTCACACCACTCAGACAGACTCATCGCCTGGCTAACACCGCCCCACCAGGAGCACACCACAAAATATACCAATAATGGTAGGACACTCTACCACACACAGATGGCACTGCCCACAAGCGCAGGTGACAATGACCCATCAGGCGGAGCTGACACCACCCAGGAGGGGGCAACCCAGCGAGACCTAGCGGGGTCCAGCGGCATCCAACGGGCTGGAGGACGTACCCAGGTCAGCACCACCACACATCACCATAGCATGCAACCTAGTAACACTATACTCAATGTTATACACCACACCCATATGCCAC
The DNA here is from genome assembly GCA_030144725.1 of Haematococcus lacustris. Classification (NCBI taxonomy): domain Eukaryota; kingdom Viridiplantae; phylum Chlorophyta; class Chlorophyceae; order Chlamydomonadales; family Haematococcaceae; genus Haematococcus; species Haematococcus lacustris. The sequence goes on from JASKMD010000031.1 coordinate 7,465,502, forward strand.
GACAGGTACACACACCTGCCGCTAAACTCACGCATACCCGCAGGTACACTCACCGGCCCTTACCCCAGGAGCAGAGAGGGCTGCCCGCCGACAGCGCCATGGGAGCTCAGGCGGGGGCAGAGGACTCAACCTCTCATTTATCTCCAAGATGGACTCCGTATCAGCTGAGGATCATAACCCAGGTGTGCAATAATAAGCCGCACCATGGACATACCTGGAAGGGGCCCATAGACCTCACCACTACCACACAACACATACTCACACCCACACCGTGTAACTGCACAGGCGGCTCACCCATGGAGGAGGAGCAAGAGGAGATGCCTAAGGAGGGCACCAAGACGGCGGTGAGCAGACCAGCCACACAAGCCCACCGTGTGACACATTGCACCACCCCCAACCACACCGACAGGAACGAGAAGTCAATGGGCCTTGCAGGGCAGACCCTGTTGTCCCAACATGGCCCCCCACCACCGCACACCAACCACATACCTATCACCAATCATGACAGCTTGCACCATGCTGCCCACATGACTGCAGGGGACTGGACCCAGCAACTAAAAAATGGGCACGGCAAACCTGGACCTCGTAGCAAGCAGCAACCTGGACAGGCAGCTGCTGGAGCTAGCTGGGCCCGGGAGCCCAGCGGGGTTGGAGAGGTACCAGGGAGGATAAGTACTTATGAGCTCGTAGAACATGAATGCCACACAGTATCTGAAGTAGAAATGGGTATGCTAGATGGCGACTTGGGCTGGAATTCAGACCCTAGCACTGCAGAACCCCAAGCCTCACAAGCTGAGATAGGACACCACATAAGGCACCGTGCACATCCTACAGCGGACAGCAGCCTCCTACCCTTGTGCATTGGTCATCTGAATGTAAGAACTATGGGCACTACCGCTACTGAGACGAGCACACACATGAACCTAGACTATACCACCCACCCATGCCCCTCCAACGCAACTCAACTTGGACGAACCTATCACCTAGACACACCTATCCTCATCGCCATCCTCATAGGATGGTGTGCGACACAACGACACCAACCACAGATACCTACCCCGAAAGACTCCAAACGTTGCCTGGCACGACAAAGAAGAAAGATCACGCGCCTCAGGGCCATAGTACATATCACGACATACAACACATTGCGAGACCTCACCGGTATAGTGCCTGTCACTACGGCCATCTGTAGGATCTCAAATAGATTCTACCTGCACCTGAAGGGAGGGCACAAGAGCTACTCCCGGACAGTCAGCCAATACAACACAACCATACAGGCCTACTGTACCTATCAGATCAGGGGAACTGAGAGAACCACGGCAACGGCACGACACCAGGACCCCACATGGAAACCCTCGTTCACCGTTGACTACTTCATATCATGGCTACTACTCGCAGCCGGGGACGTTGAAGTCAACCCTGGCCCATGCCCCAGTGGGAGACAACATCCACATGACATCCACAGGACAACACATACCCCACACCCCAACCCCAACCCCTTGTTTTTTGAAGCACAGGTGAACCGCAACTGCCAGGCCCACTCCCTCAACAATGCAGCCGGAAAGGAATGGGTGAAGCCTGAGGACCTACATAACTTTTGGACAGCCTGGGATACAACACTACACGACGAAGGCGACAAACAGGCGTGGCGCACCGCGCACGGGCAAGGGGGTGCTTTCAGTGACGAGGTCATCCACCTCTACCTCAGGACCAAATACGGCCTCACTATTACGAGGGTCGCTCACCTACGCAACACAGACGACTGGAACGACGACAACCTCGACACCATAGCGATAGAGTATGCCACACTCAACCTCTTGTGCAAAACGAACGGCCACAGCATGGCGCTCAGGAAGTTGGGCGGGCAGTGGAAGCTCCTAGACTCCGACAGCCCCAGTAAATCAGCTATAGCCATCTGCGAGCTGTCGCGCTCCTACACGACACACTTCCACGAGGTGTTCGTCATCGCACCTGACCCGGCAGCTACACCAGCCCAAACCATGGCCGCCACCCGACAGGGTATTAGCCACATTATCAGCCACAAGGAAGACAACCGGAACCCGTCCCAATGCTACATGGAAAGGCAATACAAACAATGTTGTCTTGTACACGCCATCAACATGGCCATAGGGAAACCCATGATCTGGCCCGAAGACGTCATCACCCACTGCAAATCACTCTACACACACATCCAAGGCCTATCCAACCAGGCAAGGCAGGAGCACAGGATAATACCACTACGTAGCAGCCTCCCACACATCTACGAGGAATCTGGCAACTTTACCATCTCCACCATAAACCACTACCTATTCCACCACCACAAGGACCTCCACCTATGCCCTATAACCACCACCACCACCACCACCACCACCACCACCACCACCACCAACATCACACCCGAGCTCCTCACCACGCTCACGGGCAAGACGGACAGCTACACTAACACAGCCGCCATCCTCATTACTCACAATCACGCTACCACCATCCGCCCCTTTTTTTTTTTTTTTTTTTTTGGAGGAGAGTTACAGAGGAAGATAAGGAACCAAAACAGCACTAGGTGAGAGGTCAGGAGAGAAAACCGTCAAAGGAGAGCAAAGCAGGCAAACCAAGCGACAAGACCACACAAGACAGGAGTCGAAGACTGGAAGGCCCCCAAAAGACACAAGCCCTCCTACTACACGTTAACGAGGAAACGACTCACCCTCCCGACCCATCCCCAGAAAATCCCCCACCCGTGAGAGCCCCCCCGCCCGCAAGAGCTCCCCCTAGCTACCCAGGGGACAAAAAGACAATGCCCCTCTTCCCCCTCCCTCCCAACCCCAGCCTTACCACCCCCCCGCTCTAAACTACCCAGCCTAAACAACAGACAGGCACTACTCCCACTCCCATACCCTGGCCTCCCGTACAGGCAACAACCCCCTAGCCGGGCTCCGCTGCGGCACCTAGGATGGGGGGGGCGGGCACAGGCCACTGCAAGGACAAACGCACAACCAGCTCCCCCTGCTGCCGCTGAAACCACCCTCCCGACGCTGCAGGCCACAGGCTCGCGAACTTCCTCTCATCCAGCCGCGGGTCTCTCCCCTTGAACCACGTGGACGGGACGGCGCCGCCCAGCCCCACCCGAATATCCCTACCCACCCGGTACCAGTCCCGCTGCACCGCCGATGACAGGGTGAAGATGACTCCCTGCGCCACCCGATGGGCGAGCGACTGCGTTTGATGCGCTGCAGCTGGGCCCAAACACCGGATGCGCCACACCGACCCCAAGTAGGCAACGCGAAGGCGCAGCCACAGGTGGGCATCGGGGGGGTGAAAGGGGCCATCCTCGCTGTGCGTAGGGCGCCCGCTGAGGAGCAGGAGAGCGTCGCTTGAGGGAGGGCGGGTGCCTGTGAGGCGTTCGTACACGTCCAGCACCCACTCCCAAGCGGGAGCCACGGAGGGACAGGTAAGGAAGGCATGGGTGAGCGTCTCCAGGGGTCCCAGCTGGCAGAGGCGACAGACTGATGAAGCAGGGGCCGCAGCTTCTTTCAGGATGTGGCCCCACATGGCCCCCACCATGAGGCTCCCGTGCAGCACCCGCCACGCCACAATGACATGCTCCCGGCGGAGGGTGGGGTCCAGCAGCTCCTGCCACACCTCTAGGCAAGGCTGGCCGGCTTGGGCTGAGCGGGCTAGTTCGTCCACCATGCCATCCAGAGCTCCATTCCCGGCATCGGGCAGCGCGCCTGCTTGCCTGTTGCCGCTGTGCCTGCCCCCCCTTCCCGGTCGGATCTGGGCGTCTAGCTGCCGCTGTGCCCGCTGCACCGCCCTAAGCTCCGGGGTGGGCCGCGGAGGAGGTCTAGCGTTGGTGGCACGCCAACGCGGTGTCTGGCTGCCCTGCACTTCCTCCGGGAGCAGCTCCTCTACATCCCTGCCCTGCTGCTCCCGCTCCCCCGCTGCCCGTTGCGCTGCCAGGAGGGTGGCGCTATCTAGCCAGCGCTGCTCCAAGGTCCAACATTAACCACATTAACAACGCATGGCACTGGTTGGACTCGGAGCAAGGCCGCCCATGCCGATTGGACACCCCGGAAGACTGGCTTCAGCTGAAGGGTACACTCGTCCAAATCAAAAAGGGCGACGCGGCTGATACCAACCTCATCCATCCACTATGTTGGCTAGCTGACCCAACAAGGCGCGCCACAACGGAACAGCTGGAACAACATCTACGTACCACCCACATCGATCTTACTACCCAAGACCTGGGCACACAACCCGCGCACAACCCCCGAACAGACCGGCCGCTACCCACTGCACAACCAGCGAGTTACAAGCGCATACTAACAGCCACAGAAGACACCCACCCGACAGACAAGCAGGCCCGGCCGCGACTGCGCCAGGTCGCCCCCACAGTCACTCTCCCCACTCTACAAGACCGGGCATGCAGCAGTAAGCGGCCCACGACATCGGGCACCATCGTAGACAAAAGACGGACCAAACCAAGAGCGCATACTAAGGACTCACACACGCAGACCCTGATGTACAGATACCTAAACACAGCCCCCACCCCACCCCCCGCCGCCATCCCCACAACACCGCCACCCCCCACCGGTAACCTACCTGAGCACCCAGGACCACACCCACAACACAGCACCTTGCCAACCCGGCAGCCACAAACAACACACAATCGACAGCATATCACACTAACGACCCTGAACGTCAGAAGCCTCCATAGGTCCAGGAACGACGTCCTAAACCATGTGCATCAACACAGCCCGGACATCCTGATCCTAACTGAAACCATGACCCAGCCCAAGAGCAATAACCCAAGCTCTGGCTGGCTGAGGCGAGTCATGCCAGACTATACGACACACCGACACAGAGGCCACAGTGACGTCCTAATAGGCATCAAACACCACTTAGCCATCCAAATGAAAACCACTATGCTTCCACCGAGCAACGACGCCGAGATAAACGCACGATGTGTCATCCTGACCCTCAACCAACACCAGTGCGAACAGCTCACCATCATCGCCACGTATTGGCCGTCGGGAAACAACGGGGACGCGCTGATAATGCGAGGAAAAATGCAAGAGCACATACGAACAGCCACGGGCCACCTGCCCGGCTCACTCATCCTGGCGGGAGATATCAACGCCACGATGAAAACAGAGGATCGTTCCGAGCACACCGAATACACACAAGACAGCATGATGAGGGGGTTCGCCGCAGAAATGCACCTGAAGGAAGCTGACCCCGGCGACCGGGCCTGGACCTACCAGCAACCGCACTGCAACAGCCGCATCGACGCTATTCTAACACGCGACGCAAGACACGGACCTGAGCACCGCACGCACGTCGATACCAACGTCTATCTGAGCGACCACAGGCCACTCACCGCCACACTGAGTACAGCCCGCCTGGGCATAGACCTGTCAGCCCCACTCAAACCACCGAAGCACAACCACACCATCCTCACCACCCCCATTACCAACAAGGACAGGGAAGCCTACCGCCTGGCAGTGCAACAACCCAGCTCAGGCGTCCCACAATTGCATGCAGAACTGACAGCCTTCTTAGCCCCCATATACACAGAGGCTACCCACCACCTGGCTACACTTGGCAAGACCAACCCTCAACAACCACAGCGTCTGACATCAGTGGCAGGACGCCCGGCCAGGGAAGCCGTAGACACCGCAGCCACCATGCTCACAAACCTCCTACAAACCTGCAGGACGGCAGCTATAAAGACATGCAACACTAAGACCCTCACAAGGGGAGGCCAGCACTACCAACGCAGGACCATGTGCAGGATTAGACTGGCACTGGGCAGAAAGCTTAAGACCGCTAGAGACCTCAGCCGGAAGGCTAACTCCCTCTTTAAGCAAACCAACGTGCACCCGACAATCGACGAACTCATTCTAGGGACAGATGCGATAAACGAAGAGATCAGGGACGCGGTGCAAGCGCGACAGGGTGAAGACCCAACCGAAAATCACGTGCAGGCCGCGCTAGCCCAACTGACCAATACGTACCGCGACCAAATCCACCAACTAGACGACGATGACTCCGCATTCGCCATCGCACAAGCTCGCGTCAGAATGCAACAACTGATCAGCACCCAGCCCAAGAAGGCTAACAAACGTATCTTGCGCCCGTCCCGCACCGACCACAAAGGCCTACAGGCGCTAGCTGACCCTGACACCAAAACCATATGCACAGCCCCTGCCGACCTCAACCGGATAATCACCGCCGCATATGGGCAGAAGCTGGCGGCCCCGACCCCCAAGACTGGCCACTACACTAACACACAGACACGAAACTACCCGTGGGCTCGCGCCAAAGCCGACGACGCCTTCGCGTTACACGCATGCCAAAACATACACTGGCTGCACACAGCCATCATGGACAAGGCAGGCTTCCAGGAATGCATCAGCAGGCTGTCAGGAGGCAAGGCCCCGGGACCAGACGGGGTGGAGAACGAGATCATCAAGATGCTGCCATGGGAGATGCGGGAAACCATCCACCAGCTCTTCATCATCATGTGGGCAACAGGTTGCACACCCACAGCATGGAAAACCAGTGACACATGCCTCCTCTACAAGGACAAGGGGCAAGAAACGGACCTCAACTCCTACAGACCTGTGGGCCTAGCCAACACCGTTTACAAGCTGTGGACCAGCCTCATTACCAAGACGCTGTCTGAGTATGCTGAAGCTAATGGGATGCTCAGCAAGAACCAGGCTGGGTTCCGCTCCCACAGGAACACCACACAACAGCTGCAGATGCTTGTCATGGCCCTTGAGGATGCTAAACTGGCCAAGGCAGATATCTACGCACTCCTGGTCGACTTCACCAGTGCGTTCAACACCACGTGCCAAGACAAACTACTCTGGATCATGCATGACCTAGGCTTCCCCACGGACGCGACTGACGCTGTAAAGGACCTATACACGGGCGCTACAACGCGCTTTAAAACCCCGTACGGCCATACTGACCCGGTACCCGTAAACCGGGGCACCATACAAGGCGACTCTCTCTCGCCCTTCCTATTCCTCATTTACATTGAACCCCTCCTGCGATGGCTGCAAGTGGGCGCGAGGGGCTATAAATTCAAATCAGCAACGGCCGACAGCGGGGAACGCGCCACCGTCAGCAGCATCGACTATGCTGATGACATAGCCATACTCTGCAACACCCTTCGCAACCTCCGATGCCAAGCGGACAAACTCTCAGCCTTCTCGGACTGGGGTCACCTCATCATCTCACACAGTAAAACCCTCGCTACAGCGGCGCTCCATCACTCGGTCGAAACAGGCATGTGCAGCAACGCGGCCGAAGCGGACAAGCGGGCCCGCCAACAACTCCAAACCGTCAGCCTACAAGGGAAACCCGTCACCTACCACCGCCCGACCTCACCTTTCACCTACTTGGGTGTGCTCATCACCATGACGCTGGACTGGAAACCACAACACACCGCTATGATCACCCAGCTCCGCCAAAAACTCGAGAGACTCAGACGCTCCTTTGCTAGCGCTAGGCAGGCCATACACATCATCCGCACGGCCATCATACCCAGCCTAGCCTACAGCTTCTGCGCCGTGCCGTGCACCCCAGGGGACCTTGAGCTGTACGACAGGTCCATCAATCAATGCGTGAAGCTCAAACTCAGACTCCCCCTGGGAACGCCCAATGCCATCATCAGAGAAGACGCTGACAAACTAGGCATAGGCATTAGCTCCACTGCCCAAGAATATCACGCCCGCAACACGACAGCCCTTACACACAGCCTCCAGTCCACAGATGTGGCACACGCCCACATCTCGAGGAGCATGCTGCACAAACAAATCACATGGCTCAATACCCAGGCAAGCACACAAGGACACCGCATGCTCACCCTCCTTCATCACACCCTTAGAGCACGGCAGCTAGTCTATGCCTCTATATCCGGGCTATCGGCCACAGAAGAGGGGCTACCTCTCTATCACGAAGAATGCCAAACACTCGGCCGCCTCATCACACAGGCCAGCAGCTCTCAAGCACACGATGTCGTCAGCGCCAGCATCACCTGCCTCAAAAGCCTAGGCATCACGCACGCTTCTGAACTCAGCTGCAACACACACATCATCACCGGTAGCATGCTCACATCGAAGTACGGAAAAAAGGTCAAGCAGAAGCACATCATCGCCCTCAACAAACTTGCAGCCATGGCGGCCCAACCCTCATGCCCAGACGCGACCGCAACGCGTGCCATCCGAGACAGCCGCAACACATCACTCGACCTCCCGCCCGACCAACGCAAAATCACAACATGGGCCGCGGGCCTCACGGAACTTGCGCCCACACCCGCAGTGCCAGACACCAGAACTCGCTATATGGATATGAAAGCGTATGCGGCCATGCACGCAACGCAACCAGCAACGGCGGACCGGGCCGCAGCGGCACCCGCAGTCCATGACGCCACTAGGACGAGCTCACGACTGCTGAAACGAGAGCAACGAGCAACACAATCGGCCCCAACGAAGCCCACGCCACCCAAGGCGGGCACGAAACGGAACAATGAGGGCAGACAGACCCAAACTATCCCGCAGGATATAGTGCGCATAGTAGGCCTTGACCTCCCAGGACTCTCCAGCTGGAAGGTGGATAAAGCCTGCCGATGTAAACCCAAGAACCTAGGCTGCATACTAGGGGCCATGTACGGCCACCAAGAGGCCATAACCAGCATAGATGGCTGGCAATGGGACGGCATTAACAAGGAAAACTACTACAAGGTGCATTGGAAGCCCACAGTCATAGATAGATGGGCCTTACCACTATGTGCGGAAGAAGGCTATACACCCACACACATAGAGACCATCAGCAGGGAAGAGGCTAAGGACGTATGCACTTGTGAGCTGTGCTGGCTACCAAGAGGAGACAGCCCAACGTGCCACAACTGCAAGAGGGCCTACCACCCAGCCTGCCTTGAGGAAGCCCACCTGTCAGGACACAAGGAACCAGGATACTGGCTATGCCCTATATGCAAGTTTGGCAGCAATGACTTTAAGACAACCATGCGCCAGTCAGCGCACTCGGACCTCATACGAGTACACTGGCAACCCACTCTCGAACCGGCGCCGCTCATCACGGCACACCTGGACTACATGGCAAAGCGCAACGACTACGACGAGGAAAACAGGCAGATACAAGAGGCCAGACATGCGAGACCCGACGCGCACCTGCCGGCCCACACCCGACAGGGACTACCGGACCCGCACACCTGGCTACCCCGGTGCACCAACCTGCACTCGAAGGCCACCTTTCACACCTACCCCATCAACCCGCAGACGGACATCGTCGGGACGGGCAACTGCGAAACCTTCCTCCAACTTCACCCTCACATGACCGCCCCCGCGATGAGCCTCAGCACGGGGGAGCCCATTATGCCACGGCACGACTTAGCGCAACACGTAACGGTCCACGACGAGTCGGGTCGCACAGTCGGCCTCCTGACAAAAGACCAACACCAACAACTACACGCTTGGTTACAACACACACCACACACACGCAACCTGGCCACAGAGGTAGTGGCCCTACTAAGGAGACAGGACGCACAGAGCAGCCACCACCCCATGAGAGGGGCACAAGACAAAGCCCTTAACACCCTACACACCACACGAAGCTTTCCAAGCACCGTGCAAAGATGGGCTGATCCACTCACAGTTAGACCAGAAACCACCACCTATTGGAGCCCTGACACCAACGACACGGCCTTTGGGGCTCACCACAACTGCCTACTGGTACGCCACACTGGCTTATCCACATGGAACGTACCGGCAGATGATGCAGTGGCACTTAAATGCGTCAACCATGCTATACATTCAGCTACTCAAGAGGAGGCCATGGCAACCATCATGCTGATCCCTGGGAAAAAGGGCATCTCCTACCCTAAACACATTGACACCCTGCGGCGGTACCCTGAGTACTGCCAGCACCTGGCTAGCATACCCCCCACCAAGACCAGATGCCCCAAGCCAGGCAAGCACGCCAAACTCCACATCTACGTCATCTGGAATGCAGCAGGACAACAACTCGTCACCAAAGGCAACCCCCAAGGTTGGCTGGCTAGCACGGCCACTGCCCTCCACCCTCAACGAGACACACACCCAATCCGCAACAGACCAACGAATCAAAGCCAGCCAGCCACACCCCCTAGCGGTCACAAACAACACATGCGCTTGCCGATGGACAGGGACCTCCCCACCTCAGGGCACCAACGCAGCCACGAACAACTCACGCACCATTCCACGACGCAGCCACGGATGGCCATCACCGAATGGGCCACGATCGCGTACACGGACGGTAGCTGCATTAAGACCTCGGGGGCAGCCCCGGCGAGCGTCGGGGCGGGGGTTTATATCCCGGAGCCCAACGTCCTCATCACAGCCGCTTTGAACGACCCAGAAAGCAACACCATCAACAAGGCAGAACTCACAGCGATACACGCGGCACTCAAAGCAGGGGCCAAACGCATCGCCACCGACAGCCTTTGCTCCCTCTACCAGATCCGCAGAGCCCTCGCTAACCCGATGTCGCTCATCACCCACAGACACAACGACATTCTGACAGCCATCGCTACCCTTATCATCGACAGCCCCGTGACAATCCAATTCTATAAAGTCAGGGCCCACTCGGGCATCATCGGCAACGAAGGCGCCGATGCCCTCGCCAAGCACGCGGCGCTACACCCAGAGCTCGCCAACACCCCGGCCTACAGCCCAACCACACGGAGAGAGACGAAGAACTGGCTCAGCAACGCAGCCGACGGCGACTCCCCCGCCCCATTGCCGGACTGCCGCCAAAGCGTGCGGGAACACATGCACCGCAAACACAAGTTGGGCCTAGCCAACCAAGACAGTATCTACTACCAAATGTCCCAAGAAATTAAGAAGGTCGCAGCAACAGGAGCTGGCGAAAGGGTGATGATCGACACGAACATCCCCACCCACGCGCAACGCACTGCCCTACTCTACCGCACCGGAGGGCTATACAACCAAAAACTAGCTATGCGCTGGAAACGGGCGACGGATGACCGATGCCCGCTCTGCGGGGAAGCGGACAGTGCCACTCACCTCCTCTCGGGCTGCAGCGAGACACTACCGCTGGTGCAAGAAAGGCACAACGGGGCGGGCCGCCTCATCACTAAAGCTATAAGCAAGGGAACCCTAGGCGGATACATCAGCTTCGCGGACACCGGCAGCTGGGAGAAGGGCGCAAAGGAAAGCCTGGACCTCCCGAGCGACACGCTACACACAACACTCCGAACACTCGGACTGAAACCAGACGATACTAAACACACCACCAGGCCGGATATCCTCATGGTGCTCCCTCATAAGAAGGCAAGCAAGGAAGGCAAGGACGCCAAGCTGGTCAATATCATAGAAATCAAATACTGCTCGGACTCACGGTGGAAGGACCAATTAAACAAGGCACTCACTCAACACACCCACTTAGCCGAGACCATACGCAAGGAAGACCATATGGTCGCTATCATACCTATCCTACTAGGCATAGGTGGCATAACCTACGAAGCGCACACACGGCAACACCTCTTGGCCCTAGGGATTACACAGGCCAACACTACCAAGCTGCTCAACAAGTTAACTAGACACGCTGTGGAGGCAGCCCACTCCATTGCAAAGACAAGCTACAGACTCAGGGCTAACCAAGGGGGGGGAGGGTAGGGGGGACGCCTCTTCTTTGGTTGGATGGTGGGA
>JASKMD010000031.1:7477736-7670236 GCA_030144725.1 Haematococcus lacustris
CTCAGCCGGCAGCCTGGGATGGGGCCAGGCAGGCCTCTAAGGGGCCAGGCAGGGAACCTCGTTTTCAGGCCATGTGCACCTTTGTTTGTGCACCTAGCGCACCGCTCACGAGCCCAGTGGTTGCTTTGGGCTCATTCGTATCAGTATCACCATCAGCAGCTAGCAGGCTACTATGCTACTAGGCTAGGCTACTAGGCTACTAGCAGCTACTAGGCTAGGCTAGGCTAGGCTACTAGGCTACTAGCAGCTACTATGGCCTGGTATGGCTGCTGAGCAGCTGATGCTAGTCAGACCCTTAGGCTGCAGGTGGCAGGCTGAGGTGAGGTACGGGCGGCGGAACCCCTTCCATGCCTCCATGGCTGAAGGCCCAGAGGTTGCTGTTGAGCTGGGCAGGCGCTGGTTGGTCAGCAGTTGCATGGCTCGCACTGGCACAGCATTGCTTGCTGGATACTCCATTCTGGCTGTCACGCTGGCCCTGTGATGGTAAATGCTGACTGGCTGGCTTGTTCTCCACCACTGCTTGCAGCTCTGGCTGTAGTCCCTGGCCACCATTTGGAGCCTGCCTCTCTCCCTCCCTCCCTCCCTCCCCTCACCTTGCCCAGCTCGGCCAGGACCTGCGCCTTGAAGGTGTTGCCAGGGCTGTGGATAGAGAGGTCACACTCCAGGCCTGCTCCAGGTCAGCAGCACACCCAGCAGGTCACTCACAGCACTAGACACCAGGCCTTCCGCCTGACTTACCTGGACACTGGCCAAGAGGCCTGCTGACCCCCTCCTCTCCCCTTCCCTCCAATCGTCTCCCTTCCTCTCCTCTTCTCTCCCCTCCTCCTCTCCCCTCCTCCTCTTCCCTTCTTTCCCATCGTCTCCCTTCCTCCTCTCCCCTCCTCCTCTCTCCCCTCAACCTCTCCCCCACTCCTCTCCCCTCCTCCTCGCTCCCCTCCTTTTCTCCCCTCCTCCTCTCCCCATCTACACGGCCCCCATCCCATCCCACCTGACCTGTCCTACACCCGCCTGGCCCCTGCCTGTCCTGCACCTCCCTGCCTGTCCTCAACAGCTGCCCCTTACGGTGGCACTTGCTGCCCGCCCCCCACCCGCCCCTTCTCGCCTTCCATTGTTTTGAACTTCAGAATGGGCACGCGCGCATGCAGCAGCCTGGGAGGAAGGCAACAGGGCGCCTGTCAGCTGCTGGGGATACCGGCTTCATCAGGTGTGGTGCGGTGCCGGCAGCAGCAGCAAACTGGGCAAGCCATGCCAAGTTGTCAAGGGTGCCTGGTTTAACGTCTAGGCTGCAGCATGGGCCTGATGGTGTGAGCGGGGCGGGACGGGGCGGGGCAGGGCAGGGCGTCACCTCAAGATGTGTTGTTTTGGAACCCCCGCTTGAGGTAGGCAACGCGTAATGCGGCGCAGCAACGCACTGCGCTGCTCTGCCTTCAGCACTGACTGGTGAGCAGCAGCAGCAGCAGTGGCAGGCAGGCAGGTTGAGGGATCGGGAAGAGGCAGGCAGGCAGGGGAGCATGGGGGAGGGGTGCAGGCAGGCAAGCAGGCCAACCAGGAGGCAGGAAAGCTAAGATGATAGCCGAGCAGCGGGCAGGCTGGGTGTGGGGAAGGTGGTATGTTGTTACAGCCAAGGACAGCAGGCTCCAGGTCGGCAGGCCAGGACAAATCGCACCAGCGGTATGGCTTGATCAGGCAAGGGGGCGTTTAAACCAAACATCTTTTTAACCAGCTTGGGCTCCATGCGGCCAACATGCAGCTGCCCACACACCGCCAGGTCCAGGTCGCTGTATGAGGACACAGGTATTTAGTTAGGGCCACTCTGTGCTGATGTGTGGGATGAACAGGGTGATGTTAACAATTCTTGATGACATGGGGAGGTGTGGTGTTTGATTCATTGTCGCCGCCGCCTTTGGCATATGGCTTGGCATAGGAGCTGTGCGTGGTGGCATGCGTGCATGTGTTCATACATACCCATCACGTCACCGCTGCTGTTGCCGCTGTTGCCCTTCCTGAACTGATGCTGATGCATGCCGACACATGCCTCGTTTGGCAATAGAATCCACTGGCAAAGGAGCCGTAGGCTTCCACAGTGCAAGGGTAGACGTATGGACAGGCCCTTTGCAGCACCGTCTCCAACCGCTGCAGCATGTGCTTCCTGACTGCGGTGTCCTGTTGTGTGGGTTGGCACGCCTGCAGATGCGAGCAAGCTTTGAATTATGGGCGGTGATTGGGACCTGTTGTCATTGCTGGCACGCCGTGGGGGTCCCTGTCGCATGCCTCATTTCTCTATGGCCCTGGCAATGCAATGCAAAGGCATTATCAGCAACATTATCTAGTTATCGTCCAGTCATGTACTGGTGCATTGGGGCCATGACCTCAAGCTCCGTTCACAGTCAACAGCATCAGGCGTAACGAGCACCCCCCCACTCACATTAGCCAAAGAACGGAGGTGTGTTTCGAGCTCGTCCATTGCAGCGCACGACGTCCTGGAGCGCTGATAGGACAAGGGGCTCTCTCCGAGGCACCCGTCTAGCAGTTTGGTAGGTTGGGATTCGTTTCTGAAGTTTGGTCGCGCTTATGAACAGCGGCGTTATGAACATCGGCATTGTATTACATATCTGGGCGGCATCCTATCATCAACCCGCAAAGAGCTCCGCAACCATGGCGAGCATGCCCCCTTCTCGCCCGGGGCCCGCGCGGGGCATGCAAGCGGGGATCAAGGCAGACCTATAGCGGGCCACGGAAACTGGCCAGGCCTATGATCCGCGAGGCCCTGGCAACACATACACCCACAAATATCTAAATCAGAAGCCATGGCATAGCAGAGGCGAGCGAGCAGGGGCTGGGGGTGGGCTGTATCCAGGGAAGTGTCACATTCAGACGGCACAGGGCGGCCTGGACCTACTACATGCGCTATTGAGAGGGCAGCAGCAGAACAGTGCCATTGTCCCCCTCCCCTGCAAAGTGTACCAGGCTGCCAAGGCCAAACCAGGACCGCAGCCAGGCAGGTGGGTAGACAGCGACTGCAACGCATCGCTGAACATGCAGCGCATCTGGGGGAGCCAAGTGACGCCCATTGCCGCTGTGCTAGTGGTGAGACCACTTCAAGCTGCGAAACAGGGGTAAGGAGTACCCTGGCCTAGACTACAAGCGGCTGCGAGACCAAGCACCCAAGGCCCAGCAGCAGCAGGAGCCTGCTGGGAGACCATAGGATGCCATGGTGAAGCTGGGTCAGCTTACATCAGTGCAGTTCTGTCATGCCAAACTGTTCCATAGCGGTCCAGCTTAGATCTTGGTGAGAGCAGACCAACAAAACTCATTCAACAAGGAACAACATGTCGGCATGTGGGTAATCTCACTCAGCTACTACAAGCATGTTGTAGCATCCTCGGTCGCACCCTTGATGACTGCAAACCCCACGTAGATGGCACTTTCCCGGGACAGACCACTGGGCTCCTCATCAAAACTAACAGCGTAATTGCTTAAAGGCTGACAGCCTGGCGAAACAAACCTACCCTAACCATCCCTCGAGTCGCCAGACCTCTTGGGCTGGGGTTCTGAGAGCATTGACGCTCCCCGCGCACACGGAATTTATTGATCGCACCGGGCTGCGATGCCTGCGAGCACATAGGGCACGGGGACATTAGCGGTTGTGTGCTATGTGCGGGGCAACCAGGGCAACGTGTGCTATGCGGGCTGTGTGCTATGTGCGGGGCAACCAGGGCAACTTGTGCTATGCGGGCTGTGTGCTATGTGCGGGGCAACCAGGGCAACGTGTGCTATGCGGGCTGTGTGCTATGTGCGGGGCAACCAGGGCAACTTGTGCTATGCGGGCTGTGTGCTATGTGCGGGGCAACCAGGGCAACTTGTGCTATGCGGGCTGTGTGCTATGTGCGGGGCATAGCTGTCGGCGCAGGACTTCACTTACCGGGGAAGGGCAGAGGTAGGGGGACGTGTAGCATGTTTATTGCGCGGGCACGGTTCTGCGCGTCGATCTGCGGACACAAGCACAAGCATAGGGCAATAGTGATGCGGTGCTTATCTTGAGGTTGAGGTGCGTTGCTTGTGCTGTGGCTCACCTTCAATGGGCTCCTTCCGCACCGCATAAGCGATGGTTCCAGCGTGGCCCACACCGGGGCTGACTGCTTGGGGTCCGCGCGGTAATCGGCGCAGGCACGTATACCTGCGCCAAGTAAGATGACAATTTGGGGGAAATGCAGCTTTTACAGTGTCCGCTGTCACACTGTGCGCGTGTCCGTCCTTTGACAGCCGTTGCATTTGAGGACACGTCCTTAGCTGCTAGTTAGCTGCTGACAGTTGAGACCTGCAGCGGAGACCAGGCAGTGCGGTGGTATGGCAGGTAGGTACTACTGGTGATATGGCTGTAGGTGCGGTGGTGTGGCTGTAGGTGAGAGCAGACCTTAACACGACACGGTGGACAGGGCCACTGGGTCCAGCAGTGCCGCGGCTAAGCTCTTGAAGCTGGTGCTGCTGTTCAGGGCGGGCAGGATGGAAAACACCTCAGCCACGCCCTCCCGATACTTGCGCAGCGCATCCTGCTGACGGGCCAACAGCTCTGGAGGGGTCAGCAGCTGGACTGCGCCTTTCTGTGGGGAGCAGGCATGGGATGACACGCTTACATCTAAAGGCGGCCCTTGAGGGAGTCAGGCAATAGTGCAGGGAGGTGGTACCCGCAGGCTGCGGGATGGAGATCATAGTGGTGGTGGTTTGGGGGGCTGACGCAGATCTAAGCCACCAGCCAAGGGCACCACACAAGGGTGAGCAGGCAGCTGACCCCACCCAGCCCACCAATAGCAAAGGCAAAGGCAAGGCTGTTGAGGCCAAACCAGCACCGCAGCCAGGCAAGCAAGGCCGCCCTACCCCACATTGCAAAGCAAGCAGAGGAACGGCAAAACACTGGCGCATGGTAGGGCAATGTGATGAATGCATGATGTAGTGATGGCATGCCATGCTGACTGGCTAGTCAACCTTGTCCACCTGACATCAAGTGCCTGGAGCAGCCCCTAGCTGATGATCTCCAGAGCAGTGATCAACCCTTCCCAGTGCACAAGCTGCACAGCTTCCAACCCTGACGTGAAAGTCAGCAAAGGGCTCAGGGAGTCAGAGCAGAGGCTGACAGCCAGCAGCAGCGTTGCAGTTGGGCATGCTGCTAACATGCTCGACTGGCCTTGGCGGTTTGCTTGACGCTGACTGCGTGCTGTCTGTGGATCCATTTCCTGCGCTTCACAAAGTCCAGCCGGTACTCTGTGTTGCGGCCACCCAGCCGTGCTGCCCCCAGCCTGGGCCACAGGCAGCGCGCATACTGCCAGCCTTGAGGGTCCGTGGTTTCGTCGATGACAATGCACCAGTCCCAGCCCTGCAGGTACAGCAGGTGCAGCAGGGGTGGGTGGCAGGACGCCTTGCCGCGCTCTGCTACTGGCTACCACCTCCGCATGGCCAGGCCAGGAGACCAGGCAGCAGCTCTGACAGCTGAGAAGAGGGGAACAGGAGGCAGTGCTGTCAGAGCGCCACAGGGTACTGTCAGAGTGCAACAGGGGGCAGACAGGCTGACATCCACGGCCTGATGTGAGGTCAGTGTGATGGCATGAGGCAGAAACAGTGCCCTACACTCAGATCTGCCGCTGAAGAGCAGTGCACACGTCCAAATGCATCACCTGTATACATGTTGTGTTGATGTCTGGCAGTGTGGCCTTTTGGCTTGGATGGAGGACGGCACGGTAAGCACGGGTGCTGGGGTGTGAAAGGAATCACAGATCTTGCATTACAGGAAGGGGCTAAGGAGCAAGTTTAAGAGCAAACTTCAACCTTCACACATGTCAGGTTTCTACCTGCACATACGAAGGTCTGAGGCTGGCTGCCTACAAACACTCATATTCTAACACTCCCACACAGACAGACTTCAGACTTCTACACCTTAGCCTGCCAGACTCATAAAAGTCAACACTTGAAACCAAGACCACAGTTAACACAGGTCTCTTGCAAAGCTCCTACTTAGCTCCCACAGAGCTGCCACAGCTTTCACTCAGCTCACACACTGCTCCCACAGAGCTGCAACACCACACTCACAGCCCTCACAGAGCTGTCTCAGGGTCAGCAACCTTCCACAGCACTACCACACTGTACCCACAGCCCTCACAGAGCTGTTTCAGGGTAACAACATTCCACAGCGCTACCACACTGTACCCACAGCCCTTTGAGCACGAAGGACAGCACATCTGGAAAAGGCTTCCCCGTCAGCTCAATCTTGCCGGCCAGGGCCTCCGCACGGCCCACGTACTGCAGCATCGACTCGGTTGGCTCCTTGCTGAGATCAGCCATCTCCATCACTAGCTGAATCCGACTTGCTGCTGCAGAGCGCTTGAACAGCTCAAGCAAGCGCTTCCACAGCTCCCCAGCAGTCCTGCTCTCCTTCGCGAGTTGCAGAAACTGCGTGGACAAAGCTAGCGAAATGATCGCCTTGGCTTTTGCGTCCTTTCTCGCCTTGGCTCTGGCGTCAGTAACGGTGCTGCTCCCTTCCTCGGAGACAGTCTCTACGCCGTCCTCAACGACGTCCCATAAATCATGAACCACTAAGTAAGCTTGTTGTCGCACGAACCACTCCTCTGAGTTGGCTTCTGTCAACAAGGGTACTGTAACTGAGCGCTGACCCTCCGCGGCCATGGCTCCGAATGCGCACTGGTCTATCCCTGCTCCCTAGCACAACAGCTATGAGGGCCCATAACCTGAAAGGAATCACAGATCTTGCATTACAGGAAGGGGCTAAGGAGCAAGTTTAAGAGCAAACTTCAACCTTCACACATGTCAGGTTTCTACCTGCACATACGAAGGTCTGAGGCTGGCTGCCTACAAACACTCATATTCTAACATGCCCCTTCCCTACATGCCTGTTGGCACAGTCCTTCCAACCTGAGTGCCGTGTGGGCCCGTGCCTGCGAGCTGACCCGGACTTTGGACGCGGGATGGCTTGGCTTGCATGTTGCATACATCGGCTTTCTATTCGTGACGGACCCACCATCCAAAACAGCCATACCAGCGCCTGCGCTCCCAGACCAGCTGGGCGGTGTCAATGTCCGCGGCCTCGGTCATCCGTGCTATGCCATGGGCTATATTTTACTTGCAATATAGCTTTGCACTAATAAGCACAGTTCGTCGCGTTACTGTACTTCCTTTCCCGACATGGGTGCCCCACACTTTTGGGTGACATGCCTGCTGTCCAGCACTAAGGTGCAAGAGCAAGAGTATGACGCTTAGGAGCACCAGATAGTAGCTACTTCAGGCAGTAGAAGCAAGAACAAAGATGCACTGACGCTGGGTATGGGCTGGTTACCGGCCGCCGAGGCCGGTCTTGTGCTGTATCCCGCGCTGCGTCTGCTCCTCACTGTCGGTCTGCGTAAGTCAATCTCGGCAGCGCCTGCCCTATTTTGTCGCCTCCTTACTATCTTCGCCGTGCAGGCCGGTCCACCCTGCCCCTCCTCGTCCAGCTCATCAATACATGCAGCCTTTTGTACCTATCCTCACGGAACGGATTGAGAAACATATTCCCAGACGGACAGCTGGCAGTGGGTACTGCTTATACCCTCCAGGTCCCGAGCCTGTTGCTAGCCATCATCCAGCCAGGACCTGGTGAGCGCATCAAGCCACCCACACTCCCTCAGACCCATTTCCTGGTGGATCCACCACCCGCAGCTGCATGGGCTATGCACACATGGTCTTCACTGGCCTAGCCTGGTCAGGCTGCGCACCCCTGGCCATTGCGCTTGGCTGTAGCATAGCAAGCAGCTAGCCTGCATGGCTGCATACCACTGGCACCCTCCTCCTGTTGCCCTGCAGGCAATTCCAGCGACAGTGTGCGGATGGGGGCTGAAGTGTGTGTCAGCAGCAGCTGGGTTGTGTTAGTCATCACATGCTCCCTGATTGCGCAACTCCTCCTTGGCAGGCAGCGACCAGGCTGGTCATCAGGGAAGCGCCAGGTGCTGTCCTATACAGGCATCCTAGCTTGCCTGGTGAGGCAACCCAGCTGTGTGTACTTTCTCTCTCTCTCTCTTCCTCCTCTTTCTCTTTTTTCGTCCCAGCATTACGCCGGTGCACCTCACCCTGCCATCAAGCTCTTTAAGCCCTCTACCTCCCTCTCAACCGCTCCCACTGCTCCCGCACAGCAGCTGGGAGGCCAACAGGCCCCTGAGCCCACACCACTGGGCGCTGGCCAGCGACGGCGTGTGTCTGCTCCACATGCAGGCTGCGGCAGGGGGGAGCTTGGGGGCGGCACTGGCAGGGTCTGTGGGCCTTGGGGTGGCGTGGCAGCGGCAGGTGCTGCACCACAGCCTGACCTGCGGCTGTGCAGCTCTGGTGCTGCATGGCCTGCCTCGTGCCATATAGGCACTTTGCGTGGGTACTTCTTGGCAGGTATGTGTCGATTATGGTTCCATTGTATCGGGCTTTTGCGAGAGTATGTTCTCTGCTTAATGAGGTTGCTTTGGGTATGTTCCCATTGCAGTGGGCTGGTGCATGGGAGTGTTCCCGCGCATCTAGAAGCCGCAGGGTATGTTCCCTTATATGGGGATGTGGGGATGTGTTGGCCTCTTTATGCTAGGACATGCAGCCCGCACGTGACGGAACCGTTATACATGCTGCCTTAGGCCAACAATTGATGGTGAGGACGCTCGGGGTATTACCACCCAACACCTATTGGCAGGTTAAACATCATTAGGGGGGAGCCAGGTTCATCCTCAGCTCTGGCTCTGGTGATAATACGAGGCTGCACCCTAGTTGGGCAGGTGACGGTTACGCGGGCCATAGACGGCACCAGCACGCGTGATTGTGCAAAGCGCGCAATAGCACTCAGGCAAATCAGCAACAGCATTTTTGGGAATGTCGGCCTGAGATTTGGCACATAGCCCTACGATGCTCTGGTAAGATTGGGGTTCGAACGGAAATCCATAAATATACCGGGTTGGTGAGATATCGCTGAAGTGTTTTATTGTACCACTCGCTGTGGTGCAGTGACGCACACTGGGGACGCACACAGCAAAATACCAATGAATCACCAACATAACTACTGTTTTTCCTCATAACACTGATATGCGGAGTATGGTGCAGTTTTGCACGATGAGGTTTGGTGCAGTGTTGCAGTAACAGGTATGGCGCAGTACTGCTCCATAAGGAGTAGCTAAGAAAAATGTATCCAAATATCTCAAAATCGTTAGTTGTGCACTGATTTGCGTGTGTGCGACTATCCCAACATAGCAAGCAAAGGAGCAACAATCTAAACAACGTGTGGAGGTAAACATGGTAGGAGCAAGGCGCTCAACAGGGTAACAACACAATAACTGAGGCAGCTTTATGCAGCCCAGGAACCACTACGCCGACAATAGTGTCCCTGAGCCAGTAGGAACTACCCAACTGCACAACAGCTTGACCCTCTAGTTTGGCATCAACATGCATACTCTCTTGTACCACGTTCTCCTTTTATGCCCCTGGCTCAACTCACTAGTGCCTCCTGCCCGGGTCCCTCACCCTTACGACGCCAGCGCGCGCTGTCAGCACCTGAAGGGCCGGCGCCCTTCGGTGCACTGCGGCGTGAGTCGCACCCGTGACGCGGCTGCTTGCTCCTGCCCTTGAAACCAAGCGACATGCCTTGACCCAGACTGCTCACGGCCTGCTGCTCCTCAGGAAGGCCATTAGGTTGAGCAGTTTGCCCAGCACGCTCCTTAGCGAGATGCCACTCTAAAACTGGCTGGTTGGTATCTAAAACTGGCTGGTAGCTCCTCGTTGCGTGAGGCAGGTGCTGCTGTGAGGGCGCTGAGCCACCCGTGTGCTGGCTGTACTGCTGCTGCTGCTGTGTGCATGCCTGAACTCCCTGGCCCTTAGCTGCCATGGATGCAGCAGCAGCGGAGTGGGGAGGTGCCCCCGGGGCAGCAGGCACGCTGGAGTCCAGCCCCAGGCGCAGGTCAGTGTGAAGGCTGTTCAGCCCCTGGCCTGCTGGTGCTACGCTGCTGGGCGCATGGGCCTGCAATGGGTAAGGCATGGCCCAAGGGTTTAGGAGGGGTGCATTGCCCACCGCCCTGCCCTGCCCCTGCAGCTGCCCGCTGGCAATGCTAGCAAAGGGGAGAGCCTGCGCAATGCTCTCATCTCTTTCTGCCATGCTAGGGTCTGATGGCTTTATGGACTGGTGTTTACGCTGCTGTCGCTGCTGCTGGGCTGGTGACGGCTGCGGCGGAGGGCGGGGTGCGGGTTGGTGCAGTGTTGGGTTCAGGGCTGTTGTGGCGGCTGTGAGGGACGCTGTGGGGGCCTCACAGCTCGAGGCAGCCAGCTGCGCCTCAGAGGCCAGGCCTGGTGCAGCCGCCCCACCACTCGCCACTGTGGGGTTAGGCCTAGGCCCCTGCCCCTGCCCCGGCTCCGGCTCCGGCCCCGGCCCCGGCCCCTGCCCCGGCTCTGGCACTGCTACTGCTGCTGAGGTGGGCAGGGGGTGGTGAGGCCCCTGCCCCGGCTCTGGCACTGCTGCTGAGGTGGGCAGGGGGTGTAAAGCGGGGACCACACCTTGAGAGGCAGTGGCCTGACTAGGCAACGGCCCCCGCCCCTTGGCCAGCCTCTGCTGCTGCGCCACGGGCTTGGAGTGGTGCTTCTTGAAGCCAGCCAGCCCAGATCCAGAATACGCTGGAATCAGGGTGTCCAAGCTCACGCCCTCTGGCATGCCTGGGCCTCCCGCCTGGGGCGTGGCTGCGCCTACTGGCGGGGCTGGGGCTGCTGCAGGGGGATCAGTGAGTTCCTTCGCGCCTTTGTCCTCGCCCGGTTCCTGCTCCGAGCCCCCACCGTCGCCTGTCGAAGCCGGCCCCGTTCCCTGCTCGAGCAGCAGCTGAAGCAGCTCGCGGTGCGCGGGCATCAGCGGCTGCTTCGCATGGTGCGCGGTGACCAAGGCGGCGAGCACCTCGCGGAGCGCCTCAGTCCCGGTGACCAGCGGTGCTAGCACCGGTGCCAGGGGCGGGTTGACCAGGCCGCTGGGGCCAAACAGGGCGGCCAGGGCGAGCGGGACGGACACCTTCCCGGCAGCTGCGTCCGAGAGAAGGGTGCTGGAGCGCCTGAACACGTCCGCCACATAATGCAACGACCAGGGCTGCTCGTCCGTGGCCTGCGCACACGCTCGCAATGCGGTGGTTGGGTGATTGTGGCGTGATAAGGGGTATACAATGTCCATTGTGCCGGACCAGGGCCAGCACAAGTCAGTCAGTCAGGCAGGCAGGCCCGCAGACTGTGCAGGGAGGCACCCACCCGCCAGGCAAAGGTGCGGGCGCAGTTGTCGCTGGCGTCAAAGGGCTCTTCCACAACCAGGTGCCTAATGGCCCCTTGCGTTGTCCTGCTGCTCACCTCCAGGTGGCCCAGCCACACCGACACCAACACACACCTGAGCCACCGGCAGCAGAGCAGGGCAGGAGCTGGGTGGTGCCTAGCAGCACGACGACAGAAAACGAGTTGCCAAGAAAATCTTCAATAATCTTCCATAACTCGGGTCAGTTTACCAAGGCCGCAAAGTGCTAGTAGCCAGATCCGGGTGTTCCGCAAGTGAAGCGCAAGTCGCGAGTGTGCTAGTTGCATGTATGGCTTGCACGTCGCAACTTGCAAGTCGCGAGTTATTCCAATACAACTTTCTTCCGCAATTGATGCAACCTCAATGCGACGCTACGCGATAGCTTAGCGAACATATTGCCAGGCTGACATGTCTACTTATAAGTGCCAGGCTGGCATGTTGACTAGAAGCTACGTCGTTTTTCAGGTCGGGGTAAGCCGCTTAGGAGAGGGATGAGGTTCTAGGCTAGTTGAGGCAGGCGATATGTGTCGACCGGCAAAGCATAATGATCGAGCGGCAAAGCATTATGGTCGAGCGGCAAAGTGCACTTTCTGATAATTGTCGAGCGGCAATTGATAATTGTCGAGCGGCAAAGTACGATTCTCGCAATCAGTGTCGGGAAGCGTCTATAGAGCGGCTGTGTTGAAAAGGGTTGGTGATAGTATCAGTCAACGGGAGAAATGGTGTTGGTCAACGGGGGAGGGGGGCGGTTACGGGATTGGACCTTCTTGAAGAACCTTCTTTAAGAATATACTAGATATCCGCCTTGACCTCGCGCACCAATGCGAACCAATGGTCTCGTCCTCGGCTCTGCTACCATACGTCCCTCGGCTGTGCCTCGGCATGTATGTCCGCGCCACCTCGGCCTCGGCCATTATTTCTGCATAATGCTCTCGGACCGCCAATTATCTACTACATAGAAGCTTCTCACTGCAGGCCCCTGCATCCTGCCCTCCGGCTGCGCTTACACACACAGGCTGTGCACCAGCCGCCTTAGCAGCCTAGTTGCGGCGTCCCACCTCCCCTACACCCACATCCTACCTGGCCCACAGCTGTCTGGCCTAAACCTGCCCCTCCTGCCGTCCCCCTGCCGCCTGCCTCACCCGGTTTGCTCCTGGACAGTTCGCTGTAGCAGTGAGTCCATGCAGGCCAGCAGCCCCTTGAAGTGCGCCAGCAGGGGTTGGGCAAGGCCCTGGCAGGCGCCGCTCAAGGCCTGGCTGGCGCCACCAACCCTGTGCCAGCAACGCAGGTCAGGGGCAGGGCCTGGGACCCCTGCAGGGTCATATACCAGGCCCCTGGTCTTCACAAGGCAGCCACTGTCCTAACTAGGCAGCCCCTGCCCAGGCTAGCATGGGGCCTGGCAGGGGATCATCAAGCAAACAAGCATGCGGGCATGATGAAGGTGGGGCAGGTGGGCAGGCGGCCAGGTGAGGGGCCAAGGTTCAGGCAAGGGCAGCAGCAGCGCCTGGCCCCAGCACCAGGCCACCCCTGGCTGCAGCCCTGACCTGGCCTTGAGGACGTCCAGGGCTCCCACAGTGGCATCCAGCGGCTGCCCATGTGCCAGCAGGCGGGGCGCCTCCTGTGCCGGCTGCTGCTGGTGCAACAGGCGCCAGAGGGGCGGCAGGCAGGGCGGAGAACAGGTTTGCAGGTAGAAGCTGCAGCAGCAGCAGCAGCAGCAGCAACAGCAGCAACAGCAGCAACAGCAGCAGCAGCAGCAGCAGCGTGGAGGGCCTGGCAGGCAAGGGGCGAGCACGGGCACCCAGACTTGGAGCTACAGCGCCACACCCTGGCAAGCGGGAGGAGGGGGCGGGAGCTGCCTGCATCCTGCTGAGCTCAAGCTGGGGTGCGTGGCATCCTTGGACAGGGCAGTGGTTGCAGGCATGCTGTGCCTTGCTGCGGGGCGTGGAGGTATGATTGTTGTGGGGTGCGTCAACCTCGAGCAGGGCAGGGGCTGCAGCCACATGGTGCCCCGCTGACAGCTTGAGTGTGTCCTGGGAGGTTGGTGATGGTGGGTTTTCACCATCATGACCGCGAGCCTGGTATGGCTACTTGACCTTGCCTTCCTTGGCCTTGGCCTATGTACGACATGAGGAGTGCGTACTGGGTGACAGCTTTTTCAATCGTGCATCAGGGCGAAACGAAACAAAACTGCTGGGTGATGAGTATGGGTTAGGGTGCAGTGGTGACTAACTGACAGGGGGGTGCAGTGGGCCTTGGAGCACTGCCCTACAACGGGGTAGGGTGGTGTGCGAGTCGGAAGTGGCAGCAGGCTGGCGGGGGGGTGCAGGGGGCTATGGGCCAATACAGGAGCCGGAGCTAGTCCATGCGGGGACTCTTTACTGACATGGTGATCATGGCCAGGCAGTGGGAGTTGAAGGTGCCGGCACATGCGTCGTTGATGTCCTGGGCCTTGGCCCACTGCTTCACCAGGCGGTACAGATCAGGGAATACAGGGCTGACCTGCAGGCACAAGCACCGGGTGCAGCTCCACTGCCCCATCACTGCCACCACACAACAGCCTCCACAGCAGCAGCAGCAGCAGCCATATGCTTCCAGCTGCTAGTAGATTTCCTTGTTGTTAGTTTACATCGCTCAGCCGGCAGCCTGGGATGGGGCCAGGCAGGCCTCTAAGGGGCCAGGCAGGGAACCTCGTTTTCAGGCCATGTGCACCTTTGTTTGTGCACCTAGCGCACCGCTCACGAGCCCAGTGGTTGCTTTGGGCTCATTCGTATCAGTATCACCATCAGCAGCTAGCAGGCTACTATGCTACTAGGCTAGGCTACTAGGCTACTAGCAGCTACTAGGCTAGGCTAGGCTAGGCTACTAGGCTACTAGCAGCTACTATGGCCTGGTATGGCTGCTGAGCAGCTGATGCTAGTCAGACCCTTAGGCTGCAGGTGGCAGGCTGAGGTGAGGTACGGGCGGCGGAACCCCTTCCATGCCTCCATGGCTGAAGGCCCAGAGGTTGCTGTTGAGCTGGGCAGGCGCTGGTTGGTCAGCAGTTGCATGGCTCGCACTGGCACAGCATTGCTTGCTGGATACTCCATTCTGGCTGTCACGCTGGCCCTGTGATGGTAAATGCTGACTGGCTGGCTTGTTCTCCACCACTGCTTGCAGCTCTGGCTGTAGTCCCTGGCCACCATTTGGAGCCTGCCTCTCTCCCTCCCTCCCTCCCTCCCCTCACCTTGCCCAGCTCGGCCAGGACCTGCGCCTTGAAGGTGTTGCCAGGGCTGTGGATAGAGAGGTCACACTCCAGGCCTGCTCCAGGTCAGCAGCACACCCAGCAGGTCACTCACAGCACTAGACACCAGGCCTTCCGCCTGACTTACCTGGACACTGGCCAAGAGGCCTGCTGACCCCCTCCTCTCCCCTTCCCTCCAATCGTCTCCCTTCCTCTCCTCTTCTCTCCCCTCCTCCTCTCCCCTCCTCCTCTTCCCTTCTTTCCCATCGTCTCCCTTCCTCCTCTCCCCTCCTCCTCTCTCCCCTCAACCTCTCCCCCACTCCTCTCCCCTCCTCCTCGCTCCCCTCCTTTTCTCCCCTCCTCCTCTCCCCATCTACACGGCCCCCATCCCATCCCACCTGACCTGTCCTACACCCGCCTGGCCCCTGCCTGTCCTGCACCTCCCTGCCTGTCCTCAACAGCTGCCCCTTACGGTGGCACTTGCTGCCCGCCCCCCACCCGCCCCTTCTCGCCTTCCATTGTTTTGAACTTCAGAATGGGCACGCGCGCATGCAGCAGCCTGGGAGGAAGGCAACAGGGCGCCTGTCAGCTGCTGGGGATACTGGCTTCATCAGGTGTGGTGCGGTGCCGGCAGCAGCAGCAAACTGGGCAAGCCATGCCAAGTTGTCAAGGGTGCCTGGTTTAACGTCTAGGCTGCAGCATGGGCCTGATGGTGTGAGCGGGGCGGGACGGGGCGGGGCAGGGCAGGGCGTCACCTCAAGATGTGTTGTTTTGGAACCCCCGCTTGAGGTAGGCAACGCGTAATGCGGCGCAGCAACGCACTGCGCTGCTCTGCCTTCAGCACTGACTGGTGAGCAGCAGCAGCAGCAGTGGCAGGCAGGCAGGTTGAGGGATCGGGAAGAGGCAGGCAGGCAGGGGAGCATGGGGGAGGGGTGCAGGCAGGCAAGCAGGCCAACCAGGAGGCAGGAAAGCTAAGATGATAGCCGAGCAGCGGGCAGGCTGGGTGTGGGGAAGGTGGTATGTTGTTACAGCCAAGGACAGCAGGCTCCAGGTCGGCAGGCCAGGACAAATCGCACCAGCGGTATGGCTTGATCAGGCAAGGGGGCGTTTAAACCAAACATCTTTTTAACCAGCTTGGGCTCCATGCGGCCAACATGCAGCTGCCCACACACCGCCAGGTCCAGGTCGCTGTATGAGGACACAGGTATTTAGTTAGGGCCACTCTGTGCTGATGTGTGGGATGAACAGGGTGATGTTAACAATTCTTGATGACATGGGGAGGTGTGGTG
Organism: Haematococcus lacustris; assembly: GCA_030144725.1. Lineage (NCBI taxonomy): Eukaryota > Viridiplantae > Chlorophyta > Chlorophyceae > Chlamydomonadales > Haematococcaceae > Haematococcus > Haematococcus lacustris. The sequence goes on from JASKMD010000031.1 coordinate 7,493,563, forward strand.
TTTGATTCATTGTCGCCGCCGCCTTTGGCATATGGCTTGGCATAGGAGCTGTGCGTGGTGGCATGCGTGCATGTGTTCATACATACCCATCACGTCACCGCTGCTGTTGCCGCTGTTGCCCTTCCTGAACTGATGCTGATGCATGCCGACACATGCCTCGTTTGGCAATAGAATCCACTGGCAAAGGAGCCGTAGGCTTCCACAGTGCAAGGGTAGACGTACGGACAGGCCCTTTGCAGCACCGTCTCCAACCGCTGCAGCATGTGCTTCCTGACTGCGGTGTCCTGTTGTGTGGGTTGGCACGCCTGCAGATGCGAGCAAGCTTTGAATTATGGGCGGTGATTGGGACCTGTTGTCATTGCTGGCACGCCATGGGGGTCCCTGTCGCATGCCTCATTTCTCTATGGCCCTGGCAATGCAATGCAAAGGCATTATCAGCAACATTATCTAGTTATCGTCCAGTCATGTACTGGTGCATTGGGGCCATGACCTCAAGCTCCGTTCACAGTCAACAGCATCAGGCGTAACGAGCACCCCCCCACTCACATTAGCCAAAGAACGGAGGTGTGTTTCGAGCTCGTCCATTGCAGCGCACGACGTCCTGGAGCGCTGATAGGACAAGGGGCTCTCTCCGAGGCACCCGTCTAGCAGTTTGGTAGGTTGGGATTCGTTTCTGAAGTTTGGTCGCGCTTATGAACAGCGGCGTTATGAACATCGGCATTGTATTACATATCTGGGCGGCATCCTATCATCAACCCGCAAAGAGCTCCGCAACCATGGCGAGCATGCCCCCTTCTCGCCCGGGGCCCGCGCGGGGCATGCAAGCGGGGATCAAGGCAGACCTATAGCGGGCCACGGAAACTGGCCAGGCCTATGATCCGCGAGGCCCTGGCAACACATACACCCACAAATATCTAAATCAGAAGCCATGGCATAGCAGAGGCGAGCGAGCAGGGGCTGGGGGTGGGCTGTATCCAGGGAAGTGTCACATTCAGACGGCACAGGGCGGCCTGGACCTACTACATGCGCTATTGAGAGGGCAGCAGCAGAACAGTGCCATTGTCCCCCTCCCCTGCAAAGTGTACCAGGCTGCCAAGGCCAAACCAGGACCGCAGCCAGGCAGGTGGGTAGACAGCGACTGCAACGCATCGCTGAACATGCAGCGCATCTGGGGGAGCCAAGTGACGCCCATTGCCGCTGTGCTAGTGGTGAGACCACTTCAAGCTGCGAAACAGGGGTAAGGAGTACCCTGGCCTAGACTACAAGCGGCTGCGAGACCAAGCACCCAAGGCCCAGCAGCAGCAGGAGCCTGCTGGGAGACCATAGGATGCCATGGTGAAGCTGGGTCAGCTTACATCAGTGCAGTTCTGTCATGCCAAACTGTTCCATAGCGGTCCAGCTTAGATCTTGGTGAGAGCAGACCAACAAAACTCATTCAACAAGGAACAACATGTCGGCATGTGGGTAATCTCACTCAGCTACTACAAGCATGTTGTAGCATCCTCGGTCGCACCCTTGATGACTGCAAACCCCACGTAGATGGCACTTTCCCGGGACAGACCACTGGGCTCCTCATCAAAACTAACAGCGTAATTGCTTAAAGGCTGACAGCCTGGCGAAACAAACCTACCCTAACCATCCCTCGAGTCGCCAGACCTCTTGGGCTGGGGTTCTGAGAGCATTGACGCTCCCCGCGCACACGGAATTTATTGATCGCACCGGGCTGCGATGCCTGCGAGCACATAGGGCACGGGGACATTAGCGGTTGTGTGCTATGTGCGGGGCAACCAGGGCAACGTGTGCTATGCGGGCTGTGTGCTATGTGCGGGGCAACCAGGGCAACTTGTGCTATGCGGGCTGTGTGCTATGTGCGGGGCAACCAGGGCAACGTGTGCTATGCGGGCTGTGTGCTATGTGCGGGGCAACCAGGGCAAGTTGTGCTATGCGGGCTGTGTGCTATGTGCGGGGCAACCAGGGCAACTTGTGCTATGCGGGCTGTGTGCTATGTGCGGGGCATAGCGTCGGCGCAGGACTTCACTTACCGGGGAAGGGCAGAGGTAGGGGGACGTGTAGCATGTTTAATGCGCGGGCACGGTTCTGCGCGTCGATCTGCGGACACAAGCACAAGCATAGGGCAATAGTGATGCGGTGCTTATCTTGTGGTTGAGGTGCGTTGCTTGTGCTGTGGCTCACCTTCAATGGGCTCCTTCCGCACCGCATAAGCGATGGTTCCAGCGTGGCCCACACCGGGGCTGACTGCTTGGGGTCCGCGCGGTAATCGGCGCAGGCACGTATACCTGCGCCAAGTAAGATGACAATTTGGGGGAAATGCAGCTTTTACAGTGTCCGCTGTCACACTGTGCGCGTGTCCGTCCTTTGACAGCCGTTGCATTTGAGGACACGTCCTTAGCTGCTAGTTAGCTGCTGACAGTTGAGACCTGCAGCGGAGACCAGGCAGTGCGGTGGTATGGCAGGTAGGTACTACTGGTGGTATGGCTGTAGGTGCGGTGGTGTGGCTGTAGGTGAGAGCAGACCTTAACACGACACGGTGGACAGGGCCACTGGGTCCAGCAGTGCCGCGGCTAAGCTCTTGAAGCTGGTGCTGCTGTTCAGGGCGGGCAGGATGGAAAACACCTCAGCCACGCCCTCCCGATACTTGCGCAGCGCATCCTGCTGACGGGCCAACAGCTCTGGAGGGGTCAGCAGCTGGACTGCGCCTTTCTGTGGGGAGCAGGCATGGGATGACACGCTTACATCTAAAGGCGGCCCTTGAGGGAGTCAGGCAATAGTGCAGGGAGGTGGTACCCGCAGGCTGCGGGATGGAGATCATAGTGGTGGTGGTTTGGGGGGCTGACGCAGATCTAAGCCACCAGCCAAGGGCACCACACAAGGGTGAGCAGGCAGCTGACCCCACCCAGCCCACCAATAGCAAAGGCAAAGGCAAGGCTGTTGAGGCCAAACCAGCACCGCAGCCAGGCAAGCAAGGCCGCCCTACCCCACATTGCAAAGCAAGCAGAGGAACGGCAAAACACTGGCGCATGGTAGGGCAATGTGATGAATGCATGATGTAGTGATGGCATGCCATGCTGACTGGCTAGTCAACCTTGTCCACCTGACATCAAGTGCCTGGAGCAGCCCCTAGCTGATGATCTCCAGAGCAGTGATCAACCCTTCCCAGTGCACAAGCTGCACAGCTTCCAACCCTGACGTGAAAGTCAGCAAAGGGCTCAGGGAGTCAGAGCAGAGGCTGACAGCCAGCAGCAGCGTTGCAGTTGGGCATGCTGCTAACATGCTCGACTGGCCTTGGCGGTTTGCTTGACGCTGACTGCGTGCTGTCTGTGGATCCATTTCCTGCGCTTCACAAAGTCCAGCCGGTACTCTGTGTTGCGGCCACCCAGCCGTGCTGCCCCCAGCCTGGGCCACAGGCAGCGCGCATACTGCCAGCCTTGAGGGTCCGTGGTTTCGTCGATGACAATGCACCAGTCCCAGCCCTGCAGGTACAGCAGGTGCAGCAGGGGTGGGTGGCAGGACGCCTTGCCGCGCTCTGCTACTGGCTACCACCTCCGCATGGCCAGGCCAGGAGACCAGGCAGCAGCTCTGACAGCTGAGAAGAGGGGAACAGGAGGCAGTGCTGTCAGAGCGCCACAGGGTACTGTCAGAGTGCAACAGGGGGCAGACAGGCTGACATCCACGGCCTGATGTGAGGTCAGTGTGATGGCATGAGGCAGAAACAGTGCCCTACACTCAGATCTGCCGCTGAAGAGCAGTGCACACGTCCAAATGCATCACCTGTATACATGTTGTGTTGATGTCTGGCAGTGTGGCCTTTTGGCTTGGATGGAGGACGGCACGGTAAGCACGGGTGCTGGGGTGCTGCCCCTTCCCTACATGCCTGTTGGCACAGTCCTTCCAACCTGAGTGCCGTGTGGGCCCGTGCCTGCGAGCTGACCCGGACTTTGGACGCGGGATGGCTTGGCTTGCATGTTGCATACATCGGCTTTCTATTCGTGACGGACCCACCATCCAAAACAGCCATACCAGCGCCTGCGCTCCCAGACCAGCTGGGCGGTGTCAATGTCCGCGGCCTCGGTCATCCGTGCTATGCCATGGGCTATATTTTACTTGCAATATAGCTTTGCACTAATAAGCACAGTTCGTCGCGTTACTGTACTTCCTTTCCCGACATGGGTGCCCCACACTTTTGGGTGACATGCCTGCTGTCCAGCACTAAGGTGCAAGAGCAAGAGTATGACGCTTAGGAGCACCAGATAGTAGCTACTTCAGGCAGTAGAAGCAAGAACAAAGATGCACTGACGCTGGGTATGGGCTGGTTACCGGCCGCCGAGGCCGGTCTTGTGCTGTATCCCGCGCTGCGTCTGCTCCTCACTGTCGGTCTGCGTAAGTCAATCTCGGCAGCGCCTGCCCTATTTTGTCGCCTCCTTACTATCTTCGCCGTGCAGGCCGGTCCACCCTGCCCCTCCTCGTCCAGCTCATCAATACATGCAGCCTTTTGTACCTATCCTCACGGAACGGATTGAGAAACATATTCCCAGACGGACAGCTGGCAGTGGGTACTGCTTATACCCTCCAGGTCCCGAGCCTGTTGCTAGCCATCATCCAGCCAGGACCTGGTGAGCGCATCAAGCCACCCACACTCCCTCAGACCCATTTCCTGGTGGATCCACCACCCGCAGCTGCATGGGCTATGCACACATGGTCTTCACTGGCCTAGCCTGGTCAGGCTGCGCACCCCTGGCCATTGCGCTTGGCTGTAGCATAGCAAGCAGCTAGCCTGCATGGCTGCATACCACTGGCACCCTCCTCCTGTTGCCCTGCAGGCAATTCCAGCGACAGTGTGCGGATGGGGGCTGAAGTGTGTGTCAGCAGCAGCTGGGTTGTGTTAGTCATCACATGCTCCCTGATTGCGCAACTCCTCATTGGCAGGCAGCGACCAGGCTGGTCATCAGGGAAGCACCAGGTGCTGTCCTATACTGGCATCCTAGCTTGCCTGGTGAGGCAACCCAGCTGTGTGTACTCTCTCTCTCTCTCTCTCTCTTCCTCTTTCTCTTTTTTCGTCCCAGCATCACGCCGATGCACCTCACCCTGCCATCAAGCTCTCTCAGCCCTCTACCTCCCTCTCAACCGCTTCCACTGCTCCCGCACAGCAGCTGGGAGGCCAACAGGCCCCTGAGCCCACACCACTGGGCGCTGGCCAGCGACGGCGTGTGTCTGCTCCACATGCAGGCTGCTGCAGGGGTGAGCTTGGGGGCGGCACTGGCAGGGTCTGTGGGCCTTGGGGTGGCGTGGCAGCGGCAGGTACTGCACCACAGCCTGACCTGCGGCTGTGCAGCTCTGGTGCTGCATGGCCTGCCTCGCGCCATATCCTGGGTGAGGGGCCCTGCCGCCAGATCTGCAGTACATGCATGGGGTGAAGGGTGGAAGGGAAGGTGGTATGGGCTTCACCGTCGGTGTGGCTTGTGATCTGCTGTGGCTGAGTTATAACCATGTCACACTCACTGGTCACACAAGCCATGTCACATTGACTCCACCAGCCCAGCTGCCCTGGGTGCCAGTGCTTCCTCCCTCTTGTGTGGGCAGTTGCTGTGATGTGGGGCTGGGTGGGACGGAGCAATACAGTACTGCGCTGTGGTGTACTGCAGGCAGCCAGGGCCAGCGTGGCTCTAGTAGGCGCCCTGGGCCTCTCCGCCTGTCTGGCTATCCAAACCCTGGGGCTCAGCAACTGGCTGCTGCTGGGCCAGACACTGCTCCACGCTCTCACTCCCAGGGCGCAGGGCCACACCCCTGCAGTGAACGGCAGCGTGGGCACAGACCCAGCTGAGGGGCACGAGCCTCATTTGTTCTGGTCAGAGTCTGATGCGGTGGTGGTGGCTGTGCTTCAGATAGCAACGCTGGCCTTCTGGGCTGCAGCCTGCGTCATGTGGCTGTGCTCCTTCAAGAGCACCGTCAAGGCAGGCTGGGCGGACAGGGGTCTCGGCGCAGGGCTGTTGGCGGCGCTGCCTTTCATGCTGGCGCTGATGCTGGACAGGGCAGGCTGGGTGCTGGCAGTATTTATCCCTGGCGCTGCGGATGACAATGTCGCCGCGCCTCGGCTTGCATCTACGGCGCTGCACGCTGCCCAGTCGATGAGCGGGCGATGGGGTCATGGCGACGATCGGTGGCTAGGATACGCCAAGGCACTCACACGCGCTGCCGCGCCGCTGGCCGGAGTGTCGAACCCTGGCGTGCAGGGCGGTCACACTTTGTTGCGTCGCTTCGGCATCCTGTCTTATTGGGCGCTGACCATCGCCACAGCCCTGGTCGTGCAGCACCGGCTCGTCGCAGCAAAGAACAGGAGAGGCCCGCCATTGACTGTGGTGCGCAAAGGCTACCACATCCTGGCTCTTGCGCTGTTCATACCGGCCATGGCCTGGGACCCAAGCATGCTGGCTGTAAGTGGTGGAGTGACGACCTGCTTTGGGATGGCTACAATGGACAGTATCCTTCCTTCCCATGTCACTGGCATGCATGTGAGCACTGAAAGCTGCAGCCCAGGCCAGAAGGTACAGGTGATGAGAAGGTGATGGAAAGGTGCGCAATGGCAGGGGCACTGACAAGCAGTGGTTGTTGCTTGATGGCCGCAAGCTGGGCACAGCCTGGCTCTCCGTGCCTCCAGGTTTGACCTGAACCTTTGCTCCTCCTGTTGCGTGCTGCCCTGCCTCTTCTGCTGCGCCTTCCTGATTCAGTCCTCCATTTTTAAACACAACTGGTGCTGCCCCACCTCTGCCATGTCCGCTACTGACTCATCCCCTATTGCTCACGCCACCGCAGCCGTCACTGCTGCCGCTGCCGCCGCCGCTGCTGCTGACTGTCCTTGCGTTCCAGGTCAGGTTTGCCGGGTGCAGCACCCTGGGTGTGATGCCTGCCCTGCTGCCCTGGTCCTAACCAGGTCTCCTTGGCCGTAGCGTTTGCTCTGCTGCTGGCGCTGGAGACAGTGAGGAGCACCCGGGTGGTGCCGGCAGTGGCCCGGGCCCTGGAGGTAGGGGGACAGCCAGGCCTTCAGCTAGCCAGGGACCGTGAGCCCCGTCCCCTGCCCCTACTCACCTCCTGGCAGTGGCAGCACACCCAAGACCCCTCTCCACAGGCGATAGGCCAGCCAGGCATACGGGCAGCTGGGGACTGCGACCCCCTCCCCCTCCCCCTCCCCCTGCTCACCTCATTCTCACCTCCTGCTCACCTGTCACCTCCTTCCTCTACTCCTCTTTCTACTCTGGCTCTTCTTCCCCTCCCACAACCCCACCTCCTCTACCACCTCCTTCCCTCAAGCAAGGCATGTCCCTTGTCTATCATCCCCTAACATCTATTTTCTATCGTACCTCATCTATGTCCCTCGCCCATCCCTTACCTATGCCCCTTGTCCATCTTGTGTCATGGCCCCGGTTGCCTGCTGACCTGGGGGGCATGGGGCCCAGCTGCAGGGTCTGGTTGGCTTGGTGTTGGGTAAGCTCTAGCTAGTCAGCAGGCACCGCTACCGCCACACTGGCCCTGTGCCCTCCTGGCCTTGCTGCTCCTTCAACAGCTCAGCAGCTCAGCTCACCCAGCCGGGTAGCCCTGCAGCGGTAGTAGTCAGGTGTTCATCACGCCCCCTGCTGTTGCAACCAGCCCTGCCCTCGTCCACCCCTTGCCCTGCTGCTGCTCCGCCCTCACTCCCTGAGACCATGCCTGACTTGGCGTGCCATGTGGCGTGGGGCAGGTGCCAGCCCCCCACACTCCCTGCCTCCCTAGTGCTGCCCCAGCCTTTCCCCCCTCCCCAGCCTCCCACTCCGGGCATTCCCAGGGACTGCACCCAGCCCCTGCATCCCTGCTGCTCAGCCAGCACTGCCGTAGCCAGTACATCAGGCAGCGCCCTGGTGTGGCTTCAAGGGAGCAGAGTGGGTCTGTTGGGTGTGGCCCACCCCGGCCCTGCGCGCATCTAGTGCCAGAACCTAATGCACTGGATGAGTTGTTGGCTCACACCAACTCACACCCACACCCACAGCTGAGAGTCTACGAGTATTGGATGTGTGTGATGCAGCAACGTTGACGGGCGCATGCCATGTAGTGCCGCTGCTGCTGCTGCTGCTGCTACTGATGATCAGTATGATGACTGGCTGCACCTGATGTGGACAAGGTCAGGGTGAGCAGCTGTGTGTGGCTGTGTGGCTGCGCAGGCCTTCATGTCGCAGTTCACAGACGAGAGAGACGACAGCGCCCTGTACTTCACACACCTGGCCTTGCTAGCAGGCATGGCAGCCCCGGTGTGGCTTGCCTCGGTCGCGGCGAGGCCCCTTCCCAGCCCCATGTGCATGCAGCCACCCAGCAGCAACACAATGGAGCTGGGGCCTACCCCCCTTGACGCCACCCTGCCCCTACTCAGCTCGCCAGCCACCATTGCAGCGGGCAGTGCCTCTGCCACCCGGACGCTGCACGCACAGTGGTGGGTCATAGCCACGGCGGGCATGGTGAGTCTGGGAGTCGGCGACACCGCAGCGGCCGTCGCCGGCCGGCTGTTGGGCCGGCACCGCCTCTCGGCTTCCGGCTGTAAGACTTGGGAAGGGCTGGCGGCCGCGGTGGCTTGCATGCTGGCGGCGACCCTCGCAGTGTTCGCGTATGTCGACGCTTGGGCGGTGCTGGGGTGGCGAGTGTGCGCGGAGGCGGCGGCACACATGGTTGGCGTGGCGATGTTGGAAGCAGTGACGAAGGAGCTGGATAACCTGGTTCTGCCGCTGTGGTACACGACCTGCCTGCTGCTGGTGCTGAGGCCCAACGCGAGCCTGGCTCGACAGGCGTGTAGGGCGTTCCCGGCCAGATATTAATAATACCCAGGTATTAATACCCTGAGGAATTTGAACGAGATATTAATACCTCACCGGCCCACCGGCGGCACCCATCAGCGCCACTAGCGCTATGGCTACGCCCGTCATTCCTACACCCGACATCCAAGACCCACATCCTCCAGCCGAAGCTCGTGGCTGGACACAACAGCACAAGAAAAAGACAGTCTCTGTCCTCGACCTCTACAACCAGCTCAAGCAGAGCAATGCCGTGCGCGACACGTACCGGATAAAACTAGATGTAACCCAGAAGGTCCTGCTCGTATGCCTCCTGTGCGGCGCGAATTTGTCGTGCTGCAACCTCAGCCACGCGCAATCTCAGCATGACAAGTACTGCAAGCAGCGCCCAGCCGCCGAGCAACCACCACCACTTCCCAATCCAACAGGTCATTATCTCTCCTCTCTTCCTTCTGTACGTGTATCAACCAGCCTTACAAGCTGCTCTATGTAACTGCTCTATCTTGCACCGCTCTGCTCTATGTAACTGCTCTATCTGACACTCATGTAACACATGGTTGCAACACATGGTTGTCTTGCCTGCCTCATACAGGCAAGCAGGTACATCAAAATGACCAACAACTCTCAGACAAGTATGTGGCGTCGTAGCTAATGCCTGTTGATGCGTTGTTCGTAGCTAATGCCTGTTGATGCCCAGCCCAGCCCAGCCCAGCCCAGCCCAGCCCAGCCCAGCCCAGCCCAGCCCAGCCCAGCCCAGCCCAGCCCAGCCCAGCCCAGCCCAGCCCAGCCCAGCCCAGCCCAGCCCAGCCCAGCCCAGCCCAGCCCAGCCCAGCCCAGCCCAGCCCAGCCCAGCCCAGCCCAGCCCAGCCCAGCCCAGCCCAGCCCAGCCCAGCCCAGCCCAGCCCAGCCCAGCCCAGCCCAGCCCAGCCCAGCCCAGCCCAGCCCAGCCCAGCCCAGCCCAGCCCAGCCCAGCCCAGCCCAGCCCAGCCCAGCCCAGCCCAGCCCAGCCCAGCCCAGCCCAGCCCAGCCCAGCCCAGCCCAGCCCAGCCCAGCCCAGCCCAGCCCAGCCCAGCCCAGCCCAGCCCAGCCCAGCCCAGCCCAGCCCAGCCCAGCCCAGCCCAGCCCAGCCCAGCCCAGCCCAGCCCAGCCCAGCCCAGCCCAGCCCAGCCCAGCCCAGCCCAGCCCAGCCCAGCCCAGCCCAGCCCAGCCCAGCCCAGCCCAGCCCAGCCCAGCCCAGCCCAGCCCAGCCCAGCCCAGCCCAGCCCAGCCCAGCCCAGCCCAGCCCAGCCCAGCCCAGCCCAGCCCAGCCCAGCCCAGCCCAGCCCAGCCCAGCCCAGCCCAGCCCAGCCCAGCCCAGCCCAGCCCAGCCCAGCCCAGCCCAGCCCAGCCCAGCCCAGCCCAGCCCAGCCCAGCCCAGCCCAGCCCAGCCCAGCCCAGCCCAGCCCAGCCCAGCCCAGCCCAGCCCAGCCCAGCCCAGCCCAGCCCAGCCCAGCCCAGCCCAGCCCAGCCCAGCCCAGCCCAGCCCAGCCCAGCCCAGCCCAGCCCAGCCCAGCCCAGCCCAGCCCAGCCCAGCCCAGCCCAGCCCAGCCCAGCCCAGCCCAGCCCAGCCCAGCCCAGCCCAGCCCAGCCCAGCCCAGCCCAGCCCAGCCCAGCCCAGCCCAGCCCAGCCCAGCCCAGCCCAGCCCAGCCCAGCCCAGCCCAGCCCAGCCCAGCCCAGCCCAGCCCAGCCCAGCCCAGCCCAGCCCAGCCCAGCCCAGCCCAGCCCAGCCCAGCCCAGCCCAGCCCAGCCCAGCCCAGCCCAGCCCAGCCCAGCCCAGCCCAGCCCAGCCCAGCCCAGCCCAGCCCAGCCCAGCCCAGCCCAGCCCAGCCCAGCCCAGCCCAGCCCAGCCCAGCCCAGCCCAGCCCAGCCCAGCCCAGCCCAGCCCAGCCCAGCCCAGCCCAGCCCAGCCCAGCCCAGCCCAGCCCAGCCCAGCCCAGCCCAGCCCAGCCCAGCCCAGCCCAGCCCAGCCCAGCCCAGCCCAGCCCAGCCCAGCCCAGCCCAGCCCAGCCCAGCCCAGCCCAGCCCAGCCCAGCCCAGCCCAGCCCAGCCCAGCCCAGCCCACACCTGCCCACCCACACCTGCCCCACCCCCCACACCTGCCCCATTCTAGCCTCGTCACCATTCTAACCTCGTCACCATGGTGACTCTATGGTGATTCTAAGGTGACTCTAAGGTGATTCTGACCTCGTCACCATGGTGCATTGTGGTGTGCTTGGTGTCACACCCCGCCCACACCCCGCCCACACCTGCCCACCCCGCCTTGCCCACGCCCCACCCCCCCCACCCCACCCACACACTTATCATCTACACTTTAGCTAACACCTGCCCACACCTTCCCCACACCCTTGCAGGTTGTTGTCAGCGCATGCTTCGACTGCAGCTGCAGAACGCAACTGGTTAATGTGGGGCCACACCTATCACAATGCTATACGCAACAACTTCAGCGTGGAGGCTGCAAAGCGTGAAGTGTACCTGTAAGCCAACGTGCCGACAACCGACAGTGATGATGACACGCCAGCCGTCCAAGACTCCCTGATTGACATCATGAATTGAGCATCAACTATAAGGGCTGGCTATGTGGCGTGGTGTTTTCAGTTCAATTGTGTGTTGCATGTTGCACCAGCCGCCGTTGCGGGCTCTGCCACTGTTGTAAACCTGTAACCCTAACAGACTGGTCCAATCGACTAGCGATCCTATACCTATTCCTTCTTTCTATCACTCCGAAGGTGAAAATACCCAACCCCGACAGGATTCGATCTAGGGACCTCTCGCACAAGTGCCACTTCCAGGTATTAATACCTCTAGTACCGGTATTAATACCTCTACTACCCAAAACATCAGGCAGATATTAATATCGGGCACGCCCTACAGGCGTGACACTCAGCCGGTCCCAACATGGGATTGGTAGTTTTCATGCCAAAACTCATGGAGCTGAGCAGCTGGCCAGCCCCTGACAGGAGGACCTGGACCTGTTCGAAGTCGAGCGTTGTTTGGGACTGCAGCGGAGACTGCAGCGGGGTGGGCACACATAGCCCGAGGTTTACGTGTTCATGCGTCCAACCACAACCTTAACTGGCTCGCAACCTTTTTGTAAACTTATGTTGTAACATTATGTTGTGCCACAGACTTCGCTTGCTGCTGGGCCTTGGCTGCTCGGTCCCGCAGCTTGCGGTCTCGCAGCCTCGTTGCCCTCATATAGCAGCTTCAGCTTCCTTCCTTCCTGCCACCAAGGTAAGCAGACACAGCCTTGGTGCGCTTGCTGCGCCTGGCGGGGGGAAGTACTGGGCCCTGGCTCAATGGCTGCTGACACAGCTTGAAACAAGGCCACGTTCTCCCTGTGTGCCCCCGGCTCAATTCACTAGTGCCTCCTGCCCGGGTCCCTCACCCTTACGATCTTCGGTGCTCTGCGGCGTCGGGGTCTTCCCTGCTCCGCCTGGGCTCCGTCATCAAGGAAGTCAGTCGCAGCGCCGTCCATCACCCATCGATCGGCACCCACCGCGTGGTCTTCCCCACCGCCCCCGCGTGACGACGCAGGGCCGTGCGAGGGTGACTCGGAGTGACCAACCGGGTAAGACACGTCCCCCTTGTCGCGCCCGTGACGCGGCTGCTTTGTCCTACCCCTGACGCGAAGCGACACGCCTGGACCCAGACTGCTCCCTGCCTGCTGCTCCTCAGGAAGGCCATTAGATTCAGCAGCTAGCCCAACAGGCTCCCCAGCGACACGCCGTACTACAACTCTTCCACTAGCGGACCTGAGGAGCACAGGCTGGTAACCACTCTTTGCGTGAGGTGGTTGCTGCTCTGAAGGCGCTGAGCCTCCCGCGTGTTGGCTGTACTGCTGCTGCTGTGTGCCTGCCTGGGGATCCCGGCCCTGAGCTGCCATGGATGCAGCAGCAGCAGCGGAGTGGGGAGGTGCCGCCTGGGCAGCAGGTAGGCTGGAGTCCAGCCCCAGGCGCAGGTCGGTGTGAAGGCTGTCCAGCCCCTGGCCTGATGGTGCTACGCTGCTGGGCGCATGGGCCTGCACTGGGTCAGGCAGGGCCGGGGGGGTGAGAGGGCGTCTATTGCCCATCGCACCCCCCTGCCCCTGCATCTGCCCGCTGGCGATGCTAGCAAAGCGCAAAGCCCGGGCAAGGCTCTCATCTCTTTCTGCCATGCTGGGGTCTGACGGCTGCAAGGAGTGGGGGTGTCGCTGCGGCTGCCGCTGCTGCTGCCGCTGCTGCAGCTGGGCTGGTGACGGCTGTGGCGGAGGGCGGGGTGCGGGTTGGTGCAGTGTTGGGTTCAGGGCTGTTGTGGCGGCTGTGTGGGACGCTGTGGGGGCCTCAGAGCTCCAGGCAGCCAGCTGGGCCTCAGAGGCCAGGCCTGGTGCTGCCACCACACCACTCACCACCGCAGGGTTGGGCCCAGGCCCTGGCCCAGGCCCCTGCCCCGGCTCTGGCACTGCTGCTGCTGCTGAGGTGGGCACAGCAGGGTTCACACCTTGAGAGGCGGTGGCCTGACTAGGTAAAGGCCCCTGCCCCTTGCCCCGCCTCTGCTGCTGCGCCAGGGGCTTGGAGTGGTGCTTCTTGAAGCCAGCCAAGCCAGATCCAGAATACGCTGGTATAAGGGTGTCCAAACTCACGCCCTCTGGCAGGCCGTGGCCTCCCGCCTGGGGCGTGGTTGCGCCTACTGGCGGGGCTGGGGCTGCTACAGGGGGATCAGTGAGTTCCTTCGCGCCTTCGTCCTCGCCCGGTTCCTGCTCCGCGCTCCCACCGTCGCCTGTTGAAGCCGGCCCCGTTCCTTGCTCTAGCAGCAACTGAAGCAGCCCGCGGTGCGCGGGCATCAACGACTGTTTGGCGTGGTGCGCGGCGGCCAAGGCGGCGAGCACCTCGCGAAGCGCCTCGGTCCCGGTGACCAATGGTGCCAGCACCGGTGCCAGAGGCGGGGTGACCAGGCCGCTGGGGCCAAACAGGGCGGCCAGAGCGAGCGGGACGGACACCTTGCCGGCAGCTGCGTCCGAGAGAAGGGTGCTGGAGCGCCTGAACACGTCCGCCACATAGTGTAACGACCAGGGCTGCGTGTCTGCGGCCTGCGCACATGCTTGCGATGCGGTGATGTGGTGGTGGTGGTTGTGTAACAGGGTCAGTGTGGTGGTGGTGGTGGTGGTGGGTTGACAGGGTCAGTGTAGTAATGGTGTTGGTGGTGTGACAGGGTCAGACGTGTCGGACCAGGGCCAGCCCAAGTCAGTCAGTCAGGCCAGCAGGCTGTGCAGCCAAGCACCCACCCGCCAGGCAAAGGTGCGGGCGCAGTTGTCGCTGGCGTCAAAGGGCTCCTCCACCAGCAGCAGGTGTCTAGAGGAGCCAGGCGCCGTCCTGCTGCTCACCTCCAGCTGGCCCAGCCACACGGATACCAACACACACCTGGGCCACAGAGGGCAGCAGAGCAGGGCAGGAGCTGGGTGGTGCCTAGTCGCACGACGACTCATGGACAAGCAGCGCGGATAACGAGTTGCCAAGAAATGGGTCACACTTCCTAGCAGCAGGTCACACCAGTTATCACTGAGGTTCAGTATGTAACTGCAGGCTCATGCATCCTGTTCTCCGGCTGCGCTCACACAGGCTGTACACCAGCCGCCTGGTCAGCCTAGTTGCAGCGTCCCTCCTCCTCCTCTGCACCCACAGCCTGCCTGGCCCACAGCCTGACCCTCCTACCGTGCCCCTGCCGCCGGTCTCACCCTGTTTGCTCCTGGACAGTTCGCTGCAGCAGTGAGTCCATGCAGGCCAGCAGCCCCTTGAAGTGCGCCAGCAGGGGCTGGGCCAGGCCCTGGCAGGCGCCGCTGAAGGCCCGGCTAGCGCCACCAACCCTGTGCCAGCAACGCAGGTCAGGGGCAGGGCCTGGGACGCTAGTGGGCTCTCACTCCATGAGGCCCTGTTACTCATTAGGCACTGTCCTAACCAGTCCTGCCCTAATCAGTCAATCCTAATCAGTCCTGTGCTGAATTGTCCTTATCAGGCAGGCACTGTCCTAATCAGGCACACACTGTCCTAAACTGGCCCAGGCCAGCCCAGGCTAACATGGGGACTGGCAGGGGGTCATTTGCAAATAGGCATGCGGCATGATGAGGGTGGGGCAGGTGAGCAGGAAGCCAGGTCGGGGGCCATGCAGGGGCAGCAGCAGCGCCTGGCCCCAGCACCAGGCCACCCCTGGCTGCAGCCCTGACCTGGCCTTGAGGACGTCCAGGGCTCCCACAGTGGCATCCAGCGGCTGCCCGTGTGCCAGCAGGCGGGGCGCCTCCTGTGCCGGCTGCTGCTGGTGTAGCAGGCGCCAGAGGGGCGGCAGGCAGGGCGGAGAACAGGTTTGCAGGTAGAAGCTGCAGCAGCAGCAGCAGCAGCAGCAGCAGCAGCAGCAGCAGCAGCAGCAGCAGCAGCAGCAGCAGCGTGGAGGGCCTGGCAGGCAAGGGGCAGCCAGACAGGCAAGGTGTGAGTGAGGTCACATAGACAGAGAGCTACAGCATCACACTTGGCAAGTGGGAGGATGGTGCGGGAGCTGCCTGCAGGCTGCTTAGGTTGAGTGGTGATGGTGGGTTTACACCGGTATGGCCGTGCCCATTAGCCTGGTATGGCCTTGCCCATTAGCCTGGTATGGCCTTGCAGCCTGGTATGGCCTGCCTGGTATGGCCTTGCCCATTAGCAACTTCAGCGTAAAGAGTGCGTTCTGGGTGGTGCTGGCTTCTTAGCCCGAGTGGGTGCTCTTTACTGACATGGTGATCATGGCCAGGCAGTGCGAGTTGAAAGTTCCGGCACATGCGTCGTTGATGTCCTGGGCCTTTGCCCACTGCTTTACCAGCCGGTACAGGGCAGGGAACACAGGGCTGACCTGCAGGCAGAAGCACCGGGTGCAGCTCCACTGCCCCCCTCACTGCCACCCCACAACAGCCTCCACAGCAGCAGCAGCAGCAGCCAAGCTTTCAGCTGCTAGTATATGTCCTTGTTGCTAGTTTACACCGCTCAGCCGGCAGCCTGGGATGGTGCCAGGCAGTGGCCTCTGAAGCCTCTCTGATGGGCCAGGCAGGGAACCTGGTTTTCATCCCATGTGCATCTTTGGTTGTGCACCTAGCGTTAAAGTGGTTCGCCAAAAGTTCAGAACCCTTATCGAGCTGCCCAACAACTGTTAGCCCCTCATCAACAGCAGCAGCAGTAGCAGCAGCAGGCAAGCCCCCTGGCTGGTATGGCCTTGCATGGCTGCTGGGCAGCAGATGCTAGGCAATGCTGTAGGGGACAGGCTGAGGTGCTCCCTTTCCCTGACTCCAAGGCTGACGGCCCTATAATAGCTTTCTAGATGATCAGGCAAGAGGTCGTAAGCAGTCGTTCAGCTGCTTGGGTCACAATAGCACATCACTGCTCCCTGCATCCCTTCTGGCTGGAAAGCTTGCAACTGGTGCCTGTATAGGCTACACAGCCTGTCCCGTCATCGCTTTGATGGGAGGAGCTCATGGATCAGGTCAACCAAGCAATGATGGAGGGCGCACCACCATGTACCCACATGGTGGAGTGCAACCCATAGTGCCATAGTCAGATTAGGAAACACGCCGGTGGGCTGATCAGGGTGGGTAGGCAACCCACATTGCCGTATCCCACAGCCTGCAGGAGGTCTGCTGGGTGTGGAGATGGGCTGATCAGGAACCATCCGCCGCCTGGCTGACATGGCCTTTTAGGGCTGGCGGGCAGCAGATGCTAGGCATTGCTGTAGGGGACAGTCCATGTCCAATCGTAAGTTGCGAGAGTGAGAGTCGTGAGAGTAGAGTCAGTCGCGAAGTATCGTCTACTACAATGCGCGATAAAGGGCAAGAAGCGCAAGGGCGCAGATGAGCCCAAACAGCCCACCCCCAAGGTGGCGAAGCCAAAGTTAAAGGGCAAGCCTGACACCCTGGGCTGGGTAGGCCCCGTCTCACCACAAGGGAAGGCGCTGAAGGCCAGGCTGGGCTGAACTTAGCCCCTATGCATTAGTAGGGGAATAATGTGCAAGATCAGGAACCATGCTGATCAAAGCGTGTGTGATGGAAAGGGACGGCAATCGGCCCTAGCCTACAGCACCTGACCCCTCACCGGGCAGCATGCAGCCTAGGCCAGTCGCCTGACTGGCTGGCTTGTTGTTTAGCTGGTCGCAATTCTTACTGGTTACAATTCTGACTGCAGCTAGATAGCAGTCAATGGCCACCCTATGGTGATGGTCTCTCTGACCTCAAGAGTCCTTACCCTAACACATCCCTTGGAGCCGCACCTCCCTCCCTCCCTCCCTCCCTCCCTCCCTCCCCTCACCTTGCCCAGCTCGGCCAGGACTTGTGCTTTGAAGGTGTTGCCAGGGCTGTGGACAGACAGGTCACACTCCAGGCCTGCTCCAGGCCAGCAGCACACCAGCGGGTCACTCACAGCACTAGACACCAGGCCCCCAGCCTGCTCCTCCTCCACACTGTCCAGGAGGCCTGCTGACCCCCTCCTCTCCCCTCCTCCTCCTCTTCTCCCCTTCCTCTCCCCTCCTCCCCTCCTCCTCTCCTTCTCCCCTTCTCTCCCCTCACCCCACCCCAGCCTTGTCCTGCCCCCGCCTGCCTGACCTGCACCTCCCTGCCCTGCCACCCAGAGCTCTGGTCCAGCCATGTCCTGCCCCCACCTGGCCCTGGCCTGCGCTGCACCTCCTGCCCTGCCGCCTTTTAGCCCTGCCCGCCCTCGCCTGCTGACCCACACGCTCGCACTTGCTGCCCACCCCCGACCAGCCCCTCTCGCCTGCTGCTGTCTTGAACTTCAGAATGGGCACGCGCGCATGCAGCAGCCTGGGAGGAAGGCAACAGGGCGCCTGTCAGCTGCTGGGGATACCGGCTTCATCAGGTGTGGTGCGGTGCCGGCAGCAGCAGCAGATTGGGCAAGCCATGCCAAGTTGTCAAGGGTGCCTGGTTTAACGTCTAGGCTGCAGCATGGGCCTGATGGTGTGAGCGGGGCGGGGCGGGGCGGGACGGGACGGGGCAGGGCAGGGTGTCACCTCAAGATGTGTTGTGGTGGAACCCCTGCTTGAGGCAGGCAGCGCGTGATGCGAGCCAGCAGAGCACTGCGCTCCTCTGCCTTCAGCACTGACTGGTGAGCAGCAGCAGTGGCAGGCAGGCAGGCAGTCAGGCAGGTAGGGCAGCAGCAAGGCAAAGATACAGGCAAGATTAAGACAGGGAAGGTGCAGGCAGGCAGGGGGAGGAGGGTGGCAGGCAGGCAAGGAGGCTGAGCAGGAGGCGGGAATGCTAGGATGTATGACGTCGATGTATGCTAATGTATGATGATGTGTGACATAGGATGTTGGCGGAGCAGCAGGCGGGCGGTCCTAGCAGCAAGCCCCTGACGCAGGCTCATGGCTGCTGTCAGGGGTGTGGGGGAAGGTAGTCTGGGGTTACAGCCAAGGGCAGCAGGCTCCAGGGCGACAGGCCGGGACACATCGCACCAGCGGTATGGCTTGATCAGGCGAGGGGGCGTTGGGGCCAAACATTCTGTCAACCAGCTTTGGATCCATGCGGCCAACATGCAGCTGCCCACACACCGCCAGGTCCAGGTCGCTGCATGACAAAACAAGCATCCACTCAGTGATGTTCACAATTCTTCATGACATGGTGAGGTGTGATGTTTTACTCACTGTTGCCGCCGCCGTCGTCATGTGGCTTGGCATATGTTCTGTGTGTGGTGGCATGCGTGCGTGTGTTCATACATACCCATCACATCACCGCTGCTGTTGCTGCTGTTGGCCTTCCTGCACTGATGCTGAGGCATGCCGACACATGCCTTGTCTGGCAATAGAATCCACTGGCAAAGGAGCCGTAGGCTTCCACAGTGCAAGGGTAGACGTAGGGACAGGCCCTTCGCAGCACCGTCTCCAATCGCTGCAGCATGTGTTTCCTAACTGCGGTGTCGTGTTGTGTGGGTTGGCACGCCTGCAGATGCGAGCAAGCTTTGAATCATGGGCGGTGATTGGGACCTGTTGTCATTGCTGGCACGCCGTGGGGGTCCCTGTCGCATGCCACATGTCTCTCTGGCCCTGGCAATGCAATGCTGGGAGGTTAACAGGAAGGTTATCAGGCATTATCAGCAACGTTATCTAGTTATCGTCCAGTCATGTACTGGTGCATTGGGGCCATGACCTCAAGCTCCGTTCACAGTCAACAGCATCCAGGCGTAACGAGCAACCCCCATTCACATTAGCCAAGGAACGGAGGTGTGCTTCGAGCTCCTCCATTGCAGCGCACGACGTCCTGGAGCGCGGATAGGACAAGAGGCTCACTCCAATAGTGATGGGATGAGGGGATGACTCCGAGGTAACCCGTCTAAGGAAGCGGTTTGGTAGGTTGGGATTTAGCCTATGAAGTTTGGTCGCGCTATCATTAAGTTTCCTATCATCAGCCCGCAAAGAGCTCCGCAACCATGGCGGGCATGCCCCCTTCTCGCCCGGGGCCGGCTCGGGGCATGCAAGCGGGGATCAAGGCAGACTTGCAGCGGGCCAAGGAAACCGGCCAGGCTTATGACCCGCGAGGCTCTGGCAACGCTTACACCCATAACTTTCTAAATCAGAAGCCATGGCATCCTCTGTAGGTGCCAGGCTCTGTCAGTAGGAGTCTGCTCCAGCACCTGCTCGGTTGCCCAGAAAAAGGAGTGACTGTAGAAACCAAGGGCATTGCAAGGAACCCGTTTTGCTACTTGGGTGTTTTTGCAGCAATTTTCGCAACCAAATGAAGAAATGGGAAGCAGAGCAGCAAGCCCTGAAGGAGGCCAAGGCCAAGGAGCAGGGCATGGTGCGGGGTGTTGGCAGGAGCAGGGAGCAGCCGCACATGCCTCCACCCTGCCTGGCAGCAGCCGCAAGGCCTCCCGCCTGCTTGCCTGCCTGTCAACATCTCCACCCACTGGGCTCACTCCCTCACCTCCAGCCCTACCACGTCATTCACCCCGCTCCTATCAGGATGAGCGTATTCATTGCCAACCCTCACAGCCCCATGTTCATCTCCAACCCCGGCCTCTCCTCCTCATCATCAGCAGCAGCAGCGGCGGCAGCGGCGGCAGCAGCAACGGCGATAAAATGGGCAGCAACGGTGTCAGCGGCGGCGGCAGCGCATGGCATGAGGTAAAGTGTCGCCTCCTGAGCCTCCTGAGGTCTGTGGGTGGCTGCCCTCCTGTCAGGCTGAGTTCGAGGCTGAGCAGGAGGCCATGAAGACCATGAGCTACCTGAGTGAGGCGCAGCAGCAGCAGTACAAGGACCGCGCCTCCATCGCCTTCATGTACGCCAAGCCACCCGGGCTGGATGCGGCGCTGGCTAAGGAGCAGGCTGCAGCCGCAGCCAAGGTGGGTGGGCCAAGCAAGCAGGTAGAGGTGGAGGTGAGGCAGCAGGAGCAGCGGGAGTGGGGGCGACGGGAGCGACAGCAGGAGCAGCAACAGCAGGAGCAGGAGCAGTGGAAAGGGTAGCGGGATCGGGAGCAGGAAGCGGTGGAAGGAGTGGGAGCAGAAGCAGCGGAAGGCACAGGAGCATTGGTGTGCGTGCACAGGGCTCATGTCCAGCTGTGACCAGGAGTAGGGGTCAGGGGTCAGATGGAGGGTGAGGTGAGGAGGTGAGGTGAGGGGGTGGGATGGGGGCGTGCGGGGAGGGGTGAGACGGCGAGGGAGGCGGCTCAACCCAGAGGCAGTGGGCTGAGGTCTGGGTGGCTGCCCCTGCCCTGCACCTGGCCCTCCAGGAGAAGGCCTCCCAGGCAGCAGCAGACAGCCAGGCGCAGGCGGTGGCAGTGGCGGCAGCGGCTGCGGCAGGGCCAGACACTGCGCAGCGTGCAGGTGGGAGGCTGGGTATGGTGGCCACACACCTGAGGTGCTGTTTCCCTTACAGCCTCCGCTGCCGCTGCACCGCTGTGCCGCTGTTTACCTCACAGCCTGCTGCGCCGCTGTGCTGCTGGTCACAGCCGCTGAGCAGCCACCCCTGCGGTGCAGCAGGCTAGGTGCCGGTGTGTCAGGGCTTGCTGCGCCCCCTCACCGCCCCGTGTAGCCTCACGGCTTCACCCCAGCACGCGGCATCCACACTGGCCAGCTGTCCCCTTAGCCCCTGCTGCGACTCTAACCCTGCTCTTGTGGCAGCAATGCACTGCACTGCCCAGCAGCCACCCCCTCCTGCTGCTGCTGCTGCCGCTGCTGCCCTGGCGGCTGTCCTGCCATGTCTCAGCAGCAGGGGGTAGTGCCTGTGCCCTGTGCTCTCAGTGCCTGATGAGGCGGCTCAGCGGGTTAGGGAGCTGGACCGGGTGCGTGAGGACCCGTACGCGCTGATGCTGCAGGCGCGCCAGGCCCTGCTGAACAGTGAGCGGTGCGCAGCCCAGGGCAGGGCTCACTCAGCCTCAGGGGGGCTGGCTAGGCCCTGCGGCCCTGCCCCTCCTCCTAGCACCACCCTTAGCCCTAAGCTCAACACAGGGACGCCACCGACCCCACCCTGCGTACCCATCAGACCTGCTGTTGTCCCTTCCTCTTCTCCCCACACACCACTGCTACCCCTGCCCCTGCCCCTGCTGCTCCCCCTGGCCCGCCGCATACCCCCTCTTGCCCTGCACACTTCCACTGCAACACCCAGGTTTGAGATGAGAGGCAGCGGTGTAGGTGGCCAGGTGCACGGTGGCTTCTCCGCCCAGGACGCCAACCAGACGTTGCTGGGGGAGGAGGGCGAGGCGCAGGAGGGGGCGGCTGGGCCAGGGCCAGGCAGCAGCAGCCACCCAGGTCATCAGGGGGCTGGAGCCAGGACCCAGCAGGTGGGCCTCTGAGCCACGCTGAGCCAGGCTCCCCCCCCTCTGCTGCTCAAGCCATCAGGCAGGCAGATAAGCAGGCAGGCAGGCAGGCAGGCAGGCAGGCAGGCAGGCAGGCAGATAAGCAGGCAGGCAGGCAGGCAGGCAGGCAGGCAGGCAGGCAGGCAGGCAGGCAGGCAGGCAGATAAGCAGGCAGGCAGATAAGCAGGCAGGCAGGCAGGCAGGCAGGCAGGCAGGCAGGCAGGCAGACAGGCAGGCAGATAAGCAGGCAGGCAGGCAGGCAGATAAGCAGGCAGGCAGGCAGGCAGGCAGATAAGCAGGCAGGCAGATAAGCAGGCAGGCAGGTAGGCAGGCAGGCAGGCAGGCAGGCAGGCAGGCAGGCAGGCAGGCATGCAGGCAGATAAGCAGGCAGGCAGGCAGGCAGGCAGGCAGGCAGGCAGGCAGGCAGGCAGGCAGGCAGGCAGGCAGGCAGGCAGATAAGCAGGCAGGCAGGCAGATAAGCAGGCAGGCAGGCAGGCAGGCAGGCAGATAAGCAGGCAGGCAGATAAGCAGGCAGGCAGGCAGGCAGGCAGGCAGGCAGGCAGATAAGCAGGCAGGCAGGCAGGCAGATAAGCAGGCAGGCAGGCAGGCAGGCAGGCAGGCAGGCAGGGTCACGCAGGTAGGCCCAAGGCCAGTGTAGAGCAGGCTGGCAGGCACCCCTGCCTGACGCAGGCCCCTGCCTCTGTGTGCCTCGCACCTTCTGCCTTGCCTGCCGCTCACCTTTGGCCCGAGTGGCCTCCGCTCACCTAGTGGCTGCTTCAGCTGTCTGGGCCGGGTGATGAACAGACCACGGCCACCAATACACTCTGCCCGTCACTGCTGCCTGTTCTGATAGCCAGGCCTGGCATCAGGGAGGGTGTCCCCATTGCCTAACCAAGCATTGCCTGATCAAGCATTGCCCAGCCAAACAGAAGGAGGTGGCTGGCCTTTGTATGACTCTGAGCACTGCTGGGGTGTACAGCAAAGCTAGAGGCTGGCAGGGAGGGCTGACTCTGCTGCTGCTCCCGCCTGACCTCCACCCGGCACCTGCCCCCCCCGCTCCGCTTCAACCCCTGCCCTACCCTGCACCCCTATGCTAGGGCATGGAAGCAGCGGAATGGAACATGGAAGCATGGAAGCTCTGATCCTACCTGACCGCCCCAGCCAGCCTCCCCGCCCCGCTGCTGCCCTGCCCCTACTGCCCCCCCACTCCCCCCCGCCCATGCTGCTGGCCTTGCCCCCTACACAAGCCCCCCCTCAAGCTGCTGTCCCCCCCCCCTCAGGGCCTTCTGCCTGCTGCTGCCGCAGGAGCTGCTGCCAGGTGTGGTGGCCGACGCTGCTGACCTGGCGGTGCTGGCGGGGATGAGTCCCGAGGAGCAGGCGGCAGTGATGCGGCGGCTGAGGAAGGTGCAGCGGCGGCAGGAGCAGGAGCGGCAGGTGGGGGCTGTGCCGGCTGCAGCCACACCCTGCTTGACCAGGATAGGTGGGTATGGGAGGGGCGGCTCGCTGCAATGAGGGAGAAGTGTTTCGCCAGGGAGAACTGTTTGGGGGAGGGGGAGGGGGAGGGGGAGGGGGAGGGGGAGGGGGAGGGGGAGGGGGAGGGGGAGGGGGAGGGGGAGGGGGAGGGGGAGGGGGAGGGGTGCCCAGGGTGTGGGGGCAAAAGTGGCCTTGGTCTTGGATCCTGGAGTATTAATGAAGCCCTGCTGCTGCTGCTGCTGCTGCTGCTGCTTCAGTTGGCTGAGGCGCAGGCAGTGCTGCGGGCAGCTGGCTACTCCGTGTCAGAGCTTGAGCCGGGCAGTGGCCGGGCAGCAGGGCGCAAGGCCAAGAAGAAGCGTCGCAAGGCCAAAGGCAGCAAGGGCAGCAAGGGCAAGAAGCGGCACAAGTCAGGCAAGCGAGGGGCCTCCTCACGGGCCAAGTCCAGCAGCAGCAGCGGTAGTAGCAGCAGCAGCAGCAGCAGTGATGTCTGACAGTAATGGCTGCGATTGCTTTGAAGCAGGTTAGGGCAGCCAGTGCAGCCGTCGTGCCAGGCAGGCAGGCTGAGGTGCAGCCACACGGCAGCCAGGCCTAGGGGTGTAGCATCATCAGTGCAGAGCAACCAACTAACCAACCACCTTACCATGTAGGGTTAGGTGCCGTGGCCACCCTTGCCTGGAGGTGTTTGCCTGGAGGTGTGTAGTGTGACCCCACATGGCCTGTGAGGGGGCTGGGGACCGCCCTGTCCTGTCAGGCCTGCCAGGCCCTGTGCAGTGGAGTGCGGCGCTGCACCCACCCAGCCCATGTGGTGTCATTTCGCCACCAGCTGAGACCCCCTCTGCACTCTGGCCTCAAAGGGAGGCGGGGGCGCCTACAGCGCGGGTTGTGGGGGCTAGGTGCGGTGCAGGGCAGGGCAGCGCAGGACCCCTGGAGTCTCCACAGCCAGGACAGCCAGAGACCACAGATGAGTGGTTGTCCGGCCACAGCAGCAGCCAGCGCCAGAACATCTGAGCCACAACAATCGAGCCACTCTGGCAAGTGGACAGCCGCTGCTCTGGTGGTGTGGTGGGCGCATCTGGACCATGTGGTCACTCTATGAATTGTCAGGGTGAGGGGATAGGAGGACAGTGACAGGTGACAGTGAAAGGTTGACAGTGTGCGACATTAGGTGTGAGGGCAGAA
Organism: Haematococcus lacustris; assembly: GCA_030144725.1. Taxonomy (NCBI): domain Eukaryota; kingdom Viridiplantae; phylum Chlorophyta; class Chlorophyceae; order Chlamydomonadales; family Haematococcaceae; genus Haematococcus; species Haematococcus lacustris. Next base: position 7,517,870 of record JASKMD010000031.1, read on the forward strand.
GCACACATTGTGTGGTCATGGCAATGCTAGTCGGCCCTGTAGTTGCGAACTTATCCGTTGTAGGTCACGTATCTGTTGACGGAGCCCATGATAGCTGTCAAGGCAGGGCTGTGGCAATACGGGGTAAGTTACGGATATACGGGTGGTAACCCGTACGTATGTATATCCGTAAGTAATACGGGTCAAATCCGGATCCGTACCCGTATGTGTGAAGCACCCAGTGACCTTAAAGCCCCGCAGTAGAATTAGTGCGTCGCGACCAGCGCACATCGACTGCCATGGAGCTGGGGTCACCACGCGCCACTCAGCAGATGCAGACCCTCTTGCGACGATCCTCCATGGCCACGGCAGAGGATGTGCAGCAGATCCCCGGCATCTCTAGGCCGCTTAGAAAGCGCAGCAGGACAGAACAGCCCAACATCAGCACACCGGTCTGGTATCAGAGGCATTTTGGCGCAAATGGCGATGGTTGCGCTAGCGACAGGCGCATGTGCAAATTCTGCTCCTTTGCTGCCAAGGCCGCCCTTGGCAGCAACCCGAACCACCTCGGTGCACACCTGCTAACAGCGGCCTGCTCGTACCTTTCGAGTGCCGAGGCCATGGCTGACTCAGCCAACGTGCATGTCGTCCGTCAGCACCTAGAGGCCAGGCAGGGCCTTACAGCAGCACAACAGCAACGGGCCTTACAGCAGCACAACAGCAACGGGCGGGGAGCATCAGGGCTGCTGTACTCAGCCCAAACTTTTGGGCTGAGAACGAGCTGTTGCTGAGCACCATGCGCCCCGTTGTCCAGCTGCAGATCGACTTGCAGTCAGACAACGCGAACAATGCAGACGCCTACTATGGCCAACGTGCTGTGCACCAGTGGTACCAGCAGCAGGCCAGCTCAACCGAAGCAGTTCGCCTGTCACCCATCAAGACCCCATCAAGACCCCGCAGGACCAGAGCTAGGACCAAGAGGTGAGCCAAGGAGGCATCTTTTTGCTTGTGCCACCTACTACTACCATCTTTCTGCTTGTGCCACCTACTACTACCCCATGTCGTGCAGGTGCTGGAAGGCATCTGGCGCAATACTCACGTCAGTGGCGCACGCTACAAGGGCGCCAGTTCACTGCATGCATGACTTCATTGCATTGACTGCGATGGGGAGGGTTCAAGGTTCGGCAGCCTAGCAACCCAGCAGCTGCTGTGACAGTGCAGACCTGCTTAGGCACGAGGCTGAAGGTGATGTTGATGGTGTTGTCTGAAGGTGATGTTGAGGTTGATGGTTGGGCTGCGAGAGGTTGGGATGAGTTAAGGTTGCAAACACACCAAGTAACAAAGTAAGCAAGTGTTTAAGGTTTGCGGAACAAGGGAAAGCAGGGTTGGCGGAAGTAGGGAAGGCGGAAGGGGAACAGCGAAAAAGATGCCCCGCATGCTTGCATGGGCCCCTTACGGCGGAACCTTACGGATCGGTTAGGCGGGGTTACGGGTGTGACCACGTATTAAGCACGTAAGCGGATCCGTATTCCGTAAGCCCGTATCCCACAGCCCTGTGTCAAGGTCAGCTTTTGGTCGGTGGAGTGCATGGCACTTCCGAAAATACCAAATGGTCCTGTGCTGCTGCTGAGATTCACCCACTCTCCCACAGCCAACACCCTTGCTGTGGGTCACCCCCAATCAAGTCTCCCGGTTACACATGGCACGTTTTTGGGTAACTTGAAGAAGACGAAAAAGGGAAACATGTCCCAAGTGGGCCCCGTCTGTTCCGCGTAGCCCAGCTAGCCATCGCACAGTGGAAGCGGGCTCACAGCGGCGGTTCCGGTGCTGGCCAGGCAGGTGAGCCAGTCTGCTTGGGCGCACGTCAACGTTAGGCACATTGCGTAGTTGTTAGCTCTGCGCACGCCAAGCTGGGCCACTTAGTGCAATCGCCGCACAGCCAAGCAGCGGTTGCGGCAGGCGGTTACAAATGGCTTGCACGCTGCAGGTACAATGTCCAAAAGCGCTAGCTCCGTTATTAGAGGCCGAACCACTGTCAGCGGGGCGCCAGTTTGCCCAGGAATAGACACGCCAGCACCCAGGACTGGACGGAGACGTCGTGACCAGTCTCCACCGCGCGCGAGAACCCCGACGCAGCGTACCACTAAGCAGAAGGCAGACGAGCAACAGCCTGACCACTGACACTGCAGGGACATGGACAGGCTGTAGTGCATGAGCAACAGAAGCAGCAGCACGCTGTAGTGCACGAGCAGCAGTGCATGGGCAGCAGCAGCAACAGAAGCAGCAGGCTGTAGGTGTGTGGCAGTGCAGGCTGCAGGTGTTCTGCAGTGCATGAGCAGCAACAGCAGCAGGCTGTAGTGCACGAGCAGCAACAATAGCAGGCTGTGGTGCACGAGCAGCAATGCATGGGTAGCAGCAGGCTATAGGTGTGTGGCAGTGCATGCTGCAAGTAGCAGCAGGCTGCAGGTGTGTGGCAGTGCATGAGCAGCAGCAATAGGCTGCCTAGCATGTGTTGCAGTGCATGAGCAGCAGCAATAGGCTGCCTAGCATGTGTTGCAGTGCAGCCCCTCCCCTCCCTGCCCAGCCCTCCCCACCCCCTCCCAGCCCGGCCCCAACCCCTCCCAGCCTTGCGTTGCCCCTCCCTCCCTTCCCAGCCCTTCCCCACCCCCTCCCAGCATTGCGTTGCCCCTCCCCTCCCTGCCTAGCCCTGCTCCACCCCCTCCCAGCCTTGCGTTGCCCATCCCCTCCCTGCCCAGCCCTGCCCCACCTCCTCCCAGCCCTGCCCCACCCCCTCCCAGCCCTGCCCCACCACCTCCCAGCCTTGCGTTGCCCCTCCCTGTCCAGCCCTGCCCCACCCCATCCCAGCCCGGCCCCACCCCCTCCCAGCCCTGCCCCACCCCCTCCCAGCCTGGCTCCACCCTCTCCCAGCCCTGCCCCACCCCCTCCCAGCCCTGCCCTTCCCCACCCCTCCCAGCCCGGCCCCACCCCCTCCAGCCTTGCGTTGTAGTGCATGAGCAGCAGCAGCAGGCTGCAGTGCATGAACAGCAACAGCAGCAGGTTGCAGGTAGCAGCAGGCTGCAATGCATGTGCTACAGTGCACGAGCAGCAGCAGCAGGCTGCAATGCAGGCTGCAGTGCATGTGCTGTAGTGCGTGAGCAGCAGCAGCAGGCTGCAGTGCGTGAGCAGCAGCAGCAGGCTGCAGGTAGCAGCAGGCTGCAGTGCATGTGCTACAGTGCATGAGCAGCAGCAGCAGGCTGCAATGCAGGTTGCAGGTTGCAGGTAGCAGCAGGCTGCAATGCATGTGCTACAGTGCATGAGCAGCAGCAGCAGCAGGCTGCAATGCAGGCTGCAGTGCATGTGCTGTAGTGCGTGAGCAGCAGCAGCAGGCTGCAGTGCGTGAGCAGCAGCAGCAGGCTGCAGTGCATGTGCTACAGTGCATAAGCAGCAGCAGCAGGCTGCAATGCAGGCTGCAGGTAGCAGCAGGCTGCAGTGCATGTGCTGTAGTGCATGACCAGCAGCAACAGGCTGCAGTGTGTGAGCAGCAGCAGCAGGCTGCAGTGCGTGAGCAGCAGCAGCAGGCTGCAGTGCGTGAGGAGCAGCAGCAGGCTGCATTACAGGCTGCAGGTAGCAGCAGGCTGCTGTGCATGAAGAACAGCAGCAACAGCAGGCCGGAGTGCATGTGCTGCAGAGCATCAGCAACTGCAGTGCACGAGCAACTGCAGTGCATGAGTAGCAGCAGCAGGCTGCAGTGCAGGTAGCAGCAGGTTGTAGTGCATGTGTTGCAGTGCATGAGCAGCAGCAGGCTTTAGGTGTGGAAGTGTAGGCTGCAGATTGCATGTGTGTTGTAGTGCATGAGCAGCAGCAGGTTGCTTAAGTTGTAGGGCAGCTCTAGCAACCATGTTGAAGTTTCAATACGTGGTAGGCATCATGTAAGAGATGTAAGAACGACGTCATGGCCTCACATTAGTGACAAAGAAAACGAGAACGAGCAGTCTCCTTCTATAACTCCACCCTCCTTCCATCCATGGTAGTGCATGAGCAGTAGCACAATGCTTCGTCAATCAACAAGACCTGCCGTCAACTAATCAACCAAGCCTGAAGACCATGATGTAATGATAAATACAGTGGTGATCATTAGCCGTGTATCCTCTTCACAATTGATACCTACGCCCCTTGTATCTAGTCCCGAACCCCTAGAGGGGGAAGGCGGCCTAGCAGCCTAACGGCTGACGGCTTAAGCGGTGTAAGCCACATCATCATCTACGCCCCTTGTATGGACAACACCACCACGCGGTGATGCGCTAATGCTGCAAACGTGGTAGCCACCTGCTACATACCCCCTTTGCATGTATGCATCACGGCCATGCTCAGCAAGTGCAGGCCTGGCAGTGATCTACACCCAATGTGTCACAGCTAGCTAGACTATGGATGGTACCTATAGTGGAGGTTCACCAGATCCAGCCACATGCTAGGGTGTAGTGCGCCACATGCCCCTTGTATGGACACCACCACCACGCGGTGATGCGCTAATGCTGCAAACGTGGTAGCCACCTGCTACATACCCCCTTTGCATGTATGCATTACGGTCATGCTTAGCAAGTGCAGGCCTGGCAGTGATCCGCACCAAATCCAACCATATGGCACCACGCGGTATTACATCAACGCTGCAACTGGCACGGTCAAGTACGCTAGGTCTATTGTAGACCTTGATATTTGAGTTGCAATTGCCCATCACCGGGGATATCGTCTTACACAACCAATGTGGTTTCCATATGCGGCTACACAAGCAATGGCATGGTTGAGAAACCTCAAATTGCATGCCTTTAATTGCATGGAGCTACCAAGACCACCGCAGACCATGCCAGATCTATGCCTTGAAATGAGCTTGCATGCAACCAGACACATACCGCACATGTTGCTGTCCTTGCACTGCTGGTCATGCATTACAGCCTGTTGCTGCTGCTTCCCATTCACTGCTGCTCATGCACTACAGCCTGCTGCTGTTGCTGCTCATGCACTGCAACACATGCACTGCAGCCTGCAGCTGCTGCTCATGCACTCCTGCTGCTACCTGCAGCCTGCACTGCCACACACCTACAGGCAGGGCAGGGCAGGGCAAGGTAGGGCAGGGCTGGGTAGGGCAAGGTAGGGCAGGGCTGGGCAGGGAAGGGCAGGGTAGGGCAGGCAAGGGAGGGGCAACGCAAGGCTGGGAGGGGGTGGGGCAGGGCTGGGATGGGGTGGGGCGGGGCAGGGCTGGGCAGGGCTGGGAGGGGCAACGCAAGGCTGGGATGGGGTGGGGCAGGGCTGGGAGGGGGTGGGGCAGGGCTGGGAGGGGGTGGGGCAGGGCTGCGCAGGGAGGGGCAACGCAAGGCTGGGAGGGGGTGGGGCCGGACTGGAAGGGATGGGAGGGGCTCTTCACGCACTGCAGCCTGCTGCTGCTGCTCCTCACGCACAGCAGCCTGCTGCTACCTGCAGCCTGGAATGCAGCCTGCTGCTCCTCACACACTGCAGCCTGCTGCTGCTGCTCATGCACTGCAGCACATGCACTGCAGCCTGCATTGCAGCCTGCTGCTGCTGCTCATGCACAGTAGCACATGCATTGCAACCTGCTGCTACCTGCAGCCTGCTGCTGTTCATGCACTGCAGCCTGCTGCTGCTGCTCATGCACTACAACACACGCACTGCAGCCTGTTGCTGCTGCTCATGCACTACAGCACATGCACTGCAGCCTGTTGCTGCTGCTCATGCACTACAGCACATGCACCGCAGCCTCCTGTTGCTGCTCACGCACTGGGCAGGGCAGAGGTCAATGCAGGTGGCTGCTGCTGTTGCTGCAGCCTTGGGCTAGTAAGGAGGGCGGAGGGCAAGGTAGGGGGCAGCTGCTGCTGTTGCTGCAGCCCTAGGCTGGTGAACAGGTCAGAGGGCAGGGGAGGGGGTGGAGTCCAGGCTGTTGCATTAGTGCTTTCTTATACATTGTTCAGGTTGTTTGGTGCTTGGTGCTTATCAGCCTGCGACACATGCACTGCAGCACATGCATTGCAGCCTGCTGCTGCTGCTGCTCATGCACTGCAACACATGCTGGGCAGCCTATTGCTGCTGCTCATGCACTGCAACACATGCTAGGCAGCCTATTGTTGCTGCTCATGCACTGCAACACACCTGCAGCCTGCTGCTACTTGCAGCATGCACTGCCACACACCTATAGCCTGCTGCTACCCATGCATTGCTGCTCGTGCACCACAGCCTGCTATTGTTGCTGCTCGTGCACTACAGCCTGCTGCTGTTGCTGCTCATGCACTGCAGAACACCTGCAGCCTGCATTGCCACACACCTGCAGCCTGCTGCTTCTGTTGCTGCTGCTGCTCGTGCACTACAGCGTGCTGCTGCTTCTGTTGCTCATGCACTACAGCCTGTCCATGTCCCTGCAGTGTCAGTGGTCAGGCTGTTGCTCGTCTGCCTTCTGCTTAGTGGTACGCTGCGTCGGGGTTCTCGCGCGCGGTGGAGACTGGTCACGACGTCTCCGTTCAGTCCTGGGTGCTGGCGTGTCTATTCCTGGGCAAACTGGCGCCCCGCTGACAGTGGTTCGGCCTCTAATGACGGAGCTAGCGCTTTTGGACATTGCACCTGCAGCGTGCAAGCCAATTGTAACCGCCTGCCGCAACCGCTGCTTGGCTGTGCGGCGATTGCACTAAGTGGCCCAGCTTGGCGTGCGCAGAGCTAACAACTACGCAGTGTGCCTAACGTTGACGTGCGCCCAAGCAGACTGGCTCACCTGCCTGGCCAGCACCGGAACCGCCGCTGTGAGCCCGCTTCCACTGTGCGATGGCTAGCTGGGCTACGCGGAACAGACGGGGCCCACTTGGGACATGTTTCCCTTTTTCGTCTTCTTCAAGTTACCCAAAAACGTGCCATGTGTAACCGGGAGACTTGACTGGTCACCCCCGCCATTGGCCCCGCAAATGTGAGACGGTCTGGGGCGCAAATCTCCGTGTAGCTCGCGACAAAGTTTTGACTCAGTCGGGTGTAACAGGCGTATGCGACACCCAGCAGCCGCAAAACACTAGCTCAGATCGGCGCCCGCCCAAACCTGAACTGTTTATTCCGCTCCTAAAAGACTCACGCACATCATAATGCGAGGCTGGCAATCCTTCTACGCACGCCGTAAGCCAACGGCACAAGTGCAGTACGCCTGCTTGCATGTCAGTGCATGGAGCATATAATTCGTGATTATGCGCACAAGTCAGCCAGCTGGCACCCCTTGCCGCACTTGCGTTGCGGCATGACTCTATGCAAATGTAAGCTGCCTTATTACAGCGCTACATCATCACTTGGCACTATGTTGTCGGAATGGCTCGGGATGGCTCTGGCTTTCAGTGTTACATGTGTTGTGGTGCCTCAACCTTCTCCCTCAACTTCAGCAGGCACATGTCACGCAACTAATTCTTTGATTTACTTGACACCACTTCATTGCAAAACAACAACACATTACACAAGTTGTAGACCACTTCATTCCTGGAACTGTGCTACCAAGGCAAGCTCTGCCTCATTGTCAAACTGTGGCTGGGGTGCTCCTGGCAGGCTGACTGGCTTCTTTGGCTGGTGATGGTCGACCTGAGGGTAGCCTCCGGGCTGTTGTAGGGCACCACATTGCCAACACCTGCAAAAGAAAAGACACATTATACACGTTGTAGACCACTTCATTGGCACCTGACACATAGCTTCAAGCACAGCCCCAACTACGTACTTGAGAGCAGTGAAGGTGGGGAAGGGAGGGGGGCAATGTTGGCTGCAGCCATTGCCCATGCTGCAGCCCTTGCTGCCTATGCCCAGGCGGGGGGGGAGGCGGCGGGGAGGGCGGGGGGGAGCGGCAAGGAGAAACCTGATCCTGGTGCTGGTCATCCAGCTTTGGGGGCAGGGAGGGGAGGGGGCTGCTGCTCCAGGGTCTGGCCATGTAGTGAGTGTGGCAGGGAGCGGGGAGGAGGCTGTTGCTCCAGGGGCAGGCCTTGCAGCTGCCGGGGTGGGGAGGGGGGAGGGGGTTGTTGCTTCTGGTGCATATAAACACATAAACATGTTTGCTAACATATTGAGGCGTAGCGTCGTTTATAATAAATAATAACAGATGAAAGTCGGGCAGGTGACTGTTGTGTGCTACCCTCAGCTATTCATGCCTGTCATGCGTTACGGGAGTGTGCGAGTCATCAACAACATCAAACTGACCTAATCAAGGTGACGTGTATTACAAGTTTACTCACCTCCAAGGCACTGTTTTCAAGGTCTGATAGCCTTGCTGCACTGCTGCTTGGGAGCCCTTGGGCTGGTGTGGGTTTGGTGTTGATCCTCAAATCAGCGAAGCACCTGTGCAGGTCAGCAGATTTGGTTGCATGTGTTGACATCGTATGCACAACGCACTAAGAAACAGCACCCCGTGCTTACCTGGGATGTCTTCGCGAGTTGCAAGTCCGACGGCAGCAAAGGCTGCTCGGCACGGAAATGCCTCCGGCCACCATTTCATCTCTCCTGTTGCGACACGCATATAAACAGATAGAGAATTACATTGCGAAGCTAATTAAGTCGTCGCGACAATGAAGTACAATCGACAAAAGAGGGCCTAACCTGCTAGCGACACCGTTGTAAGATGTAGAGCCCAACGGTGAAAGAATTACATGCAGCGGATCAAAGACGGTGTCAAAAAGTGAATTGCGGGGCCAATGGCGGGGGTGACCTGTGTTCATGGCTGCATCAGGGCATTGAGCGAGCACCACCCACATATCAACAGCAAGAGGATCCTTTGCGTGACGAGGTGTGTTGGGCTGTGACTTGCGCTGTCAATAGTTGCGCTTTATTTGTATACTCAGCATGCCCCAGACTGGGTTGAGGCACTGTGAGGCTTGCCTCGGCCATGTCAACGTATGCCGATTAACAAACCCAAGGCTACGGCCCCAGGTGCCTCGTCGTCATTTACTAGGCCGTTGGAGTCGCTCGAAAGCCCCGGTTTCTTCGTCTGCGCTATTGTTGTGTTCATCGTGCTATCCCGAACCGCGCGCCAACCAATGGAGCACGTGCACACGGGCCATGCGGGGGAGGAGGGCCCATCGTCTATGCCCATGGCCTTCACATCCTCCATTCACACCACGTTGTGGCTGTCGCCATGGACGACGACCAATGTGAGTGAGGGCGGGCGCTTTGCAACATGAAGGCGCATCGCAGGAGGCAGAGAATAGGCACAGCCCCCTCGCTCCTCACTAGGGCCTCCACTTGAGTCGGACCACTAGGGACCACTAGGGACCACTGGCGGGACTACTCAAGATGGTGTTTAGGTGCTGTGCGTGTTGCGTTAGCGGCAATGGTGTTCAAAGGTATCCGTCGCAGATCAGGGCGCAGTCTATCTGCCTGAAAATCGGACCCAGCCTCAGAACACCTCACCACTGATACTTCTCACATGAGACTAGAGATCTTTGATCTGCATGCAACCTTACTCAGCATGGTCATGTAATAGTGTGGAGTTGTGTTCTCATGCACATGGCACATGCATATGTGCATGGGCGCCTACCACGTAAACCATTGCCTGATCTCTGAGGGCTACAGTCTAGAGTTGGCATGACATGCATACACTAATTGTGAGCTGATGACAGCTCAAGGTGGGAGAGGCACACACTACTGCGCCTCAGCATGCTGCTGCTGCTGCTGGGCCTTGCGGGGTTTGTTCTCACAGCCAGCTCAGGGTACTCCTTGCCCTTGGCTGGCAGAGCTGGCAAGTCTGGCCAACAGCACAGCTTCAGTGAGCGCCACCTGCTCTCCCCGATGCGCTGCATGTTCAGCGCTGCATTGCAGTCCCTATCCAGCCACCTGCCTGGCTGTGGGGCTGGCTTTGCTTTATCAGCCTTGCCCTTGGCCTTGCCTTTGCCCCTGGTGGGCTGGGTGGGCTCAGCTGCCTGCTCAGCCTTGGTGTGCTTGCTGCGCTTGGCTGGCAGGGGAGTGCTGCCTGTGCACTGTGCTGGGCCCAGGCTCGGAGGCTGCAGGCTGTGTGGCTGCCTGGCTGCTGCATGGGGGTTGCAGCCTAAGGTTCTTTATGCTGCTCCATAGTGTCCCAAAGACTGTTGACGCTGGCCAGTGATTTGCATGTCTGTAGGCCCGTCCTTTATGATAACCGGAGGTCATGCTTCACAGTTGGTACACCGGGTGCGGCGGGGGCACATAAACATGAAGCTCTGCAGAGCGGAGGGGGGAGTGGTGAGGGAGAGAGGCACTGGCTAGCCCCTCTTCAATACCCCTTTTAGCACAGCACAGCTTCTCCTCATCCACACACCTGCGGCCTGCGAGGGCTTGCGGGGAGCCACTGCTAGGCACCACATCAGGCCCCGCACTAGCTGGTCACGCTGCTGGCTCCAGGCTGGACGCAACAGGCGGGTGGTCCACTTGCCCTGCTGGGGGCTTCCAGTCCGCAGGCCTGGTGGGCTTGCTTTTGTTCAGCTGGCTCTTACAGGGCTGCTGGCCATTCACAGCTAAGCTGACCCGGCTGGTGCGGTGCCAAATTTCTTTGCCGGGCCCTGCTTTTGCTTGGCAAAGCCTTTCCGCTTCTTCCGATCCATTGCGCAATGTGCTTTGAGACGGCTGTGTGGCCCTTTCAAGCAAAGGCCCTTTGGGATTTTTTCCCCCAGGGATTTTTGTAGTGATTTATAGAGTGATTACTTTACCAGTAAGTGGAGTGATCACCGTCTGGATCACAGTGAGGACTGTGCAATACCGTATGGAGTGTATGGCTAAGCAGCCCAGGCTCAGCGCAGGTCTCACTCCTCAGCCTCTGCCTCAACTCGCAGGTGTACAGCTACGGCGCCTCCCTCCTGGCCCTGGTGGCTCTGGCGGTGCTGCATGAGTGCTTGGCGTGCTACCGCAGCCACTGCATTGCACGCTTCAGCGGCAGCAGCCGTGGCGGCAGCAGCGCAGATGATCCTCTGAGGTGTGCCCTGCTCTGCTGCCGCCCTACTCACAGCTGCAGCTCTGTGTGCACACAGCAGGCCAGCGGCCAAAGCGGTGCAAATGCCAAAGGAGCTTGTTATCACACTCTCACACTCTCACTCTCATATTGTCATCACGTCTCCTCCTCAACATGTCCGGCTACATGGTTGGCCACACTCACCGTTGGTACATTCCAATACAGGTACAGCAGCGCTGTCAAAGTCAAACTCTCACACTCTCACTCTTGTACTGAGGGTAGGGGCATGTCCTCAGATGTCGTGTTCTAGGGCGAGGTCAAAGAGCCACACCAGGCTGACGATGACAAAAAATCACCCTACCATCCTGTCACACACACACATACACACCCCTCTGTCGGCCCATGTGCAGCGTGCACCGGCATGGGCCCAGTCCAGCTGGTGCCAAGCTGTGGCTGTCTGGGCTCTACTGCGCCTCCATGACCACCTCCTACCTGCTCATGCTGGCGGTCATGACCTTCAATGTTGGGTGGGTCACAGCTCAAGCAGGATGATTAGGCAGGCGGGCGGGTGGGTGGGCGGGCAGGCGGGCGGGCAGGCAGGCAGGCAGGAGACCAGGTGCCAGGGTGCAGCAAGGGTGGTTACTACCTCACTGCTTCACCCCCTCGCCGCCCCTCCCTTTCCTTTCCCTCCCCTCCTCTGCCCCCCGCGCCCCTCCTTGATCTGTGCTCATTGCTACCCACCTAGGCCTTGCTTGTGTTGCTGCTTGGTCGCCCCAGGTTCTTCCTTGCTGTGGTGTTGGGCCTAGGCTTGGGCTACTACCTGTTGTTCGAGCGCATGGACCCGGAGCACCAGAGCCGCAGTGATGGCTGCCACGCGCGCCTGCTAGCCGCCACCTAGCTGCTCACACAAGGGTTAGGGTTGGGGTTAGGGTTCAGGTTAGGGTTGGGGTTAGGGTCAAGGTTAGGGTTGGGGTTAGGGTTAAGGTTAGGGTTAAGGTTAGGGTTAGGGTTAGACCTGCAGCTCCCGCAACGGACCTGCAGCACGAGGGGCCTGCAGCGCGGGGTGCCTCCAGGGACGCCGGCCAAGGGGTCAGGCTGCCTGAACACGTGGTGGGCAGGTACTGACTCAGGTAGGTAGGCAGTGCGACTGAGGAGCCTGATCAGGCACTGGGTTAGGGGCGTTCTGGGCTGGGGTGTGAGGAATGATGGTGAGGGACATGAGACCTGGCTTGGTCAGCTCTAGCCAAATCATATACAGTCGACAGCCGCCCTGCCAGCTGACGGAGGTGTGCGGAACTCAGGCGACGTCGACAGCACGAGGGCATCCGTCATCCGATATTGATCATGAGGAGCTGACCCAGACATCACTTAGCGCCCAGTGTGCTGTGCCGCAATGCATCTGTGTGCGTCTGTGTTGTTTGATGCGAGCGCTTTGCTCTTTTCTTTGAATTAAACGGCCTTAAAGGACCTTTTTCTGAAACATCGCTAAATTCAAAGATTATTTGAACCTTCTTACGAAATTTGCCGTTGTTGGGCAGCAGCTTAGCGACCGCCAACCGCACTACGTGCTACGTCGAAGTGCGCTTCAGATTCGGGGCCACCAAGGAGGCGTTGAGGCGCGGTAGGTTGCTAACACACTTTTTTAAGTTACTCGAATTACTCGAAAAAGTTACTCGAACAGCACCTTGGCGCAGCCCAGGCTCAGCGCATGTCTCACTCCTCAGCCTCTGCCCGCAGATCTACAGCTACGGCGCCTCCCTCCTGGCCCTGGTGGCCTGGTGCATTCGACAGCATGAAAAACCCAATGGTTGCTATATCCCCTAGCCCTTGCGCACACCCGCTCCCCTCGCGGCACAGGCAGCTGCGGCCTTTGCTGCAGCAAAGCGAGCAATCAGGTCCTCATACCCCTCGTCATCCTCCGACGCGTCCCCCGCCCCCCCGGGCACCAAGGCCACGGCCAACCGCGCGCCGCTGTTCTGCCCGCCCGCTTCCGCCACGGGTGCCGCTGCTGTCGCTGCCTGACTCCCGGGTGGTGCGACCGCAGTACGACCCGCCGGCCTTGCTCCGGTGTACAGCTCCAGCTCGTCGCTTGACAGGCTGCTCAGACTTTCTTCGCCACTGGGTGTGGGAGAGGCGCCAGAGGCTACGTGGTCCTCTCCACCCCAGGCATTCTGAGCAGAACCGGGGTGCTGGCTGAAGGGCAGACCCAAGCCCTGGGCTACCTCCAGGCCCAGGGCCAGCGGGTCAGGGTCCAGGCTGGCGAACAGCAGGCCATGGCTAATGTCCACGCCAGAGGGCGCCCTAGCACCATTCGCAGCGGCAGCAGGAGGAGCAGCAGCAGCGGTAGAGTGGGAAGGGCCGGCGGCCTGGCTTGGTGGCAGCAGCAGTGAAGTGCTATGGCTGTCCCTTGTGTGCCCATTAGCGTGAGGTGGCAGGGGGTGGAGCCTCTCTGTGTTGCTGCCAGGCGCCCCAGGTGCTCTGCTGCCCTTAGGCGCTGCGGTGGTTGCAGGGGGCTGAGCCCCTCCTGCCTGCAGGCCCCCTGGCCCCAGGGGGTGGGAGGCAGCCAGGGCGGCGGCTGCCCCACCGTTGCCCCCAGGGCCCTTACGCAGCCGGGCCAGCGAGCTGGCCTGGGGCTGTTTGCGGGCGGTATTCAGGGCAGCCAGGATCGCCTCTGCCTCCTCATCATCGCTGCTGAGCTCAGGAGCAAGGCAGTGGGCAGGGATGCCCCGGTGTGCTGCTGCTGCTGCTGCTCCAGGCATGGATGAAGGACATGGGGCGAGGCCTTGGGAGGAAGCTGGGGCTGGGGCTGGGGCTAGGGCTGGGGCTGGGGCTGGGGCTGGGGCTGGGGCTGGGGCTGGGGCTGGGGCTGGGGCTGGGGCTGGAGTAAGGGTTCGGGCTGGAGCTGAGGCTAGGGTTGAGGCTGATTCGCAGCACTTGCGCTTCAGACCTGCAGCGCCTGCTCTACTGCCCTGCTGCTGCTCTGATCCTGATGACGAGCCTTGTGCCAAGCGCAACTGATCCAATCGTGCATCGCCTTGGCCAGCCCGCTGCCCCCGCTTGCGCTTGGTGGTGGACTGAGCTACCACCCCACCGCTGGGTTCCAGTGCGGCAGGCTGGAGGAGTGGAGGCAGGTCCAGCCCGCCCTGCAGCTCAGGACCCCCTCCCCCCTTACTACCCAGACCACCCCCCACACCGCTTCTTGCGCCCCTGCCCCTGCCCCTGCCCCTGCTCCCTCCTCTCCCCCTTTCCCGGCTTGGACCTGCAGGGGCCTCTTCAACGCCATTGCTCACAGACAGTTCACCCGACCGGGAGGAGGCAAGAGCAGCCCTGCCACGCTGGCGCCCACGCTGCGCGGCCCCCCTTGCCCCTGCCCGCCCCGCTGCGCCCTGCCCTGCCTCTGCCCCCCTGCCCTTGCAGGCCTGGCTGGTGGGAGGCAGTGCGGGGCAGGCCAGGGAAGAGTGGGGCGCAGCGCCAGCCAGCCCTACATTGCTTGGTCTTGCAGCTGCATCCACAGCCTCTTGGGTGGGAGCTGGGCTGGTGGGCGGTGGCGGGGAGGGTGGTGCGCTGGCTGCCGCCTCTTGCCAGCTGGCCAGCTCCAGTGCTAGCAGCGTGGCCTGCTCATGATCCGCTAGCTCAGGCCCCTCAGGACAGAGCGGGGGTAGGGTGGCGGCGTCATGCGCTGCATCAGCCACCTGGACCAGCTGGGAGGCGAGGGGCGCCTGGCCAGCGGGGTGCAGGCCACTGCTGGCCACAGGGCCGTCTGCCCCTCCTGCTGCTCCCCCTGCTGCTCCCCCTGCTGCTGGGGTCGCTACTGTCATGGGATCCATAGCCCTGGGCAGCGATACTCGAACTGGCTCGCCCGGTGCTGCTGCTGCTGCTGCTGCCGCCGCTGCTGTGACATCTGGTGCTGCTGCTGTTGGTGCTGCCAGTGCTGGTGCTGCCGGTGCTGGTGCTGCCGGTGTTGTCAGAGCTGTGTCCAGGCGGTGGCTCAAAGGGGAGCCTGGCATTACAGGGCCGTGGAGACAGGAGGCGGCTGGGTCCAGGCGGGCATCAGGGCCTCTGAGCACCTCCTGACCCAGTGCCAGGCCCCCAGCCGCCAGCCCCCCTGATGCCGCCAGTGGCAGCTCCCCCGCCCTGACCTGACCTGCTCCACCTCTGACCACCTCCTCCATCGCTTCCCCAGCAGCAGTGAGACACCCAGCGGCAGCTGTGGAAGGTTGGGCAGTGGTGGCTGCAGCTGGTGCAGTGGCTGGCAGTGGACCGTCACGAGGGGTGGCCACAGCAGCAGGCGGGTTGCTAGCCGCAGGGGCAAGGGGTGGTGGCAGCAGGTCGGGCATGTCCTCCTCCTCCTCGTCCTCCTGTAGCATCAGCTGCTCGTGTGCATGCAGCCAGCCGCTCGCCAGCTGGGTATGGGCTGCCTCGCGCTGCTGCGCCGCGAGCAGGGCGCGCTGGGCTGCCCCGCCAGGCAACAGGGCCAGGGGGGCCAGGCCAGACCCGCGCACCTGCTCAGGCCTGCAGCAGCAGCAGGAGGGCCAGGGAGGTTGCGAGGTGAGGGAGGGGGGAGGGGCAGCCAGCAGCAGGCTGCAAGGGGCAGGGGGGCAGCAGGGTAGGGCAGCACAGGGGGCAGCCCAAGGTCATAGCAGCAGCAGCAGCAGCAGCAGCAGCAGCAGCAGGCAGCAGCGGCAGCAGGTAGGGGCCAGCCGTACCTCACAGTCAAGGCTCTGCACTTGGCCTGGCATTCGCCCCCACCTAGCCCCCTCCTCCCCCTGACTTAGCCCCCTCCTCTACACCCCCAGGCAATCACACACTAGCTCACGCCCCAGGACCCACCCCTCACCCATCCCATCACACGCATCACACGACACACTTTTTGGGGTGACTCTGTGGTGTGACCTGTGACTCACCCCAGGAGCTCCCCGTCCCCATCATCTTCTGACCCAGGCCCCTCCCCCAGCCGCCCCTGCAGCAGCCCCGCCTCCCGCAACTCCCTCCTCAGGTCCAGCTCAGCTCGGCTGCTGCCACCTCCACGCCTGCCCGCCTGCTGCTGCTGCTGCTGCTGCTGGCGCCGGCCCGCCACCCCAGCAGCAGCAGCAGGAGGGCCACCAGCCCCTGACCCAGACGCCAGCATCGGCCCTGCAGCCTCCTCTGCAGCAGCAGCTGCTGCAGCGGCCTTGGCCTCCCGGGCAGCCCTGCGCCGCATGACGTCACCATACACGCCCGAAGCCAGGCGCAGGGCTGACCGTGACGCCACCTCGCCACCTGGACCCATGCCAGCCATGGCCCCCCGGCCAGGGTTGCCCCCGCCCTCCTCCTGCTGCTGCCCCCCAGCCCCGGGCACAGGGGCTTGGGGTCCCCCCTTGGCCCCCCCTCCTCTGTTGCGCCCCCCCCCCTCGCTCCGCAGGCTTCTGGCCTTGCCCCCGGCTGCTGCCTGGCTCCTTGTCGCCTGCTGCTGGGGTGGCGCCCAGCAGGGAGTCGGCCACTGTCTGCGCCTGCTGCTGGACCAGCAGCTTCAGCTGGGCGGCGTAAGCTGCAGAGTCGAACACGGGGGGCGGCTCCAGCTGGGCAGGGGGGCTGGTGCTGGGCGGGCTGGGCTGCAGCGCAGCTCCCCGCCTGCTGGGCTGGAACACACGTGAGCGGGCGGCGGTGTAGTCCCCGCACAGGGCGGCCAGCTTGTTGAGGTCGGTGAGGGAGTGCAGGTTGGTGCTGCGAGGGCCACGGGGCAGGGCCACGGCACCAAACACTGCAGGCTAATCAGGCGCGTCAGTGGTGCTGCAAGATGTCCGGCCAGGGCCAGGGCCAGGGGTGGGATAAGGCTGAGGTCATAGGCAAAGTCGGGAGCAAGGGGGAGGGGGCAGGGCCGGGGGGCAAGGCTGCGGCCCATACTGCAGGCTTTTCAGGGCAGTGACGGCGGAGCGATAGATGGGGGAGAGGTGTGAAGGTGGTGGGGGTGGGGTGGGGGGGCAGGTCAGCTGCACGCAGACCAGGCCAGGCCAGGCCAGCAGGCCCCCCCTGGCCGTCCACTGGAAGCGAGGGTGGCTGTGGCGGTGCTGGGCTTACCGGATGTGCAGCAGGGCGTCCCGCATGGCTTTGCTGGACATGAGCAGGGGGTTTAGGCCAGCAGCCTCCCCCCCAGGCCCCCGGCCCAGGCTGTTGTCGGCACCCGGGCGGTAGGCGCCATGAGCGGGCTTGCGCAGGGCGCCGACCAGGAAGGCTTGCTCCCGCCACAGCGCCTGTGAGGGGAGGGGGGCGTGCGCCGCGTCAGCAGGGCCAGGGGGAGGGGGGTCAGCAGCGCTACGGAGCAGGCCAGGCAGGCTGGTGCTGGGCAAGCCATGATCAGCGCTGGCGAGACACGTGCCCGGATGCCGGCTGCTCTCAACCCCTCAGCCCTGCCCCTGCCCCTGCCCCTGCCCCTGCCCCTGCCCCTGCCCCTGCCCCTGCCCCTGCCCCTGCCCCTGCCCCTGCCCCTGCCCCTGCCCCTGCCCCTGCCCCTGCCCCTGCCCCTGCCCCGCCCCTGCCCCTGCCCCTTGCTCCTGGCTTGGCATATGACCTCATCCTAACCCCGTTCCTGGCCTTGACCCTACCCTCCCATTCAACCCCTTCCTCAGCCCTGCTTGTCCCCCTCCCTGCCCCAGCCCCCACACACCTTGAGCACCTGCACGCCCCCCAGCAACCCGTGACTGACCAGTGTGGGCACCCAGGCCAGCAGCAGCTGCAGGAGGCCCAGGGGCAGGTATATGTTCACACGTGGCTTCACCAGCTGGGTGTGGCGCAGGCAGTACAGGCAGTACAGTGCACCCACACACGGGACCAGCACAGACCAGGCCTGCGCTTGCTGCGCCACATCCTGCTGCTGCTGCTGCGCCACATCCTGCTGCTGCTGCTGCTGCTGCTGCTGCTGCTGCTGCTGCTGCTGCTGGTCCTGACATTGCTGCTGCTGCTGCTGCTCTGTGGGCTGCATCCAGGTCCCAGAGCTGATGGATGGCCAGTCCAGTTCAGGCTGAGGGTCTGAGGGTGCCTCAACAGGCCACGGGGGGCTGGGCAGCCCCTGGGCCCACTGAGGTCCCCCTTCAAATCCCAGCAGCTGCGCCAGCTGCACCCCGACATCGTCTTTGGAGGGTTGGCAGCTGACATCTGGTATGGTCGACATAGAGTCCGGGTCAAGGCCAACTTCCAAATCAAGGTTGTGTGGAGCTGCTTCCTGCTGCCCAGCTGCACAGGGTCTACCTAGATCAAGGGGTGGTGGTGGTGAGCAGCAGCAGGGCTGGCCACTGGGGTCAGGGGGGGGCCATGGTGTGGTGGGGGCGTGTGGCGGCTGGCCAGTGCTGGGGGAGGCAGCTGCATGGGCTGCACCACACATGCTGCTCAGTGGATCAGGGTGTCCATATGGCTGGGGCTGGGGCTGTAGGTGTGCCAAGAGCTGGGTCTGGGTGACCCGTGATGGGGGCAGTGGGTTTGAAGGTGGTTGGGTGGCTGGGGGTAGCAGCGGCTGCTGGGGCAGCTCTAGGTGGTCCAGCAGAGCCCCTAGATCCAGCCCCAGCCCCAGCTCCTCTGATCTTGACCCTTCCAGTCGCTGCTGCTGCTGCTGCTGCTGCTGCCCCTCCTGCTGCCCCTGCTGCCCCTGCTGCTGCTGCTGCCCCTGCTGCTGCTGCACATGGGGGTTGCTGCAGCTACGGACGTCGCATGCCTCCGCACCAGCAGCAGCAGCAGCAGCAGCAGCAGCACTAACTGGTTGCCAGTCAGCTGACTCCTGGCATGCCTGGTGGCCGCATCCATGGTGGCCTGCAGGCTGCGTGGGCAGCAGTCCGAGTGCCTGGGGCGCCTGCTGCTGCTGCTGCTGCTGCTGCTGCTGCTGCAGGGGAGGGTGGGGGCGCCAGTTCACCCCAAGAGGTAGGGCAGCGAGTGTGGCGCTGTCTCTGCTGTAGCCAGGGTCTGTGGAGGGGAGGGGAGGCCCCTGGCCCTGCCCATCGCCTGTTGTCTGCTTGCTGCCTGGCTCCGAGATGCTGCCTGGACCTGCCATGGCTGGCTGCATGCCGGTGGCAGCGGGGCGCTGCAGTGCGTAGTAGCGGTCCAGCAAGGGACTGCTGGGGGTGTCCAGCCGTGCCACTGCCGCGGAGTACAGCAGCTGCTGGTAGTCCCAGGGGTTCAGCTGGCTGGGGGTGGCCTGCGGAGAGGCGGGGTGGGGTGGGGTGGGGTGGGGTGGGGTGGGGTGGGGTGGGGTGGGGTGGGGTGGGGTGGGTGGGGTGGGGTGGGGTGGGGTGGGGTGGGGTGGGGTGGGGTGGGGTGGGGTGGGGTGGGGTGGGGTGGGGTGGGGTGGGGTGGGGTGGGGTGGGGTGGGGTGGGGTGGGGTGGGGTGGGGTGGGGTGGGGTGGGGTGGGGTGGGGTGGGGTGGGGTGGGGTGGGTGGGGTGGGGTGGGGTGGGGTGGGGTGGGGTGGGGTGGGGTGGGGTGGGGTGGGGTGCGTTGGGCGAGGCTTTGCTACTGATGCAGCTGCGGCTCGCTGATGCCCCATGGTTCGTTTCTTGAATATAAAGCACATTGCAGCTTACTCAAACCATTGCTACTGTTCAAGGCTGACTACGAGGGCTGCTGCGTACGCAGACCTGGTGAATAAAGGAAAAATGCATCGACTTCCATATTGATTTGAAGGTTTGCAGCGATGGCGGCCGCCCGGCTTGCACCTGTGCATGTCGCAAGGCGATGAACAGCGTGCAAGGCTGCGCGGATAATTGCCGCGGGTATGTCGTCCTAACCTGGAGGATGAACTCGTCAATCAGGAGGTTGATGTCTACCTCAAAAGCTGGAAGCCCCAGCTCCTTGACTATAGCCCGAACATCTATGGACTGCAGCAGGATGGAACGGTAGTCGTCATGGTGTGCTGCTTGTTGCATCGCCGACCCCGCAGCGCATGTCGTGCCACAACCGCAGCACAAGTCAAATGTGTGCACTACAGCGCCCCAGTGGGTGTGCAAACTTTGGAACTGGACATGCAGTAATATCCATTATGCCAGCTCTTGACTTTGTTTATGTGCCCTAGAGTTTCGAGCCCGAGAGTTTTGAGAGGTGTACGCCAGCATCAGACGTAGCATCTCTAGCAGAAACGTCCAATGAACATAGCAAGGGCCGTGATCGTTGTCTTGAGTGGCGTGGGCCATCATTCTAAAACACAGCAAGGAATCTGATTACAGGAAGCGGTCCTGCAATCTTACTGACCACCCCTGTGCAACAAAGCATTTCAAAGCATGGCAACAAGCACTCTTAACAACATGACATGGCTCTTATCATCAAACCGCTCAAGCCACCTGGGGCTCATGCCACAATCACAGTCAGCAAGGAATTCACACAGTCACACCCATCCACGCAAGCCGTTGAGCCTAAGGCCCATTCGCACCCATTCACACAAGCTCTTCAGCTCGTTTCAACATGGCAGATACTTAACGCGTCACAGTTATGTACTGCTCTGCACATGCACTAATGGGCAATCAGAGGTACATGCTTTGTCCTTGCAGCATCACAGTGAAGTGGCCACCCTCTTCACCCCCTGAGAGTGCTCGTTCCAGCGCCAAAGCGCACCAGGCGCCAGGATGACCCTGGACCCAGCACAACACTGGGTGTCGTACACCTACAATGGCTGACCAGGGTCCATGGCTGGTGTACAGCTCCGATGACCTCCTACCACCTTCAGGCGGGCCTACCAGGCTGGGGGCTTGGCGGCTGTGTGATCCATCAACAACAACCACCCCAATGCTAAAGCACAGTGGCATCCCCTGCAACTGCTGGACAGGTGCAGAGTTCGAGTCCAGCTCCCGCAGCCACTTGGTGAGCCACACCAACCCCAGGAACAGCTCTGCCAGCGGCCACACTGTCACACTGCCACACTGTCACTGCCTACACGGTGTATAACATAAGCCCCAGGTTACCTATGTCACCTGTAACCTTAGCTCTCATGTTAAGGGGGAGGGCAAGGCACCAGGGAGGACACATGCCTACCCACCCCCCACCCACCCCACCCCCATGCTCCCAGGCATTGAGTCATGTGGCTGCCGCATGCTCATTGATGTGGCACGCCAGCTATGCAAGCTGGGGAGGTTGTTGTCTCCGCCAACCCCAGCCTGTGCTGCTGGCCATATGTTGGTTGCGCTGCTGGCCATTCCACTGCCTGTGCTGCTGCCCGCACTGTTGACTGCGCTGCCGGCTGTGCAGCAGCAGCCACCAGCATGAGCACCATCTGCTGTCCCCCCGGGTCACAGCCGCCCTCCAAACACTGGGGTGGTGGTGGTGGGCGAGGTGGTGGCTGCACTGTGCGCTGAGGGGGCCCGCAGGCTGCCCCGCCCTCAGTACTCCTCCCGGCAGGTCACACCCGGGATGCCGTCCACACAGCTCTCACACTCGTCATCCCGCCGGGGCCAGTGGCGGGCCGGGATCTCCTTCGCTGTGTAGTCCTGGTGGTAGGTGGTGGTCCCTGCACAGCGGGGCAGTGCAGCAGGGGGCGGGGCGGCGCTGGTGGGGGAGGGGGGCGGAGAGCAGCAGGCAAACAGGGGCCAGCAGGGGGGGGCAGGGCAAGGGCAGGGCTGGAGAGGGCGGGGCAGCGCCATCATGCGGGGCAGGAGGGGGTCGGAGCGCGGCGCAGCGGGTTTTGCTCGAGTGCAGGCGGCAGGGCTGGGGGTGAGGAGGGGCAGGGGGCAGGGGGGGGGAGGGGGGGGAGGGGCACGGGGCGCCAGGGGGGAGTAGGGGCAGGGTGTCCCGCAGCTCACCGTCAAAGGGACCTGACTGCACTGCATTGCCCTGGGGCACCAGCAGCCCGCGGCGAGCATACGGCTGCTTCCTGCGCCATCACCGCACAGTCACAGGGGCCAGGCAGCGGTTGGAAGCAGCAGCGGGCAGGGCGGCGTGCAGGAAGTAGCAGCGGGGGTGTTGAAGCAGTTGCAGTGGGGGGGGTCAGGGCACATGCCAGCTCACCTAGGGGAGGCACCTGTGTCCCTGGCAGGGGACCCCTCTGCCACCCTCCCCTCCTGCCCACCTCCCCCCTGCTTGCCTCGCCCCGCCCGCCCCTGCAGCCACAGCGTCACCCACCCGAACGAGTCCTTGTACAGGGAGGCACCCTCAAAGGGCGCGCTGCCCTGCAGTATGGACGAGGCGTGTGGCGCCACCCGCTGCGTGCGGGGCACCTCCACAGCCTGGAAGGCCGCCTTGTGGGTGGTGCTGCCTGCAGGGGGCACAGGAGCAGGGGGCGGCAGGGCCTCAGGGGGGGTCAGGCGGCGGCCGGGGGGGCATAGCCTGGGCAAGGGGGAGGGGGAGCCAGGCAGGGGTGAGGGAGGCAGGGAGGGGGAGGCCTGGTGCCGCCTCACCATCAAATGGCGCCTTGTTGGGTTCATATGCGTTGGGCGCCCGGGCCCTCTCGTACGGCACAGCCTGCAGCCAAGCACTCGGCGGCAGGGGTCAAGGTGAGGGGGGGGTGCTGGTGCCGATCCCATTGAAGGCTTGCGGCAGGCCTCGAACCTGACAAATCCCAACCCCCACCCCCACACACGGCCCTGCTTGTTGCATGCGTGTGTGTAAGGGGGGGGGGGGGGGGCAGCAGCAGGCAGCAGCAGCTGGAGTCAGCAGCTGACCTTGGGCCCGAACTCTGAGCGGTACTGGGAGTCCCCGGCGAAGCGCTGCTTGCTGGGCTGCAGGGCGCTGGGCTGCAGCACGGGCCGGGCAGGGGCGGAGTGGTAGGGGAGGAAGTCGGCGTTGTGGGTGGTGGTGCCGTCAAAGGCTCCCTTGAACAGCGGCTGACCACGGGGGGCGGAGGAGGGGCGCACCACTGAAGGCACAGCAGCAGTGGCAGCAGCAGCAGCAGTGGCAGCAGCAAGCTGGCTGGCTGGCAGGGCAAGGCAAGCAGCAGCAGAAGCTGCAGCAGCTGACTGAAAGGGTTGCAGTCAGGGGGCCTCACCGGGCACGTCCTTGCCCACAAACTGGCTGCGCTGCTCCGTGGAGGGCAGCTCCAGCCAGGAGGTGGCGCTGAAGGGCCGGCTGTCCACCGGCCGCACCTGCACAGCAGCCACACACCTCACACCACCGGGTCACACCACAGGGCCACACCACAGGGCCAGCGCTGACTGCACCACGTGGGAGTGGCCCGTCGCTGCCGGGGCCCGGTAGGGTAGGGTAGGGTAGGGTAGGGTAGGGTAGGGTAGGGTAGGGTAGGGTAGGGTAGGGTAGGGTAGGGTAGGGTAGGGTAGGGTAGGGTAGGGTAGGGTAGGGTAGGGTAGGGTAGGGTAGGGTGGCGCCCTGTGGCAGACTGCTGTCAGGGGTCAGGGGCCAGGGCTGGGTGTGAGGGCTAGAGTGAGACCGCTGTGGCGGCCAGTGACCAGGGGGCCGCCGGTGAGCTGGCAGTGGCGGTGGGCGCTGCCAGTGCAGGTGGTGAGGCAGAGCTAGGGGGCAGGGCTACGAGGCTGGGGGTCGGGGCCAGGGGGCCAGGCCGCTGTGGCGCCCGGAGGTGGCGCTGGGGGGCCAGACCGCTGTGAGGTGGCTGTCAGACCGCTGTCAGGTGGCTTGGCAGTTTGAGGGGGTGGCCGCCTGGTGCGATGCCTGCCTGCTCAGAGGCAGAGGTGGCTGAGGTGGCTGGGCGTGGCTGGGCACCAGGGCCAGGAGGCTAGGGGTCTTGGTCTTGCCTAGGTGCCGCTGGTGAGCAGTAGGACTCCAAGCTACAGCCCCCTCGCCAGACATGGCCTCTCGCCCCGCCCCCTACCTCCCTAGTCCCTGTGTCCCGCCATATGCACCAGCTCCAGGGCTGCAGCCAATGCTGCCACACCTCTGTCACACTGCTGTTGCGCTGCTGTTGTGCTGCAGCTCCCCTGCCTGCCTGCAGCTCACCTGCACGGGCCTGCTGATCTCCTTGGCTTGGTAGGCTGAGCTGTAGACGGTGGCACTGTCAAAGGGTCCGCGGGGCACCACCTGCCCCCCACTGGGCGGCACCAGCAGGTCGCGCCGGGCGTAGGGCTGCCTGCCGTAGGTGTCCTTGTAAAGGGAGGCGCCCTCAAAGGGGCCGGCTGTGGCGGGCAGGTTGGAGCTGTGGGCCACTGCCCGTACAGGAGCCGCCACCTCCCGCTGCTGGTAGTCCGTCTTGTTGCTGGTGGTGCCTGGTGGGGTGGCAAAGGCGGGAGGGGGAGGGGAAGGGGCTGGGGGCCAACAAGGGTTTCCCAAGGGAGGAGAAGGGGCCATGAAGGTCAGAGACAAACCAGGCCATGAAAAGTTTTTCATTCTTTGACAGGTGCAGGGGGGTGTGCAGGGGATAGGTGCTGGAACCCACCATCGAAGGGCGCCTTGTTGGGCTCGTAGGCGTTGGGGGCGTGGGCTCGATGGTAGGGCACAGCCTGCAGCCAGCCAAGTATGATCACCAGCATCAGCAGCAGCAGCAGCAGCATCAGTGACAAGGGCAGGGCGCTGAGCATTACCCCCCGCACCAGTCAGTGATGGTGGCAAAGGCGGGTATAGCCTGCTCTAGAAGCCTATACCCGGCCAGCTGTGTCAGGTCTGTTCGGCCCTGGCTGGATGAAGGCGGCCGTCCTGCTGCCAGCCCAGTGCCCAATGCCTCGGGCTGCTCGCCAGCCTGGCTGTAACCATAGTCATCATAGTTGTTGGCGTGCAAGCGCACAAACCCTAGTCATGTGTGTGAGATATGCCTGTCCTGCTGCCGCCTACTATGTCACCCCTCCACAGCCCCCCCTCCCCTGGGGCTGCCTCCCACCACTCCTGCCAGCCACACTTCCTGCTCCCCAGCAGCAGGCAGCAGCTGGCCTTGGGCCCTGGGCCCTGGAGGCTGGGGGAGGCATGTGTATGTGGCGGCAGCAGCAGCAGGTGGCAGCAGCAGGCAGCAGGTGGCAGCAGGCAGCAGTAGGCAGCAGTAGGCAGCAGCAGGCGGCAGCAGCAGCTGGAGTCAGCAGCTGACCTTGGGCCCGAACTCTGAGCGGTACTGGGAGTCCCCTGCAAAGGGGCCCTCTGCTGCTAGGTTGGTGTTGGGGGGCCTGATGGGCAGCTCCCGCTTCACCTGGTACGCCTGCACCCAGCACCCAGCAGGGCAGCACCACACAGCCTTGCTGGCCAACAATGGCTTCTGACGTGCTGCAGCTGTCAGGCTTGGCTATGTACACACATTCAGAGAGTTGAACACATTCAGTCTGTGAGTGTGTGTGCCGGTCCTTGTGCTGGTCCTACAAAGCATGTTGTAAACATTATACCACTATACCGACGCGCCACTGTACCGACGCGCTCCGCGCTCCGCGGCTCCACCTCCCCCTGCCCCTGCCCAGGCCCCCCCCCCAGCCCCAGCCCAGGACCCCCCTGCCCCTGCCCCAGCCCAGGCCCCACCTCCCCCTCCCCCAGCCCAGGCCCCCCCCGCCCAGGCCCCACCACCCGCTCCCCCAGCCCAGGCCCAGCCCCTCCCTGCTGCACCTGGCCCAGCCCCACCACCCCAGGCCCCCCCAGGGGGCAGGTGGCTGGACCGGGACACCAACGCCTGTCTCAACTTGCAGCGCATCGGGGAGAGCAGGCAGCGCCCCATAGAGCTGTGCCAATGGGATGACCTAGAGGCTCTGCCCCCCATTGGCAGCGAGTACCAGCAGCGCTACAAGCGGGTCAATGACCGACTGCCCAAAGGCAGGCAGTGGTTGCACCGGGCTGCTGAGTACCGGCGGGGCATTGATGGTCGGGCCCGCAACAATGCATAAGGCCCTAGTAGTTTCACACAGGCTGTGAGCCTTACAAAGCATAATGCTGTTAGTTTTGATGAGGAGCCCAGTGGTCTGTCCCGGGAAAGTGCCATCTTCGTGGGGTTTGCAGTCATCAAGGGTGCGACCGAGGATGCTACAACATGTTTGTAGTAGCTGAGTGAGATTACCCACAGGCCGACATGTTATTCCTTGTTGAATGAGTTTTGTTGCTCTGTGAGTGTGTGTGCTGTAAACCCTGACCATATGTGTGTGTTGCTCCAACCCTATGTGTGTTATGAACACACAGTGAGGCCACGAGGCTGTGTGGTGCAGCAACGCTGGCAGGCCAATGCCAGGTCATGATAGTGGCAACAAGGCTACAGTTTGCAGCGAGTGCTGCAACAGGCAGGTGCCGGGTGGAGCCTGATGTGCTGCACCCTGGCGCAACCCCGCCAGCTGCCTTAGGCGCCAGCCAGTCAGTGGCAGGACTGCCTGGACTCAGCAAGCCATGCCCAAAAAGACTCAGCGAGCAGCAAGGGCAAGGCAGCTCTGAGCAACACAGCCTGGCAGGTGAATGCACCCAGATGGTGACTTTGCAAGTCTAGTGTGGCGCTTAGTCCAATGCAGCGCCCAATCAAGCTGTGCTCATGTTCTGACTGGCCCACGCTATCGGGGACCTGGGGTACATGGCTGCGTGTTGTGTACCTGCTGAGGCTGCCTGGGTGCTTTGCTCATAAGAGCAGTACACGTGTAGGGGTGTTGTGCGCTCGCTTGGGCCCGTGCCTCAGCTAGCCCCACCTGGAAATCGGTTCCCATGGTTGTAGTGCCATCGAAGCGCGGCGCATTGGCGACAGGTTCTACTTTACGCACTGCACGTTCAATGGGGACCTCCTTTGCGACGTACTCGTTGCGATAGGTGGTGCCGAGCTGCGGCCACGGTGGCGAGCCACAGGTTAAAGATGTTTATTCACTATCTAACGCGACATTGCTCTCTGCTATCGCTCACTGTGCCCTCTAACCACGGCGCCTTTTTGTTCCGACAACAAGGCTTCTGCAATATGTAGACAATGTGCGTAAAGCTGTTAGGACGACATCCCTGCTGGAATGAATTGATCGGCTGCAACGTCCATCGCTTGTCGATGTTTCTAAGAGTTGACACCCTGACACTCACAAGCCGCGGCTGCTCCCTGGGCATTAAGGAGCTCAAGTCCACCATCCGTGATGTCTGTGTGTTTGTCAACTCACAAAATGTAAAATGGCTTCTGCTTGGAAGCTAGCCTAGCGGACGCGCAGTGCTGATGCTGCGCTGTGTGTAGGTATGCTCGCACGTACTGCGTCAAGCTCGCGTCTTACTCAATATTGCTCTGGGGTTGGGGTGTGACTGCTGTGGTTTGAATCGTTCAATGTCCCCGGAGGCTTCCCACAGCCGCTGGCAGGTCTGTCGTGCCCATAACGATGGTAAGTTACACCAATGTATATCTGCGGCGTTAGTCCGCAGCTGGCCTGTGTAGCGGTAGAGCTCGTGACGAGGCTGGGCCATCTTGGTGGAGCCATCTTGGTGGATGTTTTATGCTTACATGAGTGCATGTCAGTTACATGAGCTACCCCAGTGCAGGAGGTCACCCCCGCCATTGGCGGCACCCCTGATAAAATCCCCAGGGTCTCTACGAGTTTTACAGCGATTCCTGCTCAGGGCGGTGCTGCTCATCAAAGCGAAGCTAGCGGGCTGCTGGGGCTGATGTGCATCTGTGCCGGGGCGGGCGGCGGTGCTGGGAGATCGGGTCGCATGGTTCGCAGCTCCCAGTGTGATAAACGCTATCAAAAATGGTGCAGTATTGAGAGAGTACTTGCATGAAGATTACCAACCCCATGTTGAGGCCGGCTAATCATAAGAAAGGCTCGGAGACCATGGCAGCTCGGATTGCAGCTGGCCTTGCCCGGTGGACCCGCACGGCCGGCTTCATCGCAAACCGGCTGAAGGTAAGGCTCTTGCCCAGCAACACCATGACAGCCTTGCTGCTCCTGCCCAGCAACACCATGACTGCCTTGCCTCATAGGTCCGCTTCCGCGTCAGGGGGGTTGGGGGGTACTACACCATGCGCATAAGTTCCTTGACGAGCTACCCTACCTCACTGCCGCTCTGGGTGACCCCTCCACCTCAGGCGCCCCCAACATGGGGTTGGTGATATGCATGCGATTACTTCCTCAATATTGCACCGTTCTCGATAGCGTTTATCACATTGGCATCGGAGGTTTAGTCCGCGTTATCTGACCATCAGCGCTAGCCATTGGAGTCTTTGCTCGCGTACTGCCACATGTGCCCGCGAACAAATCACATCGGCGAGACGGGTCTCCTTGGCACGGTGAGCCACATCGCTGTGACCCCATCTACCTAGCGTAGTAAGCTGGTTGTGCACAAATGGAATGTCCGGCCGACACCCAACGCGATGCCTGCCGGGCGTGCAGGGCACCTAGACGGGGCAACTAAAACATCTGGTTGTATTCGCTTCCGCCGAATACATCATTTCGGTCGGCGCACACTAAGGTATCACCGGCTTACACCCACCCCTCCTCCACTGTGTCCACCACTGTGTTGCACCCGTTGCACCTATAGGGAAATCGATACAAAGACCTTGTTCTTGACCCATTGGCCCATCTATTGAAACAAATTGCACATCAAACAGCCCAGGCCTCAATCAGTTTAACACTTTCAAAGTTACATCATGTTCACCAGGCAGGTTCAAGGCCACGGCATGCAACGACCCAGCATGCCCGCCCCCCCTCCACCCATCATTGCAGGAGCCCACCTCATCAAGCCTGCCCACCCCCTCCCAGCCCACCCCTCCCAGCCCAACCCCGCCCAGTCCACCCCCTCCCAGCCCAACCACTCCCAGCCCACCCCCTCCAATCCCAACCCCTCCCACACTCGTGGAGAATAAGGCCGAGTCGGCGATTTTAGTTAAGGGGGTTAGCAGATAGCCCTTTCAAAGGCCGTCCCATCGCCATATGTTTCATGATTTTAATCGACGTGGTTGGGCTGTAATCGGCCCTGAGCTGAAGGTTCGTAACTCTGTGCAGGGTTTCGCCAAACCGTGCACAGGGTTTCAACTGGCTCAGCCCCTAGGTGGCCGTCAAGCCAGTTCCTGACCCTGTGCAGCGTTTCATAGACCGTGTGCAGGGTTTCGCTGAACGTGCACAGGGTTTCAAAGACCGTGCACAGGGTTTCATAGACCGTGCACAAGGTTTGGTGTGGCTCAGTTCCTAGGCGCTTTTGACCGTGTGCACGGTTTCGCTGACCGTGTGCAGGGTTTCATAGACCGTGCACAGCGTTTCATAGACCTAGTGCAGGGTTCCATAGACCGTGCACAGGGTTTGGTGTTGCTCAGTTCCTTACACACGAACTCCTAGCTACAACTTGCAACAACATCGCAACACACATGTCTCGATGCATTAACACCCCGCAACACCTCGCAACAACATCGCAACACACATGTCTCGATGCATTAACACCCCGCTACACCTCGCAACAACATCGCTATCACCTCGCTGCACCACTGCAAACAACATGTCTTGACGCACAAACACCTCGCAAACACCTCGCTACACCACTGCAAACAACATGTCACGACGCACAAACACTTCGAAACAACTCGGTACACCTCGCTAACCCACATGGCACGGCGCTCTACAACCCCGCAAAGACATGCAAGTCACATGCACAATTGTTAATTGACTCTGCAGTGCGAGACCCTGCACAAGGTCAGCAAAACTGTTACAGTCTTGCTTTGAATCTAGAATGCAGTGTTTTGAAATGCGCATGCAGATCTTTTCAGCCCTGCATGCGAGATCTGGATTTGTCATGTCATACTTTGTCATGACGGTTGTTAGTGGTTCTGGGCTTACTTCAGCCTGAGCGCTGCTAAGTGTCGGGGATGGAAGGACTTCTGGAGACTCTGGATCGGATGACTGGTTCAGTGACGTAGGAATGCGATGATAACTGTTCTTACTGATGCCATCTTCTTGGCGATGTAAGTACAATGCACCGCCACGCTAGTCGGAAGCTGCCTACGAGTACGTAGTCAGCCACAGCGGCAACATGTATCTGGCGGCTGCAGCCGGAGTTTAGTTCGCAGCCAGCCATGCATCCTGACCGCGCAGCAGCACTGTAACATTTGGTTTCCTCGCATCGATCATCGGCCTGTGCTCTTGCCTCGCAACGCAGAGCCTTCGAGAGCATCTCCGGTGCAACAATTCCGAAGGCTTAATCCGCTGACCCATCAGCACCATCGCAATGTAAGCTTGCCCAGCTGCTCAACTCGAAACGCTGACCTGCAGTGTTTGTACCTGCAGTGTTTCAAATGCCTACCCGCGAAAGCGGTGCCCACCTGCGAAAGCAGTGACTACCCGCGAGAGCGGTGATTACCTGCGCAAGCAGTGCTATACCTGCTGGATGCAGTGCTACCTGCTCTTTGCAGTGAATTCTGGACTTCCGTACCTCGCGGGACCTCAGTACCTCGCCTCAGGACCAGCCCGGCAGCTTAGCTTACGCTTCTAGCCGAGTTGACATGCAGCTCACAGCGACGCACACCACCATCAACCCCACCGCCACCCTCACGATACGTTGACATTGTAAAGCCAGCCATGTTTTATTGGCTGTGTCTAAGCTTCTACCAGTCCATAAGGGCACACAGTTGGGCCAAAGCACCAAGCACGGTGCCATCAAAGCCATCAGCACGGTTACAAACCATCACAGTTCACTGGCTCAGCCTTCCATCATGCCATCTCCTCTCCCTAACCCACCATCATGGCACCAATCCTTCTCACAACAACAGAACCTCAAATGACGCAACCACACGGCTGTTACACAACACAAGCACAGAGCACAACCACTGGCTGCAAGACACCCTCCACCTCAACCATCAGCATGCACAACATAGTGACACGCTGTACCACAAGCTGTTGACCAGTGTGACCTGAGAGCACATACCACAGCCAGCTGTAGAGCTGTGAGCACATCCCTATGCCCACATGACGCTGACACCACCTGACCCACTGACGCCAGCTGACCCACTGACACCAGCCGCTGACCCACTGACACCAGCCGCTAAGCTGTGCGCATACACAAGACACATACTCCCGCTACCCACAATCCACACCAAGGACAACCTGCAGCAGCAGGTCAGCACATCATTGGCATGACAAGCAGAGCTAGACCAGCTCAGCAGCCAGCCACAGCTCTCAAGCCGCTAGCGGCACAGCTAGTGCACACTCTGGCACCCCAGGCAACACTCTAGGGAAGCACACAATGACACATGACAAGGCAGACGCACCTGCCTGGCCACACACATTGGGTGCACAGGCTTCAGCCTCTGCATAGCAACAACCACAGCACAATCCGCAGTTGCACAACGAGATAACGAGAAGAGCAAGCAATCACACACACAGAGGAGGGCGCGCCGACCGCCAACGAAAACACACGCAGAGGGCGCGTCAAACGTCCTGGGCAATGAGATCCCGAACAAATACAACACAACGCAGGGGAAAGAAAACCCGAACACACACAGCAAGGGGCGCGTCTAACGTCCTGGGCAATGAGATCCCGAACAAATACAACACAATGCAGGGGAAAGAAAACCCGAACACACACAAACACGAAGGAGTAACTCTCCACACGCAGATGTACAGTACCAGCGCCACCGAGCGGCTGCACTGGCTGGCAAGAAGGCCGGTTCACGTCGAGAATACCACATGTGTCGCACAATGGTGTCTTCCATGTGCACAACAGTTCGGTTCACCCAACTGTTCACGTTTACCACCACCTCTATCAATCACAACATGTACCAACTTCTCTTGCTACCACCTTCTCTTGCTTTCTTATGCATCATTCGGCTGCTGATTTCACGTCTGGACATGTCATCACCGCCAGCTGACGCCAACTCAGGAGTGAAGAACAAGACAACATCTAGACCCTTAGCTCGTGCTCTCTTGCACGTGGTGTGCATGTAGCGTGTTGCATGACTGCTTGATTGCATGTAGCCTGTGCATGTGTCTGCTTTTACCTGCCTGTCTGCTTTTAACTGCCTGCCTGCTTTGTGTTCGAATGACTGTCTCACCCAGACGATGCAAGCTCCGGGACGTAGCTTTTTGGAGTGGGGGAGAGTGTTACAGTCTTGCTTTGAATCTAGAATGCAGTGTTTTGAAATGCGCATGCAGATCTTTTCAGCCCTGCATGCGAGATCTGGATTTGTCATGTCATACTTTGTCATGACGGTTGTTAGTGGTTCTGGGCTTACTTCAGCCTGAGCGCTGCTAAGTGTCGGGGATGGAAGGACTTCTGGAGACTCTGGATCGGATGACTGGTTCAGTGACGTAGGAATGCGATGATAACTGTTCTTACTGATGCCATCTTCTTGGCGATGTAAGTACAATGCACCGCCACGCTAGTCGGAAGCTGCCTACGAGTACGTAGTCAGCCACAGCGGCAACATGTATCTGGCGGC
Organism: Haematococcus lacustris; assembly: GCA_030144725.1. Lineage (NCBI taxonomy): Eukaryota > Viridiplantae > Chlorophyta > Chlorophyceae > Chlamydomonadales > Haematococcaceae > Haematococcus > Haematococcus lacustris. The sequence continues at coordinate 7,549,971 of JASKMD010000031.1, forward strand.
TGCAGCCGGAGTTTAGTTCGCAGCCAGCCATGCATCCTGACCGCGCAGCAGCACTGTAACAAAAACCCTGCACTAGGTTAACGAAACCCTGCACGAGGTCAGGGTTGACTTGGAAAAAATCAATGCTTTAATGGAGACCCTGCACAAGGTCAGCAAAACCCTGCACTAGGTTAACGAAACCCTGCACAAGGTCAGGGTTGACTTAGAAAAAATCAATGCTTTGATGGAGACCCTGCACAAGGTCAGCAAAACCCTGCACTAGGTTAACGAAACCCTGCACGAGGTCAGGGTTGACTTAGAAAAAATCAATGCTTTAATGGAGACCCTGCACAAGGTCAGCAAAACCCTGCACTAGGTTAACGAAACCCTGCACAAGGTCAGGGTTGACTTAGGTGAAATCGATGCTTTAAGCGAGACCCTGCACAAGGTCAGCGAAACCCTGCACTTGGTTAGCGAAACCCTGCACAAGGTCAGGGTTGACTTAGAAAAAAGCAATGCTTGGATCGAAACCCTGCACAAGGTCGGCAAAACCCTGCACACGGTCTTAAAACCCTGCACAAGGTTTGCGAAACCCTGCACAAGGTCAAGTGAAACCCTGCACAAGGTTTCAAAGGCTAATTGTGCCTCAAAGAGAGAATAAACCGTGTGCAGGGTTTCAGTAAACTGGCCCCCATTTCCTACTGGCTTTGACTTTGCACAAGCTACCTACTAGGTTGTGCTTCTATTCTGATGCCTGACAACTCCTCATACTCAGAAAATTTAAAAAGTCACTTCAGTCAGTTAGCACCATCTCCCTTAGCCAAATTCGGGGTGAGGGCCCAGGTGATGGTCCAGCAGCACGGCAATGACCAAGAATTTCACTTTGGCCCAAGGGAGTCTTCTCCTCCACTAGGTCACAGCAGCCTACATGCCAAGTCTCAGACATCAACTCGCAAGTTTGCCGAGCCAGCCAGCCCTTATTCTCCACGAGTGCAGCCTTCCCATCCGCTCCCTTGCTCGCTGCCTGCTCCCCTTCCCCTCCCCCGCCCCCTCCCAGCCCTAGGCACCACCATGAGGGGTAAGAGGCTTAGCAAGAAGAAGCGCCAACACCTAGAGGGGCAGATGCTGGCACCCCCCATTGCGTCGCCTCAGGGGCCTATTGCATCACCTGATTTACGGCACATGTATCAGCTGGCTCTAGCTGCAATCGCCACCCAAGGGCAGGCTGCTCCGGCTCAAGGTAGTGAGCTAGGTGCAGCAACGCCGGCTCCTGGCTTCACGCTACGCAAGCGTACCACACCTTCTGAGGGGCTGCCCAAGACAGCTGCAAAGCGCAAGGGGTGATCCACGAGACTTAGTTAGACAGCCCCCCAGCGCCAACTCAGGTTGTAAAGTGCGCAACAAAGGCTGTACCGGCCACCTCCCCCAACCACCTGCCAACCGCCTTCGAGCCACATTCCCGCAACCGTTTTCCGATCCGACTGCATCTGCCGATGCGCATGCTCGTGTAGAGCAACCTAAGCGGCGCGGGTGGTCGCAGCGATGACTGCATGCCCCGAACCGGCTCAAATTTGAATTACTAACTTTAATGCTTTGCTGTGCACGGCCTACTAACTGGATAATTATTCTGGATGGGTGAAAGGTAGCTGGCTGGGTTGGCTACATACTGAGCCAGCTAGCATTAAATTTGGCGCAGCGAGTGCAGAGTTACAGCCATCCTACTACCAGGGGTCGGTTTACTGCCATTTTTTGAATGTTGGGGGCGCCTGACTCCACCGTTGCCCGCCAGTGGGCTGCAAGCATGCACTTGCGGTACCTGGAGCGAGAGCAGCTGCTAGGACACTTGGAGGGAGAGGACGCAAGCAAGTACGACCCCCTGGAGCTGCACAAGATGACAGCTGACCTGGAGGTGAGCAATCTGCAAGTGGCGGGAGAAAAAAGAAGTAGCGGCATTACCGTACTATCCCTTTTGATTCCCGAGGCCTCGGAAACTATAATTAAAATATTATTCCCGAGCCATATTTTTCATTGTTCAAATCCCCCGATGGCCAAAATACGTCTAAAGTTGGTTTTGAGAACGTCTTCGTGCATAGAAATAATCAAGCCTCCCACCCCATTAATCTCGCATCAAAATTATATGATCCACATAGTCACCCGTAGGGAGCGTCTGGACCCGTGTAACGTTACATGTTACATTGTTATGTTATGTTACATGTTACATCCCGTATACGTACACGTGCCGGTCATGTTACATAGCCTTCTTAGCTGCTCGGCTCGAATACGGTGAGCTTGTACTCCCCGCCGCACTGGTCGCAACTGCTCCCGCACCTAGAAATATTTTTGGGGTCGCGGGCCGCGGGCTGCATTTATGCACGCCGCAGTCGCAGTTTTAGCAGCTGCTGATGGCTGCTGCGAATGTTCCCAAGCAGCAGGTCTACAACAGTCTCGATTTGGCAGCAGATGTTGTACTTCGTAAAGCTTTGGCCAGCAAGTTCGCAAATGACTGGCTCTTTCATTACAATAGCGACGGCATTGTGGTGTGCCAGTGCAAGAGGTGCCCACCAAACCACCGGGCTCAGCGTCGCGAACATGAGCCAGCTGGCTGCCAGGCACAAATGCAAGCTTGAAGGTGCACCCAGCATCTCCAGAAAGCGCAGCCCAGAGCCAAGTTTTGGCCCACTGCCGCGAGAGGACCGGGGTGCAGCAATGCCTGAGGGCATTCAGCGGGCTGTCAGGCGCAGGATCGGACTCTTCCTCGTCACGCAGCAGCTTCCCTTCAACATAATGGACAATGTCCACCTCCAATCTGTCTTCCAGCTGCTAGGGGTTGATGTGTACAAAGAGAAGCACTACCGCACGCAACTGCTGGACGAGCTCTACTCAGAGGTCAAGCAGGCAACCTTCAAGGAGCTGCGAAAGCTAGCGAAGGTGAGATACTTGCTGGCCCATTGCCCTTAGTTGTGAGCCCAGCCTAGCCCAGGCCAACCCACCACCAATTAAATGTATATATATCAGCTTAGCGATGGAACTGCCCCTGCCCATTGCCCTTGCCCATTGCCTAACCCTGCCTTGTAACATGTATGTGCCTTCCACCACCACCACCTCCCAGTCTCTACACCCCCTCCCCGCCCGCCCCGCCCCGCCCCGCCCCGCCCCGCCCCGCCCCGCCCCGCCCCGCCCCGCCCCGCCCCGCCCCGCCCCGCCCCGCCCCGCCCCGCCCAACCCAGCCCAACCCAGCCCAGCCCAGCCCAGCCCTGTCCTGCCGTGTGTGGATGTGAGCTGCAGGCTGGCCGTGTGTGACACCGTGCCTAGCCCACAAACTGGCTGCGCTGCTCCGTGGAGGGCAGCTCCAGCCAGGAGGTGGCGCTGAAGGGCCGGCTGTCCACCGGCCGCACCTGCACAGCAGCCAGACCCACACACCTCACACCACCGGGTCACACCTCAGGGCCAGCGCTGACTGCACCACGTGGGAGTGGCCCGTTGCTGCCGGGGCCCAGTAGGGTAGGGTAGGGTAGGGTAGGGTAGGGTAGGGTAGGGTAGGGTAGGGTAGGGTAGGGTAGGGTAGGGTAGGGTAGGGTAGGGTAGGGTAGGGTAGGGTAGGGTAGGGTAGGGTAGGGTAGGGTAGGGTAGGGTAGGGTAGGGTAGGGTAGGGTAGGGTAGGGTAGGGTAGGGTAGGGTAGGGTGGCGCCCTGTGGCAGACTGCTGTTAGGGGTCAGGGGCCAGGGCTGGGTGTGAGGGCTAGGGTGAGACCGCTGTGGCGGCCAGTGACCAGGGGGCCGCCGGGGAGCTGGCTGTGGCGGTGGGCGCTGCCAGTGCAGGTGGTGAGGCAGAGCTAGGGGGCAGGGCTACAAGGCTGGGGGTCGGGGCCAGGGGGCCAGGCCACTGTGGCGCCCGGAGGTTAGACCGCTGTGGCGCCCGGAGGTGGCGCTGGGGGGCCAGACCGCTGTGAGGTGGCTGTCAGACCGCTGTCAGGTGGCTTGGCAGTTTGAGTGGGTGGCCGCCTGGTGCGATGCCTGCCTGCTCAGAGGCAGAGGTGGCTGAGGTGGCTGGGCGTGGCTGGGCACCAGGACCAGGAGGCTAGGGGTCTTGGTCTTGCCTAGGTGCCGGTGGTGCCGCTGGTGAGCAGGAGGACTCCAAGCTACAGCCCCCTCGCCAGACATGGCCTCTCGCCCCGCCCCCTACCTCCCTAGTCCCTGTGTCCCGCCATATGCACCAGCTCCAGGGCTGCAGCCAATGCTGCCACACCTCTGTCACACTGCTGTTGCGCTGCTGTTGCGCTGCAGCTCCCCTGCCTGCCTGCAGCTCACCTGCACGGGCCTGCTGATCTCCTTGGCTTGGTAGGCTGAGCTGTAGACGGTGGCACTGTCAAAGGGTCCGCGGGGCACCACCTGCCCCCCACTGGGCGGCACCAGCAGGTCGCGCCGGGCGTAGGGCTGCCTGCCGTAGGTGTCCTTGTAAAGGGAGGCGCCCTCAAAGGGGCCGGCTGTGGCGGGCAGGTTGGAGCTGTGGGCCACTGCCCGTACAGGAGCCGCCACCTCCCGCTGCTGGTAGTCCGTCTTGTTGCTGGTGGTGCCTGGTGGGGTGGCAGAGGCGGGAGGGGGAGGGGAAGGGGCTGGGGGCCAACAAGGGTTTCCCAAGGGAGGAGGAAGGGACCATGAAGGTCAGAGACACACCAGGCCATGAAAAGTTTTTCATTCGTTGACAGGTGCAGGGGGGTGTGCAGGGGATAGGTGCTGGAACCCACCATCGAAGGGCGCCTTGTTGGGCTCGTAGGCGTTGGGAGCATGGGCTCGATGGTAGGGCACAGCCTGCAGCCAGCCAAGTATGATCACCAGCATCAGCAGCAGCAGCAGCAGCAGCAGCAGTATCAGCACCAGCAGCAGCAGTGACAAGGGCAGGGCGCTGAGCATTACCCCCCGCACCAGTCAGTGATGGTGGCAAAGGCGGGTATAGCCTGCTCTAGAAGCCTATACCCGGCCAGCTGTGTCAGGTCTGTTCGGCCCTGGCTGGATGAAGGCGGCCGTCCTGCTGCCAGCCCAGTGCCCAATGCCTCGGGCTGCTCGCCAGCCTGGCTGTAACCATAGTCATCATAGTTGTTGGCGTGCAAGCGCACAAACCCTAGTCATGTGTGTGAGATATGCCTGTCCTGCTGCCGCCTACTATGTCACCCCTCCACAGCCCCCCCTCCCCTGGGGCTGCCTCCCACCACTCCTGCCAGCCACACTTCCTGCTCCCCAGCAGCAGGCAGCAGCTGGCCTTGGGCCCTGGGCCCTGGAGGCTGGGGGACGCATGTGTATGTGGCGGCAGCAGCAGCAGGTGGCAGCAGCAGGCAGCAGGTGGCAGCAGGTGGCAGCAGGCAGCAGTAGGCAGCAGTAGGCAGCAGTAGGCAGCAGCAGGTGGCAGCAGCAGGCGGCAGCAGCAGCTGGAGTCAGCAGCTGACCTTGGGCCCGAACTCTGAGCGGTACTGGGAGTCCCCTGCAAAGGGGCCCTCTGCTGCTAGGTTGGTGTTGGGGGGCCTGATGGGCAGCTCCCGCTTCACCTGGTACGCCTGCACCCAGCACCCAGCAGGGCAGCACCACACAGCCTTGCTGGCCAACAATGGCTTCTCACGTGCTGCAGCTGTCAGGCTTGGCTATGTACACACATTCAGAGAGTTGAACACATTCAGTCTGTGAGTGTGTGTGCCGGTCCTTGTGCTGGTCCTTCCTCTGCTTGCCAGGCTGCTGTTGCCATTGAGGTTGAGGAGGCCCGTTGGAGGAGGCCCGTTGGTAACCACCAGCGCATCCAATTCATTCCAGATTACGCCACTGAACGCCGCACTGTAAGCTGTCTCCGCTGATGACTCCGCTGAGGTCTCCGCTGCAGGTCTCAACTGTCAGCAGCTAACTAGCAGCTAAGGACGTGTCCTCAAATGTTTTTGTTGGCCTGGTTATGTGTCCCGCTCCATGTAATTGATATGTAATGGACCTCATTTCCGCCCCACTCCGGTTGCCGGCGCTCCGGTTAGATGCCAACCTGATGCACACCCCAACACAGCCACTCCGCTTGGATAATGTAACTAAATCCCTGAGATGCCCTCGAGGGCGAAACGCAAGCGCCCCGTCTCTCCCACGCGGAGTGCAGCCGGTAAGCCGAGATGCTCAACGACAGGCTAGACTCCCCCGAAGCTAACTGACGACGCGACGCAGTGTGCGCCACGCGAGTACCAGCAGCGCTACAAGCGGGTCAATGACCGGCTGCCCAAAGGCAGGCAGTGGTTGCACCGGGCTGCTGAGTACCGGCGGGGCATTGATGGTCGGGCCCGCAACAATGCATAAGGCTCTAGTAGTTTCACACAGGCTGTGAGCCTTACAAAGCATAATGCTGTTAGTTTTGATGAGGAGCCCAGTGGTCTGTCCCAGGAAAGTGCCACCAGAGTGGGGTTTGCAGTCATCAAGGGTGCGACCGAGGATGCTACAACATGTTTGTAGTAGCTGAGTGAGATTACCCACAGGCCGACATGTTATTCCTTGTTGAATGAGTTTTGTTGCTCTGTGAGTGTGTGTGCTGTAAACCCTGACCATATGTGTGTGTTGCTCCAACCCTATGTGTGTTATGAACACACAGTGAGGCCACGAGGCTGTGTGGTGCAGCAACGCTGGCAGGCCAATGCCAGGTCATGATAGTGGCAACAAGGCTACAGTTTGCAGCGAGTGCTGCAACAGGCAGGTGCCGGGTGGAGCCTGATGTGCTGCACCCTGGCGCAACCCCGCCAGCTGCCTTAGGCGCCAGCCAGTCAGTGGCAGGACTGCCTGGACTCAGCAAGCCATGCCCAAAAAGACTCAGCGAGCAGCAAGGGCAAGGCAGCTCTGAGCAACACAGCCTGGCAGGTGAATGCACCCAGATGGTGACTTTGCAAGTCTAGTGTGGCGCTTAGTCCAATGCAGCGCCCATTCAAGCTGTGCTCATGTTCTGACTGGCCCACGCTATCGGGGACCTGGGGTACATGGCTGCGTGTTGTGTACCTGCTGAGGCTGCCTGGGTGCTTTGCTCATAAGAGCAGTACACGTGTAGGGGTGTTGTGCGCTCGCTTGGGCCCGTGCCTCAGCTAGCCCCACCTGGAAATCGGTTCCCATGGTTGTAGTGCCATCGAAGCGCGGCGCATTGGCGACAGGTTCTACTTTACGCACTGCACGTTCAATGGGGACCTCTTTTGCGACGTACTCGTTGCGATAGGTGGTGCCGAGCTGCGGCCACGGTGGCGAGCCACAGGTTAAAGATGTTTATTCACTATCTAACGCGACATTGCTCTCTGCTATCGCTCACTGTGCCCTCTAACCACGGCGCCTTTTTGTTCCGACAACAAGGCTTCTGCAATATGTAGACAATGTGCGTAAAGCTGTTAGGACGACATCCCTGCTGGAATGAATTGATCGGCTGCAACGTCCATCGCTTGTCGATGTTTCTAAGAGTTGACACCCTGACACTCACAAGCCGCGGCTGCTCCCTGGGCATTAAGGAGCTCATGTCCACCATCCGTGATGTCTGTGTGTTTGTCAACTCACAAAATGTAAAGTGGCTTCTGCTTGGAAGCTAGCCTAGCGGACGCGCAGTGCTGATGCTGCGCTGTGTGTAGGTATGCTCGCACGTACTGCGTTAAGCTCGCGTCTTACTCAATATTGCTCTGGGGTTGGGGTGTGACTGCTGTGGTTTGAATCGTTCAATGTCCCCGGAGGCTTCCCACAGCCGCTGGCAGGTCTGTCGTGCCCATAACGATGGTAAGTTACACCAATGTATATCTGCGGCGTTAGTCCGCAGCTGGCCTGTGTAGCGGTAGAGCTCGTGACGAGGCTGGGCCATCTTGGTGGAGCCATCTTGGTGGATGTTTTATGCTTACATGAGTGCATGTCAGTTACATGAGCTACCCCAGTGCAGGAGGTCACCCCCGCCATTGGCGGCACCCCTGATAAAATCCCCAGGGTCTCTACGAGTTTTACAGCGATTCCTGCTCAGGGCGGTGCTGCTCATCAAAGCGAAGCTAGCGGGCTGCTGGGGCTGATGTGCATCTGTGCCGGGGCGGGCGGCGGTGCTGGGAGATCGGGTCGCATGGTTCGCAGCTCCCAGTGTGATAAACGCTATCAAAAATGGTGCAGTATTGAGAGAGTACTTGCATGAAGATTACCAACCCCATGTTGAGGCCGGCTAATCATAAGAAAGGCTCGGAGACCATGGCAGCTCGGATTGCAGCTGGCCTTGCCCGGTGGACCCGCACGGCCGGCTTCATCGCAAACCGGCTGAAGGTAAGGCTCCTGCCCAGCAACACCATGACAGCCTTGCTGCTCCTGCCCAGCAACACCATGACTGCCTTGCCTCATAGGTCCGCTTCCTCGTCAGGGGGTTTGGGGGGTACTACACCATGCGCATAAGTTCCTTGACGAGCTACCCTACCTCACTGCCGCTCTGGGTGACCCCTCCACCGTTGCCCGCCAGTGGGCTGCAAGCATGCACTTGCGGTACCTGGAGCGAGAGCAGCTGCTAGGACACTTGGAGGGAGAGGACGCAAGCAAGTACGACCCCCTGGAGCTGCACAAGATGACAGCTGACCTGGAGGTGAGCAATCTGCAAGTGGCGGGAGAAAAATGAAGTAGCGGCATTAATCTCACACCAGCTATACCATTGCGTGCAGGTCACAAGGGACACTAGCATGCTGACACCAGCAATGGAGCAGCTTCTCAGCCGCTACTACAGGGCAACGCACATGACCAACGCGATGCCAGAAACCATGTTGAAGGAGCTCAACAACGACAACGTGCTACGCATGAATGCGGAGGGGATGTCTGGGCGAGCCAAGCTTGCAATGGAGGATACCACTGCATGGGTGGCAGATGGCGTGGTTACCCAGCAAGGCATGGTGGCAGCAACGGCAGAACGCAGAGCCCTACAAAACCATGGGGTAAGTGCCTGCCCTGGTACAGCTGCCAGCCCTGGTGGTACAGCTGCCAGCCCTGGTGGAGGCACTCAGGCTCCTGCTACCAACAAGGCAAGGCTAGGAAAGCGGCAACAACAAGCGCAAAGCAAGGCGGAGAGGGTTATGAAGCGCATTAGGTGCTTAGCAAGCATGCCTTCAGATGAGCAACGAGCAGCAGCTGTAGCTGTCAGAGACAGTGTCACAGCCCGGCAACAGCAATAGCAAGTGGACAGCAAGAGGCTAAAGGAGTTGGAAGGAGTTGGAAGGGGGGTGTACAACAGGTTTATGCCACCCTTGCCTGCTCTGCGCTTTAAAGGCGTGACGGTGGAGGAGTTGAAGCATCTGAGCCAGAAGTTGGGGGTGGGGTCCGTGGGTAAGAACAGGCGGCAACACTTCGGTCGCACGGATTGGCCAAGCTACCTCACCACCGCACCCAGCGGTATATAAATTGGGATGCAACGGGAAAGCCTTCCCAGGCTTGAACGGGCACCGCTTTGTCCAGCGGAATACAAATGAGGTCCGGGTGCCGCACACGACCGCTGCGGGTCATCGAGCTGTTGTGGAGTTGCTGGCGTCGTCAAGGAGGGAGCAGAGCTACCTCAATGCGGGACGTTGGCTGACAGCTGAAGTTTGGACTTTTGGAGCCTGAACTTCAGCTTTTAGTGCGACATCCGGCGGACAAGGCTGGAATTGCTCTCGTCAACGAGGAGAAGAGATAAGGCCAGCTGCCAAGTGCACTAGTCTTTGCTCCTCTCATGCCTCTTTGTTTGCCTTGGGTGCTAGCTGTGGTCTGTGGCTACAGCTAGGGCAGCTTGATGGGGACATGTCCAGCCTGTGTCCAACGTTTGGAGGTGGGAGCAGGCCGCGCCACAGGCGGAAGCTCCTCCCTTAATGCACGCCGGTTTGTACCGGAGTAGTTTTCTTTCTTCAGGCGGCAACTACTTGAGGTCACCCCCGCCATTGGCTGCACCCCTGATAAACTCCGACCGGTCTTTAAGAGTTTTACAGCGATTTTCGCGCAGGGCGGTGCAGCTCATCAAAGCGAAGCTAGCGGGCTGCTCGGGCTGATGTTCACCTGTGCCGGGGCGGGCGGGGGTGCTGAGAGATTAGGTCGCGTTGTGTTGGGAACAGCCCACTTAGTGGGGATGTGATCAGAGAACAGCTATCGCGCTCAGTGGACCAGCTTTTCAAATGTTTGAATTTACCCCCCCTGACATGTGTTCTAGTGCTAGTGCTAGTGCTGATGACATGTTTAAGGGTGTTTGTATGGCGTGTGGCCTGTCCCTGCACCCGAACAGCGTGCAACTCGTGTCACGTCAAACTCCTTGAAATAAGCACTTTTTCGGGCTGCCATAACTGTCCAACCAGGACGTCAATTGCTGAATTGCCAGTTCAGCGCGGCTCCTTGTGTGATTTCTTAACGTGTCTGGAGAACAGAATCGCGTTGTCTTGATGTGTGGGCCGTTTCATGTGGGGGGGTGAACACTCATATCAGCTCAGTTTATGCATCTTTTTGACTGATTCTAGCTGCGTTTGGCTGCAAAAGAACCACAAACACCGATGCGGAGACCACCTTGACATTGCTGTCACATGTGGACTGAACCCGTGTTGAAGCCCGTGCTGATTTGAAAAATAGTTTGGATGCGCCAATCACGCCGCGCTGGGTCCAGGCTGCCTCTAGCAGTCGCTAAGAGTGCATTGCGGAGTATTGCAAGTAGTAGTGTCAACCAGGGGCACTATGTCTATGCAGTCTGTTGTACCTGGCCGTCTATAGCAGCCTGTGTCAAACACACAGCCTGTGTTCACCCCTACCAGACCCACTGACCTGGCACGTATGTCGTGGTTCTCTTTTGAAGGCTGCAAAAATGACGGGATGTCCTGGCTGGCTTGAGCTGCAACGGCTTCTTTCTGCTGCTCCGACATACTCTCAAGGCATTAATCTGCCCTCTCATCGAAAGACACTTCGGACATGCCCTCTCGTTGAAAGACACTTCGGTAGTATATGCTTTAATGTGGTGGAGGAGGAGGGCTTAGGCATGTTGCGAGCGAGCTACGACAGCCCGATGCGAGATGCGATCCACCCCGTTACCGAACATAACCGCCGCCCCTCGCGCAAGCGCTGTTGTAGACCGTACCGCGTTAGAAAAAACGCCGCATCCATCTAAAGTAACCTTGCCACCTGGACACTTGTCGAGGGTTGGTGGGCGCCCAGGCCGTGCAGGCTCTTTGATGCAGTAGGCATATCGGGAAGGCTCGCTGATCACGGCTGTGTAAGCGCGGCATCAAATGGATCACGGTACATTTCGCCAAAGAGACCTTGTGGGACCTGACTGACAGTCAGGTTATACAGGGTTAGGGACGGACGGACCTAACTGCAACAATAAACCTTGATGCTCTGCTGGGTGGCCAAGAGGAGATAGCAGTGCTAGATGTTCGGTGTGTTAGATGTTCGGAGCGATCCATTTGAGACAAGCGCGATGCCAGTTGGTTTAGCCAACCCTCACTGGCTCGCTCACTGAGCCGCAGCGTTAGCCTTGCGAGTGCGAGATGCTGATCCTCATGAAAGTTTTCGGTGATTCAGTGTACCCAGGCTGACAGTCAGGCGCCCCCAACATGGGGTTGGTGATATGCATGCGATTACTTCCTCACCACTAGAACAATCAATAGTGAGCGGTGTGTCCGCGCTCGCTTGCGCCGGCATGGACTCTGATGCAAGGATTAACGCGCCGCTTGCCAGTACATGCGGAGTAATTCGCAGGTGCCAACGCAGCAAACGTTATCGCAATCGTTGCACTTTGTAGCGAGTACTTGCATGAAGATTACCAACCCCATGTTGGGACATCCTGTCAGGCCGCCCCAACATGGGGTTAGTAATGTTCATGCAACTACTCTCTGAATACCGCATCGTTCTCGATAGCGTTTATCACATTGGCATCGGAGGTTTAGTCCGCGTTATCTGACCATCAGCGCTAGCCATTGGAGTCTTTGCTCGCGTACTGCCACATGTGCCCGCGAACAAATCACATCGGCGAGACGGGTCTCCTTGGCACGGTGAGCCACATCGCTGTGACCCCATCTACCTAGCGTAGTAAGCTGGTTGTGCACAAATGGAATGTCCGGCCGACACCCAACGCGATGCCTGCCGGGCGTGCAGGGCACCTAGACGGGGCAACTAAAACATCTGGTTGTATTCGCTTCCGCCGAATACATCATTTCGGTCGGCGCACACTAAGGTATCACCGGCTTACACCCCCCCCTCCTCCACTGTGTCCACCACTGTGTTGCACCCGTTGCACCTATAGGGAAATCGATACAAAGACCTTGTTCTTGACCCATTGGCCCATCTATTGAAACAAATTGCACATCAAACAGCCCAGGCCTCAATCAGTTTAACACTTTCAAAGTTACATCATGTTCACCAGGCAGGTTCAAGGCCACGGCATGCAACGACCCAGCATGCCCGCCCCCCCTCCACCCATCATTGCAGGAGCCCACCTCATCAAGCCTGCCCACCCCCTCCCAGCCCACCCCTCCCAGCACACCAAGAGGTGCAGGGTGAGAATGAGTCATTGGAGCAGCTGGCTGAGGAGCGCACCCATGCAATCCAGATGCTGCAGCAAGACAAGCGCCGGCTGTCCCTTGCGCTACGCAACGTCCGCCGCTGCCGTGTAAGCGGCCCCCGGCTCACCCGGCATCAGCGGCAGCTAATGAACATCCTGATGCGGCACCAGGTGTCACCAGAGGTGCTGCAGCGGTGTGCTGAGGGTGGCTATGGCATCCCGTCAGGCACTGCAGCCCAGCAGCCCTGCCCATCTCCTGACCCACCCGCGTTCACCACCAACTTCATTCCCACGCAAGTGGGGCGCTGTGGGAAGCCTGCAGCCAGGACAGCGGCATACCTCGCACAACACTACCTCAGCACAGCCAGGCTGGTGCTGCAGACACAGGTCAGCCACCGCAAGCTGGGCATGTGCAGAGAGCTATTTGTGAATGAGCAGTGCCTGGTGCCAAACCCACACCGACATGGGCAGAGCACCACTGTAAGGCGGCAGTTGCGCGTAGTAGCCAAGTACCTGAAGAGCAAAACCCTTGGTGAGGCTGGGCTGGGCTGGGCTGGGCTGGGCTGGGCTGGGCTGGGCTGGGCTGGGCTGGGCTGGGCTGGGCTGGGCTGGGCTGGGCTGGGCTGGGCTGGGCTGGGCTGGGCTGGGCTGGGCTGGGCTGGGCTGGGCTGGGCTGGGCTGGGCTGGGCTGGGCCAACAACGCGCAGCTGCTGTCACAGCTGCACAGCAAGCTACAACAGCTAGTGCCAGCCGATCAACGGGAGCATCAGAAGCAACAGCTGGCCACCTACTTGCAGCAGCACTGTGCCGCCATGGAGGAGTACTACACACAGCACTGCAAACGGCAGCTGGACATGCCACACCTCATGGCTGCGCTTGGGGGGTCAGACCCGCAGTCGTGCAAGGAGGTAGCCGCCAAGGTGGTGAAGTGTGTCGCCCTGCTCATGAATGACGGGCAGACTGACCTGGGCGTGTGGGACCCCCACTCCACGTGGCACCAGTTCTCACAGGACATCCAGGCCATGGCTGAGGGCAGCCCATGCAGCACCAGGTTGCGCCTCCACCTCGAGGTGTACTTTCTGGCATGTCCCACCTCCAATGCCCCGGTGGAGTCCTTGCTACAGCTGCTGAAGCATGGAGCTGGTCGCTTCATGGAGCTGCCTGCGCTGCTGGAGCACATGTCCCTGCACACGCTGAGGACCACCCTCAACAGCGTTGATGTGCATGACTTCACGCTACAGATGCCTAAGCTTCGCACTGCGGTGCGGCTGGAGGAGGTGGCTGCAGCCTCAGCCAGTGCACCAGCCAGAGCCGCACGCAAAGCCACAGCAGCTGCTTGCTGTGTAGGGGGGTTTGTGGTGAATGTGGGGACCATGCAAGCCAGCAGCGGGTGGCAGCAGCAGCAGCGGCAGCAGGGTGCAGCCAAGTTTGCCGCCAGGTGCCAGGTGTGCCGCCTCCACAACCCCCCCTGCCCCCACAGCCCCCCCCACATCAGCCACCCCAGCAGCAGGGCCGGAGCTCGTGGGGCACAGCCCTAGAGGGGCAGATGCTGGCACCCCCCATTGCGTCGCCTCAGGGGCCTATTGCATCACCTGATTTACGGCACATGTATCAGCTGGCTCTAGCTGCAATCGCCACCCAAGGGCAGGCTGCTCCGGCTCAAGGTAGTGAGCTAGGTGCAGCAACGCCGGCTCCTGGCTTCACGCTACGCAAGCGTACCACACCTTCTGAGGGGCTGCCCAAGACAGCTGCAAAGCGCAAGGGGTGATCCACGAGACTTAGTTAGACAGCCCCCCAGCGCCAACTCAGGTTGTAAAGTGCGCAACAAAGGCTGTACCGGCCACCTCCCCCAACCACCTGCCAACCGCCTTCGAGCCACATTCCCGCAACCGTTTTCCGATTCGACTGCATCTGCCGATGCGCATGCTCGTGTAGAGCAACCTAAGCGGCGCGGGTGGTCGCAGCGATGACTGCATGCCCCGAACCGGCTCAAATTTGAATTACTGACTTTGATGCTTTGCTGTGCACGGCCTACTAACTGGATAATTATTCTGGATGGGTGAAAGGTAGCTGGCTGGGTTGGCTACATACTGAGCCAGCTAGCATTAAATTTGGCGCAGCGAGTGCAGAGTTACAGCCATCCTACTACCAGGGGTCGGTTTACTACCATTTTTTGAATGTTGGGGGCGCCTGACTGACAGTTAGGTTAAACAGGGTTAGGGATGGACGGACCTCATTGTACCAATAAACCTTGATGCTCTGTTGTGTTGCCCTGCTGAGTGGAGGAGTGGTTCCCTGTAGCTGCAAGCCTGGTATGGTTGCCTGGCCTTGCTTATGGGCAACTTGGGTGTGAAAACAGGCGACCCGCACCAAGTAGTGCTTGGGATGTGAAAGCGGCACGCAGAGTCGCCAAGACCACAGCGACGAGCGTTGCGGCAGGGCAGCAGAGAATTGGTGTGCAAGTATCTAATAACCAGTAGGGAAGCTAAGTTGGCATTATCACTCTTGATACTCACACCAGCTTTGTCTCCACACGGGGCGACATTACCTGCTGCGATCTAGCGTCGCCATGCCAGATCGACGTAGGTGGCCCAACGACGGAATTGTATGTCTATGCGCATGCATACATGTGATACGTCTGTGACCGTGGCAAGTACATTGCTGTCCAGACGACGCACCTCTTGTCGTTGTGAGGGGAGGGGAAGGGTAAATGGGAGGGAGGGAGGAAGGGGGCAGGTGAAGGGAGGGGAGGGTAGGGGAGGAGGGAGGGAGGGTAAGAAAAGGAAACGGGGATAGGAGGGGGTAAGGAGGTAGGGGAGGAATGAGGGGGACAGGAGGGGAAAGGAGGGAAGAGGGGTAGGGAAGGAGGAAGGGGAAGTTCCGCGTGTGAGTATGTATGTGTGTGTGCCCTGCGCATGTGCCACCACATGGCCAGCGCAAGAGCACGACGTCACTGTTCACTTCACAGCGGAGCGAGATGACGAGCTTCCGAGTCCGCGCGCCCTCCACCCGCCTGTCTTCAACCCTCCTTACTGCAGACGATGGGTGGATCCCGCCTGTGAGCTTGCCACCCCTACGGTGCCCCATGCACCAGAAACCTATAGTCATAACTACCTAACCTACCTCCATGCGCCACTGGCCTCCATGTGAGCACTAACCTACTCGTCCCCTCTAGCTTTCCCCTCCCTGGATATTTCTCTTGCCTGCCTGCCACACCCCCAACCTGCCTGCTTGCCTGTGTGCCCCCCACCCTCAGCCTGCCTGCGTCTGAGCTGCAGACCCAGCACCTCTGTGGCCTGCTTCGCTTGCTGCTGCTGGCTATGGTTCATACACAACAGCATCGGGGCGCATGCACATCATGCCATTTTCAAAATGCATGCATGTGCCAGCCGCTGCCATGCTGAGTGGCACACAGTGCCAAACACCATGCGGCATGCAGGGTTGCGCAGTTAGCACCCGACCTGCCCGGGGCCTCAGCCCCACGAGGGTCACGCCACAGACACGTTACGGCAGGCAGCAAGGCCCACCAAGGCAGAGCGTGGACCAGAGGCAGCCCAGGCCTGCCCACCCTCAATCCTCGAGCTCGCCATCCTCCAGCTCGCCATCTTCGGTCTCTTCATCCTTCGCGCCTGCTGCTGCACTGGCTGTGGTGGGTGCTGTGGCTGCCCCGGCTGCAGGCTGAGCAGAGGCGGCCAAGCTGGTTGCCTGTGCGGCCGCCCCTGCAGCCCCCCCTGTGACTGCCCCCGTGCCTGTGCCAAGGCTGCCAAGGCTGCCAGCAGCAGCTACTGAGGAAGAGGTGGGGCGTGGTGCCCCTCCTGCCGGTGGAGCACTCGCGCCGCTCACATGCCCCACCCTGCCACCTGCCTTGCCTGGCTGCTGCTGGGTGGAGGCCCCCCCCAGCCCGAGTGGTTTGGCGGTGCGGGTGGTGCTGGCCCCTGCGTCCGCCCCCTCCAGCATCCCCTTGGCCATCATGCCGTACATGGCCTTCCACATGGCCATGACTGAGTTACCGGCAAAGTCATGTCCTGCACCAGCACCTGCCTCCTCAGCGCCCCCCTGCTGCTGCTGCTGCTGCTGCTGCAGGGCAGCCCACTGCGCCATGGCTTGGCTGTACTCGGCCCACTGGCCCGCCAACACGGCCTGATCCTGATCCAACTGCCGGGACATGTCGCCGTTGTGCTGCCCTTCCCCGTTGGCGTTGCCTCCTGAGGTGAGGTCCCGGGTTCGACCCCTGGCGCCGCCACCTCCTCCCGTCTCACTGCTGGGTACCTGCTCACGCCGGGAAGCTGCAGCCCAGCTGTTCGACCCTCCACCGCTCTGGTGATGCCTTGCACGGCGGGTGTCGCTCGCGCCTTTGTCATCACTGGAAGTGTGACTGTCTGAAAGACTGCTGTCGTCGCTGTTGCTGCTGCTGCTGTCACGTCGACCGCCACCGCGCCGGGCACCTCGTGTGTGATGATTGCTTGCGCCACGCTTCGCTCCTCCCCCTCGTTCTCCTCCTCCTCGAGACCTCCCTCGAGCAGGCCAGGTGCTATGACCTCGAGCAGATCCTCGGCTGCCAGGTGGCTTGTCACCATACTGCGAGGGCGATGGTGGGCGGGCGGGCTGCGCGCTGCCAGGCTCCTCGTCATGGCCCACGAACCCCTCCTCATCCGAGCCCTCATCCAGCTCCATGGCGGTCGTGGCTTGGCCCCTGGCCCCATCCGCAGCGGGGCCACCATCTCTGCCGCTTGCCCTCCCCCCTGCAGCTCTACCACCGTGCGTGTCCGCACCCGCCTTCGCAGCAGGGACGGGAGGGGCTCCTCCTGCTCCTCCTGCTCCCCGGCCCGCGAGGGCCGCGGCTTCGTTGGCAGCTGCGCGACGCATCTGGCGCTCCTGCTTGCGCTTGGCCACCATCATGGCGCGGAACTCGCGGTCCGCCTGCCTCGAGCTCTCCGACTGCTGCTGGATGGCCAGCTTGAGGGAAGCCAAGGTCGTGGGGGCGCGGCTGTGGGGCTGCACCTTGCCTGCCTGGCCTGCGGCTGCTGGGGGCATCTGCGGGTGAGGGGGCGGCGGGTGCACCACCTTGGACGCTGCGGCGGCCGCGTTCTGAGCCTCGGCCTGCTGCTGGCGCTGCTGCTGCATCTGCTGCTGCAGCTCCACCTCGTGCTGCATCAACTGCTGCTGCTGCTGCTGCTGTTGCTGCTGCTGCTGCTGCTGCTGCTGCTGTTGCTGCAAGGACACTCCATGCGGAGCGGGCGGGGGAGGCATCCCGTTGCCTGGGGGAAAGGCTGGAGGGAAGGGGGGTCCAGGGGGTGCTGGCAGGCCCCTACCGCTTTCGCGAGCCATCATCTGCGCGAAGAACTCCAAGGGGGGCAGGGGGGTGGGGGGGAGGCCAGGGCCCGGCGGCTGACCGGGCTGCCCAGGCCCCCCTGAAAAGTAGCCCATCATCATGGCCACCTCCATGGGGCTGGGCAGCGCACCAGGGGGGGGCAAGGGGCCGCTGCTGCCGGAGCTCATGCCTGGCGGCATCCCTGGCAGCATCCCCGGCAGCAGCCCTGTGTTGTGGGGAAACTGCATGCTTGCATGCATGCTAGCGTGCATGCCTGGAAAGTGCATGCCTGGTGGCAGGTGCATGCCTGGGGGGGGCGCCTGGGGTCCACCCTGGGGTCCCAGCTGCTGGGGCTGCATGCTGGGCATGCCGCTGCCAGGACCGGGCATGGTCTGTGGCCAGTGCATGGTGGCAGGGTTCAGGAGGGGGGGGGCGGACCCCGGCCTCACCTCCTGCTGACCAGGCCAGGGGGCGGAGGGGGGTGGGGGTTGCCCAGGGGGGGGGCGGGGGGGTGCGACCTGCCCCTGCCCTGCGCCTGAGCTGTGCATGAGGCCCTGCCCCTGGGTGGGGAAGGTGGAGTGGGGTGGGTGCAGGCCGGGGGCCAGGCCATGCGCAGCGGGCTGCATGTGGGCGGAGGGGTTGCCAGGGGGAGGGGCGGGGGGGGGGCCCATGGGGGGGGCAGGGGGGTGGCCAGGGGGGGGGGCGGGGGGGGGGAGGGCCGCCTGGAGGGGGGGCCGGAGGGGCGGGGCGGGTGCTGGGGCCCTGTGGGTGCCCCGGGGGGGGGGGCCCAGGCCCAGGAGGGGGCTTGGGGGGGGGGACAGCCGGCGGGCCCCTCTGAGGTGCTTGGGGCGGGGGGGCATGGACACCAGGGTTGGGTGGATGATGTTGCAGGAGTGGTGCTCCGGCTGCTGCTGCTGTTGCTGCTGCAGGGGGGGTTGCCATATTCCCTGGCAGCAGAGGAAGGTGGGGGGGGTGGGGTGGGGGGTGGGGGCCAGAACCCAGGGCTTGTGGCTGCGCTTCCTCCTCCTGCTGCTGCTGCTGCTGCTGCTGCTGCTGCTGCTGTGCTGGCTGGCTACCCTGTTGTCCTGGTTGCATGGGGTGCTGCATGGGCGCATGGAGGGGTGTGGTTGACGGCTGTGGAGGGGTGCTGCTGCCCGGCACGGGCGCCACCGCCTCGAAGTAATGTGTGACGAGGTCATGGATTGCATGGGCACTGCTCCTCCCCGCATGCACTGCCACAAACAAGTCAAGGAAGGCGCTTTTCCGCGAAGCTCGCGAGGGATCCACCTCCATTGGGGGGCCAATCACGCGAGCCTCGCGCAGCGCCGACATGAGCGCCAGCAGGTCGCTGTCGCTGATGGCGTCGGCCTCGTGCAGGGCGACCAGCTCAGGGTCCATCACCAGCTTCACGCCCTTGGCCTTCTTGGCGGGGGGGCCAGGGGGGGGCACCGCCGTCCCCCTGCCCCAGGAGGGGGTCAGCTGCAGGTTTGCTGGTCAGGGGGGGGGGCGGAGGGGGGGGGCTGCATGGGGGGGGGCTGCATGGGGGGGAGCTGGCGGCTGGCGGGTGCCTGGGTGGTGGTGTGTGGCGGGGGGGGCAGGCCCGGGGTGCCAGAGGTGGCAGCTGGGGGGTGCTGTGCCGCGGGCTGGGTGCTGCTACCCGGGACCATGAGGGACCCTGGTCTGCCTGCTGCAGTCCGGGGCTGCTGCCTGGGGGTGGGCGGGGGGTGTGGGGGGTGCGGGGGGGGGGAGTTGCAGCGCCGCTGCTGCTTTCAAGGCTGCCATGCGCTTTGCGTCCTTCTTGTTGCCGCCTTGGCCGACTGCCACGTCACTGGTGGCGGCATCAGGGGCAGGGGCAGCAGCGGGCGCAGCAACAGGAAGGGTGTGCAGCAGCAGCAGGGACAGCGATGGGAACAGCCCCACACCTCCCACCCCACCCCCACAGGCCCCCACCCTTGCCTGCCCTGCCCTACCCCATCCTTACCCCTCCCTCCCCCCACCCCACCCCCCGCCCCACCTGCCGGCCAGCCCCCCCCCCACCCCTGCCCCCCTCCCCCCCACCTGCCGGCCAGCACCACCGCGCACTTCCACCTCCTGGTGGAGGGGGCGGTGGGCACCTCGCTGTCGCGGTACCTCAGCGGCTGGCCCCGCGCCTGGGCATGTGCCGCCAGGGCAGCGATGGCCTTGGCCGCCAGCCCCACCTCGGAGCCGCTGCCGCCCCCCCCGCCCCCTGGCTGCCAGGGGCTGGCCGCCTTGGCTGCAGCAGCGGCCCTGCCGCCTGACCCTGGCTGGGGGTGGCTGGCAATGCTGCTGCTGCTGCTGGGGGTGGGGGTGGGGGTGGGGGAGGGGGGGGGCACCCCTGGGTGGGGAGGGGCAGGGGGGGCGGGGGGGCCGGGGAGGGGGGTCTCCTGCTGCTGGGGGGCCACCACGGTGGGGGGGAGGGCAGGAGGGGGGGGGAGTGCTGACTGGGTGCTGTGGCCATAGCCAGAGGGTGGCAGTGCCTGTGTGGGGGTGTGGGTGTGGGGGGGGAAGGGGCGGGGGGCCGGGGAGGAGGCTGCTGTCGGAGTGTTTCCATGCACCAAGTGGTTCTGGATGCTCCTGCTCCTGCTGCTGCTGCTGCTGCTGTTGTTGTTGTTGCTGCTGCTGCTGCTGCTGCTGCTGCTGCTGGAGGTACTGGAGGTGAGGGGGCTGCTGCTGCTGCTGGGGGGGAGCGAAGTGCTGCTGCCCAGGCGGCGGCGGCGGCGGCGGCAGCTGCCAGGGGGGCAGGGGCTGGGTGGAGGCATTGAGGGCAGGCAGCAGCCAATCCATTGGGTGCGGAGGCCCTGGGCTAGGGCCCTGCTGCTGCTGCTGCTGCTGCTGGGGGCTCTCCAGGCAGGCTGCCCCCTGCCGCCCCTGGTGCTTGATCTGGCAGCGGTTGAGGTTGGTTGGTGGCCTGAGGCTGCTGGGTAAGGCCAGGGGGGGGGACCCCAGGCAGGGGGGGTGGCAGCAGGCTCACCCGGGGGGGGCTGCAACCCAGCATGGTCAGGGCCAGGGCCAGGGCCAGGCCCCCCCACCCCCCACCCCCTGGGCCGGGGTAGGTGCCAGGTGGGGGGGCCGTAAGCGCCTGGCTGTACTGAGGCAGGTGCAGCTAGGGGGGGGGCTGGGGGGAGGGGGGCCTCCGGGGGGGTCGTGGCGGCTGCAGCCGGTGTCCCAGGGGGGGTGGCCTGCCCCTGCTGCTCTGGGTCCTGGCTTCCCCCCTGGCCCTGGCCCTGGCCCTGGCCCTGGCCCTGCCTCCCCCCCGCCCCCCCCCTCATCCCACCGGCTCCCCCTAGGGGCGCTCACACCAGGCCTGCTGCTGCTGCTGCCGCTGCCCCCTGCCCCCTCCCCCTCCCCCCCCTTGCCTCCCCCCTCCTCCTCAACTGACAGCTGGTATCGCCCCAACTGTTCAACACTGTGCTGCTGCTGCTGCTGCTGCTGCTGCTGCTGCGGAAAAGGTCCTGCTGCTGCTGCTGCTGTTGAGGGTGTGGTGGGTGCGGGTGCAGCAATGGGGCAGGCTGATGCCCCTCCTGGGTTGGCCCCCCCCCCATGTGCCCTCCCCCGCCATTGGCATGAGCTGAGGAGGCAGTTGGGGGTGGTGTCAGGGGAGGCAGCAGGGGGGGGGGAGGGCCCTCCCCCCCCAGGGGGGGCAGCTTCAGCGTGCCTGCTACTAAGGCGTGAACCAGCTCCACCAACTTCGCCTCATCAAGGCCGGTGGCGGCACCTGACTGCAGCAGCGCGGTAACCGCCTCCATGCTGATCCCCCCCTCCCCTCCCACCACCACCCCCCCTGCTGCTGCTGCTGCTGCTGCAGTGCTGAGGCCCTCCCCCACTCCTGCCCCCCCCCCCAGCGCCTCTGGTTCGGGTGGGCTGCGGGGGGGGAGGTGCTCAGTACGGGCAGAGGGGTCAGGGGGGGTGGGGGTGGGGTCAGGGGCGGGAGGCTCTAGAAGAGCAGAAGGCTTGGCGGAGAGGAAGGGGCGGGGGGGAGGGCCAGGGCCAAGCCCTGAACCCGGCCCTGGCCCCAACCCCGCCCCTGGCCCTGGCTCAGGCCCTGACCCTGGCCCTTGCCCCTGCCCCTGCCCCTGCCCCTGCCCCTGCCCCTGCCCCTGCCCCTGCCCCTGCCCCTGCCCCTGCCCTCCTGAGTGAGGGCTGGGGTTCCACCCCACGGCAGGTGAGGGGGCCCTGGGGGGAGGTGGCATGGCTGCTGAGTCATGCGCTTGCATGACCTGCAGGGGGGCCAGCTGGGGGTAGGGGGGGGCCTGGGGGGGGGGAGGGGGGAGCTGCTGCCCCTGACCCTGCTGCTGGCCCTGAGGCCCCAGATGGGGTGGGTAGGCTCCGTGTCCCATAGCAGCAGGGGGGGCAGCAGCAGGGGGGGCAGGGGCAGCAGGGGGGGCAGGGGCAGCAGGGGGGGCAGCAGCAGGGGATGCAGCTAGCGGCCCAGCCCCCACAGCGCCTTGGCTAGGGGGCAAAGGGAAGGGCGGCAGCAGACCTGCAGGGGCGGGGGCAGACAGGCAGGCGACTGGGCATCGTAGGAGAAGCTGCTATGCATACACTGTGATCACACTATGGGCGTCACACCGCTTTCTTTTTAGTGCTGTCAGGTGAGGCCTGGTATGGCTGTTGGACAACTATTATAATCTCACACTATTTGCATGGCAGCACAAACAAAGCAGGCTGCCCACAAAGCTCTGATATGGAAGCCCCTGTTCTGCCATGAAGAAAGCTCCGACACGAGGTGCTGCTGCTGCTGCTGCTGACTGTGCTGCTCTTGCTGCTGCTGCTGCTGCTGCTGCTGCTGCTGCCGGGCAGCATGGCCTGATCTGGCAACGCACCGGTGGCGGCGCGCTGCCGCATGAACTCCTCAAATGTCAGCATGGGGGGCACCCCTGGCAGCGGGGGGCCCAGCGGGGGCAGGCCCTGCTGCTGCTGCTGCTGCTGCGGTGGCGGCGGCGGCGGCAAATGGAGTGGGTGCTGCGGTTGACCTGGCGCCTGCATGTGCTGCTGCTGCTGCTGCATGGGGTACATGGGGGGGAGGTGGCTGTGGTGCACCATCTGCTGAGTGAACTGCCCCGGCTGTTGAAACGTGGGCAGCAGGGGGGGGCCCGGTGGTATGCCCTGCTGCTGCTGCTGCTGCTGCTGCTGCTGAAATTGATGTAGCAGGTGCAGGTGGTGGTGGTGTGTGTGGTGAGGGACATCAGCCGCCCCCCCCTGGGCCCCTGCCCTTGCTGCTGCTGCTGCCGCCGCCACAGGGGGGGGCGCGGGCTGGACAGAGGGGGGCAGCAGGGCGTCCCCCTGCCCCTGCCCCTGACCCCCCGCCCGCAGCCCCTCCCCCTCGCCTTGCCGAGATATGTTGGACCGCATCACCGCCTTCTTAATGGAGCTCAGAATGCCTCTGACACCCTGGGGGGGTGCCAGCTGTGCAAGGGGACCCGCCCGGTCTTGCAACCGCCCCGGCTCCCCCGCCCCCACCCCCCGCCCCTGGCCCGCCCCTACCCCCTCCTGCTCCTCACCGCCAGCGGAGGCGGGCAAAGGCAGGTCGGAGGGCGGGCTGGGTAAGGGAGAGGGGCCAGGGGGGGCCGGGGGGGGCGGCTGCAGGACCGCGGCATCAGGCGGGTCCCCTGCCCCTTTTGGGTGCTTGGCAGCTGGGTGGGTCTGGCCGCTGCTGCCTGCCCCGCTGCTGCCGCTGAGGCCCCCTGTTGCAGGCTTTTTGTGGCGATGAGGGTGAGGGTGGGGGTGGGGCTGGGTCCCGATAGGTACCCTACCAGCATGGCTGTCGGCGGCAGCAGCAGGGGGGGGGCCAGCCGGGAGGGTAGGAGCAGCAGCAGCAGCAGCAGCAGCAGGGGGGGCAGCCGCAGCCTCAGGGACCCCTTGTGAGGGTGGGGGGTCTGGCCCCTCCCTGTCCTGCTCCAGCTCTGCTGCTCGACGCTTGCGCCCACCCCCTGCTGCCATGCTGCTGCCTGGCCCCCGCTGCCCTGGGCCCCCACTGGCCTGCCCCTGCCCCTGCCCCTGCTCCTGCCCCTGCCCCTGCCCCTGCCCCTGCCCCTGCCCCTGCTCCTGCTCCTGCCCGGCCCCTTGCCCCTGCCCAGGCGTCAAGGCGTGCAAAGGGGGGGGCCGGGGAGGCAGCAGCTGGGGGAGGGGGTGGGGGGTGACCCTGGGCATCTGCTGACATGGCATGGGGGAGGGGGTGGGTATGGATGGCCGGGGGGGCGGCAGCAGACTGTGTGTCGCTGTGAGCAGCCGGGGCGTCTGGGGCCTCCCCCCCCTGCTGCTCTAGCAGGCGGGCGATGTGCACAATGCCATCGTCTGGGTAGCATTGCAGGTAGCTCACCACAGCCTCTGCCTTGTACGGGTCCACCAGGCACCTCTGCCAGCAGCAGCAGCAGCGCGTATGGTAACAGCAGCAGCACACTAGCCACCCAATGGGCAGTGCAGTGCAGGGTATGAAGGTCAGGGTCAGGGTCAGGGTCAGGGTCAGGGTCAGGGTCATGGTCATGGTCATGGTCATGGTCATGGTCATGGTCATGGTCATGGTCATGGTCATGGTCAGGGTCAGGGTCAGGGTCAGGGTCATGGTCAGGGTCAGGGTCAGGGTCAGGGTCAGGGTCAGGGTCAGGGTCAGGGTCAGGGTCAGGGTCAGGGTCAGGGTCAGGGTCAGGGTCACCTGTATGATGATGGTGGCCGCCTGCGTCATGGAGGAGTCCCTGGCCATGGCCTGGACCAGCAGCTCCAGCATGCAGCGCATGAGAGGGTACTGCTGAGACAACACCTCCAGCCGCGCCACCACCTGCACTCACACACAATCACACACAATCACACATACTCACACATACTCACACACACTCACACACATTTACACATACTCACACACACACACAAATACTCGCACAAATGACAGCCACCACACTCGCTCTCATCCCACCGCACCCACCCACCCACCCTCCAGACAGGCCCCCCCACCCCTGTTGGTCAAAACCATGCTTGCACACTGTGCCCTGACCTCGCCACCAGACCTAGCCACAGCTGCCCCGCCCCGCCCCGCCCCGCCCCGCCCCGCCCCGCCCCGCCCCGCCCCGCCCGCACCTCTGGGAAGTTGACCTGCTGGTCCTGAGAGCCTGGCAGGGAGGAGGCTGCGGAGTCAGAGGCGGAGGTGGTGGAGGCCGCGGTGGAGGTGGGGGTGGAGGAGGCGCCGGCGCTGCTGCTGGCCCCCCCACCGCGGCCAAGGCCCGAATCCTCCCCCAGCCCTGGGTCAGCAGCTGGACCGCCACCAGGCCCCTCTTCTTGAGGCAGCAGCAGGGGCCTGGGGGGAGGGTGGCCGCTAGAGGGGGGCTGCTGTGCTGGCTGCTGCTCGCTGGCTGGACCTGGCACTGTGCCTGTGTTAGGGGTGCCTTGGCTGGCCAGCCCTGATGGCTGAAGGGGGGGTCCTGCTGCTGCTGCTGCTGCTGCTGCTGCTGCTGCTGCCCCCTGCTCCTGGCCCACAGGGGCATCAGGCACTGAGAGGGTTGGGCGGGCAGGGAGGGCAGCCTGGGGGGCCCCTGCCGCAGCCCCCACCCCCTCGGCTTCCCTGCCGCCTGCCTGGGTCGGCCCGGGCCTGAGGGCAGGTGAGGTGCTGGTGTCCAGGCCTGCGTCCAGGCTGCTGTCGCGGCTGTGCTCCTCACTCACGTCCTTCAGGGCGGACAGGCTCCAGGCGTTCAGGTTCTTGATGGCGATGGCAGCGGCGGGCGCAGCAAAGACTGGGGTGGGGGCAGAGGGGGCAGGGGGGGCAGGGCCCGAGGGGGCAGGGGGGGCAGCGCCAGGGGTGGCTGCAGTAAGGGGGGTGGGGCGTGCCACCCGACGGGGGTCTTCAGGCCGGGTGCTGGGTTGGGGGGGCTGCAGCAGCAGGGCAGGCGGGCAGGCGGGTGGAACCCTGGCAGGTCTTTGTCAGAGTTGAGTGTAGAGCTAACACAAGCTGTGGTGTGTGGCAGCATGAGCCTAACGAGGAGGTGAGATGAGGAGGGTGGGGGTCAGGCGGCTGGGGTGTCTAAACAGGCACGCTGTCGGGGTGCCTGAAAAGGCAGTGCTGGGGTGCCTAACCAGGCAGTGGTCGCACCTGCGGTCTGGCTGCAGCAGGTGGCCCTGCACCAGTCCTGACAGGGGGCTGGGTGCGAGGGTCAGTGGGGCGGAGGGAGGGGCCTGCCTGGCCCAAGCCTGGCTGCCCGGCCCGCCCTGCTGCCACGAGTGGGGCAGCAGCGGAGTTGGCTGCTGTGGCCGCAGGGCTAGAGGTGGGCTGGTCAGGGGTGGGGAGGGAGGGGGGCGGAGTTGTCAGCGCTCCAGGGCGGGGCATGGCATAGAAGGGGAAGTCCACTGCCTGCAAGGTCGAGGTCAAGGGTGCTCAGGCATCAATTGTGCAGCAGGCAGGCCGGCAAATAGGGTAGAAGGGGTGAAACTATGGTGGGTGTAAGATTAGAAAACTGAGAAGATAATAAAGCAAAACTAAACTACAGAAAGAAACAAAACTAACCCTTGTAATTGATCTGAAATAGCTTGGGTCTTCACAAAGGGCAGCGGCAAGGCAGGTGGTGCTGGCTGTGAGTGGACCTGATCCCCCAACCCATCACCTCCCCTTGTCTTGCCTCCTCTCCCCTCTTCCTCCCACCTCCCCTGCCCCTCTCAGCCGCCCCTCCCCCTGCCCCCCGCAGCCAAGGCAGCAGGGCTGACCTTGAGCAGCAGGGGCACCCCTCTCAGCACCTCCACCAGCCCCTCCATGTTTTGCTGCTGCTGCTGCTCTGACGCGCCATGCAGGGCGATGAGGTCCAGCGCTGGCTTCACCTGCGTGTTGATGCTCTGCAGCAGCAGCCAGCAGCGCAGCAGCAGCCAGGGGCTAAGCAGAGGGCAGAGAGCTGGGGAGTGAGGAGATGATGAGGGTGGTGGTGAAGGTGGCCGTGGCGGTAACATTGGTATAGGGGTGTAGGGGTGAGTGTAGGGGTGAGGGTGAGGGCGAGGGCGAGGGCGAGGATGCTCTCTCACCTGGTACACGCTACTGCGCAGCTGCACGATCGCGTCCCTCACCCGCTTCAGCTCCCCCTCACTCTGTGTGGCAGTGCTGGGGTTGTACCCGGTCTGGCGGTGAGCTTCATCACGGTAGTACAGCCAGGGCATGACCTGCGGGGGAGCAGGGGGAGGCAGGGCCAGGGGGGTGGGGCGGCAGGGCAATGGGGCAGGGCAGCTTCTTGCTCAGGCAGGCTGACAGGTAGGTGGGTGGCTGGCTGGCTGGCTGGGTGGGCAGAGGAGCACATGTGATGTGTGAGGCAACCCCTTGAGACACCAGCCTTGCCTTGAGTCCTTCGTACCTGCCCCACCCCGCCCCGCCCCGCCCCGCCCTACCGCGCCCCGCCCTGCCCTCTTTGTGTGTTGCAGGGGTCATACTGTATTTGCTTGACCTGACCTGCAAGATGTGAGGCTGGCTGCAGGGCTGCCACACGTCCTGCCGGTCATCCACAATGACCGCCATGGGCAGCAGCCCTGTGCCTGCGGCCAGACAGCCAGGCCCAGGCGCTGCTGCATCCTCCACACACACATCAAGGGCCAGGTGGCAATGCATGGACCCAGGGAGGGGGTAGGCGGCGCCATCACCCGCTCCCCATCCTCCTGTCCTGCCGCTGATACTGCCTTCCCTAACCCTAACCCGGCCCCTATACACAGGTAGGCCGCTCCCCCCATCTTCCTGTCCTGCCGCTGATACTGCCTTCACACCGGCCCCTCTACACCTATACACCTGCATACACTGCACTGCCTCTGCGCCTCCTGCTCCTTCGTGCTCTACCGCCTGCTCAAGGACCGCCACGCGCTGATGATGGAGGCGGTGGGCTGTGTGCAGTCAGGGGGGGCTCAGCAGCAAGAGCAGCCCCTGCAAGGTTGGAGGCGGACCCACTGGCATCAGTGCTGCCCGCCTGCCTGATGCCTACAGCTGCTGACATGGGAGAGACAGCAGCCACTTGCCCCCTTACCTCAGCCCCGCCCCCACCCCTGCCGCTGCCCCATCCCCACCCTGCCTCTGCCTCCACCACGCCCCAGCCTCTGCCCCTGGCCACTCTGCCCCTGATCCTGCCCGTGTCCCCGCCACGCCCCCGCCCCTACCCCTACCCACACAGCTGGCTCAGCCTGCGCAGCTCACCCTCGTCATCCTTGCTGCTGCCCAGCCCCGCCGCCACCGCCTCACTGGCCGGGGACCTGAGCAGGCCCAAGGTGCTGAGCAGCGCCTTCTGCCGGCACACCTGACTGTTCTGCACCAGCCAGCCAGCCAGCCGCACAACACCGCCACACAGCAGCGACTGGCTCCAGCCCTTGATCAGAAACACACCAGCACACAGATGACACACAGCCCTGCGCCACCCTGCGCACCTTGCATAGGGCCTGGCAGGGAGGGCACACAGTAATCAGCACCCTCCATGCTGCTGCTGCTGCTGCTGCTGCTGCTGCCGCTTGCTGTAGTGGCTGCACACCCTCCCCCTGCTCCTGCTTCTGGCCACTGCTGGCAAGCAGTCCCCTGCCCCAGCCAGCTGCCCTATGCCAGGTGTAGGGTCGCACCTGCAGTACATTGGTGATGCGCGCGCGGCGCTCGTCTTTGGGGATGATGCGGCTGCCTGGGTCCACCAGCCGCCACACCTCCAGCGCGTACTGCCGCTCAGCAGTAGTGCACACGTACACGTCAAACTTGCGGCGGGCTACTGCTGCTGCGGCTGGCCCCAGCTGGGACTCAGCTGGTGGGGGGGGCCCTGCCAGGCGGGGAAGAGCAGGGTGGGGTGGGGTGGGGTGGGGTGGGGTGGGGTGGGGTGGGGTGGGGTGGGGTGGGGTGGGGTGGGGTGGGGTGGGGTGGGGTGGGGTGGGGTGGGGTGGGGTGGGGTGGGGTGGGGTGGGGTGGGGTGGGGTGGGGTGGGGTGGGGTGGGGTGGGGTGGGGTGGGGTGGGGTGGGGTGGGGTGGGGTGGGGTGGGGTGGGGTGGGGTGGGGTGGGGTGGGGTGGGGTGGGGTGGGAGTCAGGGCAGAGGTCCCCCCTTAGCATCGTAGCCGCTCTTGCTCTGCGGCCCAGGCAGCAGCAGGCGCATGGTCCCTGGTCCCCCCATCACCTTGCCCTCACCTGCCACAACGCTGAGCAGCTCCGGCCAGCCTGGCCTGAAGCGCATGACCATGGACGTCTTCCGCTCCGTCGGGTCGATGCGTGTGAGCACCAGGTGGTCGCCCTCTAGCCGGATCACTGGCCGCTTCACCACGGTCACGCCGTCCTCCATGGCCGCCTCCTCCAGCCTGCAGCGCACAGCCGCCATGAGATGCCAGGGCTGGGCCGGGTGGAGCAGGGCGGGGCGGAGGGGCAGCCAAGGGGCCAGCAGTAGCGGTAGCAGCAGCAGCAGCGGATGGTGCAGCAGGAATGCTGCACAGGATGGGCGTGGCAATGCTGGTGAGGGGGTGATGGCGGCTGCTGCTGCTGCTGCTGCTGCTTCATGACCAACACGCGACAGTGTGTTAGGCCATGCCTTGTTTAGTGTGCCCAGTGTGATGAGGCGCTGAGTCAGGGCCCTGAGCCCTGCTGGGTGAAGGGTAGGGGCTGTGCCAAGCCCTGCCCCAGCCATGTCCTGAGGCTGGCTGGCAGTCAGGCCCAGGTGGGTGGCTGCCAGGATGTAACCAGGTAGAGCCCGGCTCTAGGCAGCAGGGCAGCCTGCCTTTAGCCACCCTGCCCCGCCCCCTGCCCCCTGTGTGCCACCCTGGCCCTCCTCATGAGAGACCTAGCACTCAAGCACTCTAGCACTTTCACACTGGGCTCGCAGAGCACACAGCCTGGCCCCTCCTCCCTCCCTCACTCCTCCACCACCCACTGAACACAGACGGCAACACCTCGACCTTCACCTCCACCCTGAGCGCCCATGAGCCACTGATTCACCTTCTCACTCATCCACCTCATCCATCTCACTCATCTCACCTTCTCACTCATTCACCTTCTCCCTGAGCCCTGAGCCCCCCTTCAGAGGCGGCTGAGTGACCTGCTCCAGCACTCACCCCTCCGTCCCCACACCTACCACCACCACCACCCCCTCCTGGCCCTCCTGCCCCCCCGGCCCCCCTAGCCCTCACTTTGCCCGGTACTCGCGCCCGCCGTACTGCACCCGGTCATACGCGGCAAAGCTGCGTACCAGCTCCAGGTCTGCGGCCACCAGCTCCTCCTCGCGCGCAAACGCCTCAGCGTTGGCCTGCAGCCGGGCCCTGCCCACCCCACACACCCCACACCTCACACTGTGCCTCACACCCCACACCTCACACTGTGCCTCACACCCCACACTGTGCGTCACACGCCCTCCACTCCACCAGTGCTGGCATCAGGGGCACCAGCAGCACACCTCACAAGGGGGTAGCTTTGCAGCAGGGCTCCCCTGCAGCGTCCACCACCACCTGCCCTCCTTGCCCCTCGTGACTGCAAGCTGCTGGTTGGACGATACCCAGGTAGCTGGGTGACCCTGGCTGGGCCCCAGCCTGCAACTCCAACCCCACCAGCCTAGTGGCCAAATGCCGGCTGTAGTGCAGAACCTGGCTGGCGCACACACCAGGGAGGGGTTTCTGCCTGGAGGTGGCGCGGCCTGCTCCCAGTACCCCTGACCCTAGACCCGCCTGCACCGCCCTGCAGCCAGCCTAGTGGTCAACTGTCAGCTGTTGGGCAGGGTCATGCTGCCCTCATGCAGCCACACCACGTCCCTCACACCCTCACCCTCCCTTGCTGCTGCGGCCCCAGCTGCTGTCCTGGTGACCAGCTTCACCAGGTTGGGTGCAGGCATGAGCCCATGGGGCACCCCCCTGGCTGGTGGTTCCTATGCCTCTCTGACTGCCCTCTGCTGCTTCCCAATCCCAGCGGGTGCCTTGGCTGCTGGACCAGGCATGCCATGCAGCAGCCTACACTTTCCACAAACAGCCAGTGCCTCATGCTGCCCTGTGCATGCACATGTGCACGCTTAACCACCCAGGCTGCAGCCTCTATGGCTGCCGCCTCAGGGCCAGCCACAAGCCACAGCCACAGCCACAGCCACAAAAGTGCCCTAGACCCCATAAGAAGTGAGATGTGAAATGCAGTCGACCACCGCATCGGCATCTTGTCCAGGGTCAGCATCACACCTGTCTGAGCCTTCCTTGTCACGCATGTCCTCTAGTAGTTTTGCCCTGCGGCGCATGGATGCATGGAGCTGTGCCATGCATGCACCTGGCATGCGACAGAGCAGGTGAAGCGAGAGGAAGGGTGACATGACAGGCACTGACCTGGCGTTCTGCAAGCTCTTCATGCGGCTCTCAGCTGAGCTGGCTGTGTTTGCCATCAGCAGTGTCTCGTCCAGGTCAAACACAACTGCCAGCAACGACTTGTCCAGCATCTCAGTGACCTTGGCAATTAAGCCAGGGGCTAGCATGTAGCCCCAAAACACTGGGGTCAGGCGCCCATCATCTGTGAACAGCCCCGCAAGAGTTCAAGGTGAGGCCCAGACCCACCACCCACGTGCACCCGCCAGCAGCAGGGGGCCTGCCTGCCCCTCTTGCCTTGGATAGACTTGACAGGGGCGAGCAACAGCTCCCGGGCTTCGTCAATCTGGACCACCATCGCCTTGTGGCCATTCAAGCAATCGGTGTGTTCCTTCGCGAACGCACTGTGCCGCAGAACAAAACAGGGAGCACGGTCGCGTGCGCGCAGCTACACCCCGAGGCCACTTCCCGTGTGCAGCAACGCTCCTCACCTGCCCTCTCCCTCACGCGGCAACAAACGCAAGAACGGCCCCCCTGAGAACCAAAGTATACGCCGCGCGTAAACGTCGGCGCGTGCTACCGGCGCGGCGCGACTCAGCGCAGTGAGTGCCGACTTGCCGCACGGTGACAAATGTACAGACGGATGCGGTGGGCAAGCGGCAAAGGGCAACACGACCTACCTCCGTGAGCTACATGCAGGTTGAACAGCACATTCAGATCCGGCTTGTTACCCCTACACAAGGCAGCGAAGCCGTCTGACCCACAGCCTGGCCGCGCCGAAATCACACGGCCCTTTTCCCCTGCCTGTGGCAGCCCCCGCCTAGCTAATGCGTATTGTCTGCTGAGAGCTGTAATTACTCCTAGCTGTGCGGGGATGCAGGAACCTGAGAGTGGCTGTGGCACTAGTGGCTTCTGCACAACAAGGTGCTTGGAATACCACCTCTATCCCTCGCCCGGCTTGTCGCTATTGCCCCGGGCTTTACCAGTAGGAGACGATGGTCAGAAAATCATTGCTGAGCCCCTTGGCTTCGTGCTCGTTCAACGCCTTAGCTTTGCACAAGGACAAAGTGCAGGAGAAGGCTGGGTTCCCGTTAGCAAAGCGCAGGTCCTTATGAATCAACATTGTCCTCAGGCAGCGCTACTTAGGCACTCAACATGACGTGCCCTCAAACACGCTGACCACGCCATGCGGGCCAGCGGGATTAATGCCGCCGTCGGAGCAAACAGGGTAAAAATAATACAGCCCCATGCAGGCAGTCAAATGTCTAGAATGTCGCATGACTGGGAGTACTTACTGCGTCTTTGTTATAGAGGACATAAGCTGGCATTGAGCAGCCAAGTGATCAGACCGCAGTGTTCGCTTTGCACTTCCAGAGCATACGCATCATGATCGCGCAATGCAAGTGGCAAATGGCGTATGGCAAAAATAACTTTGGCAATGATCAGTGGCAACCCAGGGCATCACACACTCATGTCAAGACATACATGCAAGACACGCTGAGGTGTTGACCTGTGGCACCCAACACTGGTGGCACGTTCCCGGGCTTCTCATTAAAACGAAGGCTTGCTTGGCTACTAGGCCCTATGGTTGGTTGCGGGCCCGCCCACCAATGCCCCGCCCGTACTCTGCTGCCCTGTGCAACCTCTGCCTGGCCTTGGACAGCTGGTCATTGACTAGCTTGCAGCCCTGTGTTTTACTCCTCGCCCAGGACAGACAGAGCCTCTAGGCCCTTCTAGCTGCACAGCTCCAGGTGGCGCTTTCCCCAATGCGCTGGAAGTTTAGGCAGTCCCTGTCCCTGTTCAGCCACCTTCCCCATGGGGGAGCTTGGGGTGGGGCACTGGGCGGGGGCAGGGGGTCCCCGGGAGGGGGAGGGGGCTCCAGGGCAGGGGAAGGGGGCTCAGCGGCTGGGGGAGGGGGAGGGGGCTCATGGGTTGGAGGAAGGGGTTGGGCGGCACCTCATGACACCACATCAGGCCTACCAGATCAGGCCCGCATATGGCAAGCCAGAGCGTCCATACCCCTTGGTGCAATGGTACAACAACACCATGGAGCCGGAGGCTGACTTCAAGCTCCCGGCATGATGTTGAACGGAGCATGCAGTCTCGTGTGCTCAAAACAGCTAGCATGGTTGACTGCCCTTTTGCCTAGTGCCATTGAAATTCAGTAATTGAATGCAAGTCTGTGTCCTGCAGCACTCCTGCTCCATGCCATGCATACTTCACGAATCTGGGTTTCATTTTTCGTACCACATGTTTACACCTTGTCGGACAACCTGCACATGTCCCCAACATTTCCGTACATAGTGGCATCCTGATGGCCGCAGCCCATGCCTGTTGCAGCCGTGATCATATGATGTACGGTTGTTAGTTTGCACACAGGTAGAGCTGCAAATTCAATGCAAAGATGAGATGTAGGATGTAAGAGGTCTGGCCAGTAAATCAGCATGACATACAGCCACGATTACACCCATCCTGCTTTGCATAGACGGCACCACTTACAACATACATACCAGCTGCACATGAAAGCCGTGTGTATTCACGCGCTCCTAACTGACAGAGAACCGACCCCTGGTACTAGGACGGCTGTACCTTTGCACTCACTGCGCCCACTAACGTGCTGAAAATGGTTAGACGCATCCTAGTCTGATGAGGCAGAAGGCCGATGACAAATGACGTGCTGATGACGCACACACATCATGTTCGATCAACTATATAGTCAGTTGGCCATGCTCAGCGAAGCACCTGCATGGGGAGTGGGGGCTTGACAGCCTTGCTCTGGACCCTTGGTGAGCTGGGTGGGCTTGTCATCCTACTCGAGCCTTGCTGCGCTTGGCTGGCAAGGAAATGCCGGGCCCGGCGCAATGACTCCTAGCTGGCTGGCAGCCCTCTTGTCCCTCACTAGCAGCCACTAACTAGCCACTAACTAGAGCCTACTAGCAGCCACTAGCAGCCACTAACTAGATCCGACTCAAACAGTGTTATTGGGCTGTGTGGAGTAAACCCAGTGCACATGGCACATGAGCCCGCCTACCACCTACACTATTGCCTGACCCGAGGGCTATGATGTAGAGTTGGCATGACAAAACATGCACTAATTGTAAGCTGATGACAGCTCAACAAAGAAGGCACACATTACTGTGCCTCAGCAGGCTGCTGCAACTGCTGCTCCTGGGCCTTGGGTGGCTTGTATCGCAGCCGCTTGTAGCCCAGGCCAGGGTACTCCTTGCCCTTGGCTGGCAGAGCTCCCTGGTCTGGCCAGTAGCACAGCTCCAGTGGACGCCACCTGCTCTCCCCAATGCGCTGCATGTTCAGCGCTGCGTTGCAGTCCCTGTCCAGCCACCTGCCTGGTTGTGGGGCTGGCTTGGCTTTGGCTGCCTTGCCCTTGGCCTTGCCTTCGCCCTTGATGGGCTCTGCTGCCGGCTTGCTGCGCTTGGCTGGAGGGGGAGTGCTGGGCCCTGGCTCTGAGGCTGCTGGCTGTGTGGCTGCCTGGCTGCTGTGTGGGGCCTGTGGGGGCTTGCGTGGGGCCACTACAGGGCACCACATCAGGCCCCGCACTGGCTGGCCACGCTCCTGGCTCCAGGCTGGGCGCACCAGGTCAGGTACATGTCAGGTATAGGTCAGGTATGAGGTCAGGTCAGGTCAGGTCAGGTCAGGTCTAGGTCAGTTCAGGTATAAGGTCAGGTCAGGTCAGGTCCCGGTCCAGGTCCAAGTCCAAGTCCAGGGTCTAGTCACCACAATCACTTGCCTGGGTTGGAGTAATGCCACCGCCAGCTGCATGGAGTGTGCGTCGATGGTGTTGGCGTCACCCGCCAGGTTGATGCTGCCCAGCTCCTGCAGCTTGGCCAGCAGCGCCTGGTTGCTGGGGTCCTCAAAGACTGGCATGAGCATGGGGTTGCGGTGCTGCCCTGGGCGCACAAGGCGCCGCTGCAGCTGGTTGTAGCATGTCTTGAAGTTTGGGTTGGCGAAGAACTTGCAGAAGTCTTTCAGCTGCCTGAGCATCATAGGGTCCTCGCAGTCAAGGGGCAAGGGAGGGCCAGTGGGTGCTGCGGGTGCAAGGGCTGCCAGGTGGGCGCTGCAGCGCCTTTGGGGGGGTTGCGTGACTGGCTCAGGTTCTGACTCTGACACCGAGTCAGACTGTGGCTCTGGCTCTGAGCCACAGTCTGACTCGGAGTCAGAGTCGATGTCACACTCCATGCTGGCAGGCTGGGCAGGTGCTGGCTGGGCAGGGGCCCGTGGGGGTAGGGGGGGTAGGGGGGGAGCATCAGGGGGTTGGGGGGGGCTGCACGGCTGGAGGCTGAGGGGCGCTGGGTAAGCCTGGGGTAGGGTAGCCCACCAGGCAGGTGAGAAAAATGCGCAAGACAAACAATGAAGCGATGAAGCGGAGCTGGGAGTGGATTTCAGCCCGCAGCCGGAGGTGCTCCCGCAACTTGCGCTTGGTCTTCTTGCAGCCG
Source organism: Haematococcus lacustris (assembly GCA_030144725.1). NCBI lineage: Eukaryota > Viridiplantae > Chlorophyta > Chlorophyceae > Chlamydomonadales > Haematococcaceae > Haematococcus > Haematococcus lacustris. The sequence goes on from JASKMD010000031.1 coordinate 7,585,477, forward strand.
CGCAGCACTGCGCCCTCGGGGACCTTGATGACCTGCAGCCAAGCGAGGTTGCCATTTTGACAGGCCAAGACACAAGGCGGGGACACATACAGTGCGGATACACATAAAGCGGGGACACGGCACGGGGGGGGGGGGGGGGCTGCTGCCACCGCTCTAGCCACCGGCACACATGCACTGCATGGCGCATGCGGCAGGGCAGGGGCAGGGTGTCCTGCAGGGAGCCTTGCTTCTTCATGCCCAGTAGGCGGCGGTGCTTGTTGGCCTCCTTTATCAAGTCCTCCACATGGCCCTTGTCCAGTGTGGCGGCCTTCAGCTCTGAGCTCTGGGCGTTGATGCCATACCCGCACGCCATCCTGATGAACAGCTGCGCCTCCTCCCCACTCCAGCCTAGCTGGGCCCTGGCAGCCTTGGCGTAGAGCTTGACAATGCGCTCTGCAGGTCAGGTCAGGTCAGGTCAGGTACAAGGTCAGGTATAAGGTCAGGTTAGGTATAAGGTCAGGTCAGGTCAGGTCAGGTCAGGTCAGGTCAGGTCAGGTCAGGTCAGGTCAGGTCAGGTCAGGTCAGGTCAGGTCAGGTCAGGTCAGGTCAGGTCAGGTCAGGTATAAGGTCAGGTCAGGTCAGGTCAGGTATAAAGGCAGGTCAGGTCCCGGGGTCTAGTCACCACCACCACTTGCCTGGGTTGGAGTAATGCTGCTGCATGGCCACCGCCAGCTGCATGGAGTGTGCGTCGATGGTGTTGGCATCACCCTTGAGGTTGATGCTGCCCAGCTCATGCTGCTTGGCCACAAGCGCCTGGTTGCTGGGGTCCTGAAAGGCTGGCATGAGCATGGGGTGGCGGTGCCGAACATGGCGTCGCTGCAGCTGGTTGTAGCATGTCTTGAAGTTTGGGTTGGCGAAGAACATGCAGAAGTACTTCAGCTGTCTCAACATCAGGGGGTCCTCACAGACAAGGGGCAAGGGAGGGCCAGTGGGTGCTGCGGGTGCAAGGGCTGCCAGGCGGGCGCTGCAGCGCCTTTCAGGGGGCTGCGTGACTGGCTCGGGTTCTGAGTCAAACTCCGAGTCAGACTGTGGCTCTGGCTCAGAGTCACAGTCTGACTCGGAGTCAGAGTCTGTGTCACACTCCATGCTGGCAGGCTGGGCAGGGGCAGGCTGGGCAGGGGCAGGCTGGGCAGGGGCACGTGGGGGTAGGACGGGTAGGAGGGGAGCATCAGGGGGTTGGGGGGGCTGCACGGCTGGAGGCTGAGGGGCGCTGAGGTACCCCGGGGAGGGGTAACCAACCAGGCATGTCAAGAAAATCCGCAGCACCAACATCGACGCAATCACGCGGAGCTGGGAGTGGGTTTCAGCCCGCAGCCGGAGGTGCTCCCGAAGCTTGCGCCTCGTCTTCTTGCAGCCGCGCAGCACTGCGCCCTCGGGGACCTTGATGACCTGCAGCCAATCAAAGTTGCCATTTTGACAGGCCAAGACAAAGGCGGGGTCAACGCAAACAGTGCGGGGACACATAAGGCGGGGACACGGACCTGACGTCTGCGCGTGGTCCAGCCATCCCGACGCTCCTGACGTTGCTTGCCTTGGGCGGAACGAGACGCTGCAATGGAACCAACAGGAGCGACGGGTTATCACACAGCGTGTAACTCACGTCTAGGGCTCACGTCACGGACACGAACCTTTCTGTTTCTTTCCCGGGTCCTTCTTGTGCTTCTTCTTAGCCATCACGCGATGCGCAGTGCGACGGGCGGTGGCCTTTTCAAGCACCTTGGGTTTCCCGTGAAAAATACACACCTGAAAAATACACTCCCGTGGACAACATCCTGGCTGGCAGCCTGGCTGCATGTGGGTCTCTGTATGAATGCGGGAGGCCACTACCAGGCTCAATTGAACAATGATGCGCTGCATATGCTCTTGTGTTCATGCAAGCAGATGCCTGTGTGTCAGGGGCGTTCACCCGCCTCTCACATTCACCCCGTTCAATCCCAGTTGTGAGCCCCATCCCCAACCCCAGCCCAACATCAAGGCCAACAAAGCCCAACTCCTCCCAGCCCCAGCTCTGTGGCAGTTGTTCGGGAGGCATGGGCCCGGATTCACTGTGGGTGGCGCTGGTATGACGGGAGCTAGTGAGGGCTCTAGCTGGGAGCGGCGGCGCCTGTTGTGCCACTGCTGACCCAGCCCCCACTGCAGCCTTTGCCCATCCTGCATGAACCTCGTCCTCGTCAGGGCTGGTGGGCTCAGAGTCAGTGCAGCTGGCTGGGCTTCGGGCGACTCTGCTCTGCGGGCACTGGCTGCTGAACTGGCTGGCGAACATGACCTCCCACAACAGCGGGCCACACACACCATCCAGCAGGTACACCTCACTGCTTCTCCGTACAAAGCCCAGAATGACTCCTTTTGGCACTGCAACAATCCCGGTATTGCCCAGACCCTGCCCTGCTGCCCTTTCAGAGGCAACCTAGACACAGCACATACATTCCCTGCAAGGCGAGCAGGGCCAGACCCGGTCCCAGACCATTAGCCTGCGTCAGTCACTCAGTTAGACACTCAATGCGGATCACAGACAACACAGCCCCTATGCATTAGTAGGGGAGTTATGTGCCTGCAAGGTATGGTGGGTTCACTAAGGTATGAGTTTCCCTCAGGTCCCTCATCAGCCCAACGGGCAACAAGTGTCAACCTTTGCAAGGCTCCCCCATCAGCTACTAGACAGGAGCTGGCTGGCCTTGCTGCCATGGAAGGATGGCAGGGTACGTAGCCTGGTTCACAGCAAGCTCTACGCCAACAACTTGGTGCTGACTGCTAGTGTGTGAGGTACGCCCTGTAGACCCTCCTAGAGCGCCAAGTATGATAGGCAGCTGTGGGCATCGCTCTGCCGCGTCCGCATCACAACCATCTGCCATCACGTGGATGTTGATGCTGCGCGACTGCCGTGGCGACTGATCCCGTTGGCCAGTCCGGGCGTTGTCGAAGCGTGAGGGACCGAGCGGCGGGAGCTGCCGGTTGAGCATACGCGAGCCGTTGCTCGGTCTGTCAGAGAAAGGCGGCGTGATGGCCTCCTGTGGGGGCCGCCTACTGGTCACGGACGCAGCCTTCCCGGCCACAAGACGCTCAGGTGACATGTGCATTGGCAGAGGTGCCTTGTTGCGGCTGGGTCGCGTGCTTGAAGGTGTGGCCTGCAGGCGGGACGTGCATGGATGGGCAGACGGACACTCAACGATGGTGAGGGATGGGAAAGGAGTGAGAGTGAGATGCCACAGTGCAAGCATCATCAAGCAAGACATGTACACTCCCAGGCTCGTGGCAAACTCTGGCATGGGGGACTGCAGCGAGCGAGACCCACAAGTGAGGGCCTGGCTGACTGAGACACAGCCTGTCTCCTACAGGGACGAGTATTGAACCCACACTGGCCAGGCGCTGTGCAGTCTCCAAAAGCTCCCTGGGCAGGTACCCCTGACCCAGTGCCGCATCCACTGCACTCAGGTCATCCTCCAGCACCAGCGTGGGCGACACCTCCCAGTGCTCGGTGGTGCCATTGGACCGGCACAGCTGCAGGAGGCAGCAACAGCAGGGCAGTAGGGCTGGTGAGCCTAGTTTGCCAGTACTGGTCACCATGGCTGGCCTGGGAGCATCCACTGCTATGTTGACCACCCCTCTGCCGCATGCCTTGCAGCAGGTGCTTGCCACGTTCTGTTGTTTTGCTACGCACTGTTTACCAGGCTGTGGCATTGGGCATTGGGCATGTCAGTCTGTGGCATTGGGCATGTCAGCCATGCCAACTCTACACTCTAACCCTCAGGGGTCAGGCAATGGTTTGGGTGGTTGGCGCCCATGCACATGTGCCATGTGCATGTGTGCATGTGATTACTCCACACAGCACCTTAACACCATCTTGAGTAGTCCCGCTGGTGGTTCCTAGTGGTCCCTAGTGGTCCGACTCAAGTGGAGGCCCTAGTGAGGGACGAGGGGGCTGATGTCCTGTCTCAATTTTCTTTAGTCTGCACTGGCTGCAACCCCTTGCCTCACCAGCCTTGTGTAGCACTCCTGGCCCTGACTGCGTGCCCAGATGGCCTTGTGCAGCCGGCCAGAGAACATAGGAGCGTAGCGGGGCTGGTACGGCAGTTGGTATGTGGCCAACCCTTGGAGCAGGCCCTCCTAAACCAGGCAATGGATGGCAAGCTTAGGGCAAATGTTGATGCCAGTCAACCATTCTGCCAGAGTAGGGCTTAGCAGCACCACAGGCAGCTGACAGTACTAGGGGCAAAGGCAGGGCTATGCACAAGGGGAGAGTGAGGGGCATGAGCACAGACAAGGATACATCCCAGCTATGCTGAGCTATTGTGTGGCCATTGGGCTGCTGCCAGGCTGCTCGCCGTTTACTGAGGCACAGTAGTGTGTGCTCCCCGTTTGAGCTGTCATCAGCTCACAATTAGTGAATGCATGTCACGCAACTCTAGACTGTAGCCTTCAGGGGTCAGGCAATGGTTTAGGTGGTTGGCGCCCATGTGCATGCGCCATGTGCATGGGATCATAACTCCACACAGCCTCTTAACACCATCTTGAGTAGTCTACGCCAACTCACCGTCAATGCCATTTCCAGGGTTATCTGGTCTGTCTGGCTAGGGCTCAGCAGCTGCTCGCTGCAGCCGCCGCAGCACAGTGTGCGGAGGCAGCAGGTCAGGCCCCGTCGCACCAGGTTCCACATGAAGTTCCTGCGGCCCAGCAGCCATGCGTGCAGGTCCTGTGTGCAACAGTCCGGACACAGCTGTGCCATGCTGGCGGTGCTGCCGCGGTACGTCATCAGCAGGGACGTCACTGAGGCAACCTGTTATAGGAATGGTGTGCCACCATGGGCTGTTTCTTGACGTCAGCTGTTTCATGAACTGTTTCTTGAGCAAATCCAAGCCCTAAATTTGAGTTGTATCCTAGCTGGGCCACACAGGTCGATGGCGGGCAAGAAGCGCAAGGAGGGTATCACCCAGCCATGCACATCAGAACGAGGGCGGTCCTGAGGTGCGACAAGGCTGCAGCGCCTACATAGCCCTACTGCATACCTTGCGCCCTGCACTGTCCTTAGCCCTGCTTCAGCGCTCCCAAATGCAGGTGACTAGCCGATGCAGATGACATGTCTGGCTCATGAACAAGCAAGGAGCGACGAGAGCGAAGGGAGAAGTGGGCTACTGAGGAGTGAGATGGGGTGCAGACGCAGTGCTCCTGGCCTGCTGCAAGGTGCTGGGAGTCCCAGCGGGCGCAAGCAAGAGCAATGCAGGTTGCACGGCAAGGTGGTGCTGGTGGATGAGCACTGCATCAGCTGGGTCAGCTCATCTGTGAACAAGCCCCAGCCCTGTGAGAAGCAGCTGGACCATGAGCAGCCCACAAGGTCTGAGGGCTGGAAGCCCCCAGCAGGGCAGGTGGACAGGGCAAGTTGAGAGGACAAGTTGCGCCCAGCACCTTGGCCCTCAACCTTGAGCCTTCATTGCAGTCGAACACACTAGTTGCGGTGTTTTTGTCTGTGTGGAGTTCCCATCGCATGTGTATGCCATGGATGCCATAGACGGCACCACTTACAACACACATACCAAGCTTCACATGAAAGCCGTGTGTATTCATGCGCCCCTAACTGACAGAGAACCGACCCCTGGTACTAGGACGGCAAGTTGCGCCCAGCATGGAGCCAGCAGCGTGCTCAGCTAGTGCGGGGCCTGATGTGGTGCTCCCAGGTGCCCCCACAGCAGGCCCCATGAACCGTGCACCCAAACAACCTCACGGCAAGCAACATCAGAGCAAGGGCCCAGTGCTCATCGCCAGCCAAGAGCATCAAGGCTCACCAGGCAGCTGAGCTCACCCAGCCCGTCAAGCACTTGCAATGGCAAAGCTGCCAAAGCCACACCAGCACCTCAGCCAGACAGGTGGGTAGACAGGGACTGCAACGCAGCGCTGAACATGCAGCACAATGGGGATGCCAAGCGGCGCCCACTGGAGCTGTGCGGGTGGCCAATCCAGCTGAAGCTGGCGAACTGTGTATTGTAAATTGTGTAGAGCAAGGAATACCCTGGTCTGGGCTGTAAAGGGCTGCGAGATTGAACCCCCAAGGCCCAGGCTCAGCAGCCTACTATGGCTCATCATCATAGTGTTGGCGTCTTCAACCTCACATCATGGCATGCCATGGGCCCCATTCACCATTGGCAGCCAGCTATTGACATTGCTGCAACACTCACATTCAATACGCCTGGACTGAACGCCAGCGCTGCCTCATTGGTAGCAGGGGTGTGGCATGCAGGGTTCGCTGGTGCTTACCCCCTCTACACGCTCTGCACCCCCGAGCACAGCCCTCCTCTGATATGTCAGTGACCCACCGGCTATGAGTTTGACTGGCTGAGACGTTGCTGCCGTGTGCCAGTCCAGGCATACCTCACCTTGCCAGCAGCCACAGCACCAGGACACCCGTGCAGGCGAGCAGGGCTAGGCCGTTAGCCTGCGTCATGCGGCGTATCAAGGCTGAGGCCGCCAGGGAGCCGGCGGTGCTGCCACTGTAGCTCATCAGCAGGGACGTCACTGAGGCAACCTGCTCAGGAGGGGAGGGGGGGCTGGGTAAAGCCGAGGAGCTGGCAGGAGGTGGAGGGCTCAGGGTTGTGGAGGAGAAGCGTGCGTCCACGTCATTGGGCAGGATGTCGCTGCTGGTGGGGGTGAAGTAGGTGTGCATCCACAAGCCAAAGACGCAGTGCACCAAGGCAGCGTACGGTAGCAGCGCTGCGGGCAAGGGGGAAGCCAGCGGGGTATCAGTCGACACATGATGACACGGTCATAAGGGATGGAAGGAGAGCTGGGAGGGGGTGGTAGGCAAGCGCCTAGAAGGCCTTGATGCATGCAGGTGTCATGTCTCCAATGGTGTGAAACGGATGTTGACAGCTGCCTGCTGCCTGCCTGCACGTTGTCATGTTCGAGTTGCAGCACATTTTCAGTCCTGACACTCCCAGCCCTGCTTGTATGTGTGTGTGTGAGGAAGACTGCACCCGCCTGCTGCACTTGCCTAGAATGAGAGCAGGGAGCCTCTTGCCGTACCGCGCAGTCACGCTGCACATCTTGGTCAACGCATAGCGCTCAAACAGGGATGTGGATATCTGGATTGCAGGGGCATGACACTGTCAGGGGCGATTAGCTTGCTGCTGTTGGCCTTCAAGATCACTATGGCCATAGCATAGGTTTCAACTCAGTCAGGCTAGTTAGAGCGTGTAGGGGTAAGTCAGGGCCTACTACCCCCACACAGCATGGGTAAAGGATCAGCGCAGCCAGTGTCTCGTGTGGGCTATCATAAGCTGAAGATGGTCCATGCCATGGCAGCTACTGCTGGCGAGGTGCTCAGCATACATCTTTTCCACAGCCTCGCTGACCAGGATCAGAACCAGAGGTGATCTGGGCCAGGGTCAGGGTCAGGTGATGAGGCTCAGGGTCAGGATGTGGAACTTACCAGGATCAGGAGGACCAATGCATAAGCAATTGGCATGCCAGAACCAAACAGGAGCGCCAGAGTGATGTTCAGCATGGCGTCAGCCACACGCTCCTGGAGGCTGAACTCCGGACGTGCGAAAGCTTCATCAAACTTGGCCTGCACACAAACGCTGCTGGGTCCCCTGAGCCACACCCCAGTCATGCACAATTGAGGTCCTTTGAGTACCAGTATTGCAGCACCCCTGACATGGGGCTGCCACTGTTTTGCTGATGATGATGACAGCTGGGGGTGCGGCATCAGGGACTCCAGACATCACCATCGCCCAGTGCCATGAGGACTTGCTTGCCTGAGATGGTCTTGGGTTGCAACGCATGACGAGGCAACGTTGGGCCAGCTTGAACGCCACATCCCACGCAATAGTGAGCAGTGGGGTGAAAACCTGGATCATGAGCAGCACCTGGGAGGACACAAGCAGCAGCCACCAACAACAGCACCATAGGAGAATGAGGATGTGTCTCCTATCCCTTCGCTGTCAGCTCCTTTTCAAGGCATGAGGTTGTGGATTTTGCAAAGCTGCTTATGCAAGGAATCAGGGCAGGGTGGTGGGCTGGATCCATTAAGGCCGGAGCCAGTGTTTCAGTTCCTCACTCCAGGATGGCAAGGATAGGTGCAAGACCTGGAATAGTAGCAGCCCCACTCACCAGGACGGATATGCCCACATTCGTGTACCAGCCATTGCTGAAGTCTCCATATTCCCCGTTCAGCAGGAAGTATTGCAGCCAGGTTGCCTGCGTCATAACCATCGGAAGTTAAGACAAATGCAGCACTGTTAGGAACATCATCGTTAAGTCATCAGCTGTAAGCTGTATCAGACAATGCTGCTGGGCTGAAGGTGACTGTGGTCACCCTCTTGCGCTGTAAGATAGCACTGGAAGCACCTAAGATCCGCTGCACCGCTGGGCTGAGCTCCAGTTCGCACTGTAAACAGCTGCAGGGGCACACCACCACCACCAGTTCGACTGTTGCTGGACACCTCACCCTCCTTGCGTTGTCCCTGCTGGCATCGGCTGCTGGCGAAGCGTTGACCAGGAGCAGGACAACCGCTGTGTTCAGCAACTGGGATGTGTATGCTTGGCCTGCATAGGAGCGCTCCTGCACAACGCATGACAAATGAAGCACGGTGCCCACTTGCACTGAACACGGTTATGGTCGGCAAGAGTGCCCGTGAAGCTATCGTGTCAATGTTAGAACAGAAATGGGACATGCCACCAGGGTTGGGTTTGCACCGATCAAGGGTGCAACCAATGACGCTGTAGTTGTACAGGCTGTACCTGAGTGACATATCCCACAGGCGACACCCTTTCCCATGTTGATTGGAAATGCAACTCCTGCTAGGTTGAGAGGTGGCACTTCACATGGCCTTCCTATTGGTGTAGTATGTTTCACTTAGGTGCTTATCTTCCCGTGAATGTGCCCTGCCCTGGCGCCTCTAGTCCCCTGCCCAGCTCTGTTTCCTAGCCATGCCCGCTACCAAGGTTGGGTTACAAGCAGTTGAGCAATCTATCCGTGTCTCAACCCGTGTTCAATGTGTCAGCTTACATCAGTGCATCCCAGTAATGTCAGCAGGGCTGGGCTGGGCTGGGCTAGGAAGGGAGGGGGGTGGTGGGTGGAGCTGTGCTGGCGTGTTGGCGTCTTCAAACAGCACAAGGGTTTTCTACCCTGGTTGTTGTCAGCTTTGTCACCTGTTGTGAGCGCGTCTGGTGCCGCTCGAGGACGATGAGTACCTCTAGCATCATCTTCAGCGCGGAGTTAAGGCCAGCGATGACGGCCGCGGTCGCAATCTTGATCCCCCAGGCTTGCAGGTCGATGCCCTGGACATAGAGGCTGCACTGGCCACGCACGGTGTCTCGCCACTCGGGGACCCTCTGCCCGCTGTCGCTCGAGGCCAAACCCAGGCAGTAGCATGGCAGGCAAGCGGACAGCGCCAGCGACAGGCCCTGGGGCCTGACGATGCACTGGTTGCCAGCGCTTGAGCTGCCTGCAGCTGCACGGCGCACGCAACGACAGATGGTTCATCTTCCCGGGAGTGCCGGTAAGCGCGCCGTTTGATACACGGTGCGTGGGGTCGAGCGTTCGGCACGGGGCCTGCAGGCTGTCCGGGTTTACCAATCAGGCTGTCAACTGAGGATGGATACTAAGACTCACTTGCACAGTTGGCCATTGCCAGCAGCAGTGGGCGTTCTTTCAAGAGCATCTCTGTTTGGTTGTCCCAATGCAGTAAGCTGCCCCAGTCTAGGCGCACGCCCACCCCGCTGAGTTGATCAGAGAACATGGGTTGGCAAACCCGGGGCAGCATGATGGAGCAGTACCCGGTCCAGTTTGCTGCTGCCGCAATGAGGGTGTTGTCCCCTGCTGCTGCCGCCCAACCCCCTGAGGGTGCCACACCGCTAAGTGGGCTATTACTGCTGTTGGCACTAGCAGGTGCCATAGCCGCCAGGCGGGCCTGGGCTGCGGAAACAGCAGCTGTGTAGGCTGACACCAGCTGGCCTGTCACGCTTGCAGTGGAGGGCGCGAGGTTTATGGGGAGAGGGCCCAGCTGGGCGGCGGAGCTCCCCACTTTCTGCACCATCCTGCTCTGCTGCCAAGGGATGGCGCTGTTCTCGTCCATGCTGATGGTGGAGAGCTTGGTGATCATCGCAGCGCACAGCAGCTGCAGGCACAGCATAGACATCAACATCAGCACTTGGCACTAGCGCTCCCTGCATTGGCACTAGCGCTCCCTGCTGTGCCATGTGAAGTGATACGTAACTATGGCAGAGGAAAATGGTGTATAGCTTTATTTGTGTGCATGTGTAAACCATCATTATGCTCGCCATCATTTGTATCATCGTCATCATCATCGTCAGCGTCGCTGCAATAGACATACTGGGGCTGCAATGAGGGACTGTCCTCATTGCGACACCCACCAAGGGCACAGGCAGGGTCAAGGGCAAGGCTGCCAAGAGGAAGCCAGCCCCATGGCCAGGCAGGTTGCTGAACAGGGACTGCAATGCAGCGCTGAACATGCAGCGCATTCAGGAGAGCAGGTGGCGCCCACTGGAGCTGTGCTGGTGGCCGGACCTGTCAGCTCCGCCAGCCAAGGGCAAGGAGTACCCTGAGCTGGGTTACAAGCGGCTGCGAGACAAGCCTCCCAAGGCCCAGCAGCAGCCTGCTGAGGCACAGTTGTGTGTGCCCCCCCCATTAGAGCTGTCATCAGCTCACGATTAGTGCATGCATGTCATGCTAAATCTAGACTGTAGCCTTCAGGGGTCAGGCAATGGTCCAGGTGGTAGGCGCCCATGCACATGTGCATGTGCCATGTGCATGTGTATACTCCACACAGCACCTTCACACCATCTTGAGCAGTCCCGCTAGTGGTCCGTAGTGGTCCCTAGTAGTCCGACTCTGAGTGAGGAGGGGGCTGTTGTCAAGCAATGATGCAACTCACCAGCATGGCTACAACGATGCCCCGGGCGAACAGGACACTTGCGACCCGCACTGCTGGTGAGCAGGCGATGTTTTCATGATTGTAGTCATCAGGTGCGGAGGCCATGCTGAGCCACAAGGCATGCTGGCTACGAAACTTGTCCTGGGTAGGTGTGAAGAACACAGCTCGTAACCAGCCTGCGTCCATAGGCATGTCATGCATGGCTACATGGGACCTGGTGTTGTGCGACCCTGGCCTAGAACTGTGTGACTAAGGGTTGGTGCACAGTGGCTGGCGTTGTTCCCAAAGTGTGAGCACGGATCATGCACGTTGGGTCTACAGATTTGTGTGTTGCAGCACAACCAACTGGCAAGTGCCATGTAGTGATGATGATGACGGCGACGATGATAGCCAGCGGGGCCAGAATTATAGCTGAGGAAGGAAGAGCATCCACTCACCCATGGGAAAGTTGGCAAGTGCCAGGTCTCGCTCACGCTTTCGATTAAATGTTACAAAGGCTGCCTGCAGCACAGGCGTGTATGTGGTCAGGCTTGATGATATGCCTGAGACAGGTCCCTTGAGCATTGCCTACAGATGCCAAGCTAATGCTTCAATGCAGCTTGTGAGGCGCTGACCTTGGTGGCAAACTGGTCAGGTCCGCCAGCCTGGCCCTCCAGTTTCTCCAGCACCTTTCCCAGCTTCTTGTCAACCGCTTCAGCCTCTGCTTTGTGGAGCTGTGTAGGTACGTCTGTTAGCCCAACAAGCACATGACCTTGAGTTATGGCACGGCTTGCACAGGTGGTGCTCCATGCTTGCACAGCTGTTGCAGTTGCAGCTGCACTGGGAGAGCCACTGGGCACTAGCTAGGCTTGCATAGCTAGTGCTTACCTTGTTGGCCAATGCGGGCCCTGTCATAGTGAAACTTGCGCAGCTGCTCCAGGTGAGAGGCACGAGAGCAGGCTGCCAGCACGCTGCGCATATCCCTCACAATGACCACATCCATCACCTCGCCAAATCGGGAAAAGAAGTGACCCACCTGGATGACAGAGATGCATGGTGGCTTAAGGCAAAATGCTGGCATGGAAGGTTAGGGCAGTGTTGTATCTTAACGCCACATGCCCAGTGGAAGCAATTTTACGATTCACCCACCTTGCTCCCCAAGCCTTGCACACATCTGCTACATTGATAGCAACGAGGGTGGGGTGGGCTTAAGGTATGTTCAGCATGAAGAAGGGGATGGTGCTACCCAGCAGCAGCTCCTTCAACCCCCCTTCCTGACTTGGACAAACCGACAACTTGTATGCATGACATGTGAACGTGTGCACGGGACCACAAGTCCACACAGCACCTTAAAACCATCTTAGGTAGTCCCCCTAGTGGTCCCTAGTGGCCCCAAATGGTCCGACTCAAGTGGAGGTTCTAGTGAGCGATGAGGGGGCTGGCTAGGTGAAGTCAGGAGTATGTTATGGGTGGTATAAACCTATCAGTGCAGATGATGCAAGTGATACTTAATGCCTCAGGATTCAAGGATCACCTAGCCACTCTTGGGATGGTGTTATTGCCTAGGATCACAGTCCTGCCATTGGGATGAAGCTGGACCTGTTGGTGGCGCAGGTGCGCACTATGATATATATAGATATATAATGCAATGTGTAGGTTGCACATGGTACCTACCTCATGGGCATTAGCATCGCTGGGCAGCCCATGAACCATGACAGAGTAGTCAGACATCTCCAAGGTTTCGTCATCCACTTGTTGAATGAACTTGCGGGCCTGTAGCACGCCCGCCAGTACATGCCAATGGCAGTATGCAGCAGCATTGCAATGCATTGATAGTGCAAGCAGCTGAGTACTGCACTTCCATAAGGCCAGCAGCTTGAGGCGCCAGCCCTCCAACACAATTGGAGTGAAGCTATGTGAACAGGAAAAGAAGAAGGAGAAGAAGGAGAAAAGATGGAGGAGAACACAAGTTTATAGGTGGAAGTTACTGTGCATGGTCAGAAAATCCAGGGCCAAGCCCGTGCCCAGGGTGTCGCATGGATTGTGAATGATGTCAGACAGATAACCGTGGACCTGTGCTTGCCGCTCTGCAAATGATGTTTCTTCTGCTACAGCTCTGCCCTGCCTGGCTGCACTCTTACCTGGTTGAGAAAGTATGTGATCATGCCCAAGGCCACAACAATTGCAGCGGCATCCGTTAGTGAAATCCCTGCATGCGTGGGGCACACATACTGCTTTAATGCATACAGCACCTGGCCTTCTGCTACTGCTGTGAAGGGGCAACTAGCTCCAGTGAAAGGGCAACTAGCTCCCACTAAAAGGGCAACTAGCTCCCACTGAAAGGGCAACTAGCTCCCACTGAAAGGGCAACTAGCTCCCACTGACGCACATGTCAAGAAGTCACCCTTGGACATGGGCCCCCGCCAGGCCCCAGCAATGTCGGCATTCATGTACTGCAGGGTGCTGTTGTCTGCAGACCCTCCCAGTATGGCTGCAAACGTCATGGAGTAGAGGTTGGGCTTTCTATACACCTGCACAAGGTCAAGAAAAGGAGGGCCTGGCTGCAGTGGAGAGGCAGCTGTATGTATGTACATGGGAGCTGTTGCTGCATCCATAACACATCTATGTTGCATGAGGTCGTCATACCTTAACGCCAAAGTTGTGGTCAAAGCGGTGAGCATCGTCTGTGAACACTGACGTGTTGATGACGACAAGATATGGGATCGCAAAGATCAGTAGCATAAGGAACATCCACTTCATCCACACCAATGCTTTAAAATAGAGACCCACACCCACCCTGCACAAGGAAGCAGGCACGGAGGAATCAGCCTGTTGCTGCATGAGTATCTGTCAGGTGCCTGTCACACACCCATAGGTTGCCCCAATCACTTCGCATGATGCAAACATTGAGAAGTCATCAGCAACTGCACGCTGCTCTGCTTTCCTGCGAGCCTGCACATGACAACCACTATTGGAATGATTAGCTTTTGGCACATTGAAGCGCGCATGCTGCATGGTCACGGGCCCTGCCCAGACCTGTCGCTCGTAGTTCAATTTTAGGTCTCGTGGAGTTGTGAGTGTGTGCCACGACTCGCGGATGCTTGTTTCCTGTGAAGCAGACTCCCAGAACGGTGATAGAGGGCAGGCTGACTGCCAAGCTGCCAAGCTGCCGCTGCCTGCTTGCCACTCCTGGCTTCTTTCCTCGGCATAACTTACCATCCTGATGAGGGAGGCAATTCGTGCTCCGCGACGCTGCGCTGTTCCTTAACCGCGTCACTACGCTGCTGCTTTTAGGCGGTCGGTCCAGGGTCAGTCCAGGGTCCAGCAAAATAAATTACTGCCAGTACGTCAGGCGGCTAAGCGACGACTACGCGAGGTCACACGGTGGTAGAAGACGATAGTCGGACATTTCCCTGTAGCGCCTTTGCGCATGCAAATTCATATATGCATGGTCAAGGTGACCCACCTGGTGAGCATCGTATGCACAGGACAACAAAACTCATTTAACAAGGAATAACATGTCGGCCTGTGGGTAATCTCACTCAGCTACTACAAACATGTTGTAGCATCCTCGGTCGCACCCTTGATGACTGCAAACCCCACTCTGGTGGCACTTTCCCGGGACAGACCACTGGGCTCCTCATCAAAACTAACAGCATTATGCTTTGTGAGGCTGACAGCCTGTGTGAAACTACTAGGGCCTTATGCATTGTTGCGGGCCCGACCATCAATGCCCCGCCGGTACTCAGCAGCCCGGTGCAACCACTGCCTGCCTTTGGGCAGCCGGTCATTGACCCGCTTGTAGCGCTGCTGGTACTCGCTGCCAATGGGGGGCAGAGCCTCAAGGTCATCCCATTGGCACAGCTCTATGGGGCGCTGCCTGCTCTCCCCAATGCGCTGCAAGTTCAGGCACCCGTTGGTGTCCCGGTCCAGCCACCTGCCCCATGGTGGGGCCTGGGGTCGTGGTGCTGGGCCAGGTGCTGCAGGGAGGGGCTGGGCCTGGGCTGGGGGAGCGGGTGGTGGGGCCTGGGCTGGGGGGGCCTGGGCTGGGGGAGGGGGAGGTGGGGCCTGGGCTGGGGCAGGGGCAGGGGGGTCCTGGGCTGGGGCTGGGGGGGGGGCCTGGGCAGGGGCAGGGGGAGGTGGAGCCTGGGCAGGGGGAGGGGGAGGTGGAGCCTGGGCAGGGGGAGGGGGGGGGGCTGGGCAGGCGGAGGGGGTCCCTGGGCAGGGGCAGGGGGGCCCTGGGCTGGGGCAGGGGGAGGGGGGGGGGGGCGGCACCTGATGGCACCACGACAGGCCCCGCACATACTTCGCATGCCGCAGGCTCCAGGCTGGGCTGGGCTGTAGTCTAGGCGCCCTAGCACCAGCTGGGGGAAGTGCTTCTTCATTGCCCTACTGAACCCCTCGTCCACCACCCCAACCGCCTTGCACCACCAACGGATGAACCGCCCTGGGTGCCTGTAGAACTCATGGATGCTGGTGATGATGGTGGTGGCGTTGGCATTGAGGGAGTTGCCGTCACCTGTCAGATGCTCCTCGTCCAGCTGCTGGAGCATGGCCACCGGCCAGGCACTGCTGGGCTGCTCAAAGGCAGCCACCTCACCGGGCAGCAGCCTGATGCCGTGGTGGTGGGGGCCACGCATGAGGTGCTCCTGCACGCTGGCCTTGGTAATCAGCTCCATGGCGTCCCTGATCTGTGCCAGCAGCTGTGGGTCCCAGATACCCAGCTGCACTGGGGGAGGCAGCTGGGCTGGGGCGGCTGCTGTGCGGGGGGAGCTGCGTGTGGGAATGCGGGGGTGGGCATAGGGAGGGTGGGCTGGGTCAGGTGGGGGAGGGGGACCTGGGGCTGGACCTGCTGCTGCTGGGAACCCTGGAGTGGGCTGACCTATGAAGGACAGGAGCAACACTGTCAGGCTCATGACTGCTGCCAGGACACACTGCTTGCTGCCCATGGTCATACGCTTGCTGACCTCTGCCACAACTGCGTCTACCTCAGCTGGGCTGAGGTCAGGCTGGGCTGCCTCCACAAGACCACGCAGAGCTGCCTTGATGACCTGGCGCCTCTCTGCAATTACTACCTTGACAGCCTGCCCCTGCCCCTGGACTTGCTGCCCACTGCCACTGGCACCTGCAGACACGGGAAAGCACAGCACACGCACGGCAGGATTTGATGCACGGAGTCGCAATGTCGCGTGGCGCACACTGCGTCGCGTCGTCAGTTAGCTTCGGGGGAGTCTAGCCTGTCGTTGAGCATCTCGGCTTACCGGCTGCACTCCGCGTGGGAGAGACGGGGCGCTTGCGTTTCGCCCTCGGGGGCATCTCAGGGAATTAGTTACATTATCCAAGCGGAGTGGCTGTGTTGGGGTGTGCATCAGGTTGGCATCTAACCGGAGCGCCGGCAACCGGAGTGGGGCGGAAGTGAGGTCCATTACATATCAATTATCGGGACGCTAGGCGCATGAGCATCTGGTCACCCGGGGCACATAACCAGGCCAACAAAACTCATTCAACAAGGAACAACATGTCGGCCTGTGGGTAATCTCACTCCGCTACTAAGTTGTAGCATCCTCGGTCGCACCCTTGATGACTGCCAACCCCACGAAGATGGCACTTTCCCGGGACAGACCACTGGGCTCCCCACCAAAACTAACAGCTTAATTGCTTACAGGCTAACAGCCTGGCGACACAAACCACCCCTAACATGCCCTAGAGGTCGCCAGGGTCTCTTGGGCTGGGGTTCTGAGAGCATTGACGCTCCCCGCGCACACGGAATTTATTGTTCGCACCAGGGCTGCGACGCCTGTGAGCACAAAGGGCATGGGGACATTATGGTTTTTTTTGTTTTTTTTTTTTTGGAGGAGAGTTACAGAGGAAGATAAGGAACCAAAACAGCACTAGGTGAGAGGTCAGGAGAGAAAACCGTCAAAGGAGAGCAAAGCAAGCAAACCAAGCGACAAGACCACACAAGACAGGAGTCGAAGACTGGAAGGCCCCCAAAAGACACAAGCCCTCCTACTACACGTTAACGAGGAAACGACTCACCCTCCCGACCCATCCCCAGAAAATCCCCCACCCGTGAGAGCCCCCCCGCCCGCAAGAGCTCCCCCTAGCTACCCAGGGGACAAAAAGACAATGCCCCTCTTCCCCCTCCCTCCCAACCCCAGCCTTACCACCCCCCCGCTCTAAACTACCCAGCCTAAACAACAGACAGGCACTACTCCCACTCCCATACCCTGGCCTCCCGTACAGGCAACAACCCCCTAGCCGGGCTCCGCTGCGGCACCTAGGATGGGGGGGGCGGGCACAGGCCACTGCAAGGACAAACGCACAACCAGCTCCCCCTGCTGCCGCTGAAACCACCCTCCCGACGCTGCAGGCCACAGGCTCGCGAACTTCCTCTCATCCAGCCGCGGGTCTCTCCCCTTGAACCACGTGGACGGGACGGCGCCGCCCAGCCCCACCCGAATATCCCTACCCACCCGGTACCAGTCCCGCTGCACCGCCGATGACAGGGTGAAGATGACTCCCTGCGCCACCCGATGGGCGAGCGACTGCGTTTGATGCGCTGCAGCTGGGCCCAAACACCGGATGCGCCACACCGACCCCAAGTAGGCAACGCGAAGGCGCAGCCACAGGTGGGCATCGGGGGGGTGAAAGGGGCCATCCTCGCTGTGCGTAGGGCGCCCGCTGAGGAGCAGGAGAGCGTCGCTTGAGGGAGGGCGGGTGCCTGTGAGGCGTTCGTACACGTCCAGCACCCACTCCCAAGCGGGAGCCACGGAGGGACAGGTAAGGAAGGCATGGGTGAGCGTCTCCAGGGGTCCCAGCTGGCAGAGGCGACAGACTGATGAAGCAGGGGCCGCAGCTTCTTTCAGGATGTGGCCCCACATGGCCCCCACCATGAGGCTCCCGTGCAGCACCCGCCACGCCACAATGACATGCTCCCGGCGGAGGGTGGGGTCCAGCAGCTCCTGCCACACCTCTAGGCAAGGCTGGCCGGCTTGGGCTGAGCGGGCTAGTTCGTCCACCATGCCATCCAGAGCTCCATTCCCGGCATCGGGCAGCGCGCCTGCTTGCCTGTTGCCGCTGTGCCTGCCCCCCCTTCCCGGTCGGATCTGGGCGTCTAGCTGCCGCTGTGCCCGCTGCACCGCCCTAAGCTCCGGGGTGGGCCGCGGAGGAGGTCTAGCGTTGGTGGCACGCCAACGCGGTGTCTGGCTGCCCTGCACTTCCTCCGGGAGCAGCTCCTCTACATCCCTGCCCTGCTGCTCCCGCTCCCCCGCTGCCCGTTGCGCTGCCAGGAGGGTGGCGCTATCTAGCCAGCGCTGCTCCAAGGTCCGAAGGCCAGCTCCCGTGACGGCTAGCCCCTGAGGTGGCTCAGCCCCTGGCGGCGGGCGCGGCCCCCACAGGGCTGGCCATAGGCCCCCACTAGCAGGATAGGTGGGGTCGAAGCGGGCCCGCTGCAGCTGCGTGAGGCGCAATCGTGCTGCCTTGACGGTGAGCACCAGGAGGGAGGTGTTGCCCATGCCCCAAACCTGAGGGTCTAGCTGCACTTGGGACCAGGGTCCGAGCAGCCACTCCTCCCTAGGCCAGGAGGGGGGGGCCTCCCTGCCCGCTGAGCCTGCCCCCCGCTCCCCGCTGTGATCCCCATCCCTCCCACGACCCCTGCCCCCACCCCTACCCCTACTGCGCCCAATACCCTGTGCCCTTCCCCCCTCCGCTGTCTGCCCGTTGTCCCTACCCACACCCTCGTCCCCCACCTGCCCCCCCCTAGGCTCCAACGCTGCAGGGGCAGCTGCCCCCCCCCGCTGCTTCGGGAGCGGCCGCATGTGGGCGGCACGCTCCTCAGGGGACAGCCGATAGTGGGGCTTGTCCAGGAGCACCACTGCTGCAGCCTGCCACTCCTCCCCGGGGAGAACCCCTACAGCCCCCAAGGGACCCTGCCCTTGAGCGTCCAGGGCCACCAGCCTACCGCTAGGTAACACCCAGTGGGTCGGCCGCTAAGAGGGAACGCGACGCACCAGGAAGCCCGTCCCGCCCCACGCACACTCCCACTCCGGTGCTGGGAGCTGCCGAACATCCACCACCTGTTGCCACGGCTCCGGCAGGGTGGCCCGCGCCATGTCAGCCTCCCACCTCACGGCTGCCTGCTGCTCAGCTGAGACGAAGGCGGAGCGGGGTCGATGGAGGGCCTCGCGCACGTGCCGGACGTGGGTCCAGCGCAGGGCCTCAACTGCCAGGGGGTCACTGTCTGGCCTGCCCCGCAGTCCGACCAGAGCGTTGAAGCGCAGCGGCTCCGCGAGCACCGAAAAGTGAGATTGGGCGGCCGGGGCCACCACGCGGTGGAGCTTGAGCTGTGCAATGGCTGTGACGTGGGCCTGTAGGCGGGGGCTCAGGTTGGGCACGGGGGAGGCTGTGGGGTCCGTGACTACCCAGGTGCTAAGGCTGTGTTGGGGATCGGCGAGCAGGCTGTGCAACAGGGGCTGCCACTCCCGGACTCTGGGCGAGAAGAGCTGGGCCACAGTTTTGGCTAGCATGGCGGTGCTGGTGATCTCCAGGTCTGGCAGCCCCAGCCCACCCTCCCGTCGGGGCATCACACAAGTAGCGTCGTTGGGGTAGAGGCAGGCCATGTTGGGGCTACGCTCCTGGGGTAGGTCCGAGGCTGCCACAAAGTGCTTGACCGCCTTGCCCATCGCCACTCCGGCTGCAGCCAGGGGCTGCACGAACGCCATCTGGTAAATGGCCTTTGACGCTAGGCATTGCTGCGCCACTTGCACCCGACCAAGCAGGTTGAGACCTTGCGGTCGCCAGGGAAGGGAGGCGGCCACCATGACTGTTGCTGCCCTTCCAAAGGCAGCCTCGCTCATGGCGGAGTAGCTAGGTGCCCCGAGGGGCACCCCCAGGTGCCGGACGGGTACGCCCTGTGGCGAAGGGGGGATGGTCACGGCTCCAGCTCCGGTCCCTGGCCCTGCACCACCTTCACCCTCACCCGCCCCCTGGCCCTCCCAGACCTGGCCCCCCCGCTCCGCCCCGCCCTTGCCCCGGCCCCGCCCTCTGCTCCTAGCCACCCCCTCTCCCCCTGCCCCGCCACCTCCCCCCTCCACCTCAGTCCTACCACCCCCAGCTGAGGCAAGCTGGGAAGGGTTGGCGGCAACTGTTGAGGAAGGGGGCACCTGCCTGAGAGACCTGTGCTGCTGATGCTCCTGACCACCACCTCCCTCGTCCAGCCTCTCTCCTCCTCCGTCCTTGCTGCTGCCAGCCCCTCTGCCATGCCCCGCTCCTGTGCCTCTGCCCCTCTCTAGGCTCACCGTCCCGCTCTTGTCCCTCTGAGCCCTGTCCGCCCCCGTCCCACCCTCCCCGCTGCCCCCCACCCAACCTGTGACCCTGCCCTCCCCTGTGCTGGCCGCCCCTGCGTTGCCCTCCCCCCTTTGGCTGCCCGCCCCTGCTCT
Organism: Haematococcus lacustris; assembly: GCA_030144725.1. Taxonomy (NCBI): domain Eukaryota; kingdom Viridiplantae; phylum Chlorophyta; class Chlorophyceae; order Chlamydomonadales; family Haematococcaceae; genus Haematococcus; species Haematococcus lacustris. The sequence goes on from JASKMD010000031.1 coordinate 7,605,821, forward strand.
GCCCCCCTCCTGCCCCGCTGCCGAGACCTCTACCGGCTGACCACAAGAGAGCGCTGAGCTCTTGGCTACGCTGAGGGCCGGCCCCCCTGCAGCTTGGAACAGGCCAAGGGCCTCCAACACCACCGCCCCGTCCCTGACCCTGTCCAGCACCGCGATGGTGAGGTCGTCTGCATACTCCTTGGAGGGGAGGACTGGAAGGAGGGTGGGCTGACACATGGAGAGAGGGCTGTGGGGGATGGTGGGTGTGTTGATGCGGCCTGCCAACTGCAGGGAGCTGAGGTAGCTGACTAGGGGCTGGAGCGCGATGCACCAGTACAGCGGGGAAGCCCCGCTGCCCTGGAGTAGCCCTGAGGCTAGGGGGAAGCTGTCGGTGAGACGGCCGTTAACCAACACCTGACTGCTCGCCCCTCGGTGCAACAGCTGGGCCCAACGCACATGCCCGTCCCGGCGGAAGCCCATGGCCTCCATGGTGTCTTGGAGCAAACCCCAAGACACGTTGTCGTAGGCCCCTGCCAGGTCCAGCAACAGGAGCCAGGCTGGGCTCCCACGCTGCTGCAGGTACTCTAGGAGGCTGAGGTGGAACTGCACGTTATCGCTGATGTCCCTCCCAAGGATGAAGGCCGACTGGGAGAGGGACACTAGCAGGTCCAGAGGTTGTTGCAGCCGGTCCTCCAGCGCCCTGGCCACCAACCGCACATCGCAGTTGAGAAGCGTGATGGGGCGGTAACCGGCCACCTGGTCCCTCGGCTTGCCAGCCTTGGGCACCAACGTGATGACGCCGGTGAGGAACTCTGCCAGAGGGGCGGGGTCTGTCGTATCTGCCAGAGCCTCCCTTAACATGGCCCGCAACGGGCCCACCAGCTGGGGCCACAACCGGTCGTACACCTCCATAGGGAGGCCGTCCTTACCAGGGGCCTTGCTGTGGGCGCACCCCTGCAACGCGTGGCCCAACTCTTCCGCTGACAGCATGGGGTCTGTTCCGGGGCCCTCGCAGCTGTTCGCCTGGGCGGGGGTTAGGCGGGACGTGAGGCTGGCGAGGAGGGTGGCCCGAGCTGCTGGGTCGACCGGCTTGGCGGCGTACACCCCTGTGGGAGAGGAAGCCGAGAAGTGCTGCTCAAAGACACGGCAGGCTGCCAGGACGCCTGCAGGGCTGGAGAGGTCTGCTACCTGGCCCGGCTGGGTGGGGAGCTGCAGGGAGGAGATGAGAGTAGGGGTGTGCGCCGGCTGGTCGCGGTGGTAGAAGTAGAAAGAGGAGCGATCTCCATAGCACTGGTCCAGAACTGCACTGGCTTGCATGGAGCGCAGCGCCCCCTGCTCCCTGTCCTGCACCCCCGCCAGCGCTGCTACCTCCCCCAGCTGCACCGCCGCACGCAGGTCTGCGTCTCCGGGCTGACCCGCACGGCGAAGTTGTGACACCACATGAGCCCTCGCTGCGGTGGCTGCCTTCTCCCTACGGTGTTGCAGATCCCGCTGCTCCCTGCGTTGCGCTCTGATGGAGCGCTGGGCATAGAGAGCGAGGCCTTGCTTCACATGCGCCCACCTAGCCCGATGGACGTCACGCCGCTGCGGCCCCTGGGAGCTGGCAAGCTGGGCTGCGTGGTGAGCGGCTTCCAGACTTAGGAAGCCCGCCAGGCCGTCGAGTAAGGCTGGGTTATCGAGGTGGGCGGGGTGTAGCTGCCACGGGGCGCGGGCTGTGAGAGGCAGGTCTGGAGGGTACATGACCACGGACACTGGGAAGTGATCGGTGGAGACCGGCTTGAGGCCCTGGATGGAGCTGTCCAACTGCCACTCCGCCACGGAGGCTGAGACGTACCAGCGGTCAAGGCGGGCCCCTGTCTGCCAGCGGTTGCTGAGGTGCGTGAGGTCGCGGGAGGTGGGGCGCAAACGACGCCAGGCATCCACTAAGCCCCTCTCCTCCACCAACCGCTCCAGCTGCTCCGCCCCCACTCCCCTGCTACCCACCCAGTCCTCCGCGTGCTGGCTGGTCGCCCCCACGGGTGTGCCCACCTTGTCGTCCGGGGAGAGGATGCAGTTGAAATCCCCTCCCAAGAAGAGCATGCGGCGCTCTGTGGCGTGAGGGAGGCAAGCAGGCAGGCTGGCCCCGAAGAAAGCAGCCCGCTGTGCTGGCTGGGCTGGGGCGTACACACACACCAGCGATGCTGGCCTGCCCGCTAACTCTGCATCTACCCTCACCACCCTCCCCTGCGCCCCGTCTACCTGCAACTGCACCTGTGTGCAGCCCTGCAGGATGGTGGAGGGCTTGACTAGGACCAGGCAGCCCTGGGAGTGGCCGGTGCCTGGGCTGTAGAACCATTGGCCCCGCCACCCCGGCTTGGCACCTGTGGCTGCCTCTGCCCACTGCCAAAGGCACTCCGCCTGGTGGCACTCTTGGAAAAAGAATAACTGAGCGGTGCTGCTGGCAGCCCAATCCAGCAGGGCCTGGAGCTTGTGGGGCTGAGCTAGGCCCCTGACGTTGAGGGTGACTGCCTGGAAACTGGCAGCCACACCCGGACGCTGCATGGCTAGACTTGGTGGGCCCCCGCGCGGGCTACGCGTGAACTGAACAGAGCGTGCGAGCCCTGAGGGGGAGGGGGTGGGAGTGGCGTCTCGACGCAAACCGCTTTCTTACGGCAGGGAGAGGGGACGGCGTGACGGGCTGTGCCCGGGAGAGCTAAAGGCGGGCGAGGTGGTAGGGGAAGGTAGAGGTCCAACCTCCGCTCCCGCCCTGACTCGTGCCCCACGCCGGCCTCTTGGCCCAAGCCTACAGCTGACACCGCCACTGGCCCCGCTGGCGCTCCTTCGGCCGAGCGAGCCTCACTAACCCTCCTACCTACTCCTGGACCCACCATCCAACCTGCTCCCAACCCAGGCCACCCTTGTAGACCCCCCTGACCTCCCCCTTCCCTACTCCCCCGCTGGCGCCCATGCTGGCCCCCCTGTAGGCCTCCCTGCTGGGCACCTTGGCCTCCCCCCTGACCATCCCCCCCTAAAACCTCTGGCCCCCTAGCCCCTTGACGCGCTGGCCGAGACCTCTTCCTCGCACTGTACCCAGCTGCCCCCTGGCCTGCGGAGGAGCACGCCCCTGGCATGAGAGGGGAGGGATAACGGCGCTGCCCGGCCTGCCCGGCGTGCTGCTCAGGCCCCAAGCTACCATCCTCGGACTCCAAATCTGAGAGCACCCCATAGCGGACGCGAGGAGGGGAGATAGGTAGGACACTGTCCTCTGAGCTGTCACAGTCCATGACCCCGTACCTGACCATCTGTGGTGCCTCCGTGGGTGGACTGATGGCCATAAGGGGAGGGCAGAGATGAGCAGGTAGCGGGGCTGGGGTGGGCTGCGTTATACCAGCTCCGTGGGCTAGCTGGCACGGATCCCTGGGCCGGCGAGCCCGGTCAACTAGGTCCTGGAGCGTCCTAGCTGCACCCCGGACAAACCTCTCCATCCGCAGGACGGCTGTGCCCTTGACGATGGGGCGTTGAGTGGGGGGCCCGCCCAATGAGGGTCGCAGGGTGGGGGAGCTGAGCACGTTGGAAGGTGAGGGAGGGAGACGAGCCACATCCATGTCAACTGGGGTAGCAGTGCCCGCAACCACAGAGAACCCAACTGCAGGAACCATCGCCAGCTGTCCTGTCCCCGCCAACACCCGCGCTGCTGTGCCTGAGGCTGCACCAGCCCTTTCCTCTACCCACTGACTAGCCCTCCTGCCCAACCTAGTAAAAGCGCAGGTCTCCTTGCCAACTGTCCTAGGAACGAAGGCCAGCGGTGCATGAACTCTTGGGTGCCCAAAAAGGTTGGCCCGCTGTTGCTGCTGCGCAAGGGCACCCTTGAACTCCTTTCCTCCCTCGTACCCCGCCATGCCACCCCCTGCTGGGGCGAGCTGGGTGGGGGTGGCCATGACCGGCGCTGAGGGGGAGCCCTGGCCTGCTTGGCCAACCAGCTGCTCCCGAGCCTGGCTACCCTGACCCCCCTTCCCCCGCTCGTAACCCGCCATGCCACCCCCTGCTGGGGCGAGCTGGGTGGGGGTGGCCGTGACCGACGCCGAGGGGGAGCCCTGGCCTGCCTGGCCACCCAGCTGCTCCCGAGCCTGGCTACCCTGACCCCCCTTCCCCCCCTCGTCACCCGCCATGCCACCCCCTGCTGGGGCAAGCTGGGTGGGGGTGGCCGTGACCGGCGCTGAGGGGGAGTCCTGGCCTGCCTGGCCAACCAGCTGCTCCCGAGCCCGGCTACCCTGACCCCCCTTCCCCCCCTCATAACCCGCCATGCCACCCCCTGCTGGGGCGTGCTGGGTGGAGGTGGTCATGATCGGCAGGGCGGGGGGGCCCAGCGGCGACTGACTGGACCCTGCAAGAAAAGGACCCGCCGCTCCCCCCCTCCTACTTACTGGCGGATGGTCGGTGCAGAGGTCGGTGTTGGGTGTACGTTGCGTGGTCAACGAGCGAGACGGACCCCACGAAGAGTCAAAGCGGGAGGGCTTGAAGATAGGGCCTGGAGCCAGGGCTTGAAGCTGCTGAGGCTTGGCGGAAGCTGTGGCTGGGTGAATCACCTTGGTACCACCCTTGGCAAGGCGGGTATACCGAGGGCGTAGGGAAACTGCCGGTGAGTCATCCTCTGATGTCGCATCGGGCAGAGGTAGCAGCATAGCTGCAGCAAACCCTGCAGTGCCACTCCCTGCTGGGGTGAGCTGGGTGGGAGGGGCAGCAGGTGTGGCTGGCGCGGGGCCCATGACGCCCTTGTCGGGCAGAGGCTGCAGCAGCTGGGCACGCTCAGGCTGGATGCCTGCAACACACACTGCAGGGCCACCCACTACTGGGGTGAGCTGGGTGGGAGGGGCAGCAGGTGTGGCTGGCGCGGGACCCATGACGCCCTTGTCGGGCAGAGGCTGCAGCAGCTGGGCACGCTCAGGCTGGATGCCTGCAACACACACTGCAGGGCCACCCACTACTGGGGTGAGCTGGGTGGGAGGGGCAGCAGGTGTGGCTGGCGCGGGGCCCATGACGCCCTTGTCGGGCAGAGGCTGCAGCAGCTGGGCACGCTCAGGCTGGATGCCTGCAACACACACTGCAGGGCCACCCACTACTGGGGTGAGCTGGGTGGGAGGGGCAGCAGGTGTGGCTGGCGCGGGGCCCATGACGCCCTTGTCGGGCAGAGGCTGCAGCAGCTGGGCACGCTCAGGCTGGATGCCTGCAACACACACTGCAGGGCCACCCACTACTGGGGTGAGCTGGGTGGGAGGGGCAGCAGGTGTGGCTGGCGCGGGGCCCATGACGCCCTTGTCGGGCAGAGGCTGCAGCAGCTGGGCACGCTCAGGCTGGATGCCTGCAACACACACTGCAGGGCCACCCACTACTGGGGTGAGCTGGGTGGGAGGGGCAGCAGGTGTGGCTGGCGCGGGGCCCATGACGCCCTTGTCGGGCAGAGGCTGCAGCAGCTGGGCACGCTCAGGCTGGATGCCTGCAACACACACTGCAGGGCCACCCACTACTGGGGTGAGCTGGGTGGGAGGGGCAGCAGGTGTGGCTGGCGCGGGGCCCATGACGCCCTTGTCGGGCAGAGGCTGCAGCAGCTGGGCACGCTCAGGCTGGATGCCTGCAACACACACTGCAGGGCCACCCACTACTGGGGTGAGCTGGGTGGGAGGGGCAGCAGGTGTGGCTGGCGCGGGGCCCATGACGCCCTTGTCGGGCAGAGGCTGCAGCAGCTGGGCACGCTCAGGCTGGATGCCTGCAACACACACTGCAGGGCCACCCACTACTGGGGTGAGCTGGGTGGGAGGGGCAGCAGGTGTGGCTGGCGCGGGGCCCATGACGCCCTTGTCGGGCAGAGGCTGCAGCAGCTGGGCACGCTCAGGCTGGATGCCTGCAACACACACTGCAGGGCCACCCACTACTGGGGTGAGCTGGGTGGGAGGGGCAGCAGGTGTGGCTGGCGCGGGGCCCATGACGCCCTTGCCGGGCAGAGGCTGCAGCAGCTGGGCACGCTCAGGCTGGGTGCCTGCAAAACACACTGCAGGGCCACCCACTGCTGGGGTGAGCTGGGTGGGAAGGGCAGCAGGTGTGGCTGGCGCGGGGCCCAAGACTCCCTTGTCGGGCAGAGGCTGCAGCAGCTGGACACGCTCGGGCTGGATGCCTGCAACACACACTGCAGGGCCACCCACTGCTGGCGTGAGCTGGGTGGGGGGGGCAGCAGGTGTGGCTGGCGCGGGGCCCATGACGCCCTTGTCGGGCAGAGGCTGCAGCAGCTGGGCACGCTCAGGCTGGGTGCCTGCAACACACACTGCAGGGCCACCCCCTGCTGGGGTGAGCTGGGTGGGAAGGGCAGCAGGTGTTGCTGGCGCGGGACCCATGACGCCCTTGTCGGGCAGAGGCTGCAGCAGCTGGGCACACTCAGGCTGGGTGCCTGCAACACACACTGCAGGGCCACCCACTGCTGGGGTGAGCTGGGTGGGAAGGGCAGCAGGTGTTGCTGGCGCGGGACCCATGACGCCCTTGTCGGGCAGAGGCTGCAGCAGCTGGGCACACTCAGGCTGGGTGCCTGCAACACTCACTGCAGGGCCACCCACTGCTGGGGTGAGCTGGGTGGGGGGGGCAGCAGGTGTGGCAGGCCGGGGAGCCGCCACGCTCTCAACGGACCCAAACGGCAACAGCAGGCTACCCCTTGGCTGCATTCCCTCGAGCACCACAGCAGTGCTACCCCCTACTGGGGCGTGCTGGGTGGGGGTAGCAACAACTGTAGTGTCAGGGGGAAGAGGGTGTACCTGCTGTTGCTGCCGCCGCCCTGGCAGCTGTGGAGCAGATGCCCCCAAGCCCTCTGTTTCCTTTCGTGCTAGGAGGCCAGCAGCAGCGCCGGTGCCAGGAGGGGGCTGGGAGGTGGTGGAAGGGACAAAGCAGGTCCAGCCAGGTAACCCCTCAACACTCGCCTGGGTGAGCAGGGTAGGAGCCGCGGCCTCTCCGGCATGCAAAGAAGCGCTCGTGGCTCCTGAGGCGTCCGCCATAGGCCCATCGGCTGGAGCATGCTGAAGGGTGGGCTGGGCAGGTGGGGAAGGTGAGCAGGGTGGTAGAGGTGAAGGGGGGGGGGCTGAGGGGGGATCAGGAGGAGGTGGAGGAGGAGGTTGGGGACCTGCAGGTCCCTCCGCGCCTTGCTGGAGAGGGGCCCCGTCCTCCCTAAAGACCTGGATACGCCCCCACCGCCCCATGGGGTTCTGCACACTCCTAGGCAGAAAGGCTAAGGAGGGGTCACCCGCTGGTGGGAACACCCAGGCCTCCACCACCCCACCATTCCCGCACTGTGTGCCTGCCAGGTAGCTGTACCGGGGGTGGTCACCCAGGCGCTCGTTGAACACGAAAGTGGAGGTGGGGTGTAAGACAGCAGGCAGCCCCTCCCCGCTGTACTCGCTGGCAGAGTACCCAGCGGCAGCAAGCACCGCTGCCGTGATGCCTCGCCGCGCTGCCTGCTGGTAGTGCAGGCTCAGCACCACCTTCACTGCACCTGGAGGGGGGAGGCTGGGCAGGGGTGTCATAGGCACACTGACGACCCGCCCCAGGTACTGCACCTCCCAGACAGACTGAGCCAGGAGGGAGGAGTGGAGAAGCCTGCCCTGTGCTGAGGCATGATCATGGAGGATGTGTAGGGCATGGTGGGGCTGGTCAGGCTGCAGGTGGGACTCTAACGAAACCAAAGCTGAGCCATGCTGCAAGGCATAAAGCCGGACCTCTGTGGCACAGGCTTCGGCAAACCCTGCCACGAAGTCGGCTGCCGCGGCATGCAGGAGCTGGCTCTGCACCAAGTGCCGGGCTGTGGCCCCAACCTGCATGGCCCACACCACCTCCATGGTGAAAGGCTCCTTGGTCAGCCGGCGAGTGAGCCAGCCCCCGCTACGGGTAGAGGCAACCTGGGCAATCGCTGCTGTAAGGCTGCTGTCCATGGTCAGGGGGTGACTGGACCTGGGGCTCAGGACGAAAAACAGCGTGAGCAAGGCACAAGGAAGGCAGCGAGCTCACAAGGAGGGGACTTAGCTCAGCTGTCCCCCATTGACCCGGGGGCTGGGCTGGACAGATAAGGATGCCGGCTTGCACAGAGTGCAGCACACAAGGCGGGGTTTCTTCTGGTAGTCTTCTCCTTGTCGGTGGAGACTCCACTGCTGCTGCTGCTGCTGCTGCTGCTGTTGCTGCGACTGTGCTTATGTCCTGCGCTGTAGTGCTAGGCTGAACGCGAAGCTGAGCTGCTGGGCTGCTGAGGAGCGATGCTGTGCTGCTACGCCCAAATGGCGATGCTGAAACGCGAGGCTGTGCTGCTGGGCTGCTGAGGAGCGATGCTGTGCTGCTACGCCCAAATGGCGATGCTGAAACGCGAGGCTGTGCTGCTGGGCTGCTGAGGAGCGATGCTGTGCTGCTACGCCCAAACTGCGATGCTGAACGCGAGGCTGTGCTGCTGGGCTGCTGAGGAGCGATGCTGTGCTGCTACGCCCAAACTGCGATGCTGAACGCGAGGCTGTGCTGCTGGGCTGCTGAGGAGCGATGCTGTGCTGCTACGCCCAAACTGCGATGCTGAACGCGAGGCTGTGCTGCTGGGCTGCTGAGGAGCGATGCTGCTGCTGCTGGGCTGCTGAGGAGCGATGCTGCTCAATAACACCGTTTGCTGAGACCCTATAGCGGTTGCGGCGATTGCGCGTGATAGATGGTGGAGTGCGGGAGTGCGGGCTGTGTGCGATGTGCGGGGCAACCAGGGCAACTTGTGCTATGCGGGCTGTGTGCGAGGTGCGGGGCAATGTGCGGGCTATGTGGGGGGCTTGTGCTTGTGGGGGCTATGTGCGATGTGCGGGGCAACAACAAGTGCGGGGCAACAATGCGGGGCAACAAGTGCTGTGTGCGGGGCTTACCTTTGGAGGCAGAGGGCTCTGGCAGGCCCGTGGCATTAGCTGCCGTATTGCGAGGCCAACTCCCATCTTGTGCACTGCGAACAACAACACAAGGGGCTTTTGTTATTGCGGGGCTGTTTGTTGGTGCGGGGCTGCTGCTGGTGCGGGGCTGCTGCTGGTGCGGGGCTGCTGCTGGTGCGCGCCTTACCTTGGGTGATTGTAGGGCATCTAGCCACACCGGTACGAAAGCTTGGGCTACAGCCGACCAGTACTCGGCGCAGGCAACAATTGCCTGCGCCGAGTAAGAAACCGAGTTGAGGCAAAAGGCAGCTTTTATGCTGTCCGCTGTCACACTGTGCGCGTGTCCGTCCTTTGACAGCCGTTGCATTTGCTGACGCGTCCTTAGCTGCTGGTTAGCTGCTTACAGTTGAGACCTGCAGGGGCGACCTCAGCGGAGACGTCAGCGGAGTCATCAGCGGAGACAGCTTACAGTGCGGCGTAGCGGAGCGAGCCTACAACTAGCAGACTGCCCATTCCCATCTGTTACAGACTTATCAGCCTTAGCCTTATCAGCCTTAGATCGTCCCAACAGTCAAGCCAGACTCGTCAAGCCAGACTCGTCAAGCCAGACCAGGTCAGTGCCATGGGGTCCATGCTGGCTGCTCCTCCTCCTCTTCTCCCTCCTCCTCCTCCCCGCGGGACACATAACCAGGCCAGGCCTTAGCTGCCATTTCAACTTGTTGAGACCAAAGGTAGGGAGCCAGCTGGTAATAGACAAGCTGGCCCGGTGAAAGCTGACCAAGGGCAGGTGTGGCAGGTCAGTGGGCTAAACAACGCAAGCATCGTATGCACAGTCACGGGCCGCCTCATAGCTCCGGGTTGCCAGCAGAAGTCACACATGGAGACCTTTTACAACCGCCCTCCTTCTCCCATCCAACTTCCACCCCTCCCTCCTCAGTCCTGGCTGCAATGCCCTGGGTGTGCCAGTGCTGTGCCATGTTATCCTTGCTGACAGCTGGGCCCAGCCTTTCATGTAGCCCTACTACTCATGCATGCAGGTCACATGTCTTGTGCTACTACGACTGCCACCCATTATCTCCCAGTCCTGACATGCATTTGCACGTCATGACGTACTGACCAGGTAGCGTACTCAATGCTTAGCCAACCCAGGCACCATCAAAACAGACCATGCAGGCCAAACAGGCCTCAGCAGGCCCAGTGGCTCTCATTGCTCAGCTCCTTGCCTCAACACACTGGTATGCCTCAACAGCCCCGTCTAAGGAGGATCGAGGGTGCCACACCTCACACCCTGCCTACCTAGTTAAGCTGCGCCCTTAAGCTCCACAGCAGGGGCAGGCGGCCGGGCGCAGTGGCCTGGCTTGCGGCCTCCTTCGCCAGCTGCTTCTGCTGCACCAGCAACAGCTTGACCACGTCAAACAGCTTGGGCCGCTGCTCAGGCCAGGAGGCCATGCAGGCAGCAGCAAGCTGGGCATACCACCGCGGGCACTCGGCAGGGAAGGCCAGCGGGCAGCTGCGGAACTGGTCAGGCGCCATTGCATAGCGCTGCAGGGCGCGCATGGTGGTCCTAGTGATCACTGGGTCATGCAGCACTGTGCAAGGGGCAGGGGCGGGTGTGGTGACAGCTGTAGGGGCTGGGGAGTGGGCATGTGTGTATTGTTGCTGGTTGGTGGGTGCGTAGCCAACTTCGTAACACTGTCAAACTGTAACTACTGCAAGCTGGAGGCTCAATGACAGGCTGAATGGTGTAGGGCTCGGTGCATTCGCATACGTTCGGGGCACCTTGCACAGAGAACAAAAGCCATATACTCCAAAGGGTGCATTGATACTCGGGGCGGGGCGGGGCGGGGCGGGGCGGGGCGGGGCGGGGCGGGGCGGGGCGGGGCGGGGCGGGGCGGGGCGGGGCGGGGCGGGGCGGGGCGGGGCGGGGCGGGGCGGGGCGGGGCGGGGCGGGGCGGGGCGGGGCGGGGCGGGGCGGGGCGGGGCGGGGCGGGGCGGGGCGGGGCGGGGCGGGGCGGGGCGGGGCGGGGCGGGGCGGGGCGGGGCGGGGCGGGGCGGGGCGGGGCGGGGCGGGGCGGGGCGGGGCGGGGCGGGGCGGGGCGGGGCGGGGCGGGGCGGGGCGGGGCGGGGCGGGGCGGGGCGGGGCGGGGCGGGGCGGGGCGGGGCGGGGCGGGGCGGGGCGGGGCGGGGCGGGGCGGGGCGGGGCGGGGCGGGGCGGGGCGGGGCGGGGCGGGGCGGGGCGGGGCGGGGCGGGGCGGGGCGGGGCGGGGCGGGGCGGGGCGGGGCGGGGCGGGGCGGGGCGGGGCGGGGCGGGGCGGGGCGGGGCGGGGCGGGGCGGGGCGGGGCGGGGCGGGGCGGGGCGGGGCGGGGCGGGGCGGGGCGGGGCGGGGCGGGGCGGGGCGGGGCGGGGCGGGGCGGGGCGGGGCGGGGCGGGGCGGGGCGGGGCGGGGCGGGGCGGGGCGGGGCGGGGCGGGGCGGGGCGGGGCGGGGCGGGGCGGGGCGGGGCGGGGCGGGGCGGGGCGGGGCGGGGCGGGGCGGGGCGGGGCGGGGCGGGGCGGGGCGGGGCGGGGCGGGGCGGGGCGGGGCGGGGCGGGGCGGGGCGGGGCGGGGCGGGGCGGGGCGGGGCGATGACAGCTGGTATGCCCGAAGATGCAGCTGCAGAACCAGCAACTGATGTAGCCATAGGATGCCATGTGAATCGTTTTCTATACTGCGTCGGTTGTCACTGACTCTGTGCACCTGCACCAGGTATGTCGCGGCGGTCGGTCGCGGCGAGATCCGCTTGAGTTAGAACAAGCCGGAATTAGAACGCCGAGGTTTGAGCCGCCGTTGCGCTCAGCACACCGCACGATAATATATGACACACACTACACTGCGTAGCTGATAGAGGTTTATATCCGTAAATGTGCGAGACATAATAGAAACCACGTGGCTGAGACGCGGCGTCGTTTTGTTTACTAGGGGTAGGTTTATCTGTCAGTTGGGGGCACCTGAGGGGACCTGAGGGGCCCCCGCTGCCTGGGAGTAATGTGTGAGCGGGGGGTGCACTTTCTCCGCTGCTTCCTCGCTTTGCCAAACAACTCCTCTCCACCAAGCAGAGCTTCGACCAACGCGACAGGACATCTGCGATGCTTGCCGTGCGGGTGTTTATGGTTGCCGTGATGCTGGCCTCGGCCTCGGCACAATCAGGTGGGGCCCACCGCAGCTGAACGACAGACTGCATTGCGGCGGTGCGCATCGATGCCGAAGGCGGCATGCCCAGCACCAGGCAGGAGCTAGCGGACGACTGGAAGCACGGCTTGGCCGCATTGCGGCACGCACAGTGTTGGGCCCGACGGCAAACATGGGTGCCAGGCGTGGTGACCTGCCCGTTGCCTGCGCCTGGGTGCAGAAATCCTGACCTTGCACAACGCGTACCGCGAGAGACACCAGGTCCCTCCTCTCACCTCCAGTGCCGCCCTCACCAGCGCTGCCCAGTCTTGGGCAAACAGTCTAGCAGTCAGCTGCACCTTTGAGATTGACCTCAGTACAGGTATGGGGCTGCCATGGCCAGCTTGCATGGTGTGCTGCCAGCTGCCTCAGGTCGGATGGATCATGTCGGTGATGGCCTGCTCAATGCCCGCGGTCACCCTCACGCTTTGCTGCTGCTTGCTGTGTTGCGACACGGCAGAACAGGGCGAGAACCTTGCTTCAGGCCATCGGTCATGGGCAGAGGTGGCTAGCGACTGGTGAGTGGAGCTTGTCCTGCAGCTCAGGGCAGGGCTGCACATGCTGTCCAATGCAAGGCACATGGCAGGGCCTGCAGCACCCTGGCTGTTCCCCACCGCGGCTGCCCGCTCCGCAGTTACCCCCGCCTTTGCGCTTGCCCTGCTCTGATGTGGGCAGCACTAGCCACCGGGTTAGGGTTAGGGTTAGGGGTAGGGTTACCTGACCCTAGGCCAAGGTTAACCCTAACCCTAACCCTAACCCCAGGCACTGCCGCTGCTGGCCTGCAGCCTGGTGCCAAAGCACGGCTGTGCTCACACCTGTCATGTAGGTATGACGAGGTGGCACTGTACAACTTTCGTGCACCAGGCTTTGCGAATAGCACAGGCCACTTCACACAGATGGTGAGTGCTGCCCGCTCCTCGTCCCGCAATGACCACCCACCTTGCTGCCCAGTGGCCGGTCAGATAGTCAGCCTCCACTGACTTGAGTGGTGTGCTGCAGCGACTGCCTGTCGGCCTGGCTGTCATGGGCCTGTTTGTGTGACCCAGCTTGGCCCCGGGCAGTGCCTATCCCTGCCCTGTGTGCAGCCCAGCCATGATGTGCGCCGCATGCAGCAATACTGCCTGCACATATGCCTTCAGCTATACCTACAATGCAAGGCTACGTCGGGCACAATGCAGCCCTCACCTCCATGATAGGCAACCCTGATGCCAGGCTTGCCCCTGATGATGATGCCCGCACATGCTGTCCACAGGTTTGGAAGGACACCAGGCAGCTGGGCTGCGCCTCGGCAATTTCCCAGTGCAGCTCCCGGGCCATCTATGTTTGCAGGCAAGCTGGCAGCAGGTGCAACAGGCAAGCAGACGCTTGGCCAGCAAGGCCCTCAGCCTGGCACCATTCAGCCACAGCACTGGCTGCCTGGCTTGGCGGCTGCACAGAAGACATCTAGCACAGTTTGTGTCATCTGATGGTGGCTGATGCTGGCTACGTTGACTATCGTGGCCTTGGCATACAGGGCCATCAGTAAATGTCTCTCACCTCTGCAAGGCACCCCAGCACTGCAGGCCCAGGCCAGTGCTGCTGTGGCTGTGTGGCAGTGGCACTGACTCTAACCCATGTTTGCATGCAGGTACTTCCCTCCCGGCAATGTCCAGGGGTCGTTCAGGGCCAACGTTCTCCCCCCCACTCCGTTAGGCTGACACTGCCTGCGGGCAGCACGCCGTCCTGACGCATGGAGGATGTTGTGACATGAGGCAGCTGGCCCGGCTAACCTAGATAACAAGCTGCCGAACAGCATCCATGAACCCCATCGTGACATGCTAGGGTCACACCCCTCGTCCATGATCAAGATGGGACATGCGTCCACTGCCGTGATTGCATAGGCAATGCATGCTGTGTGCTAGAGTCGTGTCATTCAAGCTAACCAGTCATTACGCCAAGGATATGTACACGTTGTGTTTATTGTAAGCATGTAACCACGTTGTTGCACTTCCTGTGTCTAGTCACTCATCACTTCGTGTGCAGCACGCCACCTCACTAGCCACCTCACTGAGCACCAGCCAGCAGCCCTGCAGCCTTGCAACCTCCAAACGACTGGTAACCCGGCAGCCTGTCTGCCAGGCCTGTCTGCCAGACCTACCAACAAGTTGAAATGGCAGCTAAGGCCTGGCCTGGTTATGTACCGTGGCTCCCAGATTTTCTCTTGGAGCACTCTGCTCTCTGGAGTCATCCGGCTACTTCTCCCGGGCTCCCGGGCAGCTGCCAACATGCTGAGATGCGCTTCCGAAGAGCGAATGACAATCGTAAGTCCCAGTCGTAAGTCGCGAGAGTGAAGTGGAGACAGTCGCGACGTGCCGTCACTACAAAGCGCGATGAAGGGCAAAAAGCGCAAGGGTTCGGCTGAGCCCAAACAGCCCACCCCCAAGCAGCCTAAGCCCAAGCCCAAGGGCAAGCCTGACACAGTGGGCTGGGTAGGCCCTGTCTCGCCAAAAGGGAAGGCGCTTAAGGATAGGGTGGAGGAGTGGGCCACCTCGAGGTTCCAGTTCGTCAAGTGCCTACTTGAAGGCTTCAACAGGGTGGGTTGCTTCAGCCGCAGCCGCAGCCGCAGCCGTGTTGGGTCCTCCGCAAGCGAGAACCCTAGACACACGTGTGCACTAGATCCTGCCGAACGTAGTGTGTCGCGCAACGAATGAATTGATAGCGCGCTTGTGTGTCGCTTTGCAGGGGCCATAATATGCCGAAAAACAAGCTCGTGGAGCATTTTAGGCTGAGGGTCGGCATCCACCACAAGCAGCGCAAGCTAGCGTCGCTTGGGGTCCTAGTGCAGGTGCCAAGTGCATGGTGGGCCCTCCCACCCCCGGCTTCCAGCTCCTCACCCTCCCTCGGTGCAGCCTTCCCCAGCCCAGGGTGCAGCCCGCCTTGACCCACTCCCTGGCCCCAGCAGCCCTGCAGCAGGCCCCCCCCAGCCTGCTTGGCAACCCAAGCTGCAGGAGCGCAGCAGCAGCAGGCTGGCCAGCAGGCGGCCCCTGCCCTCTGCCCCCTGCCCCAATCCCTCCCAGCACCTCCACAACCCACATCCTGGACCCTCTGGCAGCTCAGAGGGTCCAGGACTGGGCTGCGGAGTACGCCACACCGAGCAAGGTGTCAGGCTAGAAGCATGTGATGCGTGGCCCCGCAAACAGGCAGGACCTGCGTGACCTCCCAAGGCGTCCTTCACGGACCCCATCAACCTTGCCATCACAGCCAAGCTGGTGGAGCTGGACAAGACCGTACTGGCGGGTGATGGCAACACCATCGGCGCCCTTGCTAAGCAGATGGCTGTCAACACACGGGAGATGTTTGCCAACCAGTAAAAAACCTCACTATGTCCTATGCAAAGCAAGGTGATGCCCATACTGAAGAGTGTGGCTTGTTATTCCTCATGTACGGCCCATGATGCGCACATCCCCACGTGGTGCATGTAGTGCTCATGTTGTCCTATGTCAAGCTATGGTCCAAGGCAGCCCGCTCCAAGTACGGCATCACCCACGAGGTGTCCAAGCTGTTTGTGTTTGTGGTGTGCAAGTACGGCCTCAACTCCAGCAGCACCAAGCTGCGTGGCACCCCGATGGAGGTCCCCGAGAGGCAAGCGCGATTGGCATTCCACCGCCATGCGCTGACCGGCGTGTCGGAGGATGTGGAGGAGGCAGCAGCCGAAGAGACCCAGCAGACACAGAGGAGTCAGTAGACCCTGATGCGCCGCAACCCCTCACCAAGCTGCCATTGCACCGGCGGATCCTGTACGCCATCTACGTCAACCAGTACCTTGAGGACTGGCAGGACCCCACCCCCCCAGCACCCCCACCCAAAGCCGAAGGCAAGGGCAAGGGCAGGGGCAAGGGCAAGGGCAGGGGCAAGGGCAAAGGCAAGGGCAAGGGCAGGAGTCCTCAAGTGCCATTCTGCCCCGCACCCTTCATCCTCACCCCCATAGCTGGGTCTGGTACTCACTTCATCACGGTATATACCAGGGTCTTGCATGGGGTGTGCAGTCAGCTAGGCTTGACAACAGCTTAACGGAAGCCTCTGAGGCCGAGCATGCTGCCTACAGTCAGTGGGACATGGTTTTCAAGGTAGGCAAGAAGAAGAAGAAGAAGACTACTCCGGTAAAAACCGGCGTGCATTTAGGGAGGAGCTTCCGCCTGTGGCGCGGCCTGCTCCCACCTCCAAAAGTTGGACACAGGCTGGACATGTCCCCACCAAGCTACCCTAGCTGTAGCCACAGACCACAGCTAGCAGCCAAGGCAAACAAAGAGGCATGAGAGGAGCAAAGACCAGTGCACTTGGCAGCTGGACCTATCTCTTCTCCTCGTTGACGAGAGCAGTTCCCGCCTTGTCCGTCGGATGTCGCACTCAAAGCTGAATTCCAGGTGTAAAAGTCCAAACTTCAGCTGTCAGCCAACGTCCCGCGTTGAGGTGGCTCTGCTCCCTCCTTGACGACGCCAGCAACTCCACAACAGCTTGATGACCCGCAACGGTCGTGTGCGGCACCCGGACCTCATTTGTATTCCGCTGGACAAAGCGGTGCCCGTTCAAGCCTGGGAAGGCTGTCCCGTTGCATCCCAATTTATATACCGCTGGGTGCGGTGGTGAGGTAGCTTAGCCAATCCGTGCGACCGAAGTCAACGCGGATTGTTACCAGGGCCACCGCGTGGAGGTGCCTCACCGCCAGCCCCTTCAAGGTAGGCAAGCTCGCCAACCAAGGGTTTGTGTTTGATAGACAAATCCTCACTGATGGGGTCGGTGTGTGTGTGCAATGCGCCCCCCTCTGGCCCCTCTGGCAGCGTCCCAGCAGAAGACCCCTCTGGCAGCAGCCCAGCGGAAGACCCCTCTAATAGCAACAACAACAACAACAACAACAAGCGCCAAACAGCTGACATAGGCAGTGGCCTAGCTGACGAGCGGGCGCTCAAGTTTGACCCAGCCACTCAATCGGGCATGGGCATGGAACCTGGGGTCATCTCGGCAGTTAACGCAGCTTCGGGAGTGTGGGATGAGGATGGGTGCCTGCAAAGCTTCATCATAGCAAGCTGACCAGGAGCTAGGTGCAACATGACAGCGGCCTGATCCAGGCTCGCCGCAACACTCAGTGGTGGAATGACAATGTCAAGCTCGAGCTGCAACACCTGGCAGCAGCCACCCCAGCAAGCACTTCCCTGGTGGCCATCCAGCGGCATGTGGCCGTCACCCTGGCCACCTGAGATGCAGTGTGGGGGGAGTACCTGCATCCCAAGGGGGCAGAGCAGAAGCTGAGGCTGCACGGCGCGTAGGAGAAGGTCATGGAGCGTTACTTCAAGGTGGGTGTTACAGTGCTGCTGCGCGGTCAGGATGCATGGTTGGCTGCGAACTAAACTCCGGCTGCAGCCGCCAGATACATGTTGCCGCTGTGGCTGACTACGTACTCGTAGACAGCTTCCGACTAGCGTGGCAGTGCTTTGTACTTACATCGTCAAGAAGATGGCATCAGTAAAACACATCTCATCGCAATTCTACGTCACTGAACCAGTCATCCGATCCAGAGTCCTCAGAAGTCAGAAGTAAGAAATCCCGACACGCGCTCAGCCTTAAGTAAGCCAAGAACAACTAACAACAAAGTAAGACATGACATGACACGACAAACCTAGATCTCGCATGCAGGGCTGGAAAGATCTGCATGCGCATTTCAAAACACATGCATTCTGGATTCAAAGCAGGACTGTAACAGTGGGAGTGCCAAGGGTAGGGGGGGAGGGGCAGGGTCAAATGATGATGACCTCCCCACATGTGACCTGCTAGGTGTCCCCAGTCCTTTCAAGGATGTCATGCGCATTACGTGCCTTGTGTGCCATGCATCTGGAGGAGAAGGCAGCCATTGAGTCCCAGAAGCGGTGGGGGACCCGCAAGCAAATGGTGGTGTTCTTTAGCCACGCAAGCATTGGCACCCCGGGTGGGGGGGGGGCCAAGGCTGTGTTGCCGGCCTGTCGCAGGGTGGTGGAGAGGGCCAACAGCAGCAAGCCAATAGACAGGGTGCAAGGCAAGGTGGTGATTGTGGATGAGTTCCGCACCAGCAGGGTTTGCTCGGCTGTGAACAGCCCCCAGCCTTGTGAGAAGAAGTTGGACCGCAGCGAGCCCACCAGGACTGCACACAGGCAAATTAGTGCGGATATTCGTCATCCTAGGGGGGTAGTTTTTTGATGCGGTTCGCCTCGGATTGTCCTTGCGACTCCAACGCCACTTGACGCTTGTTGAAATTCTGAGTATGTGAGCAATTGGAGTGTAGGTACCTACAGTACTGTAGATGTCTACAGTACTGTAGATGTCTACAGTACTGTAGATACCTACAGTACTGTAAGTGGTCTCTCGAGGTACCCCGACAGTACTGTAGACACCTACAGTACTGTAGGTGCCTACAGTACTGTGGGTGTCTACAGTACTGTTCGTGTACTCGCGAGGTACCCCGACAGTACTGTAGACACCTACAGTACTGTAGCATGGCCGTATCTCACCAATCGCGCAAAATCACGAATTTTAGTTTCAACCCCCAATCTTACAATGCCTTCATTTGACTATGTACCAAGTCCGAGGCTCCGAATCTCAAAAATGCTGTTACTAATTTGCCTGAGTGTGAGGGCTGGAAGCCCAAACCAGGTCAGGTGCAAAACCGCTTGTTGCGGTCAGTTTGAGCAAGCGATTTGAGGCGCCAGTGCGGGGGCTCATGTGGTGCCCACAAATGTACCAGGCCACCCCCGAAGGACTTTGGCAAATGGGTGGACAAGGACTTCAACGCAGCCCTCAACCTCTAGCGGGCTGGGGGAGAGCAAGTGGCGCCCACTAGAGCTGTGCCGGTGGCAACACCGAGTAAGGCTTCCTGCCAAAGGCAAGGAGTACCCAGCATTGGGCTTCAAGAAGCTGCGAGACCGAGCCCCCAAGGCCAAAGCCCAGCAGCCTGTAGCACAGTAGCATGTGTGCACCAGGCAATGCTTAAGCTGTTGCTTACATCAGAGCATGTGCTTCATGCCAACATCAATCGCCCGACTCTCGCAAGGGGGGAGGGGTAGGAGATTAGGTCTTGGAAGGGGGGTTGACTGGTGAGGTGCGGGACCACCCCTACGCCTGCCACGCTTCGACTGCCCTGGCACACTCTTTTCACGGTTCAAAGGGCTTCTGACTTCTGTAGCTCTTGCCATCACAAACCAGCCCGGATTACTGGCTCGCCCGTAATCCCCCCAGGCAATGGTGAACCTGGTCATCAACCAACACCCGCGGTCACACCTCTTCTCAACTCGCACGCTCTTTTCATAACAACCAAGAAAGCGCGTCACAGTGACCGCCACGTCCCCATGCCACGAAATGACGTCAAGGCGTTGCACGCCCTGTGCGTTGCACGCCCTGTGCGTTGCACACCCAAACCCCAAGCATCCCTACGAGACCGAGCATCATAATCCACCCTAGGTGACCTGGCTGCGTGACTGCTGCCAGCTCGGCATCGCGCTGCCCTGCTTGAGTGCCCCCTGCCCCTCCATTAGCCAGCATGTGCGTCATCAACTGGGTGGGGAGGGTTGTCAAGTGAGTGGTGCAGCCTTTCATAGTCTGTCAACAGGGTGCCAGGGCAGGACCATCCAGGACCTTCCAACACAACCTTAGGTGCAGGACCATCCTGCATCGTGCCCCTGGGGCCTCACAAGACTACCCCCAGCTGTTCCAACCTGCTGTGTGCCGCAGCCCGCTGCTGCTGAGGCAGCTCCTGTGCCAGCGCTGCCCACAACGCACTGCCTGCCAGGCTGTTCACCAGGGCCTGCCCCTTCTCACTGCTTGCTCCTACGCCTTCCACTGCCTGAGCCAGCGATCCCAGATGGCGCACATAGACCTCCCCCAGAGCAGCCATAGCATCTGCCCATGCCCCTGCACTGCCCAGCTGAGGCCCCGCCATCAGCTCCTGGCCCTTCTGCACCAAGGCCACCAGCACCTGCCCCAACCAGGGTTGGGCAGTGCTGGGTGGGGGCTGAGGGCCACTTGTGCTCTGCACTGGTGCCTGTGCTGGGGCTGAGCTGCTGTGAGGGCTGAGGGGTATGACGCGGTCCAGAGCAGCCGTGATGAGCCCTTGGCTGGCGGTGAGGGTGACTGAGCCGGCTATGTATGCCTGCACCGCCTGCAGCACCTGATGGGGGCAGGTGAGGAGGCGGATGGCCTGGCAGGCTGCATTGGCTAGGGTGTGGTTGGCCTGCACCAGCGCGGCCTGAGCTGCAGCGTCCGGCGCGGCCAGCCCTGCTGCACCAAACAGGCGGTTTGCGTTGCGCATCAGCGCCCACAGCAGCAGGTGGGGCGAGTTGCGGGCTATCAACTCTCCAGTGGCGCTGCTGTCAGCAGGAGGAGGGGGCTGGGAGGCAGGGGGGAGGGCCAGGGGGGAGGGCTTGCGTATGTACCCAGGAGGGTGGGACAGCAGCACCCGTAGAGCCCGGGCCAGCAAGCTGCGGCCCTTGGGCAGGGCCATGATACGCAGAAACACCCCGTCATCGCTCCCACCGCCACCCTCTGCCCCGCTGCCTGCACTGTGAACCACATCGCACCCCTTGGAGTCCACGCTGTCCATGCTGCTGGCAGCCTGGGTGTCTGCAGCTCCTGCCCCTGAGGGGGTGGCAGGGAGGCGGAATGCGGCGGTGACCCCTGTCTCCAACAGGGTGCGACGCTGCCGCAGGCCGGCTGAGTTCTCAGGCTGGGTGTGGCCCGCCGCCTGTGCTGCCAGGAAGCAGCGGTTGATGTCGTCCACGTCCAGCAGCAGCGTCAGGCAGTCCTCCACCATGATGCGAGCAGCCAGGCGGGGCTCCTGCTCCAGCGGCTTGGCGGCCACGGGCCCATTGGCTGTTACCCCGGACAGCAGACCGCTGCCAAGCCGCCCGCTGGCATTCTCGCCCCCAAGGGCTTCCCCTAGCTGCTCAGGCAGGCCGTCCAGGGCTGACGTCAGGTCCATGAGCACCTGCAGCCAGGCGGCAGCAATTGCTGGAGCACTGACACTGTGTCAGCCACACTCGAGGAATGAAGAAGAATCACTTTCCCGAGGGAGCGTAAATGGACTGTTTCCTGAACAAGGGAGCGTAAATGAACAGGCCATGTCATTTTGCACTTGCGGAATACATCATGTGTGACGTTTTGCAGGAAAGCCAAGAGGCGCACGCCATGCAGTGGAACGGGATGATGATGGCGCTGATGATTGCAACGACTCGTTGAGCGTCAGCACTGTGTCAGCCACACCCTGAGGCTGGCAGGATGCTGAGGCAGCCTCATAAGCCGCCTGCTGAGCCACACCCACGTGGCCACTGGCACCTGGGCATGTGAGGGCTAGACATGGACTGCTGCCAGCCTGGCCACCCCTGTCTGCTTGTCACTGCGCCATCTGCCAACCTTGGGTGTTCTGATGTTGCCCAGCACGATCTTTCCCAGGCCGTCCAAATCAACAAACTTCACGGCAGCAGAGGGGTCCAGCTTCACAATGTCAGCACTGAGGTCATGGAGTGCCTGCGCCACACAGCACCAGGGACAAGTAGCTCATCATCAGGTCATGCAGTCCTTTTGAATGCCGCTGGCATTCTTGTTGCAGCACTTGAATCTTCAGGTGTAACCAGTACAGGTTAGCTTGATGCAGTCACGCCAGGCCTCATCAGGGACTGGTGCCTGTTTAGGCTGGCAGAATGTGTGTGTGTGTGTGTTCAGATGGGAGAGCCCTCTTTGCCACGACACCAGCAGTGGCTAAGGTGTTGCATGTCAGCAACAGCTGTGAATGCTGCTGCTGGGTTTATGGCCGCAGCACAGGTGATTGCTGCAGTGTCTGGCTTTGGTGCTCCCTGCATGCCAAGGGCCAATGCCTGACATGACCGAAGGCTGCAGCTGCCCTGGTGGCAGCAAGGACCTGGCAGCACCTGACAGCACACAGCCAGGCTACCAATTGCCACACTAATGCTGGGAGGCGCAGCGGAGGTAGTACCTGGGCAGCCCCTGGCAGTACCTGACAGTACCTGGGCGGTCCCTGGCAGTACCTGGCAGTACTGCACTGACCTCAGGTTTAAAGATGCGGGCGTTGCGGGCGTGGCTGTGCTTGTTGACAAAGGCCTGGTAGTAGTAGTCCTCCTGGTAGGGTGTGCCATTGTGCACTGCCTTGAACATGATCTGCATGATATTCCGCACCTGTGGCAACAACACCAGCAGTGGCAGCAACACAACATTCAGTGCGGCAGCCAAACACAATAGCCTGATGAGCACAGCAGGTGTAGCTGGATGTGAGGTGGCTGGTTGACAACGCAGGGTGATGCTGCAGGTGGCAGGTGCACATGCAGCGCTGACTGTGGCTGCAGGGCCCCACACTTGCCTCGCTCTCTGTCATCATCTGCCCGGAGTATCCAGCGCCTGGAGCCATCTGGTGCTGGTGGGTGATGGGTGGCGGCAGCTGGGCCTGGCGCGCGGCTGAGTAGGGGTAGGAGGCGCCGGGGCTGGGACGCGGCCCTCTCACCCAGTGCTCCTCCCCACGCCCCCCTCTGTTGGGCTGATGTTGCGGGCCAGCCTGGCCATTGGGCTCGTGCTGCATGCTGGGTCCGCGGGGAGGCTGCTGATGAGGCCCCTGCAGGCAGCCCCCCACCTCTTGCTGTGATGCATGACGCCGCATCATCATCAGCATGGCATCATCATGGCATCATCAGCATGGCCTGGCATCCACCAATATGCTGTGATGCATGACGCAACGTGAGGGTGCCCCACCACACCCGGGAAGCAGCCATAGCTACCACAGGGGTGAGAGCTGGGCCAAGTCACTACCCCGTCCCCAGCAAACGACACAGCTAGACCTTAGCAGGGTGAGTGGCCTTGCAGCAGGGCTGGCAGGGGTGTGGTGCATGGCGTCACTCATCGCACCTGAACCCAGGCCCTGGGTGGTCCCTGGGGGAGGGGCGGCCCTCTGCCTGGCTGGCTTGCCCCGGCCAGCTGAGTGTAAGGCGGGTGCGGAGGCTGTGCACTGTGCTGCACTGGGCCGCCGGGGCGCTGACCAGACCCCCCACCCTGACTCCAGCCGCCACTCATTGGCGCGGCAGGGACGAGGTGATGTGCCCAGCCATGCTGTTGGGGATGCATGGGAGGTGGGGGTTGAGGTGCCAGGGGTTCCATGGGATGGTGTTGAGGGTACGGCGGAGGGGGAGGGGGTGGGCCAGCGCCATTGGCGGGTCCTGCAAAGGCAGCAGCCAATGACCTAATCAAAGCTGTGCCTGCCATGGGCTGATGTCCACCAAATCACTGCGAAGCAACCCAGGCTGCTGAACATGACTCGTGCACTTACTGTGTGGCCCGTCAGTAGCCTGGTGCATCCCGGACGGAAATGGCTGTGGCGGGCCATACTGGGCATGGGACTGCATGTTGGCATGCATCTGATACATCTGGTACATGTGGTACGCTGGGTCCCAAGGTGGGGGCACAGCAGCTTCATGCTGGCCAGAGGGCATGAGCGGAGGCGGAGGACCCTGTTGATATGGATGCCCTGGACCAGGCATGTGCACAGGCATGGGTGGCCCAGCATCAAAGGGGTTGTAGGTAGGACCCAGTATGGGATTGCCAGGTGCAGAATGGGGCTGGGAGGAGGCACACGCATCTGCTGCGGCTTTGCTGAGCATCCGGGCTTCTAGCTCTTGTGCTGTGAGAGGAGCACGCACTGTAGGGGCGGGCACTGAGCTGTGGGTTAGCCCTCTACCACTGTATGTCCCCGCTTGCTGAGCAGTCTGATGCATGCTGTCTAGCTGGGGCTGAGGACGGACAGGCTCCTCCAGCTCGCTAAACATCCCCACAGGCAAGGAGTGAGCCAGCGCGGCAGCAAACGCAGTGTCGGACTCGGTGATGTCCTCCACAGCTTGATTGCGCAGCATAGTAGCCAGCGACAAGTCCTCGTCGTCAACGTCCAGGCCATCATCTGGCAAGCCCTCTTCGTCGGGTGGGGCTTCCAATCCCTCCTGCGCAGTACCCGGAACTTGACTGCGCCACACAACTCGCAGAAAGCAATGCCCAGTACACCTGCCTCCAGGGCGCCAGCGGCGATGGACGGCCCGTCGCCAAAGAAGGAGTACTGGGCGGCATTGAACTCGTTTATAGAGGGCTGCGGCAGGTTGGCGAATAAGTGATAGCACGGCCTAAAAAGCAAAGCAAAGCAAAGAAACGCACCTCATCAAGAGCCTCCATTGGGACAAACCGTTCAGCGTATCCCAAATGCTTCAAGACTTAGCAACGGGGGTTCAATGAGGCTGTTCGCGGCTGTTCGCGGTCAAAGAGCTGCATGGACAGATAGGCACATGGCATCAGTAGCCTATACAATGATGAGCTCATGCATTACTTTGGTGTAGCGTGAGGGCTGTAGGGTTTAGGAGTTGCATGGACAGCTGCAACTATGTGTTTGCACTGGTGTACTGAGGTCGTGGATCATCCTTATCCGTGTATGAAACTATGTGTCTATACACGTGAGTATCATTTTGGCTGATGTCAACGACGATGAGAACTACGGCACGATACAGCATAGAGCACTGCTAGTCCACGCCACCCACGAGCTGGACACAAGCGTTGAAGCTTGTTACTCTTTCGTGTCCTGCGGTTTCGGGCACTGTGGACATAGTGCAAGCCTGCTCAATCTCGCCTCTTGCCGTCATGCTGAAGCAGGTGGGGGGCTATAAGCCCAGTCAGCTTGTATGTTATCTGATTTGGGTTCTTGATCTTTTGTGTGAAGCTTGAATTCAGCACCGTTCGCCCCCTTGAGACTGACTTGTGCTACGTTTCAACTAGGTACATATGATGCGACTCAAGTTCGCATCTGCGCAGAAATGCTGTAGGGGCCTCGGCGTGCGTGTTCATGCGACGCCTTGTAAAGTCGCTCCTGTAACTCATAACATCCCAGCACACCTTGCTTCGTCAAAAATACCAACAGCCATCTTTGCTGCCAGTTATGCGTTGTTTGCGCTCCCAGCATATGCAGCCAGCGAGGCAGATAATCTACTTGAATCCAGCACAGCAGTGGCCGTTGCAGCACAGAAGACAGGTGTGGGCCATGTGCCTGTCAGCACAAGCTCCTAAGACATGAGTGACCACCAGCAGCACACCTTGCCTTGCAGATGGAGGCTGGCTAGCGCCCCTGACTGACAGCTTAGAAGCTGGGCTGCGGTTCCTGCAAGCGGGCCTCGACGCTCTGCATGTGCCCTACTCTTACGGCTACTCTATCATCCTCCTAACTCTGGCTGTAAAGCTAGCCACCTTTCCCCTGACTAAGCAGCAGGTACATGGACATGACCTGAGTGCACTCTGCTCCCGCCCCTGCCCCTATCACATCAATGAGGCAGCCATGGGCATCATCAAGGACTAGGGGGCCAGAAGCAGCTGAGGGCAGGCAGCTCAGCCGTGTGTGTGGTGTACACCAAGAGCAGCAGCAGCAGCAGCACGTAGTCATGCAATGCACAATATAAGGTGCACAACGCAGAAGACATGGCCTGAAAGGTTGAACACAGCATTCAGAACGTGAGCCTGGCCTGTGGCCAGACGTCCCAGGCTGGGCCCACATCCTCACCTCCACCTTAGCCCTCAGCTCAATGCCGCTGCCCTGGGCTCCACCGCCCCTTGCCCTCGTCCCACCACCCCTAGCCTTGGCTGCCCAGGTGGAGTCCCAGCTAGCTGTCCAGAGCCTGAAGCCGCGCATTGACCTGATCAAGGCCCGCTACGGCGAGGACAAGGACCGTGTGTCAAAGGAGACCAGCCTGCTGTACGAGCAGGCGGGGGTCAACCCCCTGGCAGGTCAGTGCATTGAGCCATTGAGGCGGCAAGCGCAGCAGCAGCAGCAGCAGCAGTAGCTATGCCTTCGGCAACACATGGAGCTGCAGCAGCAGGGTGACAGCAGGGTGACATGAGATAGTCCAGCATGCACTATGTAAGCGTAGCGACAAATTCGGCCGCTGACGAATGTTAGGTGGACCTGGTGGGTCGCAGGCTGTCTGCCCACCCTGGCCACCATCCCCATTTTCATCGGCCTTTACCGGTAGGTTCTCAGCCTGGCTGGGCAGCGTGGCAGTGCAGGGGGGCAAAGCAAGGCGTTGGTGGGCCAGGCTGGGCCAGGGTTGGGCAGGCGGTCACAGGCTGAGTGTCAGTCCTGCTGCTGCTGCTGCTGCTGCTGTGCCTGGTGTTGACTCTGATGCTCTGCTGGTGTCCCTGGCTGCAGGTCCCTGACTAATGTGGCCAATGCGGGTCTTCTAGAGGACCAGGTGAGGGAGGCCAGGGCAGAGGGCGGCAGCAGAGGCATTGGGCGGCTGGAGGGGCGGCAGCAGGGGCAGACAGGCAGGGCGGCAGGTGGGGATGAAGCTGTCTGGCTGGGAGGGCAGGTCTAGCCAGCTAGGGAGGCATAGCTGTCGGCAGTACAGTGTGTTTGAGAAATGTGATTGTACATGCAAGTCAAGTAGGACGCTGGCCCTGATGGCCTGGCTAGTACCTCAGCAGGAATGCATCGAGGTTGGCTGAGGAGGGTGCTGTTGCATGCAAATCACCTGTATGGGCACATTGAGCCGCATGGTTCTTGTGAGTTGGCCACATCAATGAGCAGGGACATGCCCACATGCCCATTAGCCTGGCTCAAAAGCTGTGGCCCAGGGCTGGTGGTGGACGGCGTAGGTGCCCTTGTGCGATGGTGTGTGGTGTGGTGTGCACCGGGAGTCCTGCTGTGCAGGGCTTCTACTGGATCCCCTCCCTGGCCGGCCCAACTGACCTGGCGCACCGTGGCACCGCCTGGCTGTTTCCCTTTGTGGACGGCGCACCCCCCATTGGCTGGGAGCAAGGCCTGGCCTACGCCTCCCTGCCCGCCCTGCTGGTGGTGGCTCAGGTCAGGCGGCAGCCAGGCACTCGCAGGGCCTGGGGGGCGGAGCTCACGAGCCTGGGGGGCAGGGGCTGGTGCAAGGGAGGCAAAAGGAAGGAGGGAATGTCTGGCGGGGGGGCCCCTCAGCCCAGCAGCCGCAGTGGCAGCAGCAGTCAGCTCTGAGGGTGTGGGGTGAGGTGTGCTGACAGCCAGGCTGTGTGTTGAGGAGTACTGTGACGGTCTCACCGTGTGACCTGCAGTGCACCGCCGACACCTGCTGCTGTCTGCGTCGCTGCCCTGACCCCTGCTCAGTAGGCAGTGCCCCTGGGAGCTTGTGCACGTGTGGGTGACACTGTGGTGGGGGTGGAGCTAGGCTGGGCTGGGCTGGGCTGAGCTGGGTGCTGGCGAGAAGGTGGCGAGAAGCTGCCAGCCAGGGAGGTCCAGGGTCTTGCTGACACCTGGCTGCAAAGCCTGGCCCCTTTCCCTTACCTAACCTTACCTAAAGCGGTCAACACGCCCTCACCCAGCTGTGCGCCCTGCGGCTGCTGGCCGGCTGCAGTACATCTCCTCCGCAGTCATCAGCCCCCCTGTGGACCCCGCTGACCCCAACGCAAACACCACCAAGGTCGTCAGCGCCCTGGCACCCTGGATGGTGGCCTACTTTGCGCTGAATGTCCCCGCCGGCCTGGGCCTGTACTACCTCACCAACACCGTGCTCACGCTGGCTGTGCAGCTGTACCTGCGCAAGCTGGGCGGGGCCAAGGCAAGTGATGGGGGGCTGGGGGGCAAGGCAAGTGCAGGATGAGGCAATGGGGGTGGGGTGGGGTGGCGGGTGGGGGTGGGGAGGGCGGTAGAGGTGACCATGGCGGCATGGGTAGGCTGTGGGCAGGGAGGGTACTGGTCAGGGTGGTGGTGATGCCGGGCTGAAGCACGGGGTTGGGAAGGCATGAGGTGTGGGGTAGCTGGTGGTGGTGGTGGTGATGGTGATGCTTGATGTTGTCATGAAGAGCAGTGTGGGCGATGTGTTGTCATGCAGAGCGCTTATGCTTACGTGATCAGGGGCAAGGTGATGCAATGAGGGCCAGGTGCCAGCTGGTGCCTAGAAGTGTAATGTTGCCTCATACGATGGAAGGCTTAGTCAGCTGAGTCAGTGGTCAAACACATGGTGTGCACGCGGAAGGTGACAGACGTTGGCTGTTGCACGACGTAGATCTCCGTCAAGGACCTGGGACCAGTGACCAAGCCGGGTTCAGGACGGCGGACCGGGCTGGAGGCCGGCAGCTTTGTGCGCTGGCAGTCCGCAACCGCGGCGGCAGTTGCGGCACAGAAGGCGGCGGAGCTGGCGCGCGACGAGGACGAGGCAGACACATCGGCGCTGGCGGCCGTGGCCGGTAGTGCTGGTAGCGACAGCAACGGGACAGCGTCTCAGGAAATGAGCGACACGGAAGTGTCATGGGTTGTGAAGAGAAGGAAACTCGCGCTCATTCACAGGGCATAAGCTGACCAGAATGACTCAGGGAGCAGGAGCTTGCAGTCTTGCTGGTGTACAGCCAGGAAAACAGGGGCCAGCGGCATGGCGACTCCAGGAGTGGCTGCGGGCACGGGCGTAGATGAGGTGGCCAAACTGGGTGGCTGCGAGCGAGACATGTACATTAAGCGGGCAGGGGCGAGTGCTTGCGGCTGGATAGAGTGTATCGTGCTGCTCGGCAACGTATTCAGCAGCAAGGCAGCGGCGGGGGTAAGACGACAGTGGCATGCTGCGTTTGGACGGAAGCCAACCTCCTAGCTAGGCGCTGGCTTGTTCACTATGTGCAGGGGTGCACCTAGAAGCCTGCAGCCACGCTGTTGGTGCAAACATGCAGGCGCCTGCAGTACATGTTGCGCACCTCCTGGCTTGTTGTTGTCGTCATCATTGCTGTCCTTGGTGCTCACCACGCATCACGGCTAGGGCACGACCGGACGTGTTAATGTTAATGTTAAACCGTTTTGTTAAAGTTGACCGCTTGGTCGTGATACGAGTCATTTTTTGCTGTCGTTCAAGCCGCGACACGGCAATGCACCCAGCGACACTATGCAGGCAGAAGTGGCCAGTGAGACGCAGTCCCAGGGTAGCAGAACGGGCCTGTTAAAGTCAGGCGTTCCCAACATGGGGTTGGCAATCTTCATGCAAGTGCAGCCCACCTACTCAATTTTTTGATGTAACGTTTGTTGCGTCTGCTGCGATGTGATATTGCGCGTTTAATGTAAGACTGGAATTGCCATCGGAGTCTTTCGATGCGGGCAGCCACATGTGACCCCGAATGTGTCCCAATCGCAGACCGTGGTTAGCTACACCGGTAAGCTACGTCCTTGGCTATCCGTTAGCGATGCACGACATGTCGGTGGCGCACACCACTGAAGTCCGGCAAACATGGCTGCGCGAGGTTCCTGATGGTGCAGGCCGCTTGGCGAGGATGTGAAGGAACCCCGGTTTGTGTGTGGCAGCGCTGTATGCCTGTTAAACTTTAACCACTCAAGACTTTAACTTTAACTTTAACAGGCCGACTCACCACTCAAGTCACCGATGTGTTGGCTATCATCCCCTTGCCTATTGCCTATTGCCTATTGCCTATAACCCCTCAGCAGCAGCAACAGCTGGCAGCGGCAAGCACGTCCCGTAAGCGTGGGGCACCTGCAGCTAACAAGTCGAGGGCAGCAAAGCAAGGTGAGACAACACCACGTACTGCACCTAGCACCTTGTTTAAGCGTAGTAGAGCAGCCGGTAATGCACTAGCGCCAGCAGCAGCTCCAAAAGCTCACGACTGCCGTCGTCGCGTCCACATGCCAAAAGCAAAACATGTTCCGACTGCTGCTGCCACTCACAACAGCGTGGCGAAGCGTGCTAGTGCGGCGCGCCTCGCATGTGGCGAAATCGCATGAATTCAAATGCTTATCTTTGGACAGGCACTGAGCACCGCTGAGAGCGAGATAGTTTTTGCTGCGTCTGCCATTTCGTAGATATGACTCTCCTCTGTTCAAAGCACTGTTTACATATATTTTTGACTGAGTGGCTGCGGAGATACGGGCTTCGTATCACAGGGGGGTGGTTTTCAGGTAGTTGGGAACGCCTGAGTTAAAGATTTGTTAAACCTGTTGTTAAACCCAAAACATCAGGATGTTAAATTAACAGGTCGTGCCCTAATCACGGCCATGGGCTCAAGCAAAGGTGGTTTGCTGTGCAATGCTGCAGCTGTGGCACAGAGATGTGACGATGGCTTACACCGTCTTCGCCGCCAGCCGTTATGCTGCTTGGCCGCCCTCCCCTTGATAAGGATTCGGAGGGGCATGCAGACACTTCAAGAAACAGACCCATAGTTACATTGGCTCATTGAGCTGACCCAATCACACCACGCATGTAGCTACATGAAGTCGTCCTCGTACTCCTCGACGGTCTTGTATTTCGACGCCAACTCTTTGTTGCTGGTCATGTTGGCCTCCTGCACGACACAACACCGTCCTTGCCTCCCAGTCGGCGAGCCGGCCATATGCTTTAAGTGGTTTGCCAATGTGTGGAAAATCAAGTGACAGGTGGCTTGGTGAACGGTGATCAGAGCAAGACAACAAAACAGCACGATGCCCAGCCTATCCCTCAATCACACCCTCTTTCGTTCCCTCACCTTCATCACACCCTTGTATTCCCGCAACTCAGCCGCTCGCCGCGTCTCCTCCTTGGCCGCCCGCTCAGCTGCCCGCGCCGCCTGCGTTTCCGCTTTGCGAGCGCTGCGGGCCTGCAGCTCGTAAGCCTGCACAGTCATCCGGGCACAGCCACAGTGAAGGTGATGCTGAAGGTGAACGATGAAGGTGGGGATAGAGCCGATGGCTCCCATGGCTCGTTGCAGCATTAGCTCATGCTTTGCGACCAGCAGCAGTAGCAGCAGTGCCACATGACAGCAGATGCCCAGCATATTGACGGCAGACCCAGTTCCGGCCGTACCTCCTTTTCCCCTGCCAGGTCAGGCTGCATCACCTCCTTGCGGGTCTTCTCCAGCCTGCAACAATACAACCACAAAACAACTTAACATCAGACACACACACTACCACACACACTGACTCTCACACACCGCAACCCTGTTACACGAGGGCATGAGGCAGCAGGCTAGTCACTCTCTTATGCACAAGCACCAGCTGGGCTGGCTGCTTATGCCCACGATGATGATGACACCACGACCCAGACGGACATCACCATACGCAGCACACAGCATGCGGGACCCACACCCCTTGCTACCCTCCCACCAGGCCAGTGACAGCCTCCTCACACACTCCCATCCAGCCAGGCCAACACCTCCAACCAGTGCCTGGACTCCTATCCAGGCTCGCTCCACCCACAGGCTTGCACTGCTCCCTGCCGGCCCGCCTCAGCTTGTGCAGCCACCACTACCAACCGTGGCAAATCGCAGCAACTAGCGGTACCCAGTCAGCCTGCCCTGCCTGCCCATCAGTTTTACTTGACTCCAACCACCACCACCACCACCACCACCACCACCACCACCCTGGCACTGCCACCACTGCCACGACTGACACACCACTGACACTCTGACCATCACCAGAGATTGTGGACCACTGTGAATGTGAACCTCGCATGAGCCAGCCCCCTTGCTGCCGCTTGCTGCCTTGCAGTCTATAGCGTGTTGGTGGCAAGCAGGGGAGGATGGAAATGGCGAGGCTATCTCAGGCTGGAGCAACAAAGCAGGGGTGCTGCTGTGTTAGCAAGCAGATTGGCCAGGGCCAAATCACGACAATGGTGCTGGCCACAGCGCGTGGGTCAGCAGTTGACAGGGGGTGTGGTGAAAATGTGATAGGTGCTGTGCAGAGGTGCTGTGCAGCGCAACCTGTTGATGACGTCAGGGAGCTTACGCTCCACCACGATGCGTCGCACGGCCTTCTCATCGCGGAAGCCCACCTGCCATGGCGACGGGCAACAAGGGGCCACACAGCCACAACACGAGGGAGGTCTTGATTGATAGCTACCTGATTGCTGAAGCATAAGAAGCTGGCGGTACAAGCCGCTGTGGTGCTAGAACGAGCCGCTGGCGGTACGAGCCGCTGTGGTGCTGTGGTGCCTTTGCCCTTTGCCCTTTGGGAGTGTGAGAACGAGTGACATCGCCTCCTGGGTATAATTAGGAGCTCATCAGGTGTTAGCTGATATGAGCCTAGTGGCGCAATGCCTCCGAGGAAGCGGCCCAGTGCCGCGGAGCAAGATCCGCTTCCGATTGAGAGCCCGCGAAAACGAGGTTCGTCGTAGTCGCGGTGTGGTCCGCTGCAACTGTGCAGTCCGGTGAGCTCCGCGCTGCTCACATCGCTTCTGTTCATGCCAGCGCAGGTCCTAGCGTCCCTCCAGCCAAACAACGCGAGGAGCGAAGGGCTGAATGGAACACCCAGCGCCGACAGGTACGCACCCCCGCCTTGTATGCCCTGCTCGTGTCCCCGCACTATTGGTGTCCCCGCATTGCCGGCCTGTCAAAAAATTGATCGTAATTGCCTGCAGGTGATCAAAGTCCCGGGTGGCGCCGTGCTGCGCGGCTGCAAGAAGACCCGCCGCAAGCTACTGGCCCATTTCCAGCTGCGGGCCGGCATCCATTCTCAGCTCCGAGTCATCGCCTCACTGTATGTGCTCAGGATATTCCTGACATGCCTTGTGGGCTACCGCACCCCGGGGTACCCCAACGCCCCTACACCTCCAGCCGTGCAGCCTCCCCGTGCACTGGATGCTGCACCCCTACCCCCACTCCCCCTGCGTGCCCCTGCCCAGCCAGCCAGCATGGACATGGATTGGGAGCCTGAGCCAGACCCTGACCCTGAGCCTGAGCCAGAGCTTGAGCCTGCCCCAGCGCCACCCACACTGCGCCCACCCAGCGCCCGCCTTGCTGCCCGCCACCCCCCACCAGCAGCTCCCACTGGGCCACCCATGCCCTTGGACAGTGAAGACCCAGTCCTGCTGCAGCAGCTCAAGGTGTTTTGCCTGTACTTTGCTAACTCCAACTTCCTCACCCCCTATGTCAGCCACCATGTGTTTGCCTTGTGTGCATACCTGCAGTTGGAGGAGGGCATGGCCGAGGTTTCCATGGAGCGGCATGGGCATGCCAAGCAGCTGGTGGTCTTCTTTGGTGCGGCTACCATTGGCACTGGGGGGGGCTGGGGTGCTGATGCGGTGCTGCGTGCTTGCCGCAAGGTGGTGTGCAGGCCCAGGGGCACAGACCAGCGGCGGGGTAGGGTGGTGCTAGTGGATGAGCACCGCACCAGCCGGGTCAGCTCAGCAGTGAATGGCCAGCAGCCCTGTGAGAGGCAGCTGAACAAACGCAGGGCCACCAGGCCTGCAGCCTGGAAGCCACCAGCAGGGCAGGTGCAATAGCGCCTGCTGCGTCCAGCCTGGAGCCAGCAGCGTGACCTGCCAGTGCGGGGCCTGATGTGGTGCCCGGTAGTAGCCCCACGCAAGCCCCCACAGTCCCCACGCAGCAGCCAGGCAGCCACACAGGCAGCAGCCTCAGAGCCTGGACCCAGCACTCCCCTGCCAGCCAAGCGCAGCAAGCGCACCAAGGCTGAGCCAGAGGCAGCTGAGCCCACCAAGGGCAAGGGCAAGGCAGCCAAAGCCAAGCCAGCACCACAGCCAGGCAGGTGGCTGGACAGGGACTGCAAAGCAGCGCTGAACATGCAGCGCATTGGGGAGAGCAAGTGGCGCCCACTGGAGCTGTGCTGGTGGCCAGAGCAGACAGCACTGCCAGCCAAGGGCAAGGAGTACCCTGGCTTGGGCTACAAGCGGCTGCGAGACAAGCCACCCAAGGAGCAGCAGCAGCAGCAGCCCGCTGAGGCACAGTAGTGTGTGCCACCCCTTTGAGCTGTTTTCAGCTTACAATTAGTGCATGTTTTGTCATGCCAACTCTACGTCACAGCCCTCGCGGTCAGGCAATGCTGTAGGTGGTAGGCGACCATGACCATGTGTATGCCATGTTTAGGCCATGAGCATGCCATGCGATGGGAACTCCACACAGAAAAAACACTGTTTTGTAGTGGTCCACAACTAGTGTGTTCGACTGCAATGAAGGCTCAAGGTTGAGGGCCAAGGTGCTGTGGTGCTAGAACGAACTCCAGCTGGCCATGCCTACCCATTCCTATAGAACTAGCGCCAGCACTGGCGTGGTCACACCAGCACACTTTGTTGGGCTCTGCCATACAGTGTAGGCCTGGCAGCCAATGGCTCTACTCCAGCTGCCCATGCTGGGTGCAAAGCTCACACTTGCACATGTCATAACAATCAGCCCGCTACCAGTGGCACTATTGGGGGCGGGCCAAGGCAGGGAGGGGCAAAGTAGCCAGGCTGTTGTGTGCGGCTGTCTTCACCTAAGGCAAGGTCACACACACACGTCCATGCCAACATCTATCGCCTGCGCCTCATAAGGGGGTGGGGGTAAGAAATTAGGTATTGTTGCAGACTGTGTGTTTCAGATGCACAGATAACGCAGCCCCTAGTTGTAGGGGAGATGTGTACATGGTCTCCGGCAATGTCACATTTACCACTCCAGCACTAAGCTCTGAGTGTGGTCCCACACCTTGTACCTGGCCAACCTCCATGGCGGCTGTCTTGCGTAAGTTGCTCCACATGGTGTACACAACTCCCACGTTGTTCAGCTTGCAGCCTGCAGCCCAGGTCCACTAGTCACATCATGCGCATGAGGAGGTGTGAGAAATGTGTGAGCCACGGAATCAACAGTGACCAGGTCAATGAGAGGGTGTGAGTACTTGTTACTCAAGCTGAACATATGCGTGCTGGCCCATGGCTACAGTGCTCAACACACAGCCATGGCACCCATGCTGCATGTCGTCAAGGATGGCATGATCATGACAACAATGACAACGACCATGACCATGATGACAGCCGGGGAGTTGACAACGTATAACGCAGAAGAGTTAAACACTGGAAAGCTCTGGACCATTTTCAAGTCAGTCACTGCCCATGGACCTGGCAGCAGCACTGGCAGGGCCACAGCAGCACACTGTTTCACCCATACACGAGTTGCCCCTGCACTACCCTGACTGAGTGGAATGTCTGAAGCAGGTGCCAGTGAGGAAGCTAACGCCGCAGGCAAACTGCTTCCGTCCTGAAGGCCTTGGCCGAGTGGCAGAGGTGTTTTCGGCCCACCTTGGATGGAGTTCTGCTTGACAAGCTGGGCACAGTCCTCCAGGGTGTCTTCAGGGATGTCCTCTATCCCCACCCCCTCTGGCAGCCGCAGGTACACATGAGCGCTGCTCAGGTCATCCACATGGAACCTGAGGTCGGGGCCAGGGGTTAAACGACAATTATAAGTCCAATTGGTTCACACACAGCCCCTATTCTATCAGTTCATTCAAAAGTCATTAACTTCATTTAATGGCATAACATGGAACCTGAGGTCTGGGCCAGGGGGCGGGCCATGTGCATGGTGCTGCTGCTGCCTCTGATTTCAGTCCTGCACTGGTCATGGGGTCATAGCTGGAGCAGGCTGAGCAACAGGAGGCCACAGGTGGATCTCTGGTGGGTCGGAGACAGCCTACCACACGTCAGTTGGCCACATGTAACGCAGGAGTTCTTCATTTTCATACCTGCAACCAGTAGGCGAGCTGATGCCATGCTCGCTGGGGAGCCAGCGGGCCTCCTTGGGGCACACACTCCCCATGAACCCCATGGACTCCCCCAACGACTCACTTGTCCTTCCCCATGTAGCACAGGTAATCCTGTTTCGACGGCACGTGGTTGCGCGGGGAGAAATAGAACATCGCGCCCGGAACCACGCTGCAGCTTTACGACGATGTTTTAATTGCCGAGGATTACACTGATGGGTGTCAGGTTGCGGCCCGATTCGCACTCGCACGTTTTTAGATTATGCCTCGGCCAACCGACTTATATCGTTCAGAGCCACTGGCCCCGTCTCTGTTCGTTCCGACCCAGCACGGTTAGGCATCACATTCACATCAGTCAGAGGAGCTGCTCAGCAGCCCAAATGGAGACAGCGAGGGGCGGTCGCTTTAGTCGGTTACTGCAATGTAACGAATACATCCGCCCGTCATTCTACATCATATTAGCCTCCTTTTCGCCGCATTTGAAGCGAGCTAGTAGGGAGAATTGTATTCTTGCTACACTAGCAGGAACAACGCCGGCGAGGATCCTGAGACCCTTTGGCCAGGGATCTCATTTGATGACGAACCCTTGGCTGCTGGCTAGGTCCGTATCGAACTTACCAGGACTGGGGCGCACCCAGATGCATGGGCCTGTCTCATGCAGAGATGTCCAACTGAAGCAAACCTGTAGCTCCTGGAGCGTCAGCTGGCGCTGCCATCAGGGGATGTCATCGCTGTCATAAACACTCGGTGTTACACACTTGAGGAGGGGGCAGTCCTGAGCGCCAGCATTTTAACATGACCCTGTAAGTATCTTGGGCATGGGCCATACAACACCTGCTGCGTACGTGTATCATAATGTTTGCATCACATGAAAGGGCCCTTTTGCCCATGTAGTTCAATTTGTCACCTATCTGTTTTCTGCGCCGCTACACTACCATCCCTCTATATAAGTACGGGGCAGAGGAATGCGTTAATGACCCCTTTGCGACGCAAGGGGTTCCTCGTCCGTGCATTGCTGTGGGCACAGCTAGCCGCAGCTTCCTTGGCCGGAGATACTACTGTCTTCACGCCCGGAACCACGCTGCTGCTTTCCGGCGATATTTCTGTTGCCGTGGATGCAAGCGGCACCACAGCCAACATTCTCACTGAGAGCGTCACGCTCCCGGTGATCGTGGCCAATGGAGTTGGACTTGAGTTGGCTGTGGTGCCACCAGCAGCCTGCCAGACACAGCTGCTCAGCTTTGCCACCATCCTGTGCACTACCAAGGCAGAATTCACCGGGGTGCAGGTTCGTAACAGCCTGTTAGGACAGGTGCCGGTGCCACCACTTACATCAGTGCAGTGCCACAACTTGCTTGTGCATTACCGTGCATGGACATCTATTGAGCACTTTCCTTTTTGTTTTTCCAGGTATACAAAAACTCCATTAACATCAGTACATGGCAGTTTGCCAACAGGTCCTACAGCAATCTGTCCATCTTCTGCACTGGCTTACCTCCTGCAACAGCTGTAGCCAGCTGTGCAGGACGCCAGATTTTCAGCAACAGCACTCTCGTCCCAGCGCTGATCAGTCTCCAGGCAACCCACAGCAACGTGACTCTGCACCTGTCATCCTCAGCCCCTTACTGGATCACGCCAGAGTTTGGGTGGGGCACGACTGACAATCCCACCGTCATCCAGGTGTGAGGCTAAGCTCAAGGCATGCCCTCCACCATGCAGCACTGCAGCTTCGCACTCACAGCTGCTGTAATGAACAAGCCCGCTTCCGCCACCCATGTGCAGGGGTTTGTGTACATGTTGAGCGACAGCCCCCATACCTACACATGGTTTGACTTCCGTGCTTCGGGCAGTCTAATCAGTGTCCCAGACAATGCAACCCTGAAGTTTCGGTATGCTGTGCCCTGCCCTGCTCTCCAGCTGTCCCTTGCCAGCTAGCTAGCCAGCCAGCATGCATGCTCACTGTCCCAGTCCTTTCCCGGGGTAGCTTTGTTGTAGTTACCAGCATGCACAACACCAGAGCATTGCCTGGTTGTTCATGGCAGCCGATATGCATGCTTGCAGGCGCATAGCCACCACAAACATGAACCTAGGGTCTGACACCCAGTTCCCTGCCTCTGGCTTCATTGGCTATTACTTTAACATTCAAAGGTGAGACAAGCCCAGGCAGGCAAGTGCGCTGGGCTGGTGCCTTGCATGCTAATCACTAGCTTTTCTCCAGCTCTGGGCTAGACTGTTGCATGCTACACTGCTAAGTGTGATGTGAGCAGGGTGGGGCACATCCTCTGGTTGCAGGGGTGCTGGGGTGCGCTTCTCCTCGTACGAGCCCATCAATGTCCTGCCTAGAGACGTGTTTGGTGAGAGGCTAAGAGTACATAGCTAGTGGCTGGGAAGTCTTTCCCTATCTCACCTGGAGTTGCTCCCTTCCCAGCTCAGCAGGCAATGACCACCAATGCCCTTGGCTGGCGGAGCTGTCAGGTCAATGCATGAGCACAGCTCCAGCGGACGCCACTAGGTCTCCTTGCGTGTTTAGCACTGCATTGCAGTCCCCGTGTACTTACCCGCCTGGCTGTGGTGCTGGTTGTGCCCTTGGCAGCCTTGCCCTTGGCCCTTGGCTGGCTGCGTGGGCTCAGCTGCTGCTAAGCCTTGCTGCACTTGGTTGGCAAGGCAGTGCTGGGCTTAGGGTCTGAGGCTGTTAGCTGTGTGGCTTCCTAGCTGTATGGGGGCTGTGGCAGGATTCGCGAGGACACTACCAGGCACCTTATCAAGCCCCGCACTGGCTGGTCATGCTGCTGGCTCCATGCTGGGCGCCACAGACGGAGGTCCACTTGCCCTGCTGGGGGCTTGCAGCCCTCAGGCCTGGTGGGCTGCTCATGGTCCAGCTGCTCCTCACAGGGCTGAGGTTTGTCCACAGATGAGTAGATACCATGGTGCGGTGCTCATCCACCAGCCCCACCTTGCCAGGCAGCCTGTCTTGCTCTTTCTTGTTCCTGATGGGCTTCCCCAGCACCCTGCAGCAGGCCTGGATCAAGCTGCACGGAGTGTGCGCCCATGGTGATAAATTCTCCCCCTGGATTGGTGCTGCCCAGCTCCTGCAGCTTGGCCAGCAGGTCTTAGTTGTTAGGGCCGTCAATGGCAGGCTTTAGGGCTTTAGGGGTGGATGTGCTGCTCTGTGCGCTCAAGGCGGCGCTGCAGCAGGTTGTAGTC
Organism: Haematococcus lacustris; assembly: GCA_030144725.1. Classification (NCBI taxonomy): domain Eukaryota; kingdom Viridiplantae; phylum Chlorophyta; class Chlorophyceae; order Chlamydomonadales; family Haematococcaceae; genus Haematococcus; species Haematococcus lacustris. The sequence continues at coordinate 7,644,599 of JASKMD010000031.1, forward strand.
GTCATGAACTTAAGCTTGGCAATCTAAACTTTGAGTCATGATTCGAAGCTGACTCTCAGCCACCGCCTGAACCAGACTCTGGCTGGCTGGTTGGGCAGGGGCACGCAGGAGTGGAGGGGATAGAGGGGCTGCATCCGGTGCAGGGAGGGGCAGCACAGCTGGAGGTGTGGGCGCACTAGTGCCTCCCTCTGCTGGAGGTGCGCCATGAGCTTTCATTTGATGTTTTTGCAGCCCCGTAGCACAGTGCCCCCGGGACTCTGATCACCTGCAGCTCAGCATGATGAGCACAGATAGAGCTCGATTGAGGTTAAGATGCAAGGCTGGGACTCGAGGCACATGACTGAAGTGTGCAAAAATGTGAGAAGTGTACAGCCCCGCGCCTGGCGCTGCTCAAATTTGCGCTGACACCGCTTCCTGCACTTGTCTCTGGCATTAAAATCAGCAATGTTTGCTCATACAATGCGGAGTATGCATAGTGAGAGCGAAGCACACTGTGACAAAGCTTGGAACCGTGGTCGGTGTGCTGGGCCTGATGGTGTCTACCCTACATGATGCAGCTGAAGAGCTGGAGGGGTGTGGCTTACTTATGGTGCTGCTGTGTGCTTGCAGACTATATGGCGTATTGGTATGCGCGATACCTCTCCTCCATCTCCAGTATCTCAGCCAGTGCACAGTGGCTAGCGGACAGCACTGGATTGCCAATCTCACTCTCAACCTTTCAGGTACAAAGCATGCTCTAAATAGGCAATGCGATCAAAGTGCCCAGTGGGCGGATTCAAGTTTTACCAACTCATGCCATGCTTGCCCCACGGTGGACGTTCCTGCCTGCAGCTTGCCCCAACTGAGCATCCCGACACCATTTATACAGTTGTCAAGCGTGTCTCCAACTTTGACATTGTGAACCAGGTGCGTTCCAGCTGCTGGTCCTGCTTCCTTAGTAACAGGCATGCTCACACAACAGGCATGGTGAATCGTGCAAGCATGGCTACTTCTCCCGTGCTTCCGGGCAGCTGCCAACATTGAGATGCTCTTCCTCACCATCCTGCAATCACTGCAACGATCATGACCCTTTGCACAATTGCTCAACCATTGCGAGCTGGCAACAAGTCCGTCAGTTGATCCAGGTTCAGTCAAGATTGCACAAGGCTGGTGTCCTGCTGTGCTGCTGTGCAGACCATCGTCCCGGACTCTCTCCAGCACCCGCTGCTGCCAGCAGTGCAGCACACCGGCATCATGGACTGGGGTGTAGATCCCTTCACACCCACCACCCAGGCCACACCTGCCTGTACGCCTGCTGAGCTGCTCAAGGGCTTGAACTTCACCCAGGCACAGCCCTACGTTATCCAAGTCTGCAACATGCGGTTGGCAGCTGCTGCGGAAAGCACCAATGTCAGCCAGGCACTAGCAACAGGTGCTGGGGGCAACCCCCCCTCTGCTCAGGGCCTCAACGCCTCCCCTTCCTTCGTGTCCATCCCTGCCGGCACTGCCATTTGGTGGCAGGGTCACCCCATGCGCAGCCTGGCAGCAGACCTGGCAGGCCAGGCTTCAGTGGTGGTGCTGGGAGCTGGCAGCCAGCTCACCATTCGCAACCTCACCCTGATCAATGCGGGTACGCAGATGCAGGACCCCACGGGTGTGGCACCACCACACCCCTTGCAGCTCTTCAGCATGCTGCTTTGGGCTATTGGCAACAGCAGGTGCGTCAGGGGCAGCCTGCCTTTGCCCAGTGTGACGGCTGGCCTGTTGTACAATCTATGTCTTGGCTCCAGCTCCCTTGCACCAGCCATGCTTGTGGCACGGTGCTCCTCACATTTAATCCTATCCTCACTCCTGCTCCTTTAAGACCCTTTCCATACCAGTGTATTGATAAGTGAGTAATGGTGTGGTAACGCGGATAACTGCAGGCGTGTCTTATGGCTGTGGCTCATGGTTATCAATGGCTGTGATCTACACTTTGTCAACAAGTTGCTTCATGCAGTGGCTGCCTGCTAGTGCTCACCGTGAGGGTTGGCCGCATCAGCACCTGCCTGTGCACCTCTGTGTGCAGTGCTGACGTCAGCCTGGTGCTGGACCTGGTCACTATCATCGTCCCACCTGAAGAGCTGGCCATCCTGAAGCTGTTTGCCCGCGGGCAGCGCACCTGTAGCTGCAGCCTGAGCAGAGAGACCCAGGCCGCCCTCACACGCATCTTCGACATGTCTGAAGTGGGTCTGCCGTGCATGTGTTTGGCTGTTGCATGGACTCAGACGTAGAGTGCTGCAAGCCAGTCGCACTCTACACCTGCCTCATAGCCTTGGTCCATGCTTTTTGCCCATCCTGTATGGGGCCTGTCTGGCCTGGTGGCAAGGCCTGTCCATTAACCTGCAGCTGCCGTTCACTTGAAGGTCCCAAGGCATGATGTTGTGCCAATGGGTGTGATTGCAGGCCCAGTACTGCACACCACACCACAGCTGCCACTCTGCCCACGTCCTTGGCAGTCACAGCATGCCTTGGAACCCCACCTGTCACGGAGCTAGGCCTGACCACACCATGCATCCAGGCAGTGAAGACATCAAATGGCTGGCACCCTGTCAGTCCCACAGACGACTCCTACTAAGCCCCTTTACGTGTCTGGTGAAGGATGGGCACCCACTGCCATGTGCTACAGCAACCCCGGCACAGTGCACATGGGCGCATGCCATGTCATGATGACCCACTGCCCTCCACTGCCCCACCTGGCCAGGTCTCTCTCCTCACAAACACCTCCGTGACGTTCTCCCGGGTGCGAGCTGAGAGGTGGAGCGGCACGCGGGTCACCCTCAGCAGCGACCCAAGCCCCACGCCATTCTCCCTGCTGCCAGGATCCGCTTTGGCTGATGTCACGCTTGTAGCTTCCAGCTCAGGCAGGAAGCGAGGCGTGGATGTGCGATGGGTGGTGCCCACAGCGGTTCTTGGCGGCTTGGCAGTCCTGGCCGGCTTTCTGGCAGTGGTCTGGCTCATGAAGCGGCGCAGGTCTCTGCAGACACATTCCAGCGACATCTTCAAGGTGTTGGATACCCTGGTGAGTTAGCACCTCCCTCAGCAGCCCAGTGGCCAGTAACTACCAATGCACCTCCCTCACTAGGGGTGGTGTCTTGTCTGTAGTGCCTTCAAGGTAGGGATACCCTGGTGAGTCAGCACCAGGTCGTGGGATCTCCATCAAGCCCACTCACTTGCTGGGTCATGCCCCATTGTGCTTCCATGTTTCCCATAAAAATGTTGTTTGTGGCTGGCACTGGTGCTGGTCTGGTTGTTGTGGGGTAGGTACCATCAGGATGGGTGCTTACGTGTTGCAGCAGCTTCTGCACAGCTACAGCTACAGCTACAGCTACAGCTCCATGTGGCCATCTGTTTCTCACACAGTACCTCAACGGAACCATGCATGTTGGCCAGCAGGCAGACAGGCAGGTGAGCGACACTCTAGTTCCACTCACCAAGCATGTCCCTACCTCATGCTTCTATGCTGCTGCTGCTCCTGCCGCTGCCGCTGCTGCAATTCTTTGGTGTTTGGTGATGTACAGGAAAGCGGCAAACTGCACCCAGCACCCTCGTCCCCTGCTGTTAACAGCGGCACAGCCAGACAGCTTCTACCTGGCTCCTCAGGGGCTCTGCACCGCGCTGGGCAGCTGCAGCAGTCAGCCTCCAGTGCTCTGGATGCAAGTGACCCCAGCCTGGCCACCCACCTTGTGGCCACCACACAGCCACAGGACCCACAGTGGATGGGCGAGTTGGACGACCCTGACGTGGCTGTCAGGGCGGCACAGCTCATTGCAGGCTATACCAACAGCTCGCTGCTGGAATCTATACACGGCTCCATTCCGGAGGAGGAGGGCGAGGGAGGGGAGGACGTGGCGGCAGCAGCAGCAGCCACCACCACCACAGCCTCGGGGCCGGTGGACAGTGCTAGCACAGTGCAGGGTTTGGTGCTAGCGCTAGAAGGGCACCGTTCAGAGGCTGTGAACGGTGCAGTGGTGCAAAACGGCTTTGGGGGAGCAGCGCTGCAGCTGCGTGGGTCCTCCTTCTCCCACAGCAGGTCCCGGTGTGGTCCTGGTACTAAGAACTGGGGCGTCAGCAGCGGGCTCTACGAGGAGTCCTCCATGGGCATGGTGTCGGACAGCTTTGACCGGCCGGGCAGCGAGTATGGCGAGTGGCGGCCCATTGCTCCGAATGAGAGCGAAGTGAGAAGCAGCATGCCTTACCACACAGCATGCTAGCCTCCTTGCTGTACTGCATGCACTCAAGCTTGCCAAACCAGCAGCTGGTCTTCGCATCATGCCTTCTTCTGTTGCACCCATGTCAGTACATGTGACAGCTTTGTCTGTATGGTGACTGTGGTCACCGCTTTGTGCACCATGTGCATCGCCCCTCCTGTGGTACAGCATGTGAAGCCACTCTTGATGCACGTGCCCACCATCCACCTTCACATGCACATGAACAAGCAGGCATGGTCCAAATGTCCTGTGTGTGGCGTCCCTTGCTGCTGCCGCTTGCAGCATATGCTGCAGAAAGTGAGGTCTGAGGTAGGGGCAGGAGGCAAGCTCGTCATATCTGGAGTTCTAGGCGCTGGAGCACATGCAGTGGTATACAAAGGTGAGTCCCTGATCACGCCCAATCGTCATTGCTGCATGGTGGCTGCGCCACCACTGCCTGCTGCAATGGCCATGCACAACACTGGCATTAGCTGCACCTGCATCAAGATCTCACTGCACTTTACTGTGCTGGCCAATAAAAAGTAGGTAATACACAATAATATGGAGGCCATGCATTTCACTGGTATCAGCTGCTTTTGATAAAAGACCTTGTAGTGAAATTTGTGGTGGTGGCCATGTTTCCCCATCCTAGTCAGGCTCATGCTTCTCATGCTATTCTCATGCTGTGCGACAGCAAAGCACCCCTGAGCAATGCCATACTACCTCCCTTGCCCATTCAGGGGAGTGGCGTGGCTGGCCAGTGGCAGTGAAGTGCCTCCTTTTCCAAGAGCATCGGATCCACACCAAGCGACAGGCATTACAGGAGGCCGCCATCAACACTAGGTCAGGGTGTTTGCAGAAGAACTGAAGACGGTTTGTGCTGGCAATAGTAAAGCCATGGGTAGTATGGCTGGTCCACCAGACCAGTCCTGGTTAGCTGCTTAAACTGGTGGCCCCCTGCTCTGCATGGCATGGTCTGGCCACAGCAGGCAAATGCAGCCTGGCTACGGCACTCACCCTGCCTCCCATTGCATTGGGTCCATGCTGTTTGTCAGGCACAGTGGCATTTGTGTTGCTGTTAGTCAAGCACTGCAGTCTGTCCAAGCTTGGCGCCCCTTGTGTTGCCGCAGGCTGGCGCACCCCAACATTGTGAACACATACACGTTTGAGCTGCGTGCCATTGGCGCCAATGCGGACGGCTCGCCAACCCTGCGTGGCTCAGGAGCTACGGCACAGAAGGACGACAGTCACATGTCCATCGCTGAGGACCAGGCAGTGGCTGGAGACTGGAAGATGTGGGTGATTTTGGGATGCTATGGCAAGGCTGGGTTGCATACATGGAGCCAGGGAAAGGATGCAGACAACAGAAACCCCACTTGAGCACATGCCGCCTTAGGGCAATGCACAGTAGCTCTTCTGGCGCTGCGTCCCCATCCTTATCCTCATCCTCATCCTTGCAAGGGCCTCTAGAGAACCTGAGGCAGCAGGCTGAGCTGCCGCCATGGCGCTATTGAGCCCTGCAGGTACATCGTCCAGGAATACTGTGATGGCGGCCACCTGAAGCGTGCAGTGGACACCGGCGCCCTCACTATGGACGGCGTCACGCCCAACATGCTCACGGTGGTCAACACAGCTCTGGACATTGCCTGTGGGGTGCAGCACATCCACTCCAAGAACATCATCCATGGGGTGAGTCACCATGGTGTATGACAACTCAACCTCAGTCGTTCAGATAACTGTGCGTTGCACCTAGGAGCATGCCCAAGCACTCTGCAGCTGCCTCATCAGGCCCCTTGATGTTGCCCTGTTGTTGTGCCTTAATCCATTGCAGACTGCAGCAACCTAGACTGCAGCGGTCTAGTAATGCAGTAAAAGGCTGTGAGAGGCAGTGGGCGCTTGATTGTGCCACGCTTGACTAGACACTGAGTAGAGGGTGAAGCCATCCTCTGCTGGCCATTAAGCAAGAGCCGAGTGCTCAAGCAGCCATGCGTCACCTGCTCACAGGACCTGTCACCTGCCAACATTCTTCTTAAGCTGGACGACAGCCGGGTGGATTGCCTGAGGGCTGTAGCCAAGGTACGCCACCACTCAGGAGCCTCACTGGGTGTCAATGACTTGAGCTCAATGGGTTCTTGCTCACCATGGTCTTGAGCTGGATGGAAGGCGTCACACACTGCACCCATCATGCTTCCCAACCCAGCCGCGGCAGCTGGAGTGGGTTTGGCCTGTCTGTCAAATGTCATGCCCAGGGGCTTGAACTCTACCCCCACAATCATTACCCCTTCCCCAAACCTGATGCCACCTGTCAAATGTGACTGCATGGTTAAGGCGCTTCAGACCCTAGTAGCGTTTTGACAGGGTTGACTGATCTGATCAGAGGAGAATGGCATGCCTGGCTCAGTGTCAGGACAGTCGTGCGCTTCACATTCACGACTAGACAATTGGTGGCAGCCGACCAGACTGTGGCGCAGTTGGGTGACGACAGGGTTGACGACACGCCCTTCGTCACCTCAGGCATATCTGTCCTGATTGTAGGTCGGTGATTTTGGCCTGTCACACATGTCCAAGGACGGACAGTCGCATGTGTCCAATGCCCGGCAGGGCACCCCCTACTATACTGCGCCCGAGGTGAGCAGGGCAGGCTCCAGCTGCTGTGGCATCACACAGCCTGCCTTACAGAGCTCATGTGGCATCCGGCTCATGTGCCAAGCATTACCCTACACATGCATTTTGTTGCATGTATCTCAAAGCATGTGGGGTCCATTTGGCCCAGGCAGTGGGCAGAGATGTAGTGGGCACTTCATGCTCACTGGACGTGCCCCATGCACGGCTGCGTCCACATGCCAGCCAACAGTGCAGCGTTGAGCCAGCCATGGCCCCATGTGGTGCTGGTGCCGTGCCGCCAGGTGTTCACTGAGGGGCACATGACCAAGGCAGCAGACGTGTACAGCTTTGGCGTCATCCTGCATGAGCTGTACTGCGGGCAGCCAGCCTGGCGGCGGCGCCATAGAGCAGCAACCCCAGCGCATGCTGCAGCAGCAGGCGTTCGCAACGATGATGCCATCAACACCCAGGGCAGTGGGCTGACCAGTCAGCTGTCAACAGGCGCCGATGACATTGTGGTGGGCTCAGGCAGTGGTCAGACACAGCTCGCCCCGGCTGCTGTCCAGCAGCAGCTGTCTGACACCGCTACCCTGACAAAAAAGAACAGCACGCCCAGCACTGTTCCCGTCGCAGACACCCCCCTCCCTGCCACTGCAGCCACAACTGCACGGGTGGCAGTGGAGGGTACTGGCAGAAATGGCGCAGCCCAGGCGGGCCACCCTGACAGCCAGGACCAGGCTCAGCAGATCTCACTCCCTGCCCACACGTCACCTCTTGTGCAGCCCCCGACCCCCTGTCCCTCCCCAGCCCCCTGCCCCTCCCCAGCCCCTACAGCTGTCTCCACACCCGCCCCTGCCCCTTGCACAGTGCTGCATGACCCAGTGATCACTAGGACCACCATGCGCGCCCTGCAGCGCTATGCAATGGCGCCTGACCAGTTCCGCAGCTGCCCACTGGCCTTCCCTGCCGAGTGCCCGCGGTGGTATGCCCAGCTTGCTGCTGCCTGCATGGCCTCCCGGCCTGAGCAGCGGCCCAAGCTGTTTGACGTGGTGAAGCTGCTGCTGGTGCAGCAGAAGCAGCTGGCGAAGGAGGCCGCAAGCCATGCCACTGCGCCCGGCCGCCTGCCCCTGCTGTGGAGCTTAAGGGCGCAGCTTAACTAGGTAGGCAGGGTGTGAGGTGTGGCACCCTCAATCCTCCTGAGACGGGGCTGTTGAAGCATACCAGTGTGTTGAGGAGAGGAGCTGAGCAATGAGAGCCACTGGGCCTGCTGAGGCCTGTTTGACCTGCATGGTCTGTTTTGATGGTGCATGAATGATGACGTGCATGGGCTGGCTCAGCATTGAGTACGCTACCTGGTCAGTACGCCATGACGTGCAAATGCATGTCGGGTCTGGGAGAGAATGTGTGGCAGTCGTAGTAGGAAAAGACATGCGACCTGCATGCATATGTAGTAGGGCTACATGAAAGGCTGGACCCAGCTGTCAGCAAGGATAGCGAGGCCCAGGTACGCGACCACTGGCACACCCAGGGCATTGGAGCCAGGACAAGTTGAAAGGGGGGGAGGGAGGGCTGGCTACCTCAGATCACAGGGGCTGCAGTGCAGCTCCGTTAGCTCGCTCACTGTTTCATGCTCTTGCAGTCCATGTGCTGTGTGCCATGCTGTGCCCCATCCCTGACGGGCGCAGCCAAGCGCTGTGATGCGGTATGGGTCGTGATGTAGTATGAGATGTGCTCTGTCTGTTGTTTGTCGCAGCGTAGGCTGAGGTAAGGCGGAGCGTAGTATGTTTGGTAATGATTCGTTCAAGATGCATGCACAGTCATGTTGCTGCGGTGGATCAATGCATGCCAGCGCCTGCCACGGCACGACCCTCCATGCGACACTTCCACCTGTGCATGTGTGAAGACATGCCTTAGGTAATGGCCTTGCAGCGATTATGCTGGCGCTGTAGCGCGGGCCAGACGTTTGTATGCATGTATGCTCATTTGAGCTGGTTCCATCATTGTTCCAATGGGCTGTGTTGCATGGGTTGGTTCAACCTTCAATGGCAAAATGGGTCATGTTGGCCAAGGCACCTATTACAACGCTGGATTGAGGAGGCATGTGGAGGTCATAGAGGGCAGGTGATGCACTTGCGTAGCGTCAGGCCAATGCTTCCCTGGTGGTGATGATGATGATGGTATAGCACTTTAAACCTACTGATGCGTTGAGCCTGCTTATAAAAATATAAAAATATAAAGATAAAATTGATCCCTGCAAGTCCAGCTTTGACTCGGTAAGGTCTGCAGCCATAGTGAGACACGTAGTGCGCACGTGTAAGGCAAGGTAACTAAGGGCTATTCGCTTCTAGCAGTTGCAATTAGACTCCAGTGCTTGCGCCCTCGCCTCGTGCGCCATTGCTTCCATGGCAGCCTTGCCTGGGTCCCATAAGGAGCCAGCGGACATGTCGACTTCAGCCCGCAGTAGTGCCAGCCCGGAGCCTGCAAGCGTGCAAGCCCGCAAGCGGCGAGGCGGTAAGACACATCGCAGCCCAGCAGCCCAGCCCAGCAGCTTTGCGTTCAGCCTAGCAGTTCGCGTGCAGCATCGCAGCTCACGCCTTAGCAGCCCACCACAACAGCTTTACGTTCAGCCTAGCAGTTACGGTCAGCTTGGCACCGTCCCAGCAATGGAGTCTCCAAGGATTCTTATCCAGCCCAGCCCCCATTTCAATGGGAGACTGCTGAGCTAAGTGGCTCACAGTGTGGGACCTTCTTTGCTGGTGCCTTGTTGACCCTCCCTCTGGTGTCCCCAACTAACAGAAAATGACAGGAAACCGACCCCTCGTAATCAAAACGACGCCGCGTCTCAGCCAGGGGGTGTCTATTTATGTATCGCACATCACTGGATAGAGGAATCCGTCAGCTAGGCGGTGAAACATGTATCATTATATACTGTGCACTGTGCTGAATGCTATGGCGGCTCAAGTATTCACATTTAAATCCATGCATTGTTAGCTCATCGCGAGAGACCGTCGCGAGAGACCGCCGCGACCGACGTAGCTCAGCATCCCCTGCAAACAGTCAGTGACAGTCGCCGCTGTCAAAACGATTCACATGGCACGCCAAACCGATGTAATGACGCAGGAAATGTACAAGGCTGCTTCATTGCTTGACCACTTCGTGAGTAGTACCTACTACCTGGCCACTCTGTAAGGCCACACTCCGCTTGCGTGACCCTCCGCTTGCGTGTCGAGCTTGTGTCCAGCTTCGCCCTGACCTCCTGCTGCGCAGCTGGATGAGTGAGCAGGTCAGGGGTAGCACCATCACCAGCTGCCAGCTGCTGCCAAGGGGGGGCAGCAGGAGTGTTGGGCAGCCCAGGGGCGGCGCCAGCACCAGCTGCCAGCTGCTGCCAGGGGGGGGCTGCAGGTCAGGTGTCCCCAACTAACAGAAAACCTACCCCTGGTAATCAAAACGACGCCGCGTCAGGCGCTCCCAACATGGGGTTGGTAATGTGCATGCGATTACTCTCTCAGTACTTCATCTTTTTCGATAGCGTTTGTCACATTGGCAGCTGCACGTCAATGCGCGGTATCTGACCATCAGCGCAAGCCATTGCATTCTTTGCTCGCGTACTGCCACATGTGCCCGCGAACAAATCACAGCGGCGACATGGGTCTCTCTAAGACGGTGAGCCGCATCCCTGTGACCCCATCTACCTAGCGTATTGAGCTGGTTGTGCACAAATAGAATGTCCGGCCGACACCCAACGCGATGCCTGCCGGGGGTGCAGGGCGCCTAGACGGGGTGATTGAAACATTGCGATACATTCGCTTATCGCCAAATACATCATTTGGGTCGGCGCACACAAAGGTAGCACTAGGTTACACCCCCCCTCCTCCACTGTGTCCTCCACTGTGTTGCACCCGTTGCAACTAGAGGACAAGCGATATAAGGTGTTTGTTCTTGACCCATTGGCGCATCTTTTGAAACAAACCGCACATGGCCTCAATCAGTTTGACACTTTCAAAGTTACATCATGTTCACCAGGCAGGTTCAAGGCCACGGCATGCAACGACCCACCATGCCCGACCCCTCCACCCATCATTGCAGGAGCCTACCTGATTTGAGCCTGCCCACCCCCTCCCAGCCTTTCCCCTCGCCCCCTCCTCAAGCCACCTCGCCCCCTCCTTAAGGCACCGCTGCCTTCGACCCTCGCTTTACGTCCCAGCCCACCCCCTCCCAGCCCACCCCCTCTTCCTGCTCCCCTCCTCCCCCCCCTCCTCCCTTCCAGCTCTAGCCACCACCATGGGGGGTAAGAGGCTCAGCAAGAAGCGGCGCCAACACCTGCAAGAGCTGCATGCCTCACCCAAGGCAGGGTTTAAGTGCTGCCCCAATGGCTTGAAAGCTCAAATGGCTGGTCGCTGTATGGAGCTGCCTGCGCTGTTGGAGCACATGCCCCTGCACACGCTGAGAACCACCCTCAACAGCGTTGATGTGCCTGACTTCACGCTACAGTTGCCTAAGCCTAACCGGCCAATGTGATAGAAGCTAGCGAAAACGGTGCACTTTGTAGAGAGTACTTGCATGACGGTTACCAACCCATTACCAACTTGGGGATAATTCTCAGGAGGCCCCAACATGGGGTTGGTAATCTTCATGCAAGTACTCGCTACAAAGTGCACCGTTTTCGATAGCGTTTGTCTCATTAGCAGTTGCGAATTAGTGTGCGTCTACTGGCAAGCGGCGCATTAACTCGTGCGAGTCAGGCCATGCCGGCGCAAGCGATCGCGGACACACCTCAGCTGCTCACAACCGATTGTTCTAGTGGTATGAAGCGGCATCAGGGATAGAGCTGCGCCTGTTATCGAGCCAGAAGTACAATCACATTTCAGCCCGCCAGGCTCGCTCCGCGAGCCTTTCATTGGTGCAGGCGGTGTCGGAGGACCGTCGTTGGGCAAGTTGACACGCGACATTGCAGCGAGGTGCGAAAATGTTCATTTCTCTCAGGCCAACAACACAAAAAAAGGGACCCCCTTGCACAAACCGGCTTGTTGTGAGCTGACCACTGTGACTTTCCAGAATTTGCCGTGTCAACTTTGTTCATTACTTAACGACACAGCTGCTGGAAAAGGAAGCACGGCATTTCATCGATCAGGCCTGCTGGAAATGACCTTGGCGTGACCTAACTTTGCCTTGCAGTGCTGAATAGCCCAACCGGACCACCCGCTGGCAGCTCCACCCCCTTCCAGCCCCAGCCCCGCCAACCCACCCCTTCCCACCCCATCCCACCCCATCCCAGCCCCTCCCAGCCCCTCCCAGCCCCGCACTCCCACCCCCAGCCCCGCCCTCCCACCCCCCCTCCCACCCCTCCCCACCCCCAACCCCGCCCTCACACCCCCTCCCACCCCCTCCCACCCACTCCCACCCCCTCCCAGCCCCTCCCACCCCCAGCCCCGCCCTCCCACCCCCTCCCACCCTCTCCCACCCCCAACCCTGCCCTCCCACCCCCACCCACCCCCTCCCAGCCCCAGCCCCGCACTCCCACCCCCTAACACTGCCCCCCCTCCCCTATGGGCCGCAGCCTACGGCGTGCTCAATACGATGCCCAAATGAAATCACATAGGGCTGCTTATCTACACAGTCCCAGTGGCTTGATAGCCAAAGCTAGGAAGGCTGAGGCTGTCGTTAAGGAGGTGCCGAGAATGAGTTGTTGATGACTGAGGCCCAGTTGCAACAGGCTTGTGAGGAGGTCCTTGAGGCTGCCTTGCTCGACCTTGAGGAGAAGCACAAGCATCTGCAGGCATCACACAGGCAGCAGAGGTTGGAAAACGAGACTCTTGAGGCTGTGGTCAAGCAACAGGAACTGGCTATGACTACTGCCAAGCGTGCTCAGCACCGCCTCGAGGCCTCGCTGCGCAAGTATCAGCGCCGGCCCCAACTAACCCGCAAGCAGAGGCAGCAACTACAGATCTTAAAGCAGACAGGTGTTTCCATTGAGGTCCTGCGCCGGTGGGCTGACAACAACTGCAGCCGGCATGATACCCATGGCAGACCTGGTGGCACAACAGTACAGCCTACACCGGGGCCGAGCCCACCTGAGCCCACACCAGGGCCAAGCCCACCTTAGCCATGTGACCTCTTCATCCCCACCCAAGAGGCTTCACCTGGAAAGCCAGCAGCAAGGACAGCAGCATTCACAGCTCGGCACTACCTCAGCACAGCCAAGTTGATGTTGAAGACACAAGTCAGCCGTCGCCGGCTTCCCACATGCCGGCGGCTGTTCATCACAGAGCAGTGTGTGGTGGCCAACACTCACCGGCCTGGCGAGCACACAACTATGGGCCGGCAGCAGCGTGTGGTCTGCAAATACATTCGGCAATGAACCCTAGGTAAGGGCTGGGCTGGGCTGGGCTGGGCTGGGCTGGGCTGGGCTGGGCTGGGCTGGGCTGGGCTGGGCTGGGCTGGGCTGGGCTGGGCTGGGCTGGGCTGGGCTGGGCTGGGCTGGGCTGGGCTGGGCTGGGCTGGGCTGGGCTGGGCTGGGCTGGGCTGGGCTGGGCTGGGCTGGGCTGGGCTGGGCTGGGCTGGGCTGGGCTGGGCTGGGCTGGGCTGGGCTGGGCTGGGCTGGGCTGGGCTGGGCTGGGCTGGGCTGGGCTGGGCTGGGCTGGGCTGGGCTGGGCTGGGCTGGGCTGGGCTGGGCTGGGCTGGGCTGGGCTGGGCTGGGCTGGGCTGGGCTGGGCTGGGTGGCAGCATTAAAAGGATTGGAAGGTGGTAGGCGCATGGTGCAGGCCCGGGGTCAGAAGCTATCAGTTAGGGAGCTGCAAGCTTACCTCCGCTTCCACCATCAGGAGGTCATGAAGGGGTGGTTGAAGCCCAAGCTAAAGGATCTTGTGTTGGCCCACATTCGCAACACAGTGGCCGGCTTGCATGGGGATGAGCAGGGGGCAGGTGCAGGTCCTGGTGCTGGTGCTGGTGCTGGGCTGCCCACCCCTCCAGCTGCCCCCCCCTGGCAGCAGCAGACAGCTGGTGCTGGTGCTGCCCCTGGGCTGCCCACCCCTCCTGCTGCACCCCCCTGGCAGCAGCAGGCAGCTGGTGCTAATGCCGCCCCTGACCTGCCCCCCCCTCCTGCTGAGCAGCAGGGGGTCAGGGCGGAGCTGGACACAAGCTGGACACGCAAGCGGAGGGCGGGCGGGAGGGATCGGACCCAACATGTCGAGCAAGGTAACGTAGCAATGGCCTACACACCTTGAGTCGTTACATCGGTTTGGCGTGCCATGTGAATCGTTTTGACTGCGGCGACTGTCCCTGACTGTTTGCAGAGGCTACTGGGCCACGTCGGTCGCGGCGGTCGGTCGCGGCGAGGCCCGCATGAGCAAAACTGGCATGAGCCGCCATAGCACTCAGCACAGTGCACAATATTTAATGTCACAAGCTGCACCGCATAGCTGACAGAGTCCTCTATCCAGGGATGTGCGAAACATAAATAGAAGCCACGTGGCTGAGACGCGGCGACGTTTTGATTACCAGGGGTCAGTTTCCTGTCATTTTCTGTTAGTTGGGGACACCTGAATAATTCCCTCTTTGGATTGCCTCTTTCTACACTCAGGCAAATTAGTAACAGCATTTTTAGATTCGGAGCCTCGGACTTGGTACATAGTCAAATGAAGGCATTGTAAGATTGGGGGTTGAAACTAAAATTCGTGAATTTGCGCGGTTGGTGAGATACGGCCATGCTACAGTACTGTAGGTGTCTACAGTACTGTCGGGGTACCTCGCGTGGTCTCTCGAGGTACCCCGACATCTACAGTACTGTAGGTACCTCGAGGTACCTCGAGAGACCATTTACAGTACTGTAGGTACCTACTGTAGTACCTCCCTTCCACTTCCCTTTCCCCTACACAACCACCCCCTCCCAATTCATCCTCCCCCGCCCCCGCCCCCGCCCCTGCCCCCGCCCCCGCCCCCGCCCCCGCCCCCGCCCCCGCCCCCGCCCCCGCCCCCGCCCCCGCCCCCGCCCCCGCCCCCGCCCCCGCCCCCGCCCCCGCCCCCGCCCCCGCCCCCGCCCCCGCCCCCGCCCCCGCCCCCGCCCCCGCCCCCGCCCCCGCCCCCGCCCCCGCCCCCGCCCCCGCCCCCGCTCCCTCCCCTGCCCCCACCCACCCCAACCCATGCCCCCAACCCATGCCCCCACCCACCCAAACCCATGCCCCCACCCCAACCCACCCCCGCCCAGCCCAACCCGGTTGAGCCTCCCGCCTCCCCACCTCTTGCCTCCCTGCCTCCCGCCTCCCCGTCTCCCGCCTCCCTGCCTCCCACCTCCCGCCTTCCACATCTACCCCCCCTCCCCGCCTTCACTCTTCCACTCCCCCCCCTTCCTAGCAGCAGTCATTAAGCAGCCAAAAGGTAGGTAGGTGCTACAGTGCCCCTACTATATCTGCTGCTGCTGCCACTGCTGCTGCTGCTGCTGCGCCCCTACTGCTGCTGCTGCCCCCCTGCTGCTGCTGCTGCCCCCTTGCTGCTGCTGCTGCTGCTGCCCCCCTACTGCTGCTGCTGCTGCCCCCCTGCTGCTGCTGTTGCCCCCCTGCTGCTGCTGCTGCTGCCCCCCTACTGCTGCTGCTGCCCCCCTGCTGCTGCTGCTGCCCCCCTGCTGCTGCTGCTACTGTAGGATGTCTACAGTACTGTAGGTGTCTACAGTACTGTAGGGATCTACAATACTGTAGGTGTCTACAGTACTGTAGGTGTCTACAGTACTGTAGGTGTCTACTGTACTGTAGGGGTCTACACTACTACCTACCTTCCCGCGTGCGTTGCAAGTCGCGTATGGTGCTACCACGCCCCGCCCTTCGCTCCAAAACAAAGCTGCTGGCTTCGGTCTCGAGCTGTTACGCTCCAGCGCCTCGGCCTCGCGTTTTTAGGGCACCTAAAACTACCAGCGCTTCCACTATCAACTACTTATCGCGGGCAATTTCACACAGTCAGTGTTAACCCACCGTTCACAATCAGGAGCCTTAACAATAATTAAAGACAGTAGCCAAGCTGATGACGAGTGCCGACCACTGCTTTGTTGTGCCATGTGTGAAAATGCGAGCGTGCAACATCCAGGCTTCATGAAAAACTCTTTCAGTTTTTCATGAAAATCTGAAAAAATCATTGTGAAAATGAACATCTCAAAATCCCTTGCCGGATCAACATGTCGACGGAACACCAGGGCAGCGTGGGAAGGGCAGGGACATGAGGAGGGGAGGGGGCCGCGGCAGGGGCAGAGGCATGAGCAAGAGCAGGGGCATAAGCAGGGGAGGGGACAGGGGCAGGGGCCGGGGCAGAAGCAAGGGCGCCGCATTGAAGTCTACCAATCACAACATGGTCGGGCCACCCGATGAAGCTGTAACTCGCAATACGACAACGCTCATTACGGCGTTTTACTGCGCGCCTGACCAACTCGAGTATTGCAGCACACTCTGGCGTATGAGCAAAACGTGCATGGATTTGAATGTGAAGATTTGAGCCGCCATAGCACCCAGCACACTGCACAGTATTAAATGTTACAAGCTGCACCGCATAGCTGAAAGAGTCCTTTATCCAGGGATGTGCGAAACATAAATAGAAACCACGTGGCTGAGACGCGGCGTCGTTTTGATTACCAGGGGTCAGTTTCCTGTCATTTTCTGTTAGTTGGGGACACCTGACCCTTGGTCAGCTTTCACCGGGCCAGCTTGTCTGTTACCAGCTGGCCTGACCTCTCGTCCCACACCTTGCACCGACTGGCTTCTCTTCTTCTTGTTCTTCTTCTTCTTCTTCTGGTGCCAGGGTGGATGCCCACCCCGATCCGTGTGGTTGGTGCACGTTTCTTAGGTAGGACTTTGCCGATGTGGGTGAGTCCCACTACAGAGGCCTATGTTGTTGCACTTGCGGCTGCCTCTTAAACGCTATTGCTACTGGTGGTGGTGGAGGAGGGCTGGGGAGGGGGCGTGTGGAGTGCACACACACACACACTGCCACCGTGAGTCCGCACCGGCCTGTCAAACTCAAGCCACCGGTTGTCCAGCTTGCCTGTGCTGCACACCCACACACACATGCACAAGCAGGGCTGGGTGCAGTCTTCCTCATACACACACACGCACACACACACGCACAAGCAGGGCTGGGAGTGTCAGGACTGAAAATGTGCTGCAACTCGAACATGACAACGTGCAGGCAGGCAGCAGGCAGCTGTCAACATACGTTTCACACCATTGGAGGCAGGACACGTGCATGCATCAAGGCCTTCTAGGCGCTTTCCTACCACCCCCTCCCAGCTCTCCTTCCATTTCTTATGACCGTGTCATCATGTGTCGACTCATACCCGGCTGTCACCAATTGTTTGAGCATGCGGCTGGCACCAAACCCTCAGCTTCACCATAACTCCATGGTAGATGGCGCCAAAGCTAGATTAGAGCTTGCTGACCTCCATCCTTCAATTCATAGACGCTACGGCTCGAGAGGCAGTTGTAGGACGTTATGTGGCAGCTGTCGCAGCCGCCCGCGAGGCAGCTGCGGCTAGAGCGGTAGCAGAGGCGGAATTGTTGCAGAGTGTAAGTTCACCATAACTGGCATGCAGGCCGCCATGCACTTAGAAAGGGTGCAGGCTGAGGAGGGCGAGAAGTGCACGAAGCGTGGGAAGGGCAAGGGCATGAGCAGGGGAAGGGGCCGCGGCAGGGGCAGGGGCATGAGCAGGGGCATGAGCAGGGGAGGGGGCAGGGGCAGGGGGAGAAGAAAGGGCGCCGCCTTGAAGTCTACCAACGACCACCTTTACAGGCCACCCGATGAAGCAGCAGCCCGCAATACGGTGTTGTGCAGTAGAGTGTTTCACCACGCGCATGACCGTCTTCAGTATCGCAGCACACGCCATACCACGCAATGATTGCGCAATAGTACGCTATAACGCCTCCAACGTACACAGATGCTGTACATCACAGCGGGACCCTCGCGTACAAACACAGATTAGACCCTCATCCCCCAACCAAACCCGATGCACAAAACGTGCATGAACGCTTAATGACAATACGCACTCTACCAACAGTGCGGACATGTCAACAACATCAAAAGCAATCATGTTGGAGCACAAATCAGCACACAATCTAAGCTTTGCACCAGTGCAATGCCACAGCGTCACCGACGAAGATGGCACTACGCCTATTGGCGCCTCTCAAATGCCACAAAGCAATGCTGCAACCCTAGTCGAAGGAGATCTTCTTCCCACTGCCACCAGCCCCAACATCAATGCGCTGCCCCCCCCTGCCCCCTCTGCCCCCTCTGCCTCCATCCCTGCCCCCACGCCCCCCTCGGAACCCCCCCCTGCCACCATCTCGTCCCCCAAACCGGCCACCCCCTCGGCCGCCATCACGGCCACCCCTGCCACCCCCTCGCCCCCCAAATCCTCCACGCCCACCCCCACCCCCGCTGGGGTCATAGGGGGCTCGTGGCTTGACATTGCCGTCCACCGTCAAGTAGCCGCCCGCTACCTCCGACCCACTCAGCTCCACTGCCTTGTTCTTTGCATCCACAGAGGAAAACTCGACATACCTGCACCCAAGTGTTGGCTTTCGTTCAATTCTCATGTTCACTATATGTGGTGCATGTGGAGATGAGAGCAGGAATGTGCCAAAAACGAGTCGTGCATAGCATCACACAGCATTGCAGTAGTGCCAGATGCAATGCAGGATCAATACTAGACAGGGTGGGGTGCAGTGCAGTGCAGGGTGGGGTAGGGTCTCACCCAATGCCCTTCAGTGTCCCAGACTCGCGATCTGAGGGCAGCCGAATGCTCTTGATCTCGCCGCACTCACCAAAGGCCTCCTGCACACGTGCAGGCAGGCAGGCAGGCAGCCAGCGAGCAGCTGTAGGTGACAGGGACCTGACAGGGGTGGCAGAAGGCGCATGCGGAACATGGCCACGGCACCGGCAGAGGGAGAGAAAGCTGGAAGATAGGGCACAGCAAGCATGAACAGCTTCCAGTGGACAAGCAGCCTACTGGCCGCAGCATTAAGGGCGAGGAAGCAGACAGCAGCAGCAAGCCATTGGTCACCAGGTGCGGGTCTAGGGGTAGGGCAGTAACAGTCGAGTCAGCAGGACGGGAAGCAGGAGGGGGGAAGCAGGAGGTTGCTGGCCTCAGAGGCAAAAGTTTCTCCATAAGAGTCAGGTGGTTGATCCATATGCACGTAAATCATCCCAGGCCAGCAAACCACCCCTCAGAGGTGATGGGTTCACAATTCGTGTCGATTCAATGTGCCAGTCGTGAACAGACAGACCGCGTTGTGCGGGTTGGTGCAGCCTCAGCAAAGCGAGACATTTGTATCGAGTCATCATGTGCAGTTCATGGTGACTAGCAAAGTACTCAGTGCATAGCACGGGGATGGTAATGACACTGTCAATGGCCTGATCGCTGACTTCTGTGACACAATGCGGACAACGGGCACCAAGTGCAACATGCTCACAGCATATGGTGGTGCCTTTGGTGATGCAGCAGGCTGTGCAATGGAGTTTGTCCCACCACACCACACCTGTGCCTATGTCCAGCTACAGGATGGTCTCTCCTATGCCTGCTCTACTCCAGCTGCCAACGCTGGGTGCAACGTCTACGCTTGCACTATCTCTCCCAGCGGGACGCAAACTACCAGCTACGCAGTAGGGGTACGTTATGGGAGGAGCAGGGCAGGATCATAGGAAAAGAGCAACTCGAAGATCAGCAGATGCAAGGGGCAGCAGCAGCGACAGCCCAGAGGAAGGGGTTAGGGCAGGAGGTGCGCTACAGCCACTGACCTCCAGCGCTGCCTTGATGTCGTCCTCTGCCTGGCTGGTGTCAAAGCCCTTGATGAACACGGTGGTGCCCTCAGGGTCGCCCTGCAGTGGGTCGCAGGCAGTGCACCAGGTTTTAGGTGAGTCAGCAGTAGTGGGAGCTAAGCTCCCTTTAGTGCCCCAGTCCCCAGTTAAGGCCTGCAGGGCGGTGCCTATTGGCAGTCGGCCGCATGACCCACTAGGCAGCACATCACATAGACTGCACGACATGGCTGCGTGAGGAGTGCAAGCACGCCCAGGCCCTAACAAACATGCAGAAAAGGGACACAGGAGAAACACCCGATTCCTTTCCACTCCCCGCTTTCCCAGGAAAGAAAAGGCGAACAAGCCCATGGGACATCCTCCCCTCCACCCTGCTCCTCCCCTTTCCACGCCCCACTCTAAGGGGCTGCTGCAGACCAGTCAGCACTCACCCCGCCGCTGCCACCAGCCGGCGCACGTTCAGCACGCGGAGTGGCCACCTCCACTTTGATTTGCCGCCCATCCATGTCACTGCCATTCAAGGTCTTGGCTGCCTTGGCAGCAGCGGCTGCATCTGCAAACTCCACGTAGCCAAAGCCGCGCGGTCGCCCGGTTTCACGGTCAGTGACTGCACAGGGGGTCAGGGAGGTGGGACAACAGGTAAGCTGGCTGCAGAACAGGCAGGCAGGGTGATGGTAGGTGATAGGCAGGGTGGAAGTAGGTGGCAGGAAGGGTGAAGGTTTGAGGCAGGCAGGCTAGTCACAGGCAGCCGCAGTAGAGTGGGCAGGTAGCAACCCATCTTCAACACCAGGCCCTCGTCCCCTCCCTCCATTTTCCTCACCTATGCGTACAGACATAACCTTGCCGGCTGACTTAAAGTGTGCCTTGATGCTGTTTTCATCAGACGCCCAGGCCATGTTGCCCACAAAGCAGGAGGTGCTGGCGCCCTCTGCTGGGGCAGCCGGGGCAGCTGCCTTCGGTACTGCCTTGCCTTCCCCAGCTTTCTGCTTCTTTGCCTGTGGGGGGCACCAGGGGAGAGGGATGGGCGGCTCAGGCTACTGTGTCAGCTTCTATTAGTTAGAGTGCGAGGCTGCAGATCTCAGTGAGATGGATAAGAGCGATGTTCTGCAGCTACATTCACTGCACACATGGTAGCACTGCAGGCCAAGGCATATCAATACATCCATACATATCTATAGCTATCCATATCCATGTCCACGCATCTCATTAGACAGCGCAATGCAACATACCGCTGGCTTGGGTGCTTCCTCCTCTTCTTCCTCGTCCTCATCGTCCTCGTCATCCTCATCAGACTCATCAGCTTTGCGCTTTGCAGCGACAGCAGCAGCAGGCTTAGCCTCCTCATCATCATCCTCGTCTGAGTCATCATCTGCCAATGCAATCCATGCACTGCTGTCACATGCATTGCATTCAGCACACCTCACACTCTCTCAACAGCGTTTAAGATGCTGGCATAGCTGGTGGTACTGTTACCAGTCAACAGCCTGTTTAAGAGCGTACATGTGTTGAAGGCTTTCAACCCACAGTCAGGTTTCCAAGCTAATCTGGGCGGCCTACCTTCATCATCATCACTGTCATCTTCATCATCGTCTTCTTCCTGCTTAGCTGCTGGCTTCTTGGCTGCAGCTGCAGGTGCTGGCTTGGCTGCGGCTTTGCCTGCTGGAGCAGCTGGCTTGGTGGCTGGTTTGGCTGGCTGGTCATCATCCTCATCATCATCGCTGTCATCATCATCATCGTCGTCATCGCTGTCATCACTGTCCTCCTCCACCTTGGCTGGCGCCTTCTTTGCTGCCGCCGCAGGAACCGGTGCAGCAGCTTTGGCAGCAGGCTTCTACAAGCAGTCAGCGAAGAAATGGGTAAAGTCATGACTAAGGCTACTTCCTTGTAAGATAAGGACATCTTATACAACCTCCTGAATGTAAGCCTGTCAACATTGGAATTGTGGTGGCAACTATTAGCCTGCCAGTCTAGGCACTTGCAATGCTGGGGACAGCCCAGGAAGCAGCAACAACCCATGACAGCATGCATTATGCTGGTGACCTTGAGAGAGCAGGATACCAGGCAGGGGAGTACAGGGCAGGACAGAATCGGGCAGGGCAAGATGGGATGGTTTATATGAGCAGAGCGTGTTACCTTGGCAGGGGGTTCCTCATCCTCATCAGAGTCATCCTCATCTGAGTCATCATCGTCATCCTCAGACTCCTCCTCAGAGTCCTCCACCTGCTAGACCACAGGAGCATGAGCAGGGTGGATAGGGTAGCCACCACCATGACAGTGAGCTGCATGGTGGCGCTGGCTCAGCATGCTTGCATATCTAGACAAGCTTGTGGTCAAAGCTTCCCTCGCAGTGGGGCAACAAAGCCATTAGCTACAAGGTGCACACCACCTTCGTGGACAAGTTCGAGTACTCTCACAGCTGCCCACTGGGCTACCTTGGGGCCTGCACCATTGGTGACAGGCTTCGCGGGCTCCTCGTCATCACTGTCGTCGCTGTCGTCTTCGTCGTCAGATGACTCTTGAGGAGGGGGCGCTGCCTTCTTGGCAGGCACCTTGCTCGGCGCCACGGCTGGGGCTGCTTTTCCCTGCAGATTGAAGCTCGCGATCAGTAAGGTTGCTAACAGCTAACATGTGGCCCCATGCGACTTTGCGAACGTCGGTGCTCGGGCAACAAGTTGGCGGCGAGCACCCAGAATGGCAGCTGGGCAAGCTAAACCGGCATTCTTGATCCGCCCAGGCGCTGCAAGGCAATCGCCTGTCGCACCTTGGCAGTGGGTTTCTGCACTGCCGGCGCGGGCACGTCGGAATCATCGTCGTCGTCTGAATCATCTGAGTCTTCCTCAACAACAGGCTGTTGCGCACACAGTTCGCAAATGTGGGTGTCAGTTTCGGCAGGCTGCAAGCCTTACTCAGCACACTACTCCCACCTTCTTCTTAGTCTCCTGCTTCACTGCCTTCTGCACATCCTTCTTCGCTTTGGCGTTGTCCGCAGACTTTGCCGCGGCGGCCTTTGGTTTCGCCATTGTGTTGAAAGCAGCAGAGCACTAGGTTGCGCTATGTATACCTAACGTTGTGCGCGTGCAGTGGGGCCGTCTGTGTCTATACTTCGACACGAATCAAATGTCACATCCCCGCAGTTTACCTGGCTGCGCGAGCCTTCCTTCGATAGCCTTGGTGAGCATGGGTCAGCTTGTCTAAATCGCTTGTTATTACAGCAGAAGGCCGCAGCAGCAGGACCACCAGCACCAGCAGCAGCACCAGCAGCAGCAGCCAGGTTCTGCAGTGAGTGGGCAATCCACCAAATGGCAAGGCTCCTGCAAGTGCTGAATGCAATGAGTATGACCTGGGATGGTGCTCCCGTTTTGTAGGCCGGAGATGGGTGCAGGGCGGGACAAGCGCAAGAAGGCCAAGGATAGAAAAGACGGCCCCACAGCTGGCAAAGGTGACATCAAAACAGAGCACAAGACCGCCAAGAATGAGGTGTGCAACAACAGCAGCGGCAGCAGCACCTGCAGCAGCAGCAGCAACAACAACAGACCATGTTTACCTACACATGGTGTTCATGCTCATGAGCTCGGTCAGCAACTGTGGCGAGGCACAAACGCAGAGTTTTGTGGTGGTGCCACTGCATTGTAGACAAAGGCTGTGGATGGCAGGGTGTTAGCTCCATGCTGCCAGTATAGATGCAAGCATGCAGTATATGCACTCTTGCCAGTGCAAGGGTTGCAGGAAAAGAAGGAGCGACGCACATTGAAGGCCTTGGCTGGCAATGAGGACGACATTGACGCCCTGCTAGCAAAGTGAGTGGCAGCCCCTGCCTAAACTGGAGCCTATAAAGTGTGACCCATTGAGCCGTGGACAACCACACTGACACCTATGCACAGCTGTCAAGCCATCTGTGTGACCAGATATCATTTCTGCTTGCATGCTTACATGCAAACATGGACACATGCTTGCTTGCATGTGACCTACCCTCTGGCCCAGGGTCAGGCACAAGGGCTTGCCAGTCTGCAGGTGCTCTGCCGACTGCAGACAGAGATACTCAGCACTGAACTGCCTGCAGCCTGGAGGTCCACGGAGGGCCAGGGACAGGGGGGGACAGGGACAGGGACAGGGAGGCCAACGACAGGCAGGTTTGCAGGGGGATGGGGTAGGGCCGCCCCCCACCTGCTGCCCTCACCCTGCCCCCCCGCACCAAAGATGTGCGAGGTGGCCTGCCAGGTTTGCTCTGGAGGAGAAGGCCAAGAGCAGCGTGAGCCTGCTGCCGGACTGCGAGCCCCCCAGTGCCCGCGTGTCGGCATCCTTTGTGGCGCACTGCACCCCCGTCAGTTGGCCACTTGGCAGCACCACCACCATCACAATCACCATCACAATCACCATCACTCTCGTCACCATTGCCATCACAATGACTCATATCATCATCGCCATCAGTATCATCATCATCATCATCATCATCATCATCATCACATGGCACTGATCTGGTAGCCACTTGCTGCCACACACAGCAGTCGGCCAGCAGACAGGGTGGTGAGTAAGGGGGTGGATGTTGCTAGTATGGGCCAAGGTCTGTGAGGAGGTGGCTGGCGTGGCATTGAATGGGGAGGTGGCCACCCTGAGTGCCCTGGGCTGCTGAGCAGGTCTTTCATTGCTGTGGGCTGGGGAGGGGGTGGGAGGCCGGGGTTGGCAGCAGTACCAGGGCCACAGCACAGCCGGGTCAGCAGGAAGGGGTCCAGTGCTGTGTGCCCTAGTGGCAGAATGTGGCCGTTGGGGTGGTGTCACAGCCACTGCCACTGCCGCTGCCCTGCCTGCCTAGTGTTGGGCAGGGCACCCACCTGCTTTGCACCTGCATCTGCAGTGCTCAGGGGGCTGTCGGCTGAGGGGGTGGGTGCTGGGTTTGCCACCAGGCTGCTCATCAGGGCAGGGGCCCCAGGGGCGCCTGCACCCCCACCTGACTGGCACCCGCAGCAGCCCAGCCTGCAGCCAGGCACAGAGGAGGAGCTAGGCAAGGCCGCCCATGCACTTAGTATCACAGGCTCCATGCCGCTGCCGTGCCTGGCTGCAGAAGTCGAATGAAATCATCATGTTTGGGGGGGAGTACCACGAGCTGGCAGCGGACAAGGTGGGTGGGTGAGGGGGCTGTGGGCTCAGAGCTAGGAACGGAGCTGGTGGGGGAGGGGGGTGGGGGCTGGGGCTGGGGCTGGGGCTGGTACCCAGTCTGGTGAAGCCAGCACCTGCTTTGTGACAGTGCCTGCCGCCTGTGTGTGTGACGCCTCATACCGTGCGCTGCGCTACCCAGGTGCGTGTGTACAACCACCTGTACCGCTTCAACACCGACAAGCAGCGCTGGAGCCAGGTCATCAGCCCCAACAGGCAAGAGCCAGCGTGCAGGGGCAGCCTCACAGCACTGCGTAACCCACCCGCCTGCCCATCAGCTCACCTACTTGCCTGCTTGCCTACTCGTTCACTTGCCTACTCGTTCACTTGCCTGCCTGCCTGCCTGCCTGCCTGCCTGCCTGCCTGCCTGCCTGCCTGCCTGCCTGCCTGCCTGCCTGCCTGCCTGCCTGCCTGCCTGCCTGCCTGCCTGCCTGCCTGCCTGCCTGCCTGCCTGCCTGCCTGCCTGCCTGCCTGCCTGCCTGCCTGCCTGCCTGCCTGCCTGCCTGCCTGCCTGCCTGCCTGCCTGCCTGCCTGCCTGCCTGCCTGCCTGCCTGCCTGCCTGCCTGCCTGCCTGCCTCCCATCTCACCTACTTGCCATCTGGCCTGCCTTGTTGCTGGCTCACCGCCGTCAGTGCCCCCACTCCTTGCATGACGGCTCACCTGCCTGCTGGCTCTGCCACCCTGCTGCCCGCATGCAGCCCCGCCCCGCGCTCAGCTCACCAGGCCGTCATCATCAAGTCCTCCATGTATGTCTTTGGCGGGGAATTCACAAGGTAACCGGTGCACAACATAACACAGCGTACACCCACGCGGCCACTGCCGCGACTCTGCCACTGCTCTCGCTCCTGCTCCAGATGCTAGCGAACAGCAGCATGTCTGATGGTGGTGG
>JASKMD010000031.1:7680236-7689680 GCA_030144725.1 Haematococcus lacustris
CGCTCTGACGCCTTCACCCTGCCGCCTTCGCCATGCCGTCCTCACCCTGCCGCCCTCGCCCTGCCGCCCTATCACCTTCACCCTGCCGCCTTCGCCCTGCCGCCCTGCCGCCTTCACCCTGCCGCCCTCGCCCTGACGCTCTGTCGCCTTCACCCTGCCGCCCTCGCCCTGACGCTCTGTCGCCTTCACCCTGCCGCCCTCGCCCTGACGCCCTGTCACCTTCACCCTGCCGCCCTCACCCTGCCGCCCTGTCACCCTTACCCTGCCGCCCTCGTCCTGGCGCCCTGTTGCCACCACCCTGCCGCCCTCGCCCTGCCACCCTCGCCCTGCAGCTCTACTACCCTGCTGCCCTCGCCCTCGCCCTCGCCCTCGCCCTCGCCCTCGCCCTCGCCCTCGCCCTCGCCCTCGCCCTCGCCCTCGCCCTCGCCCTCGCCCTCGCCCTCGCCCTCGCCCTCGCCCTCGCCCTCGCCCTCGCCCTCGCCCTCGCCCTCGCCCTCGCCCTCGCCCTCGCCCTCGCCCTCGCCCTCGCCCTCGCCCTCGCCCTCGCCCTCGCCCTCGCCCCTGGTCCTGCTCATGATCCTGCCCCTGGCTTGCTTACACCCTTTACCCTGACTCTGCCTCTCACCCTGCCCCACTTCCTGAGTGCCTGCAGTGGGAGCGGGTGAAGAAAGCGGGCATGGCCCCAGGCCCCCGGTCCTCCTTTGCCATGGTGACTTGGCGAGGCCGTGGCTTCCTGTTTGGGGGCGCTTCAGACAATGAAGCCAAGGTGTGAGGCAGCGGCAGCGGCAGCAGCAGCAGCCACCTCCACACCCAACTTCTTAGTGTGCTTATTAACGACTGTCAGCATTGTGGAGCAAGCTGCTGACAAATGAGCATGGGTCCATGAGTATGTAAGCAACCAAGGTGGAAAGCCCTGAACTTGGCCACCATTGTTAGGGGGCTGCTGTCGAGGTCGCTGCCAAGGGTTTGAGGAGTGACTTGTGTGTGACCATAGCACGTGGAGCGGGGCAGTCAATCACTGCATTTGGTCGGCCACACCAAGGCTGACAGGGACTGTCACAAGTGGCTGCTCAACAGGAGGCGCACTTATGAGGCGGCAGCATCAGTCGGGGGTGAGTCTGGAGCGTCGCTTGGGGCCCCACGCCATGATGGACACAGAAGATGCTGGCGCTCCTTCATTGCTTGCAGGGCGGCCTGGACTTGTCCAGTGAGTTTCACAACGACTTGTACTGCTTCTCGTGCGAGAAGCGGCGTTGGTTTGCAGCGGAACTGCGACCCAGCAAGGCCGTCGTGGCAAGCACAGCGCCCTCGGGTCAGCCTGCCGCCAGCTCAACGAGTGGCCTTGGCGCAAGCCAGGGAGCGGGCAGCGGGTCGTCGCAACAGGAAGCTGCGAGGGGTAGTGCGGCAAAGGAGGGATCGCGCGATGCCCCAACGGAGCAACCATCACCCGACCTGAGTCCAGCACTGCAGGTGTGAGATGTGTGTACTGTCGTTATGGTGATGTATCCTCGCCCGCGCTACATTTAGCCACCCCGTTGTTACGCATTCTGGCGCATTCTGTTCCGCAAGCTGTAGAACCAGCAGCCTATGACCAGCCTGTGCTTGAGCAAGTGAAGCGGGCGGCACAAGCAGCCCAGACCTGCTGTGTGAGAATTCAGGCAGTTGGTGTGGGTGGTATTGCTCCAGCCATGCTTCAGAGTGACATGTAGTGTGAGGCTCAGTGGTGAAGAGTCTGGGGTGACTAGGTGGATGGCTGTGGTCAGGGTGGTCGATGAGTGCCCACCTGATGATGCCAGTAAGTTACATCTCAGTGCCGTGCTTGTTCTTGCACGCCTTGCCAGGCACTGCTGGCTGCTGGCAGAGACAAAAACAGCCCCATCTACCGCGCAGCGGTCAAGATCCAGTCCCAGTTCAGGTGGGAAGCTCAGGTTAGGGCAGGCAGGATAGGGCAGGCAGGGTGGGGCAGGCGGGGGGAGGCAGGCGCAGACGGCTTTTGGTGTAACGCTGTGTATGAGAATTCCTATGGGCCCTAGGCTGCATAAGGGCCTCAGAGTCTCACCTTCCTCCCGCTGTCAGCTGGGTGTTGTGCTGTTTTGCCACCGCCCAGCTGCTGCCCTGGCGCTTGCCGCTGGGGCACTGCCCTGTTGCTGACACCCTGTTGCAATGTGTTGCCAACTCGAGTGGGGGGTTAGCAGACTGGAGGAGGATTGACAGCAGGGGGTTATAGGAGGGTAAAGGGAGGCAAGGGAAAAGGGAGAGGAAGACGAAGGGGCAGGGTGGAGGATGTGAGGAACATGGAGGGTGTGAAGGGAGGAGGTGGGGAATGGAAGCAGCAAGAGGAGGGACTGGGTGTACAAAGTGTATTAGGTGAAAAGATGTGCGCACTCCAAGGAGAGCAGTAAGGAGGAGGAGAAGGGGCTGCACTTGTACCTAGTTTTGCATACTGCATCAATGCGGTGCTGTGGACAGTGTTGATCTGTGTGGTGGGCATGCTGGCCAGGGGCTACGCTGTGCGCAAAGCCTACAAGGCCTACCGCCTAGGGGGCGCTATCAGTGAGCTGCTGTACTCACCCGCGGCGTACGGCCTGGACATGAGCACCCGCAACATGCCTAAACCCAAGGCCAGGCTGGGCGCCCAGGTGCGGGGCCAAGTCCACCACCCGCACGCCACAACTGACCTGTGGTGATGACAAGGGAGTGAAGGGTGGCAGTGGGTCAGTTGCTGTTGTTTGTGGTTCACAATATAGGACCCTAGTATGGCAGCTGGGCATTGGCCTCTGAAGCCTCTCTACATCTCTGAGGGGCCAGGCACGGCACCTCATTTGAAGCCTATGTGCACCTTTGTCTGTACACCTTGTTTTGAAGTGCATTGCGTGAAGTCGCAAACTCTTACCAAGCAGCCAGACAGCTGACATCCATCATCGTCATCAGCGTGTAGGCTCCCTTGGCTCTGACGCTCATGAGCCCAGTGGTTGCTTTTGGCTGGGCCCAATGGGCGGCAGCTGTGGCCTGGGCGTGGCTATCAAACAGGCGCTCGCTAGGCTGGCTGTCGCAGGTGTGTGTGGTGGGCAACGTATTGTGGCTGTTTGGCGGCACCATCGAGGTCAAGGACAAGGAGGTCACGTTGGACGACATGTGGCGGCTGGACCTCAGCAAGATGGACGGGTGCGTGTGGTTAGCGGGTGTGGCAGCCTGTCAGTCAGACCGTGTGATGTGCGGTGCAAAAGTGCTTAGGTTGCTCCACTGCAGCCTTGTCTGGCATGGTGTTCGGCTTGGATAGTGTGAGGGCGTCCAGGTTCATGGGTGTGACTCTCCGGCATGTCCGCCTGAAATGCCTGAGCCTTGTGGCAACAGTCTGCATATGTGTGGCTGGCTGACAAAAGAGGCATGGCTGTATTGTTTGCACTTCTTGTACTGATTCAACAGCTAGGCTGGCAGCAGCAGTGTTACAACGCCAGCTAGCCATTGCTCAGTTGCGGCATGCTCTGCCGTTGCGGCTGCAGGTGGGACCTGGTGAAGGAGAACACGGTGGGGGAGGACGTTTTCAAGCAGTTGGCGGGGGCAGGCAGCAGCAGCGAGTACGAGACGGACGACGGAGGGTCGGACCGTGAGTAGCAGTGTGGCGCTTGAGCACGAGACCCACAGATCCGCAAGAGTACACAAGAGTGCTTGCACACAGGCAAATTAGTGCGGATATTCGTCATCCTAGGGGGGTAGTTTTTTGATGCGGTTCGCCTCGGATTGTCCTTGCGACTCCAACGCCACTTGACGCTTGTTGAAATTCTGAGTATGTGAGCAGTTGGAGTGTAGGTACCTACAGTACTGTAGACATCTACAGTACTGTAGGTGTCTACAGTACTGTAGACATCTACAGTACTGTAGGTCAGATTTGACAAGGTCTCTTGTAAATATGGTACCATGCTGTTCTCCACATTCAAACCACCATTTGCTACCGCGATTGCACCGTCAGCTTCTGCGTGCTATAAATAGTGAGAGGCGTCGAAGCGTAGGCCCGCAAGCTCGATATGGATATTTGTGCCGAAAGTTGTGTCCACGCAATAAGGTCGCCATAGGGAGCTACATACATACGTGTAAGGTCTAAGGCCGGGGCCCGTCTCTATCGCAAGCTAGGTCCGTTCTGTCGGTTGTACTGGGTACCTCGGCTTGCAAGCTCCCGCAAAGCTGTGGATGTTGATGATGCCCCGCAATCACAACAACCTCCTGCACCGCACCCTCCCGTGTAATATCGATTGCGGCAGAGATTGCCCCAAAAGTTGTTTGCGGTTGGCCCTCAACCATCCATCATTACATCTAACCTCACATCATTACATCATGACTCTTAGCCTACATCATTACATCACCACTTGTGGTCCTGCCAATCACTGCATGCATGGTATGGGCAAGGGATCTGACTCTTGCAAGGGCTGGTCTCAGGGTCGATACCTAACCCTAGAGGCTGAATAATGCTGGGCTCGGCAACATAGGCACGCTTTGTTGTCAGCGCAATTGCATAGCAGTGTCGGGATAGCAAACGAGCTTGGGCTACATTGAGTTGTTCCTGCATGGGGGTGAAGGGGGCATGGGGGTAAAGGATGCATGGGGGGAAGGCACCTACAGTACTGTAGGTGTCTACAGTACTGTAGACACCTACAGTACTGTAGACCCCTACAGTACTGTAGACCCCTACAGTACTGTAGACCCCTACAGTACTGTAGACCCCTACAGTACTGTAGACCCCTACAGTACTGTAGACACCTACAGTACTGTAGACACCTACAGTACTGTAGACACCTACAGTACTGTTGGGGTCTACAGTACTGTAGACATCTACAGTACTGTAGACATCTACAGTACTGTAGACACCTACAGTACTGTAGACACCCTACAGTACTGTAGACACCTACAGTACTGTAGACATCTACAGTACTGTAGACATCTACAGTACTGTAGAAATCGGGGAGGCGGGAGGCAGGGAGGCGGGAGGTGGGGAGGCGGGAGGCTCAACCGGGTTGGGCTGGGCGGGGGTGGGTTGGGCGTGCACGTGCGGTAGGGTGATCAGGCTGGGCACTGTGTTAGCTATCACCGTGGCCTTACCTTTGTGGTCCTCCTGGCCTCCTACCTGCTCACACCAGGCAACATATCCCATGCGCCAGTGGGGGACTGCGGTGGGGAGTGTAGGGTGTAGGGAAGGGAAGGTGGGGTGAGGTGGGGGTTGCGATGCCACGTCAATCGAAGGGTGGGAGAGGGGAAGGGTAGGCTTGACAAGTATGGGTGGGGTGGGCTTTCTCCTGGCTGCTGGGATGTCAGGGGAGAGGTGACGGGGAGGGGGGAAGTGGGGGGTGGGTAGAGGTGGAAGTGTAGGGACGACAAGCTGGGCGTTGGTGGTGGGCGTGGGAAAGGGGAGGAAAAGGGGATGGGGAAGGGTGTGACGATCAATGCTGCAGCGGGGCAAGGGGCATGCTAGCGGTTAAGGTGGGTACAGGGTGCCACATACCTGCACTCACCTTCTGCTGGGGTGTATATGTGTGCGGGAGGAAGGGGAGGAAGGGGAGGGAAGGGAAGGGGAGGTCCATGGGGAGGGCGAGAGAAGTGGGGAGGGCATTGATAGTCTCAGGTGTAGGCGCACAAGACCTGCGGCAATGGTGTGACGATTTGTGTAACGAAGCAAACATTTGACATGGGTACTGGATGCACTCACCATTAGAGTAGGGAGATGTAGAGCTGGCAGATGGAGGGGCAGGTGTAGCAGCCCTCCAT
The DNA here is from genome assembly GCA_030144725.1 of Haematococcus lacustris. NCBI lineage: Eukaryota > Viridiplantae > Chlorophyta > Chlorophyceae > Chlamydomonadales > Haematococcaceae > Haematococcus > Haematococcus lacustris. The sequence continues at coordinate 7,685,994 of JASKMD010000031.1, forward strand.
TACAACCCACCTTCCTTTGTCCTCACCTCAGTAGGAAGTGCAGGCTGGGAGAGTAGGGTTGGGTTGGGTTGGGTTGGGTTGGGTTGGGTTGGGCTGGGCTGGGCTGGGCTGGGCTGGGCTGGGCTGGGCTGGGCTGGGCTGGGCTGGGCTGGGCTGGGCTGGGCTGGGCTGGGCTGGGCTGGGCTGGGCTGGGCTGGGCTGGGCTGGGCTGGGCTGGGCTGGGCTGGGCTGGGCTGGGCTGGGCTGGGCTGGGCTGGGCTGGGCTGGGCTGGGCTGGGCTGGGCTGGGCTGGGCTGGGCTGGGCTGGGCTGGGCTGGGCTGGGCTGGGCTGGGCTGGGCTGGGCTGGGCTGGGCTGGGCTGGGCTGGGCTGGGCTGGGCTGGGCTGGGCTGGGCTGGGCTGGGCTGGGCTGGGCTGGGCTGGGCTGGGCTGGGCTGGGCTGGGCTGGGCTGGGCTGGGCTGGGCTGGGCTGGGCTGGGCTGGGCTGGGCTGGGCTGGGCTGGGCTGGGCTGGGCTGGGCTGGGCTGGGCTGGGCTGGGCTGGGCTGGGCTGGGCTGGGCTGGGCTGGGCTGGGCTGGGCTGGGCTGGGCTGGGCTGGGCTGGGCTGGGCTGGGCTGGGCTGGGCTGGGCTGGGCTGGGCTGGGCTGGGCTGGGCTGGGCTGGGCTGGGCTGGGCTGGGCTGGGCTGGGCTGGGCTGGGCTGGGCTGGGCTGGGCTGGGCTGGGCTGGGCTGGGCTGGGCTGGGCTGGGCTGGGCTGGGCTGGGCTGGGCTGGGCTGGGCTGGGCTGGGCTGGGCTGGGCTGGGCTGGGCTGGGCTGGGCTGGGCTGGGCTGGGCTGGGCTGGGCTGGGCTGGGCTGGGCTGGGCTGGGCTGGGCTGGGCTGGGCTGGGCTGGGCTGGGCTGGGCTGGGCTGGGCTGGGCTGGGCTGGGCTGGGCTGGGCTGGGCTGGGCTGGGCTGGGCTGGGCTGGGCTGGGCTGGGCTGGGCTGGGCTGGGCTGGGCTGGGCTGGGCTGGGCTGGGCTGGGCTGGGCTGGGCTGGGCTGGGCTGGGCTGGGCTGGGCTGGGCTGGGCTGGGCTGGGCTGGGCTGGGCTGGGCTGGGCTGGGCTGGGCTGGGCTGGGCTGGGCTGGGCTGGGCTGGGCTGGGCTGGGCTGGGCTGGGCTGGGCTGGGCTGGGCTGGGCTGGGCTGGGCTGGGCTGGGCTGGGCTGGGCTGGGCTGGGCTGGGCTGGGCTGGGCTGGGCTGGGCTGGGCTGGGCTGGGCTGGGCTGGGCTGGGCTGGGCTGGCTGGGCTGGGCTGGGCTGGGCTGGGCTGGGCTGGGCTGGGCTGGGCTGGGCTGGGCTGGGCTGGGCTGGGCTGGGCTGGGCTGGGCTGGGCTGGGCTGGGCTGGGCTGGGCTGGGCTGGGCTGGGCTGGGCTGGGCTGGGCTGGGCTGGGCTGGGCTGGGCTGGGCTGGGCTGGGCTGGGCTGGGCTGGGCTGGGCTGGGCTGGGCTGGGCTGGGCTGGGCTGGGCTGGGCTGGGCTGGGCTGGGCTGGGCTGGGCTGGGCTGGGCTGGGCTGGGCTGGGCTGGGCTGGGCTGGGCTGGGCTGGGCTGGGCTGGGCTGGGCTGGGCTGGGCTGGGCTGGGCTGGGCTGGGCTGGGCTGGGCTGGGCTGGGCTGGGCTGGGCTGGGCTGGGCTGGGCTGGGCTGGGCTGGGCTGGGCTGGGCTGGGCTGGGCTGGGCTGGGCTGGGCTGGGCTGGGCTGGGCTGGGCTGGGCTGGGCTGGGCTGGGCTGGGCTGGGCTGGGCTGGGCTGGGCTGGGCTGGGCTGGGCTGGGCTGGGCTGGGCTGGGCTGGGCTGGGCTGGGCTGGGCTGGGCTGGGCTGGGCTGGGCTGGGCTGGGCTGGGCTGGGCTGGGCTGGGCTGGGCTGGGCTGGGCTGGGCTGGGCTGGGCTGGGCTGGGCTGGGCTGGGCTGGGCTGGGCTGGGCTGGGCTGGGCTGGGCTGGGCTGGGCTGGGCTGGGCTGGGCTGGGCTGGGCTGGGCTGGGCTGGGCTGGGCTGGGCTGGGCTGGGCTGGGCTGGGCTGGGCTGGGCTGGGCTGGGCTGGGCTGGGCTGGGCTGGGCTGGGCTGGGCTGGGCTGGGCTGGGCTGGGCTGGGCTGGGCTGGGCTGGGCTGGGCTGGGCTGGGCTGGGCTGGGCTGGGCTGGGCTGGGCTGGGCTGGGCTGGGCTGGGCTGGGCTGGGCTGGGCTGGGCTGGGCTGGGCTGGGCTGGGCTGGGCTGGGCTGGGCTGGGCTGGGCTGGGCTGGGCTGGGCTGGGCTGGGCTGGGCTGGGCTGGGCTGGGCTGGGCTGGGCTGGGCTGGGCTGGGCTGGGCTGGGCTGGGCTGGGCTGGGCTGGGCTGGGCTGGGCTGGGCTGGGCTGGGCTGGGCTGGGCTGGGCTGGGCTGGGCTGGGCTGGGCTGGGCTGGGCTGGGCTGGGCTGGGCTGGGCTGGGCTGGGCTGGGCTGGGCTGGGCTGGGCTGGGCTGGGCTGGGCTGGGCTGGGCTGGGCTGGGCTGGGCTGGGCTGGGCTGGGCTGGGCTGGGCTGGGCTGGGCTGGGCTGGGCTGGGCTGGGCTGGGCTGGGCTGGGCTGGGCTGGGCTGGGCTGGGCTGGGCTGGGCTGGGCTGGGCTGGGCTGGGCTGGGCTGGGCTGGGCTGGGCTGGGCTGGGCTGGGCTGGGCTGGGCTGGGCTGGGCTGGGCTGGGCTGGGCTGGGCTGGGCTGGGCTGGGCTGGGCTGGGCTGGGCTGGGCTGGGCTGGGCTGGGCTGGGCTGGGCTGGGCTGGGCTGGGCTGGGCTGGGCTGGGCTGGGCTGGGCTGGGCTGGGCTGGGCTGGGCTGGGCTGGGCTGGGCTGGGCTGGGCTGGGCTGGGCTGGGCTGGGCTGGGCTGGGCTGGGCTGGGCTGGGCTGGGCTGGGCTGGGCTGGGCTGGGCTGGGCTGGGCTGGGCTGGGCTGGGCTGGGCTGGGCTGGGCTGGGCTGGGCTGGGCTGGGCTGGGCTGGGCTGGGCTGGGCTGGGCTGGGCTGGGCTGGGCTGGGCTGGGCTGGGCTGGGCTGGGCTGGGCTGGGCTGGGCTGGGCTGGCTGGGCTGGGCTGGGCTGGGCTGGGCTGGGCTGGGCTGGGCTGGGCTGGGCTGGGCTGGGCTGGGCTGGGCTGGGCTGGGCTGGGCTGGGCTGGGCTGGGCTGGGCTGGGCTGGGCTGGGCTGGGCTGGGCTGGGCTGGGCTGGGCTGGGCTGGGCTGGGCTGGGCTGGGCTGGGCTGGGCTGGGCTGGGCTGGGCTGGGCTGGGCTGGGCTGGGCTGGGCTGGGCTGGGCTGGGCTGGGCTGGGCTGGGCTGGGCTGGGCTGGGCTGGGCTGGGCTGGGCTGGGCTGGGCTGGGCTGGGCTGGGCTGGGCTGGGCTGGGCTGGGCTGGGCTGGGCTGGGCTGGGCTGGGCTGGGCTGGCTGGGCTGGGCTGGGCTGGGCTGGGCTGGGCTGGGCTGGGCTGGGCTGGGCTGGGCTGGGCTGGGCTGGGCTGGGCTGGGCTGGGCTGGGCTGGGCTGGGCTGGGCTGGGCTGGGCTGGGCTGGGCTGGGCTGGGCTGGGCTGGGCTGGGCTGGGCTGGGCTGGGCTGGGCTGGGCTGGGCTGGGCTGGGCTGGGCTGGGCTGGGCTGGGCTGGGCTGGGCTGGGCTGGGCTGGGCT